>OZ004884.1:2706925-3414614 GCA_963926505.1 Russula olivacea
GAGCAACATGTGGGCCTCGAGCGTTCGCTGGCCTGCGATGATCAAAAAATCAGGGGACGCTAATAGACGTGAGACAAAAGATGCAGCCCTACGGTGATTTTTCAAACGCGAATTTTTTGCCCTTGGACAGAGTCAAGATGGTTTAGGTGCGTCAGGACGCGCAGGGCTAGGCGCAGGGGGGGATTTGAGAGGGAAAAGGTTTTGTTGAGATGTTGAGCGAGTATTCCAGAACCATCGCCGGATCTTGGTGTTGTTATTATTCGGACGCCGTTCGTTGTGTGATGAAAAGTAGAGGGCGCAGCCTTCGGTGTGAGGGTGTCCGAGTCACTCCATCTTCGCCGCTAAGACTTCGCGTAGAAACAGGAGAAATAAGCATAAGCCATGCGTATATGCGCCCCAAGAAGAGAAGCGGACACTTACTTCGGAGTAGAGACCGAAGAGTGAGGAACACGTACGTGTCTCGCACGGATTCACGGATGGAACGGAAAACAAAACACGCGATATGATTGTAGCCCGATCGGCACGTGAGAACTCAGGGTTAGGGTCACACTTGAGTTTGCCGTCTCGTCTACAGGTGAAACTGTCCAGTTTCGACTCGGCGCTGCAAGTTGTAAACATCTTAAGACAATACTAGCGGCTACCTCATGCTGTAGTTACAAAACCAACATACATAAGTTCACCGTGTATTAAAATATTTTAAAATCAATTATTAACGTGCCCCTTTGGCCGGCCAGTAAGAGTATGAAGAGTATAGCCCATAAATATTACATTCGAGAGTCGTCTGTACTCCTAATTGATCTAGATCAGAAAGTATCAGAAAGACTGCCGTGACGTTCCAATAGTGGCAACCTTTATGTCACGGAGCTTTCTGTTGCAGAGCCCACTCCGAGTCCGTTCTCCACATTTCCGTCAAGTCTGGGTTGTCCGGCGGGCTTATCGTACAACTGTCCTTCGACATCGATGACTCGGAACGAGCCTGCCTGGCTCACTTGCAGCGTCTCATCTTGCTCATACATCTCAGGTATCGCCACCTCCATGCAGCTCACCTGAGTGAGCGTGATGGGGACTCTACTGGCTCTCCATTCTGCGCCACCATTTGATTTACTGTGGCCGCGGTCGAACAGTCTACGACATCTATGTGAGTGCAGATAATAATGGTATGGTGTTGTGCCGTACGGTTCGGTGGGCCATGCGGAGGCATAGTCTACCAGGTCACGATGGATTCGAGTCGCAGCGATCGACGAGGCAACAATCCAGGGAGCCAGGAATATCTGTAATCCCAAGAGGTGTTGAAGACCCATAGCTACCCACACAAGTACAAGTAAAAAGATAAAAACGCACATCATCGAGCGGATCTAATATTTCGAACAGAATCGAATCCAGTCATCAGTATTTTTTGTCGATAAGATGTATAGAAAAGTAAATCAACCGTTTAGGTTCAAACAAATGAACACCTACGACGAAAAATCGCGATAAGTGGAAAGGACGGGCACATGAATCTGACCACCTACCACGGGTAGGATGTCAGCGATGAAGGCAACCAAGAGCCAAACGAGACCCTTGCGGGAACGACATATCAGCGAATAGAGAACATAACGACCAGGGAGAAGCATCAATAGCCTACCTGTCTCCACAGGAGGCGTCCCATACCAAACGCGCTGGATTTGTGGAAGCGCAGGCGAATCAGGCCAACGAACATGATAATCAGTAGGATAATGTCGGTCGTGAAGCCGACGAAAGTGTTACGATTGGCAATGTTCTGCTTGGCCACTACACAAGTAGCCTTTCCAGGTATCGATTCAATGCGGATCTAGTAGGGATGAATGAATCCAGAAAGCCTACTACAATTCGGGTTGATTATTCACCCGCGCGATGGCTAGTGTGATGGCAGGTTTAAAATTGGGTTCTGAACTCCCGTCGAAGGGAGAAAGGGTCTTACTTTGAATCTGGAATATGAAGCCGCCCCCCCATGTGCTAGTTGCTATCACCATGACGATCTTGTTCATGTTCCAAATGGCGAGGCTGGCGGTGCCCATGAGTGTTAATTGTAGAAGATAATTGGATCAGGGAACAGGACATACATACGGGGCACAAACAAAAGAGAAGCAGAGGCACCGGCTAAAAACGAAAATGTCTAGAAAATAAGCAATCAAAATGCCAGACATTCTTCCCTCAGAGATAGACTGGGCACATCGGAGGAGCTTTACTCACAGCCATGAAAATGGTCTCAACCTTCGGGTCACGGCCTATCAGACCGTAGGCGCATAAGAAGCAGATGTGAGATGCGCGCACCTTGCAGTTGTATCGGGCCGGAACGTTGATAGTAACTAAATAAAGTATTACAGCCAATAGAGTGGTTATGCGCGTGGCTAGGTAAATCTACGAAGGAGACATATTAATGAAACACTCAGCGCCAGGATGGAAGCCCAACAGAAAAAGCGCATTGCCACCCACCCATATCGTCCAACGGAAGGGTCGATGCCGTCGGAAGACACTCCACTCATAATCGAGAGTAGTGACAAACTCCCAGCTAGAAATGAAACGTCGGATGATTCGATGCGCTATGAGAGCAAAGGGCACGAGCGGCAGGGCAGACACACAAGTAAAGTCCAGCCACAGCATGCCAGAGCTTAGATACTGCCACTGTCGAAAGAAGTCAGCTGGTTCCAAGAGCTCGGGTGCTTCGCCACAAAGGTGGACACACAATAATCCTGCGCGAGTACGACGGGATCGTGGTAATTAACCATCCTGGGGGAAATCAATGGGATGGAAGGCGGGGAGTTCGAGATTGGTACAGTGGGTATGTACTCAGAGTGCTAGCCACATATATACCGTCATCCAAAGTGCAATCACACATATCTGTCAGCGAATTTCTGATCGTAGTGACGGCGGTGGCCGATAGTCGTGCTTCGAGAGACGCCGCTAATATATCAGTGATCTATCTGAATCATTGAACAGCCAGAACGTAAGACCGATCAACTATCAACTATTAAGATTAGGCCATATGATCTCTAGCATTTGCGTGACACCTAGTAGATCGATGAAGTCTGAACAAAGGACTTGGATAGGAGCAAAACCGAACGGTTTTTAAGTGCTGAACTCACTATATATTATCATCAATGGCACTGGGCATAGCGTCTAAGAACTCCAAAGATACTTTTCAATCCACCATAATGTTCAGCTCTATTCACTGCGCAGCGCGAAGCACATCCGGTAGCTCGACTGGTGCGCCCAGTTGTGATAACCGCGGTCCGCGGAAGCGCCCGCGTATGGATTCTATGGAAAATGATTCTCCCTCCCTAGCAGTCTAGTAGTTGGTAAGCCCCAACGCCAGTGGATGGGAAACAAGATGTGGGACTGACAAATTGAGGTAGCACCCCTCCTACTCAGGCTAGGTGCGTCAGGACACGCAGGGCTAGCGCAGGGGGGATTTGAGAGCGAAAAAGTCTTGTTGAAGATGTTGAGCAAGTATTCCAGAGCCATCGCCGGACCTTGGTGTTGTTATTTATTGGACGCCATTCGTTTTGTGATGAAAAGTAGAGGGCACAGCCTCGGTGTGAGGGTGTCCGAGTCATTCCACCTTCGCGTAGAAACAGGAGAAATAAGCCATGCGAAAATGCGCCCCAAGAAGAGAAGCAGACACTTACTTCGGGGTAGAGACCGAAGAGTGTGGAACACATACGTGTCTTGCACGGATTCACGGATTGAACGGAAAACACGCGATATGTATGAAAGAATGGACGAGCACGGTCGGAAGCAGGTCGGGTTCAGGAACGGGCCGACACAGAGGGCTGTGCACGGTTATATGCGTATGCGTCTGAAACAATAGCCCGAAAGCACAAGAGTGCGGGAATCCGACAACGGTAATCAACGCAGCGTAAGCTGCGTAACACAGGGTTAGGGTCACAGTCGGCCGCCGTCAGGAAGAGAATCGAATTAATCCCTACTGCAATGATCTGCAGCATGTGAAACGGTCCAGTTTCGACTCGGCGCTACAAGTTGCAAACAACGTGTCTTAAAAAGAAAGCATTTTTTTTAAAAAGATCAACATGCCGGCCGGCCAGCATCCTATGAAGCCACAAAATGAAGAGTATAGCCGATAAATATTACAGTAGATAGCAGATTGAGTCGCCTACTAGTAATAGATCTAGATCAGAAAGTATCAGAAAGACTAC
The DNA here is from genome assembly GCA_963926505.1 of Russula olivacea. Classification (NCBI taxonomy): domain Eukaryota; kingdom Fungi; phylum Basidiomycota; class Agaricomycetes; order Russulales; family Russulaceae; genus Russula; species Russula olivacea. Next base: position 2,711,101 of record OZ004884.1, read on the forward strand.
CGTGACGTTCCAGTAGTGGCAACTTTTATGTCATGGCGCTTTCTGTTGCAGAGCCCACACCGTTCTCCACATCTTCGTCAAGTCCGAGTTGTCCGGAGGGCTTTTCGTACATCTCGGGTATCGCCACCTCCATGCTGCTCACCTGAGTGCGCGCGTGATGGGGACTCTATTGGCTTTCCATTCTGCGCCACCATTTGATTTACTGTGGCCGCGGTCGAACAGTCTACGACATATATGTGAGTGCAGAGAATAATGGTATGGTGTTGTGCCGTACTGTTCGGTGGACCATGCGGAGGCATAGTCTACCAGGTCACGATGGATTCGAGTCGCAGCAATCGACAAGGCAACAACCCAGGGAGCCAGGAATATCTGTAATCCCAAGAGGTGTTGAAGACCCATAGCTACCCACACAAGTATAAGTAAAAAGATAAAAACGCACATTGTCGAGCGGATCTAATATTTCGAACAGAATCGAATCCAGTCATCAGTATTCTTTGTCGACAAGATGTATAGAAAAGTAAATCAACCGTTTAGGTTCAAACAAATGAACACCTACGACGAAAAATCGCGATAAGTAGAAAGGACGGGCACATGAATCTGACCACCTACCACGAGTAGGGTGTTGGCTGTGAAGGCAACCAAGAGCCAAACGAGACCCTTGTGAATTGGGGAGCGACATATCAGCGGATAGAGAACATCATGGCCAGGGAGAAGCATCAATGGCCTACCTGTCTCCATAGGAGGCGTCCCATACCAAACGCGCTGGATTTGTGGAAGCGCAGGCGAATCAGGCCAACGAACATGATAAGCAGTAAGATGATGCCGATCGTGAAGCCGACGAGAATGTTAAGATTGATAGTGTGCGGGTTGGCCACTACACAAGAAGCCTTTGTTATCGATTTCACACGGATCTAGGGATGGATGAATCCAGAAGGTCTGCTACAATTCAGGTTGATTATTCACCCGCACGATGGCTAGTACCACGGCATGTTTAAGATGGAGTTCTGAACTTCCGCCGAAGGGAGGAAGGGGCTTACCTTGGATATGGAATATAGCGCGGACCCCCCATGCGCCTGTTGCTATCGCCATGACGATCTTGTTCATGTTCCAGATAGCGAAGCTGGCGGTGCCCATGAGTGCCTAATTGTAGAAGATAATTGGATCAGGGAACAGGACATACATACGGAGCACAATCAAGAGAGAAGCAGCGGCACCGGCTAAAAACGCAAATGTCTAGAAAATAAAGCAATCAAAATGCCAGACATTCTTCCCTTAGAGATAGATTAGGCACATCAGAGGAGCTTTACTCACCATTAGGAAAATGGTCTCAACCTTCGGATCACGGTCTATCAGGCCGTGGGCGCATGAGAAGCAGATGGGAAATGCGCGCACCTTGCAGTTGTATCGGGCCGTAGCGTTGATATCAACTAAAAAAAGTACTACAGCCAATAGAGTGGCTATGCGCGTGGTAAAATAGATCTACCGAAGAGGGCAGATTAGTAAAAACGCTCAGCGCCAGGATGGAAGCCCAACAGAAAGCGCGCATTGCCACCCACCCATATTGTCCAACCGAAGGGGCGATGCCTTCGGAAGACACTCCACTCATAATCGAGAGTAGTGACAAACTCCCAGCTGGAAATGAAACGCCGGGTGATTCGATACGCTATGAGAGCAAAGGGCACGGGCGGCAGGGCAGACACACAAGTAAAGTCCAGCCACAGCATGCCAGAGTTTCGCTAGTGCCACTGTCGAAAGAAGTCAGCTGGCTCCACGAGCTCGGGTGCTTCGCCACAAAGGTGGACACACAATAATCCTGCGCGATTACGACGGGATCGTGGTAATTAACCATCCTGGGGGAAATCAATGGGATGGAAGGCGGGGAGTGCGAGATTGGTACAGCGGCGACTCGGCGTGCTAGCCACATATATACCGTCATCCATCGTGCAATCACACAGCTCTGTCAGCGAATTTCTGATCGTAGTGACGGTGGTGGCCAATAGTAGTGCATCGAAAGACGCCGCTAATATATCAGTGATATATCAACTTCCGAGTCATTGAATGGCCAGAACGTAGGACCGATCAACTATTAATTATTAAGATTGGGCTGTATGATCTCTAGCATTTGCGCGACACCTAGTATATTGGGGAAGTCTGAACAAAGGACCTAGATATGAGCAACACCGAATGGTTATTGAAGTATCACTGCTGAACCGTAATGTTCAGCTCCATTCAGTGCGCAACGTGAAGCACATCGTGATAACCGCGGAAGCACCCACGTATGGAAAAGCCTGTGTGTGATGCTATCTCCCTAGCAGACTAGCAGTTGGTATACCCCAACGGCAGTGGATGGGAAGCAAGAGATGGGACTGACAAATCGATGTAGCACCCCTCCTACTACTGTACAGCCTTGACTGCGCATCAACTCCTGGCGCATAACGTTCATAACATCCTGTAAGAGTCGATTGTCGCTGGAGTCTTTGCGGGAAGGGTAACACGCGAGCCTCGAGCGTTCGCCTCCCTGCGAAGATCAAAAAAAATCGGGGGACACTGATAACTTACAGTATACGTGCGACAAGAGACACAACCCTACCGAGAAGTGCAAAACTCGAGTTTGTGCCCTGTGACAGAATTACGAAGGCTAAGGTGCGTAAGGACACGCAGGACTAGCACGGGCGGAAATTCGTGAGGTGAAGAGGTCTTGAAAGTAGTATGGAGCTTTTTTATTCTTCCGTTCGCTAAGTGATGGAGGTAGAAGCCACAGCCTCGGTGAGGCAACTTCCCATAAAATTTGGGGGGAAAGGCTATGCGTAGCGCATACTGAATGCATCTCAAAAAGAGAAGTGGACACGAATTGATGATGCGGAAGGTGCCGAAGCTTTACCAGGGTTAGGGTCGCGCGCTTACAGTATTCGAATTCTTTCGTTCCGGTCACGCTGTCTGTACTTGACTGTTCAGTTTGACTGTCCAGTTTCGAGCTGTAAAGTTGCAAACAGGTGATTCCAAAAAGGTAATGGGCTGGGGGAAAGAATAAGCCAGATCAACCATCAACCATCAACCATCATTGTAATCCAAATACTCGTATCCTACGAGTGATTGGGAATGTACCCCATATCGGACGAATATGTCCTTTCCGATACCGTATGCCGTATATGAGACTTGAGCCAGTCGACTGTATTACTAATGTATCCGGGAGCTCAGAGTCAAAGACTAGCAACGCACAGGAGCCTGTTACCATAATCGACGATTTTCGCGCTTGCCAGCACTAGCACTGCAGCCGAACAGGCCCTAGTAAAAAACCGATGCTGAATCCACTATACATTACCACGAAGCCATCAATGATGCTTTCGCATAGTATACTCACTCGTCTAATGACTCCAGACTAGAATACCTTTCCACCATAATGTTCAGCTGCCTTCAGTACCTCAACATAAAGTACATCCGGAAGCCCGGTGGTGCGTCTGATTGTAATAAATTCGCAAGTACCGAGGATAGAGAGGCCTGTGAGCGATGAATCCTCCCTAACATGTACAGCTGGTAAGCTCCAGCGTCAGTGGAGTGGGAAGCAAGATATGCGACTGACGAATTGATGTAGCCCTCCTCTAAGGCTCTAACTTATGCCCCGACCATTGTGTCAGCGACTTTGCGGAGATATGACGCCCTACCATCAAGTCCTGCCAGTGGCTCCCCGGCGTCCGGCAGGACCCAGCACATGACGTGCTGTGGTTTTCAATGAGGAGAAACGTATTTACCGGGGTTAGGCGTGTTCGTGTTCAAAACACAAGCGGCGATGCGTGAGTGATCAAGTTATGTCGCGGCTTGAGTCATTGCAGAAAGAGTAACATGTAGGCCTCAGGGGTCATGTTCGCTGCCCTGCGAGGACAAAAAAATCAGGGGACGTTGGTAGACGTGGGACAGAGACGGAAGTAACCCTACCGAGAAACGCGAAGCGCGATGTGTCTTGTGGTAGAGTCACAATGGCGAAGGTGTACGAGGACGCGCTCGGCCAGATAAGGGTTTTGTTGAGATGTTGAGCAAACAATTCAGAGACGTCACGGGAGTATGGTGTTGTCGTTCGCTGAATGATGGTGCAGCCTTGGTGTAGGTGTGCCCATCTTCGCGTAAAAACTGTGGAATTAAGCCATTCGTATATGCACCCCCAAGAAGAGAAGTGGACTTACTTTGATCGATCAGGTACAATACACTTTTCATAATGTATACACCCGGGAACCTGCCTGTAGTGGTGTTGCCGCAAGTCCGAGTTGGCACTTGGCACCGGTATAACTTGAAGTTGGACGATTTGTAACCTGTTGACAACTCGCACCGCAAGTTTTATACCGGTGCAACTTGAAGTCATGTAAATATTTTCCCATAGGCTTGTACAATTGTGATGTCAATGTCTTGCCATCCCATCACAATGACTTGCACGGATGGAAGGACCAACGGTACCTTAGGGTTAGGTTAGGGTCACAGTTAAGTTCAGTCCGTGCCGCGTACTACTGCATTTGGACAAGTATGAGCTTTGCGCACGTGACTCGGAGTTGTTCAATACACTAGTTTTTAGTATGACAGTAATTCCATTTCATTCACACATACGTTTTGTTAGTATAAAGTACTTGTACATCCTCCCAGGCACCCTCGCGCGTTTGCCCCACCCAAATCCCACTCGATTCCCGCACGTGCTCCTAACAGCGTGTCCATTCTGACGTATTTGAGAGTCGAGACATTGGCAATTGTAGACTGCAAAGGCTAGTACGCTCCAGATGGATGAGTCTGATTACATGCGACAAACGCCACAGAAACATCCATGTCATTCGCCGTGTTTTCGTCAAACCTGGGCTGGCTTTTCACACGACTGCCCTTCGACGCTGATGAGCGAACCATTTTGGCTCGTTTGGAGCGTCTGATCTTGCACGTAGGTCCTATCTATAGCCACCTCTATATGCCTCGGTGGACTCGGAGCGACCTTGATGGGTGCCGTATTGCCTTTCCATTTGATGTGGCCACTTCCTTGGAGGCCGATGGGGTCGCTCAGTCTACCATGTCGACCACAGCGAGCAGTGAGCACTGAGAAGAACGAGATGGAGTTATGTCGTACTGTTCGGTACCCCCTACGGAGGCATGGTCTATCAGACCGCGATGGATTCGAGTCGCAGCAATTGACAAGGTGACCATCGAGGGAGGCAGGAACATCTGTAATTCCAGGGAGTTTAATGACTCTTTGCTACCCACACGAGTAACAAACAAGAACGCACGTCGTTAAATGGATCTTAAAGAAATTAAGTTCAATCATCAATGTTCTTCATTAAAGAAATGGATAGAGTAAATCTACCGTTCAGGTTCAAACACATGAACACCTGCGACATCATGATAAGCGGAGGGACGGGCATATTAAGCTAACCACCTACCGCGGGTAGGACCTCGGCGATGGTGGCAACCAAGAGCCAAATCAGACTCTTGTGAATGAAAAACAGTATATTAGTGGATAGAGAACACCACGGCCAGCGAGAAGCGCCAATAGCGCACCTGTTTCCACAATAGGCGTCCCAGACTGAACGCGCTGCGTTCGTGGAAGCCTAGGCGGAGCAAGCCTAAGGACATGATGAGAAGTAAGATGATGTCGGTGGCGAGGGTGACGAGAATGTTAAGCTCGGAAATGTGCATGTTAACTATCAAGCAAGTAGAAATCGCGGGTTCCCATACAGCGCGAATCTAGGGAGAAATGAGTCCCAGAAGGTCCGACCACAATTCCGGTTGACTATTTACCCGCACAATGCCTAGTACCATTGGCATGTTAGATCGGCTTTCTCAACTTTTACAGAAATAGAGAGATTACCTTGAATGAGGAATATAACGTTGATCCCCAATACACCAGTTGCTATTGCTACGATGACTTTCTTCTTGTTCCAGATGGCGAGGCTGGCCGTGCCCGTGAGTGCCTAGTAATTCGAGAGAACATAACTAGATCAAGGAATAGAACGTACATGCGCATCACGATCAAGAGAGAAGCAGCAGCGATGGATAGATACCCAAAGAACTAGAAGACCAAGATAAAGCAGGCTAGACATTTCTCCTCAGAATTAAGCGCTTCGGAGGGGCTTACAAGTTGGAGAACGGACTCGACCTTCAGATCATGGTCTTATAAGGTCATAGGCATATGAAGCAGATATGGAACACGCATACCTCACAGTTGTATGGAGTTGAGACGTTAAGACCGTATAGGATGATTATTAGACCGACTACAGTTGCTATGCGCGTAGTGGAGTAGATCTGCCAGAGGGAATTAGTCCAGCGCCCAGCGCCCAGTAATGCAACTACGGACCCATATCGACCAACGGTAAGGGCGATGCCTTCGGATGACACTCCACTCGTAATCGAGAGTGGTAACGAACTCCCAGCTAGAGATAAGCACCGGATTATTATTAATATTGGATATGTTACGAGAGTCGATCGCCCGGCGGGGCAGACATACAAGTAGAGTCCAGCCACAGCATGCCAGAATTTTGACTCTGCCGCTGTCGAAAGAAGTCAGTTGTCTCCCCGAGCCCATGTACTCTGCTGCAAAGGCGTACGCACAGTAATCCTGCTGGACTACATCGGGATCATGGTAATTAACCATCCTGGGGGAAAATTAATGGGGTGGAAGGTGGGGGAGTTGATTTGATGCAATGGCCACTCGATGTACTAGCCGTGTATATATACACCTTAGACTGCATGTCATGTCATGTCATGTTGACGCCACTGTTGTTGGCGCTACGCCACGGTCACAGAAAACTACGTTTTCATTCGTACCGAATGATCTGAAGCTGAAACACTTGTATCCTCTCCGGCCCATCGATGATTGCCGTCGATATCATTAAGAGCCGGAGCGTGGGACCAATCGATCAAGCTCGGGGCATTCGATCTCTAGAATTTGCACAGTAGGCCGCCAGCAAGGGGGTGGTGTGGCATTCAACATGGCATAAACGATAAGTTCCCAGTAATATGTCGTGGCTTCAGTAGACTGGTGCACTCTGACCAAAGACACTAGATAGGCGTAACCAGAACGATTAGTAGACACGACATACTATCAAGGAAATATCGCAACTGGACATAAGATATTTGTCGTCATCGAATCATCCATCATTGTTTCTTCTGGCATGGTGCACTCACTCGTCTAAGGACTCCGGACTGAGATGCCTTTCAATCTACTACAATGATCAGAGTGCGTTACCATGCAAGCACATCTTGTAGCCCGAACGGTGAGCCCGGCTGTTAAAATGTGGGCACAGAAGCACCCGAGCATGGAAAAGCCCGTGAGCAATGCTCACTCCCTAGCAGTTAGTAAGCTCTAGTGCCAAATGGGTGGGAAGCAAGATACGGGACTGACGAACGAACCATGATGTAGCGCCGCCTCAGACCACTGCCTCGACCATCCTGTTAGCGACTTTGTATAGGCCTACTACGTATCAAGTCCCGGTTCCTCGGGGCTCGACGAGACTTAGCGTACAACTTCCTGCATCTAAATGTATGCAGTTATTCAAAGCAGCCAACGATGCATGGGTGATTGTGTTCTACTGCGGCTGAAAGTCCTTAAAAAAAGAGCAACATATACTGTAAGCCCCGAGTTTTCGCAACCCTGCGACGGAACAAATAGGGGCCACAAACAGACGTGGGTTGAGACGCAATTCCGAAACACGAGTCGACCTGTACTGCATTTTGTCCGTCATGACACATCCGTTTCAAAAGCTTTTCCACGCTCGTTGCTAGTTGGATAAAAATTTGTCTCGTCTTGTTTGGTTACGGAAGAGTCTGCATTGGGACATGGCCCGGCTCCAGGTTATCATTTCACTTTTAACTTTAGCACGTATTTAGGTAATTTTATTGAACTTTTCATTTTTCTTCACACAGCATGCTTTTCACAAACATTCAACTCGACCCAACTACTAAATAAATCGCTCCACAAAAAATTGCAGACTTTTCCGTTTCAAAAAAAACTCGTGGGGAAACCCTTATAAAAATAAACTCTTCCCAGGATTGATAAGGGTTTGGAAACCACGGGTTTTCCGAGACAGAAACCTTTGGCATTGCATGCATGCAGTGATCTGGCTCGGCCCTATGACATAGGCTAAAGTATTTGGAACTCCATCATGTGGGGCTGTCTCGCTGCTGTCCCTCCCACGCTAGCACAATCAGAACACGAGTACTGCCTTGTGTAGTACAGGAATTCCTGGGCTCTGTGGAACTGTCCGGCCAGACGCGCCGGTAGATAAGCGCACAAAACTCTAAGTCATCACGAGGCCCAGGGGCGAATAAGTTAGAGTAGAGCCGAGACGATAGGGATGGAACTCACTAGCAGCGAGTCACTGGCAGCATCTACCGACTTGCCGCGGACTGTGCGGCGTCGCCGCGTCGGTGAAGAGCGACTCGGAGGACCAAAGGGCTGAAGGTCTTGATCCGGTGTCCGAGTCGGTAATTGTCTGGGTTCAAGGAGCCGATGATCATGCGGGGCCGGAGGTGCCTGGCCTGGAGCATTGAATGTACCTGTAGCCTCAGTTCCTGATGTTAACCGGGCGCGCGTGCGGGAAACGAGTGGAGTTGGGGCAAACACGCGAGGTGCCCGAGAGTGAATACAAGTAGTCATAATGAAGAATGAATGAATGTTGGTATGGTAGATGGGAGGGAAATTGTGTGCTACTAAAAACTGGTGTACTAAAGTATACAGAAATGGCTAGGGAGAAATGGGCAGCGGGAGCTCGATTTCAACACCTGGGACTCGTCTACTACTGCCTGGTCACCGGTGACCCGAGGAGCGGCTTCATGTCATGGGACCCGTGCTTGTGACTCCCCATCATTTCCCAAGTTTTCGTCGAGTCCGGGTCGTCTCCCACGCTTTTCGCGCAGGTTTCCTCCGACGCCGACCAGCGAGTTACGCTAGCAAGTTCGCAGAGTCTGATCTTGGTCGTACGTACTATTTATGGTCACCTCTACACGGCCCAGTAGAGAGGGTGTGATGTGGACTCTATTGGTTTTCCATTCTATACAACCACTTCCTCGGAGGCTGACGGAGTTGTTCAGCCTACAGCATCAATGACAGTCAACGCTGAGAAGAATGAAATGTATGTCGTACTGCTCGGTGCACCCGACGGAGGCATAGTCCGCCAGATTGCAATAGATTCGAGTCGCAGAAATTGACAATGTGACCATCGCGGCGTTAAAGACACGTAGCTACTCACACGAGTAACAAGAAAGAATGCACGTAGTTAAATGGATCTCAGGCTTATATTTCGGACAGGATCGAGTCCAATCATCAGTGATCTTTGTTGACAAAAATGGACAGAAAAGTAGATATACCGTTCAGATTCAAACATATGGACACCTGCGACATAAAATCGTGATGAGCGCAGAGGATGGGCACTTAAAAATAGCCACTTACGGCGGGCAGGACCTCGGCGATGGCGACAGCCAAGAGCCAAATGACACCCTTGTGAATGGGGAATACCATATCAGCGGAGAATATCACGGCCACCAATGGCCCACCTGTTTCCACACGAGGCGTCACAGACCGAACGCGCTGCGCTCTCCAAATGGCGAGACTGGCAATGCCCATTAGTGCCTAATTCAAAGGAAGATAATAGAATCAGGGGGACAGGACGTACATGCGGACCACGATCAAGAGAGAGGCGGAGGCAATGGCTAGTACTGTGATGTCACGGTATATATACACCTTAGACTGCATGTCATATTGATAAGACTGTAAGATGCCACTGATGCTGGCGCTGCGCCACGGTCACGGGGACCTACGTTTTCATTCGTACCGAACGATGTGAAGCTGAAAACAATTGTATTTTCTCCCGTATAAATGATTGCGCCTGATATCATTGAAGGCCGGAGCGTGGGACTGACCAACCAAGCTCGGGGCATTCGATCTCGGTAGCATACAACATGGCATAAACGATACGATCCCAGTAATATGTTGTAGCTTCAGTAGACTGGTGCACTCTCACCAAAGAGACTAGATAGGTGCAACCCGAACGATAGACACGACATATCAAGGAAATATCGTAGCTGGACGTACAACATTTTGTCATCGAATCATCGCCGTTTCTTCTGGCATGGCGCACTCACTTGTCTAAGACTCCGGACTAGGATATCAATGGAAGTCAGTCGGCTCCATGACCTCGCGTGCTTTACTTCCAAAGCATACGCACAAGTATCCTGCGCGACTACAGCGGGATCATCATGGTAGATAACTATCCTGAGGGGGATCAATCGGGTGGAAGGCAGGGGGAGCGAGATCGGTGCGATGGTTACTCGAAGCACTGACGTATATATACATCTTACCTTGCATGTCATGTCATGTCATGCCATCTTCGTAGTTGATGGGGCCGTAAGATGCTGCTGTTGCATCTGCTACTCCGCGGTCATTGATAACATTAGTGTTCATTCGTATCGAAAGATGGGCAGGTGTTGTTCTCTTACACCGAAGAAGCCATTGACAAATCAAAGAATCTCCGGGGCGGTAAATATTCATCAATCTTGGCCTATGTGATCTCTATTCGCACAGCATCCAGTAGAGGTATAGTCTGAGCAAATAAGCTAGATAGGAGCAACACCGAATCGTTATTAAACCCATTATATCTAGGAAGCACCGCCACTGGACCCACTATATATTATCCTCAAGTCATCAACGATACTTTTGGCCTAGCATGCTCGCTCATCTAATGACTCCGGACTAAGGTACCTTTCAATCCACCATAATGTTCAGCTGCCTTCAGTGCGTCACCATGAAGGACATCAGGTAGCCCGAATGGTGATCCCGGTTGTAATAAATGCGGAAGCATCCGAGTATGGAAAAGCCTGTGAGTGATGCTCCCTCCCTAGAAGGTGGTAAGCTCTAGCATTAGTGGGGTGAGCAAGATATGAGACTGACAAATTGGTGAAACACCCCTCCAACTACCGCCTCGACCATTGTACCAGCGATTTTGTGTAGTCCTGACGCCCTATCATCAAGTCCTAGTTCCCCAGCGCGTGGCGGGACCCAGCGCATAACGTCATGTAGTCTCCAATGAGGGGCCACGTATTCACCAAGGCTATGCGTATTCAAAACACGGGCGGCGATGCGCGAATGATCGTGTTCTGCCGCGGCTGGGAGTCCTTGTAGGAAGAGCAACATGTAAGCCTCGAGGGTTCGTCGCCCTGCGATGGCAAGAATTAAGTGACGCTGATAGAGGTGAGCCGGGAGATGCAGCCCCACCGAGAAACGCGAAGCGCGAGTTATGGCCTTTAACAGAGTCATGATGGCTAAGGTGTGTGAGGACACGTTGGGCCAGCGCGGGCGGAAATTCGAGGGGAGGAAAGGTTTTGTTTAGATGTTGAGCAAGCAATTCAGAAACATCGCTGGAGCTTGGGGTTGTTATTCTTCGGCCGCCGTTCACGGAGTGATGGAAGGTAGAGGGCACTGCCTCGGTGTGGGTGTGGGTGTGGGTGTGCAATCGTCGCGTAGAAACTGGACAAATAAGCTATGTGTACCTACCCGAGAGGAAGGACACGGAGACTTACTCAAGTGCGGGGCAGAAATCAAAGAAAGTGGATGAAGTGCGCGTCTTGCACGGATTGAACTAAATGCACGCGACATGAAAGAAGAGCGCAACAAAATGCCAATGGAACGGGACTTATCGGTAGCCTAACTTCAGGGTTAGGGTTAGGGTCACTGTTGGTCACACGCAACCGGTTGCTCCACTCTGACTCTGAGTGTCTCTCGAGCTGCGCAGTTGCTAACGACCCTTTCTTTCTTTCCAAAATATGTCGACATCGAATGGATTTCTGACATACTATGATGGACCCCTCGTTTGGATAGACTGCGAAATGACTGGTCTTGACTACAAGACGGACAGAATCCTAGAGGTTGCCGTAAGTGCCATCGGCCTCTGAGTCGCAATGTGATCTCGTAACATTAACATACAGGTAATCATTACAAATGGGAACCTTGAGGTTGTCGACGATGGCTTAGAATTTGTTATTCATGCTGAAAAGGCGGTGCTTGATAAGTTCGATTGTACCCTCACAGTGCAGCATAACGAATCTAAGAAGGCGACAGTATGAATGACTGGTGTATACAACACCACAGAGCCGTGCGTACTCTCTCTGTGCGAATATCCACAAGGATTTATATCTATATAGTCTGGCCTGACCGATGCGTGCCTCAAATCAAAACACACGGCCGTCTCTGTGCAAGAGGAAATATTGAAGTACCTCAAAAAATGGATCCCTGTGCGGCGAACAGCTATGCTTGCTGGAAATTCTGTGCATGCGGACCGCGTGTTCTTAGCAAGGGAGATGCCTGAAATTGTTGACTGGCTACATTATCGGTCTCTGGGCTACGCGTCTCTTCGCTTTCTACTGTGCACTGTCTAATTATCCCATTTGTTCCTTTTATCATCCTCAGTATTGTTGGTGAGCTGCTTCGATTTCTCCCCTTGTTCTCTTCATGTTGAATCTATCTATGTCCCCAAAGACGTCTCTTCGATCAAGGTATGGTAGATCTTGGCTTATCATATGCCAAGCTCGTATGACACTCGTTCTTTAGGAATTGCATCGCAGGTGGTATCCACGCCGACCCCTTCCAGACCGTGTTTTCAGGCGTGATACCAAGCATCGGTTTGTGTATAGTGTCTTTATTACATACAACTACAACTAAAGTACATGCCTCTAACTAGGGCACTCGACGACATCCGGGGTTCAATTGAGGGTAAGCGTGCAGTCTGAATTGCCGATTCGTAATCCCCTCATGAACGCTATAGAATTAAAATGGTACCGAGAATACGTTTTCGTCCCTCCTGACGTGTATGCAAAGCAGTCGCTTTCCTAGCCAGCCCTCTCTCGTCTTATTCCAGTAATAGCATCTTTTCTAACGTTAAAACACAACCTCTGATTGACTATTGCCTGACTGACTATTGACTCCTCTCCACACCCCAACTACGCAGGGATGATAAACAGCATTGTTCATCATTATAAGATCGATCAATGCCATTTCATACATCTCGCAGCAGAAAGCACTCCCTCGTCATCGTGATCCATGTTAAGCATTGCTCGCCCATCGACAGCTCCCGATTCAATAAACTACATATTACTTAGTAACAAATACACTGAATAAGGAATTTTGACGAATCGACTGCAAATCTAATAAGATATCTATGTTTCCTCACACGACAGGCTCGTGCGTTTCAAGTCTAAGTCCGGGTTTGTTTAAATTGTAGGCGCTAAGCTCGCCTCACAAACGATGCCAACGTAGATCCTTCTCGTCAATCAGAAGTCACGCAGCGTTCCCTAAAGCCCAGTACGAGTCAGCAACCTGTGAGGATAGGAGCAGGGTGAACCTACGAAGGCTGGTATTCCCGCTTCCATGCATCCCTCCATGATCTCTTGGTTGCCCTGAGAATTTGACGTGACAAAAACGACCTCAGCTCTCCACGATGCATATATCTCCTTCACAAGCCTCATTGTGTCAGGACGCCCACCTATGACGGCGGATTCTAAGTCCAAATATAGGGACGAAAGCGGGCAATACGTACCTTGGTACTTACTATCCCAAATTGTTATGCGCTCACGGTTCATATGACGACGGATCAGCCCCGAAATAGTGGGCCCAAATGTTTTCGCCTGCTCAGAACCTATCCATATCAAATACCTACGAAAACTCGTGATGTTGTATGTAAACATGTGCAAGAAACTCCCTACCAGTCCGAGTTCTGAGAGTGTAATTCAGTCCGATGGCAAATGTCTCATGGGGGTAAAAAGCAGGCGGTGACACACCTGAATGCACGTTGAAAGGGCTGCGCCAATTCCTGACCCAGTGCATACGTGTATCCCCCTGCGGTAAAGAGAAGAGGTGTTCGAGAATCCGGCAAACTGGAGTAGCTATCTGTAGCATAATAACGACACTATGCTTTAGAAACGTGCCTTGAGCTGGCGTGTCCAGAGATGGGTGGGCGGATCTAGGACGAGACGTCGGGTGAAGTCGCCTTTCACTCCACAAATTAGGTAGTGATATTTTGCGTGTGTTCCTTCTCTGCGAAAGTAGGTAAGTACCAGAAGTGCCCGCTCACACCACGGTAATTGAGAGAGGAAACATACGATACGATGCCGAATGCATGATACTCCATGATAGCGGATCGCGATATCCGAGAGAGGAGGCCCTGTTGCATACCCCGCTCAAAGCGGATTATGGCTATTTTTGCCAGTGGCGAAGGCTACTAGACCAATCAAAAACAGGAAAGGGAGAAAAGGGGCATATTAACCACTTCGACGTCTACCTTCACCTTCCGGACAGTAACCCAGGGCGTGAGAATGCTATGAAGGTTAGAATTAGTCGCATCACTCGCACATTGATGGACTTGTTCCATACAAAATGGTCATGCCTAGGCAGAACCAAAAGCCCTGCTTATTCGCAATGATGTCGGATACGGAGTTCCATGACCGAGTGGTGGTATCGTAGCTGTAGCTTAATACCACGAAAATCCATGCTGTAAAACAGTATCCATCATTCAGGGTTCAATCTTGAGCACCCGTCACTTACTGAATATGAGCCCAAGCCACCCGAGGAATCGGTGGTGACGCTCGAACACGCTGTAAATATGGTTTGCTTCTGACATTCCAGGTTTAAAGACCAAATCATACTTGTGGTGTCTATTGCGAATCCAAGGAAGCGCGCTTCCAACGCACATTGCCAGAGTGACGCTTGTCACAACCCCGATGATAAGTATCGCGTCAGGATTGTCCTTGTGATGCTCAAATATCAGGGTCATGTGGTAGATGAGCCACCCAAAACCAGAGACTGCGCAACCAGAATGTATTCCACCGAGATGTTGGAGTGTGGAAGTACAACCAAGACGAAACCACAAGGGAGTCCACTGAATTGTCAATGCGTGAGACCCGTGAAGTAATGTAAGCTTTCCGCTCACCCTCGCAAATAACTTATTGACCAATAAATACATAAAGCGACCGAACAGCTCGTTACGAACGAGGATTGCCGCGAGAAGATTGCCCAGTACCAATGCATCAGTGTAGTTCCGGGGATACGGCCATACATCCATGATTGCAACAACCAAGCCGGCGAGATTTAGCAGAACGACGAAAGTAAAGAGTTTTCTAATAATAACAATAACAATAATAGGACCATCAGGTATTATTAAGTGTACTGAGAAGGGACATACCTGTATGTGTTATACCATAATCGAAACCGTACCCAGCACGAAGTATTTTGCCCAATACGCCGGACTCGTCTGCGTTCCTTCACGGGAGATGGTGCGATGACGACATGCTGTGACGTTTTTCTTCCCGCTTTCCCATCCCGAGAACCAGGGGAGAGTGTAACTTGCTTATAAGAGATTCTGAAATCCGAGCGCACACCTCCTTTCTCTAGGTCACCAACAGCATCCGACGGGGAAATGACGACGGAGGAGGTACGGTAAAATGAGAGCACTCGTGCCAGTGATTCTCGCAAGGACTAAAGAAAGGAAAACGAGGGTTTATTGAGCCAAATCAGATTATAATAAAGTGATCTATGCAGCTCACCCATCCTGGAAGAGCGATGGCAATGTGAGGAGCTCCGGAGAAAATGCGGGGCGTTTGAGTATTGTGTGCGGTGTTCATTCTGTAGTACAGCAGCACAGGTAAGTGAGCCTCAGGGAATCTTGCAGCATCTTGTACTATGCGCAATTAGGGGAGACGTATCGTTCTTGCTATTCACAGGCAGACCCTAGATGCATGTCACACAGCCATTTGGACGCGCAGGAAGGGCGTTGAGGGCGTTGAGGCTGCATTGTCTGCATTGTAATGCACTTATTTGGCATTTGCCGCTGGCACGCGTCAACGGCGCGGCAGAGCACGTGTCACACAACTCCCTCACAACCTAGCACTCCACCATCATAGAGTAATAGGGCGGCCGTTAACTGTATCTAATTCCAGCACTTGAGACCTGTCTTCTTTTCCAACTAACAACCCACGCGCTGTTGCGCTCCGCTGAGCTGTGCTAGTCCTTTTCAACCAAGGCGACTACCGCGAATGGAGACCATGACGTTCTTGATTGAACACGGTGCTCGATCGAAACTCCAACGTTTGAGCTTGCAGGATGTTTGGACACATCTTTCCGGCCGTGAAGAACAGTTTGTGCCCTGTACCTTACAGATATCACATCTGTCTGTTGAGAGTTCACCGAGGTGCGCGCAGCCACCATGCCCCAAATTTCACCTCATGATTAGGCCCGTTACCGTCCCTGCGCCCAGTGACATGACATGACATCTAACTACAGTTCCCTCAAGAACGTCATGGTATACGTACTGTATATATTTTCAAATGAGGAACACACGGGCACGAAGATATCAGCCCAATATGAAGTAATGTAGATTAGATAGCGGATACACACAGTAGTGTCCATCCATGAAACGCTAGCACGACACTAGCTACGTATTTGGCACTCACTAGTTTTCCACCACTCTAGTTTCGTACACAGGCACTCGACTGAACAGTATACAACATACACTACACGGCGGGCAGTTCAGGGCGGACCAGTTCAGATCACGTGCTGATTCGTGCATGAGAGCCGCCGCGCCATGGGCACTCTCGCTAATGTACAGTATCGCTTTCTACAACGTATACGTTGATTACACTCTCATTTCCGCGGTGCGTCATGGCGGCTGTTCCTTCTCCGTCGTCGGCATAAAGTGCAGTAACCATCAATAGTCACCGTGATGTTCTAACTCCAAGTTTCGGCCGAGGGATAAAAGTCCAAAATCCCCCGTTCTGGAACACCCTTCCCCTCTCCCGAAATCTCCGGTGTAGATTCCAACTGTAGAATCGATGACGTCGCACCTCATACAATACAACCTCCGGGAAATTCATCGAAATTCACCGGCAATAGCGAGATCATCGGGGACATCATCGGGGTTTATGCACCCTCTTTTATCAATCAGCGCGTGCAAAACACGCATGGCCACCGACATACCCACCCTACACGGATACAGAATCAATCTAGGGCTGTGACGTTCCGAGGGAGTTCGGCCTAATCATGATGATGCGACAAATTTTCCTCAGGCGCTCCGACGACCACGACATAACTTTTCATCCAGTCACGTAATTCAGGGGATGATCAATGAACAGACAAGCGCTATGAGCTCATAATGATGTATGCGGGTGTATTCGACAGTAAAATAACAAAAAATTACAGATACGCAAATCGCAAGCAGACCAAACACGAAAGAAAGCATAAGCGATGTCTCTTACGAATCCATCGTGCCTGCACCCGCGACTGAAACGCTCCTTCCTAAGCGCTTCTTTTTTGATCTGGGCGCACTAGCTGAGTTTTCCTCCATGGTACGGCTACGTTTCATCGCTTTGCGCGTGCTACTTCGCCTTGTTTTTGTCTCTTCGTCTTCATCGTCTTTGGGATCATCTTCGCCGGGCTTGTATGCCGCAGCATCGTGATTGAGTGCTTTCCGTTTACTTCTCCGGGGGGCGGCAGCAGGTTTACTGCTAATTGTCAGCTCCTCCCCTAACAATGTAGAGCGCTCCGGCGCAGTAGAGTGATCCAAGTCTTCATCAGTGAACGTACTTGCGACGGGTGTATTTATCTCCGCAGCGGAGAATCTGGGCCGCTTCGTTGTTGGTGTTTCGCCCTCGCCGTCGTCATTGTCGGGGTCGCTCGGAATGCTGTCCCCGTTATTGCTGTGAACAACGCTCCCCTCCCAGACAGAGCCGCTCACAACTGATCCAGAAGCTGATTCGGGTGTACCATGACCCTGAGAGACTTCAGATGGCCGAGGTGAATGATCCCTGCCCAAGGGACCGCCGCTCGAAATGGATTGACGTCGAAATTGGCGGAGGCTTCCCAAAGCACTCGTTCTGCGACGCTTCTTGGGCTTCTCCTCTCCGCTTGGTAGGTAGAAGATTTCTTGCTGTTCGCGCAGCAAATCGACACCTACTAGTTGTCGCAAGACACCAACAAGGTACGGGTTTAAGTCGAGGGTCTCGACGTTAGGGAGCATACGCTTGTGATCTTCATGAGTTGAGAAGCCCTCGTCTCTGATATCTTCGCCATCCATGAGCTCGCCGTCGCCGAGAGCGCAGCCAGGAACAACGAAGTAGGCGCGCACTCCGTCCTCCCCTCGAGGCAAGCTTATTTTGTGAAAACGGCAGTTCGAGCGTGTCACAGGAGAATTCATGCTGGGGGCTCGCCTCAAGGATGGGCTTGATGGCTCATAGGTGGGCGGCGGAGATTTCGCCTTCACTTGCTCCGACCGCGTACCGTTGTGAGGGTCGGTAGATGAGGCGGGCGATGGAGGTGCAGGCCCATGACGGTGGAGACCATGTGAATGTATAAGTGGTATCACTCTGCCAAGACCTGATGTCGGTGGGGAGGTCCACGATGTGTCTCCTGATGCTGATGAAACTACCGATCCCGTGCGAGACGTAGGGTGAAGTAAACGATACACGGCACTTGTACCGGAGCTCGCAGAAGCAGTTTCGCTGATACCGTCGTCTACAGAGTCGGCGTCAACGTTGGGATCAACCCATTCTTGCGTGGCCCTCTCGGATGCTGCAGTCGTTCTACGGGAAGATGAGACCGGGCCTTTCTTCTTCCCACGCTTTACGACGACAGCAGACTCGGATCGGGTTTGGTGAACCGATCCACAGTTGAGATCTCTCCGTTTGCGTTTGAGAACTCGGGTTTGATGCGCCCTTTCATCGCTCGTCTTTACTTCAGATTGCACAGAGGTGGCAAAAACTCCCTCTCCTTGGACGACTCCACAATCTGTTGTCGAGCTGTCCTGCAACGCAGGGAAGGTGTCGACAGGTGAGCCTGAGGAAGTCTCTCCAACAACTTCTTGCTCCTGTCTGTGAACCGAAGCACTAACAAGTGAGGGCGAGAAACGTTATTTCAATACTAGAATCCTTTGGTGATGCCCCGATTGAGCTCACCTCGTTCGATGCCTTTCTAACCCTGAAGTGGTCACCTTGGGGCTGAGTGTATCCTCGATTATTTTATTAGACGTGACCTCGTCATTAGGTTGATGTGCGATGGTCTGATGGTGATTTTTAGCCCCATTGACAGAAGAGTAGTCCGGATCGGCTTCTCCATCAGCGTCTTCGTCGCCTCCGGCTAGACTTGAGGACCCTAAGAAGCCGGGATCTAGGACAGTAGGATGTTCGAGGGACCCGTTGTGCGGAATTCTTGACGATACCTCGCTGGCGAGCGTGCTATCCTTGTTCGGCAGTTGAGATACGGACAGTTCCGTTGATCCACGGCCGGACAGCAAAGAGATTTTGTCGGCGCTTTCGATGGCGTCGATTGCGGGGGTCTGTGCACCTACACCCGCAGTCCCAATTCTTTCATGGCGCTCATTGGGCGGCATTAATTGCGATGGTTCGATAAGGTCATCTACGTGAGTATTCTTATCTTCAGCGTCCCCACCATCTTTATAGCCTGTGATAAAACGCTCGATGGGCAACGGATCATCCTCAGGTTGCAAAGGGATTGAAGTAGTCGCTAGATCCTTATCCTCGCCATTGTTCAGGGCTGTCGGTGTTTCGGCTGAGTCGTCCTCCAGTTGTACCGGTGTATCACCCTCGCTTCTTTGTGCTGGGGTGAATAAACCGCTGGCTCCTGAACTTATTTGAGAGGAATCAAGGTCAATGACTCGCAGGATGGCTGGGGGAATGATGGAAAGCCCCGAGGCATCAGGAGTGTCGGTGATAAGGGGCGAGTAGGTGAATGAGTCTCCCGGAACGGGATCAGGGACTGAAGGGTCGGCGACGATTGGTGCCGGAATGTTCGGGACGGTCGAAGAAAGCTCTGCCTGAGATGCATTACTGACAGGTGCTTGTTGAGACGGCCAATGTGTTGGGGGTACAAGGTATACGTGTTGCCCCGAGGTGATAGGAGTGGCAGTGCTTTCAACTGATGAGACTACCGGTTGAGGAGCTGTGGCTTCCTCGTTACGAGAGGATTCAATCGTTATCTCAGGTTCCTATGTACTATTAGCTCGCGATACGCACATGATAAATCGTACCCACTTCAGTCAAGCGGCCATCGGTCTTTGGCTCCTCTACGTCATACCACTGGATTGTCTCGGCCACCTCAGCTAAATCCGGAGAGGGAATAGAGCGCGTATCGCCAAAATCATCATCAGGAAGAAATGGTGCTTCGAACTTGACCTCTTCTACGATATATCCAGGGTAGTGACTGGCGAAATCTGCCTCCTGGGAAATACCGCGTTCCGATGAGGTAGAGCCTGAAACTTTTACCACATCATCAGGAACAGATATCTCGCCGGACAAGATGCTTTCTATGTCCTGAGAAGGCCAGACATTTTCTGTTTCACCCTCGGATTGTCTGGCCAGCGAACCGGGCGACACGGGCGCTTGACTATGCCCTTCAGGGGGTTCTCGCTCGAAGTCTGCAAGTAGTTGTTCTATGGAATGACGTCGCAATTCAGATTCTCCGGTGGGCTGCTGACCCGGCGTTGGTGAAGGGGTTTCAGAGGGGGGCGAAGACACAGGAAGATCTCCAAAGCTATCTGTGTCTGCTAATTGAAAAGACGACGCTATGATAGGCGCCCGTGGATCCATTAGCGGGGCTTTAGGCCAAGAGTGAGCGGTTGTGGGTTTGGCAGTGTTATATATCGAATGGACCACGCACCGTTGAGCATGCCAGGCGACGCTGCTTTAGATAGTGTCAAGGCAACAGCCTTTGCCACATCATCCGCTGTCTGATTAGACACCATCTCTTGAACTTTGTGCTCTTCAGATGTGTCATCGATGTCCTTGCGCCTGCCAGAGCCATGCCAATCATCCCTAATATCAAGGTCGCTCGTTCCGAGAGGCAAGAGGCCTGAGATCTTCCCGTC
The DNA here is from genome assembly GCA_963926505.1 of Russula olivacea. Taxonomy (NCBI): domain Eukaryota; kingdom Fungi; phylum Basidiomycota; class Agaricomycetes; order Russulales; family Russulaceae; genus Russula; species Russula olivacea. The sequence goes on from OZ004884.1 coordinate 2,731,983, forward strand.
TTCCTCTTCACCATCATTGTCAGTGTCATCGTCGTCAGAGGGTGGAACCGAAATTATCTCCTGCATCCGGTCAGCGTCTCGATCTCTAGTTTCCAAACTGGATTTCGCCCATGCAGTGGAGATTTCTTCGCCAGTAATTCTTGCCCTGATGACTTTCACACCTTTGGTGCTCTCGATATTGGCTTCGGTGTCTTCGGCAGCGTGAACAGTAACGTCTACAGATATCTCAGACATGATGACCAGCAAATAAGGGAGCAACAAACCAACGGCTGCGACAGGGTCGTAGTACGACCCTACAGCTTGCTCGTCAATATCTTCCTGGTTGTTGATGGAGGTAGCCACGGTATTGCCGTACTGGAGCAACTCATCAATTTCACCATTATCCTCTACGTTGTGTGGTTTAGGTGAAGAGGATGTGGATAAAACGCTTGGGGAAGGGGAAACTCGGTCTTCGTGGGCGCCTGCATTAGACAAAGTTGGAAAATCCAGTACGATGGCAGGACCTGGGCTACCAGCAAGGGGTGTGATATGATTGGGTGTGAGGACGGGTGCCAACCGGTCGCCCCCCGAATAGTAGTCTTCAGCAAAAGTACGCGGTCCTTCCCACGGATCGACGAGCTCAACATCGACGGCGCTTTGGACAGGAAATTCTACAGAATTGCAGACAACGATTGGCTATACACTAACGGAAAATGGAGCTATAAGGCGCACCATCACTAGTTCCTCTCTTCCTCAGCACTGCGAAACTTGCGTTTCCGTCATCGTCATCTTCACGGAGTGCCTCCGTATGTCTGGGAGATTGCAAGTCCTCATATCCGGTGCGGTGAGCTTCAACGTCAGAGGGACCAGCAACCTCTTGATCCTGGCCGGCGTTTTCGTTTGATGAAAGTGCTACGATGTGCTGTGTACTTGTCCCTGGCCACGCAGAGCTTGCATCTTCATCTTCATCTAACTCGGATTCTGTGTAGTCAGTCTCACCACCGCTGTCGTCCCGAACGCTAGCGTCTGAATCTTCCGAAAGCACGGCGCCGGCTTCAAGGCTGTCGACAACCTCTTCTTCCTCGGAGTCAGACGACAGTTCAATCGGCTGACCTTTCAAACCAAGTCCGGGACCTTCGCGGGGATCGCGTGCCTTTCCCTTAGCTCTTCGTGACGCTATCTGAGCAAAGGAGTCTTCCAAGGCACTCTCGTCATCGCAGCCCTCGGACAACGCAGGTGATTGAGCCCGACGCTCAGCATTAAGGCTGCCACCAAACTTGTCGGGAATTGTATTCCAACTGCTGCTACGGAGAGAGGGCGAGTCGACCTCAGCTTCTGCATCGTGGCTGAGCGCGCCCTTCAATGCGTTAGTTATGTCACCGATCCAGGCGTCAAACTCGGGCTGGGTGAATCTGTCGTAGGGATTGAAGACAGGCGGTCGGAGAGAAGCGCGGGCAAGGGCCGTTTGCGCTGTGGGGGAAGAATGAGGTGACCGCGAGTGAGGATAAGTGTTCCAAGCTTCTCCCATGGCGAGAAATGGCTGGTTAATGTCAGATGGACGGCAGCGGTGGATTCGCTTTTTCAGTTGGCCGTTAAAGATGAGATGAATGAAATGAAAACGCTGCCACACCGTGTCTACGTCACGTGCACACGCGTCCTCTGACATATGACAAATTTCACTTTCTCCACCGTCCACGACTATGGTGAGTGGTTTTTTGTTGAAAAAGAAAGCGGTTTCTGGATTTCTGTCAAGGGTAAAGCAAAGAAAACAAGAAAATTTGCTGCTGTGAAGCGCTTGCTGAACCCTAATGACATTCGACTGTAAGTTTCGAGAGTTTCATTTCTGTACCCTGCTCAGCCCTCCTGATAGTAAGGAAAACCAATTGAAGCAGAAGAAGGAGCAAGAGGAGAAGGAGAAGGCCACTCGTCGCGTGTTCGTCTAACCAGTCCAGTTTCCTCTAATCGACCTGACATCCGCTCAGAGTACCAGTTGCTTCTTCGCTTTTCCTCAGCCACAACACAGCCCTGATTCCACCCTACCGTGTTCTTATCGACACTAATTTCATCAACTTTAGCCTTCAAAATAAGCTAGAGCTCGTTGGTGGTATGATGGATTGCTTGTATGCCAAGTGTAGGTGATTTGGCATTTTCATTTGCTTTTCTCACTATGCCGTGCAGGCATACCCTGCGTGACAGATTGCGTGATAGCCGAGCTTGAAAAGCTCGGACAACGTTACCGCCTGGCTTTGCGGTACGTCTTTAATGTACCCTCTTTCTTCTCCATGCTTATTCTCCCTAAGTGTGGCCCGCGATCCCCGCTTTGAGCGTCTTCCTTGTTCCCATAACGGGACTTATGCTGACGATTGTCTTGTGCAACGAGTCACTGCTAATCGCTGCTTCATTGTCGCCACTTGTGATCGCGAGCTCCGCCGAAGGATACACAAGATTCCGGGAGTACCGTTGATGTATATTGTACGGAGACGTTACGCCATCGAGCGACTGCCAGACCAGGGCGCTCTAATATAATGCCCATTGGTTGCTGTACGTTGTTCCGTTGGGCGATGATCCTATTCTCACTCATGGATTTAATCAATAGTAGTCTGAGTATGTATTTGTGTTGTCCATCATATCGCTTCTCTCCACGTGCTCGCCGCTGAGGAGTCTCACTTGTGACCTAGTCCCATGAAGGCACCTCTGGTTGTCGGCCGTCGTGCTGTTTCAACACCAACAAGATGATTGTATTTTCGGATCTTCGACCGTCACGTCTCTAATGTTTACCCGTTATCTATTGGTGCCGTGTGGGGCATCCGGTGTCTCGTTAGTTGGCCAAGACGATTCACTGAGAACCACGGTTACCACATCAATCCATCCCACTGGTCTCATAATTACGGTACTCGTCGGCCAAGCTCCTGTAGATGCGAGTGAATTGTTATCATGGGATCATTTAACTGATGTTTGCCCTTGTCATTCTTACGTTTCAGGCGATAGAGGGGCTCTAGTTCTTTCCTTTGTCCAGCCCAATGGTCTCCAGGACCCCGCGAAAACAATTCTTGTTGCCTATACGATACATCTCAATATTTCACAGCCATGGTTTGATGCTTAGGGCTTTCTCTTTGGTGATTTGAGGAAGGTCGCTGTTATTCTTGTTACGTCGGCGGCGCGCGCAGTAGTGCGCGCGCGACTATCTCAGCTTTACATGGCTATGGTCCCTTTCGGACGCAGGACACTAAGAACCTAGATTTGTAAGAACCTGACTGTATGCTGATGACTGGACCAGTGGGGTGAGGAATAAAGAAGCACCAAATGCAACTCATCTAGTAGAACAAGATCCGTCCGAGCAACCTATGACACTATGACACCCAACATAAGGGATTCTGTTGGCGTCTCAGTCCCAAATAGCTCAGGCTGATCCCGCTCTTTCCGTTCCATGCATAAGCAATATGTCCTTTCTGATTAAAGGGCGCTGTACTAGTGTGGTCTCGAAGCCTAGATCCGAACAGGAACCGCGTTGAAGTGGATAGGGTCGTTACTTTCGACTTCTGGATTCCACAAGCTGTTTGCAGGTCCGCCCAGTAGACTCCTTTTTCCTTTTCCCCTTTTCCTTTTTCACAAAGCTCATCACACCGGTTTCCATTGACAAGTGCACGCCTGTCATCAATGGGAACGATTACAGCGACCAATCAAACCGTCTAGTACAGCACACGAGACAGAACCTTTTCGTCAATCCTCTGAATCACCTAAGAAGCGTGGCTAAGATTTGGAGCACTCAGGTGGTCATGTAACGACGGCGCCCGCTATGGATTGGACGTAATAACCGTCTCCGAGATCCATAATTATCCTGCATGGTCAGTGATCCAGTGGTCATTCATCCTGAGAACCGAGAGGGCGCAAAAGTTTCTAAGACCTGTTGGCCATCGATTCCACCTCTCACCCGAACGAGGCAAGGTCATCTGGCAAGTACCATCAACGAATCGGGTATAAGTTATGACGTGTGCGTTGCCCGGTACATTAGGGGTTTTCCTTTCGAAAGTGTACCTTTGTCCGCTGCCACTGCGTAACCTGGAGAATTGCACGGTACTAATACGGTCGAAATCGGCCATGTGGACCGCCTGGAGCGAAAGGAAGTCAGGAAAGTAAATACCAGCACCATGTGACATGTGCTTCTCATGATCCGGTGCAAGACGGAAGGCTGGTGAAGGAAATCGGACAGACAATTGAATTGTTCCAAGCCAAGAGGAGGACTTTCCCTTAAGGAATCTATTTACCAGAGATTCGCACTTACAGTACACCCCTGCCCCTGCCGAAAGCTTGATATCTGAATTTCACTCGCTTCCGATCTCTAGATTCTAACCCAGCAACCAAACCTTGCGCTTGGTTCGAACCGCTCTGACAAGTCACCCGAGCTAGCGATAGCAATCTCTCCCAACGGACCCTATTACCTTGTAGACCCTTCTTAAGGGTCTTGGCTGGAGGGAAAGTCGGCAGATCAGTGACGGCTCAACTCTAAAGAGAAATAAGATGGCGTACAGTAGGTCAAAAAGCTCCTGTGGTTTCGTAAGAGATCCGATGATACTGGCAGCGCCAAGTGTAGGATCTTGTATCATGTTGTCGAGACATAATGCATAATGGCTTAACATAGGAGGTTCACCGGCGAGGCAACTAGCGATCAAGCGGAGCCTTTTCAAATAGGCGAAAGTGTTTCGGTGGGAGACATGGAAAGCACGTGGAGGAAAAGCAGTGTTTGTGGCGCTATTCTGCTACATGATCAGAGAGACCGTCGGACACGTTGCCAAGGCTGCTGTAGGAATGGCAAGGCCGCGCGTGCAGACCAGGAACTGTATCGCCTTGGCACGTGAATGCTTGCGTGTTGCAGGATATCACCCTAAGGTGCTAGAAGTGACAGCCTGGGGACATAGCTTTTGCTGCCTCATGTTGGGGAAATGAGAGCGGTCAGCAAGAAATGATAATCTCGGGCTCTCGGGGGTCATCAATTGCTTACCATAAGAGGCAGTACAAATCACGCTCCGGCCGGGGGTCGGCGACTGATGTCAGCAGCTCCGATGCTTCTTCTGGTCAGTTTTAGGTAAAGCTCGGAGCGGTTTGACTTCAGCAGCGAGATCGAATAAGGCCTCTTGCAGTTCAACAACTTGGCGAGTCTAGATTGTCAGGAGTTCAAAACCATCGGCCGGATCTATTGGAGATGGCGTTGGGGATGGTCTCGTTTACGGACTGACTGCCGGACGGATCTGAGCGGGAATTCATCAGATCTCGTTATTTTCCGCCTATACTCACGTTTGGTACGCCGTCCGTCCAAGCGTAGGCTCTATAAAATTCCATTCTACCCACATGCCATCCAACCACCCACATCCAACTCCCCAGCCTCGTCACAGTCTATAACTCCTCACAATGACTATTCTTTCGAACGGGCCTCGCGTCAATGGCTTTCGCAGAGCCTCCGATGCTGTCTCTCAACCGCCCTCTTCTATGAAGAGTCTATCCGCCTTTACCAATGGTTTCTCTGCCTCTACCCTTACGCACTCAAAGTCGCGGCCTGGCTCCTCAGACTTGCTGTCGAGGTTCCTCGAACAGTTTCATGAACTTGAGTCCTACAAGTATATTGACTTGCCTCTTGTGCCATGTCGCGTCTGATCCTCAATTGACAGGCACGGCGAGCATATCGTCATCGACGGTCATAACCTCTCCATTCCTGCACTTGTCGCCGTTGCGAGGCACAGCGCGCAAATTGTTTTGGATGATTCCCCTGAGATAAGAGCTGGCATTCAGAAATCGCGTGATGTCATTGTGGGGAAAGTCGAAACTTCGCAAAGCGTATATGGCGTCAGCACTGGTTTCGGCGGCAGCGGTAAGTCCACTCCGCCGGTCTCCTTACTCCGACTCGTGACTCATCAGCGCGTCTGTTTGAAGCCGATACTCGTACACCCAACACTTTGGCTCTCGGAAGTGCACTATTGCAACACCAACATTCGGGTGTTTTGCCATCATCCACAGATGTCCTCACTTCTCTTCCTCTTCTCGACCCACTCGCATCTACGAGCATGCCAGAGTCTTGGGTTCGTGGAGCAATCCTTGTCCGCATTAATTCCTTGATTCGTGGCCATTCCGGCGTTCGATGGGAACTCATTGAAAAGATGGCCGCCCTCCTTCGTGCCAACATCACCCCCCTGGTACCGCTCCGTGGCAGCATCTCCGCCTCAGGAGGTACGCGTATAGATCCACTTACTAAGGGTACTGACAGCTCACATGATGCACAGACCTATCACCACTATCTTACGTGGCTGGGACTCTTATTGGGAACCCATCGATTCGGGTTTTTGACGGCCCTGCAGCATTTAGCGCTCGCCGCATAATTTCAAGTCGTCAAGCGCTGTCCAACCATGGCTTAGAACCGATCGTGCTCGGTGCCAAGGAACATCTAGGGATTCTCAATGGCACAGCTTTCTCAGCATCTGTTGCCAGTCTGGTACTCAGCGAAGCAGTCCATCTTGCGCTGCTCGCCCAAATTTGCACAGCGATGGGGACTGAAGCACTACTCGGCGTCCGTGGAAATTATGCGCCCTTCATCCACGAAGTTGCTCGTCCTCATCCGGGACAGGTGTGTTTTCAACTAGTTTATCGACCCGTCATAGCGGTTTTCTCACAGATGATGATGTTAAGATCGAAGCCGCGCGCACTATATGGTGGTTGCTCCATGACAGCAGTTTCGCTGTCAGTGATGAGAAGGAAGTTACCATCGATCAAGATCAGGGTGAGCTCCGCCAGGATCGTTACCCTCTCCGGACTGCGCCACAATTCCTTGGTCCCCAAATTGAGGATATCCTCGCGGCAATGAACAGCATCCAGATCGAATGTAATTCAAGTACGTTCACATGCGACAATTGTTTGACGGCGCTTTCTGACGGCGCCTTGTAGCAACTGATAATCCCCTTGTGGATTCAGAAACGAATGAAGTCCATCATGGAGGGAATTTCCAAGCTATGGCCGTTACCAACGCAATGGAGAAGACACGCCTCGCCTTGCATCACATCGGCAAGTTAATGTTCGCTCAGTCAGCTGAGCTCGTCAATCCCGCTATGAACCGTGGTCTCCCGCCATCCCTGGCAGCAACGGATCCATCTCTGAACTATCATGGTAAAGGCATCGATATTGCGGCCGCGGCGTATGTCAGCGAGTTGGGTTATCTTGCTAACCCCGTATCAACACACATCCAGTCGGCAGAGATGCATAACCAAGCTGTTAAGTGAGTGTTTATTGGGCTCTCGTCTTATTGCACATTTATTTATTCTTTGAGATAAGTTCTCTAGCCCTGATCTCTGGTCGTGCCACCATCAATTCACTCGACGTGCTTTCTATGCTTACTGCAAGCTACCTATACCTCCTGTGCCAAGCATTCGATATTCGTGCCCTTCAAGCAGATTTCAACCGCGCATTTGTCCCGATTGTCGAAGAAGAATTATTCGCGCACTTCGGCGAGAGATTACGTGGGCGCAAGTTCTCCGTCTCCCAGGACATCCTCAAGAGCATGTTCCAGACGCTGGACTCCACTACAACGATGGACGCGGCTCCACGTATGACGAAAGTAGCTGGTGCCGCCGTGCCGATCCTGGTGGACCATCTCAGCACTGATCCCTTTGCCGATCCTTCTGCGCTTTTCTCGATCCCCGCTTTCCGTGCCTCAGTCGCATCACGTGCAACTGCCCTGCTTGTATCGCTCCGGAAGGAGTATCTGTCAGGGGCTCGTGGGCGAGCACCAGCAAGCAAATATCTGAACGGGACGCGACCTATATATGAGTTCGTTCGCCTGGCTCTTGATATTCGCATGCACGGTTCGGAAAATGAGAGTGTGTTCGCCAACGGACTGGGCGTGGAGGACGTTACTATTGGCCAGAACGTTTCACTCATTCACGAGGTACGATGAATCGCCAAAGCAGTTCGATTAGAAAACTCACTGTTTCCTTACAGGCAATTCGTGATGGTAAAATGCAAGCCGTTGTCGCGGACCTCTTTGCGTAACACGTTTTCTATTCAACATTAGATTATTATTTTTTCTAGCATTTTAATTGCAGCCTCCGACTCGCGTTAGCCCCATCTTTTTTGCCTTATTTCATACCGCATCAAATTTTTAGTGCCCAGCAATCTAGTTACAATCCACACTGTATCGTTACATGTCTATGTTCACGTTCCCACAATGGATGACATCATATTTCCATCGAAACATTCTCTACTTGGCGACCTCGGAGTGAATCCACTGTGCACGGTCACCGACAACCGCTTTCATTGTGCGACGTTCCGCCATTGCTAAGGAACCGTTGCAAAGTTTTTACGGTGACTTTTCTTCCGCTTCCGCCAAATCGGTTCCGGTGCACCGCATTTTAACTTTAACTCCTTGGTACGATAGGCCCTTCGCAACGGCCTTGTCAACAGCCTTGTTTGGTCCAATCACTGATCTATCAGCGAATCGGAGATCTACGAGGCCGCCATACGTCATAAGCGTGTGGTGGGCTAGTTGTTTGCCAACTTGCCATTCTGTCCAGCATAAAGCATCTTTACTGAGACGACACATATCGGCTGGCATTACGACTTGCTGTTATCTGTGGGTAAAAGTACAAGAAGGTGCACGGACCATGTAGAATTGTATATATACCGGGCCACGTCAACGTCAACGTCAAATGATTGAGAGGGCTGACGAGCAAAGTATGAAGATCTTGATTTCCTGTCGCCTGTGTGGGATCATGGATCACTGATTGGGGTAAACTAGGATCCGGCTCCGATACCGTAATAACGGCTGTAACTTTAACTCGTTGGGATGCTTCCGCCGCCAACAAGCTGTCACGTCGAGGGGCACCTGCCACAGATCAGCATGGGAACCGATGACCGAACTTGCAAGTCACACCTGTGTCAACTTAGTTGAAACCGAGTTGGCAGCGCGGTTTAGGCGGACCCGGCGGCCAGACAGAGACACCGTGTCTCGAAACGACTCGGAGAGGCACAACTTCTGAAATCTTCGTTTACAAAATGTTTTTTGGCGCTTCCTGTCAGCTGCAAAATTATCCTGTGATACGTTCGAGGACGATCTAAATTTGTACTGCATGACTAGAGAATCAATGCGGAAATTTTCGTCACCAAGACGATAATATATCAATGGAGTTGTATAGTGCAGTGTCACGGTGGCCTTACCTGCTCCTTCGGGATTGGGATTAGGACACTGGATTCGACTCGGAACACTGACACCATACCGATCACGGATCGACGTCCATAGCGGGGTCGCGCCGCTTGACAGAATTGCAAGGGATAGTGTCGACACCATTGGGACCTTTTTCTTTCTCCCCTGTTTGAAATATATACTACGGCTACTGTACGATAACTTGAGCAAAAAAAAACCTGTTTTTTTTTTGGCAGGCTGGCAGCTACCTTTTTACTGGAGACATTTTGCCCCTTTCATGTCTCCAGGGGAAATCTATTTCGCTCTCTTCCTTTGTTATATATCAGGACACTTGCGCTCGCCGTGTCCGAGGCTGAGTCGGCTGGAGACTTTCTGACAAATGGGCCTCTTCAGTTTCTCTTCTGATTCTTCTCGTCATCCATCTGGGATGATGGTATATCTCTTAGATATAACAGTTCATCAAGAATCATATACTTAAAACTCTACCTGCTAATTCTAAATAAATTTTAGAATCAAAGGTCTGTTCATTGTTGGTACTGGTAGTATCGTACTCGGTTCTTCAATGTTGATGTATGCCAGGCCACGGCAAGGGAGATCGGAATACTATAGTGTACAGCGACAGCAGGCGCGAAGACCGACCGAGGAGCTCGGGTCATCTCCTCAACTCCGAGTCGCTACCTGCCACGTGTTACATCCTCGAAGCAACGGACCACTCCACTACGGTATCACCCCTCAACATGTGATGCATATGCTGCAATGTTACAAGTGTGATCATGACCAAGTTCCAAAAATTGAACGATCCTCGGCCGGAACCACATGAGCTCGGAAGGAACTTGACCGACGCATAAAGCTTGGGGTTGGGTGGGTGGTAACTTACAAGAGTGGTACGACGCCATTGGATTCTCGTCACTAACTTCGCATTTTTCCTTTCTTCTCCGCTCCATGACCGTCGCCGCACCAGACACGCCGTCAAATTCAAAAGTCTACCAAACAAAACCTGCAACTGCTGACCTTCTCTCGCGATTCATCAAGCAACACCAGGAACTACAGGGTTACAAGTACGTGCTCCCCCATGATTGCCATTGGTTGCAATAATTGCGCGTCAAACGGTTGTGAACTGACGTTTTTTTTAGGAATGGGACGCTCATAGTCTTGGACGGTCGAACGCTGACCGTAGCAGGCGTCATCGCCGCCGCCCGCTACGGTGCTTCTGTTGCGTTGGACCAGTCACCAAAAATTCGGGAGCGCATGGCCAAATCGCGCGACGTGCTCGTTGGAAAGGTGCAAGCGAACAAAAGTGTGTATGGCGTGAGTACAGGTCTTGGGGGTAGCGGTGCGTGTCATACCCTTATTTCACGCGTTAGCTCAACTAAAACTCCATATCACATTTGTGACCGTGCCAAAACTTGTCGTACCGCCACGGGCTACAGCGGACACGCGGACGAACCACACGATCGGCCTCGGACACGCACTCATACAGCATCACCATACCGGTGTACTGCCCTCCCCAGCGTCACTCCAGGACTCGCTTCCGGCACTTCCGCTATCCGACCCGCTCGCCGCGACGAGCATGCCCGAGGCGTGGGTCCGCGGCGCCATCCTTGTGCGCATCAACTCGCTCATCCGTGGCCACTCGGCTGTGCGCTGGGAACTACTCGAGAAGATGGTCACACTACTACGTGAAGACATCACTCCTTGCGTTCCGCTTCGCGGAAGTGTCTCGGCGTCGGGGGGTACGTCTGTGTAGCCTATAACCTTCATCAGTCCGTCACCTGGCTCATGCCCTATCTTATTTTTACTTTGCTTGTGCCCGATTTACATGCAGATCTTACCCCACTAGCCTATGTCGCCGGAACCGTTGCTGGCATCCGCAATATTAGGGTGTTTGATGGCCCGCGCGTGTCTGGCTCACGTGAGATCGTCTCCAGTAGGAAAGCGCTTGAGGACCATCACATAGAGCCGCTCCCCTTGTTGGAGAAAGAGACCCTCGGTATCATGAATGGGACTGCGTTCTCGGCATCCGTAGCGTCACTCGCGCTTCATGACGCTGCGCACCTCGCGCTGCTTGCACAGGTCTGTACAGCCATGGGCACAGAGGCACTTCTAGGCGTCCGTGCGAATTACGATCCGTTCATTCATGAAGTTGCGAGACCTCACCCAGGGCAGGTGCGTCCCTGAAGCCTGGACATCTTTGTGCTTGTGTGACCGGGAACGTCATTCAGGTGGAGGCAGCGCGTACTATTTGGGACCTCTTGAAGGGCAGCAAGCTCGCTGGCGACCAGGAGAAAGACGTATTTATTTATGAGGATCAAGGCGAACTTCGTCAGGACCGATATACCCTACGTACTGCACCCCAATTCCTCGGCCCTCAGATTGAAGATATCATCTCGGCACTCAATGCCGTCACAATCGAGTGTAACTCCAGTACGCATTGCTTATTCTCAACTTTTTTGTGTTAAGACGTTTCATCGAACGGTGTGTAGCCACGGATAACCCTCTCTTCAACGGCGAAACTGGTGAAGTACATCATGGAGGAAACTTTCAGGCCATGGCGGTGACGAACGCGATGGAGAAAACACGACTCGCTTTGCATCACATCGGCAAACTGTTGTTTGCACAAGCAACCGAGCTAATGAACCCGACCATGAATCGAGGGTTGCCCCCGTCGCTCGCGGCAAGTGATCCATCGCTGAATTACCACGGTAAGGGGCTCGATATTGCGGTTGCTGCCTACACGAGCGAATTGGGGTTCCTTGCGAATCCTGTTTCGACGCACATTCAGTCAGCGGAAATGCACAATCAAGCGGTCAAGTAAGTGGGACAACCGGTTTTGGATCCGATATTGGCTAAATACTATGTACTTAGCTCACTAGCCTTGATCTCAGCGCGGGCCACGATCACCTCAACAGAGGTTCTGTCCATGCTGGTAGCAACATACCTCTATCTTCTCTGCCAAGGTAACACTCTGATGGACCTGTTGGACATCTCACTAAATCCACGGTCGTAGCGCTTGATCTCCGTGCTATGCAAGCAGAGTTTGAAAAGGAGTTCCACAAGATCGTGCGAACCGAACTTCTGGAGAATTTCGGTTCCTGTGTATCATCGGCGGAGGAAGGGAAATTGCTCAAACAGATCCTGAATGTTATGCTTGCGACGTTAGATTCGACGACCACTATGGACGCGACAGACCGCATGATTAGGGTGGCGGCCTCAAGCGATAGCGTGATTGTGAAACATTTCATGCAAGCGAAGGGCCCAGGTGTTATCGCGCTTTCAGGGCTTCCCTGTTTCAATAACAATATCGCGAAACGCGCAACGGCGTTGCTCACGAATCTCCGCGATGCATATCTCACTGGAACTCGTGGCCCTGCGCCTGCAAGGTTCCACTTGACAAAGACGCGACCTGTCTACGAGTTTGTCCGGATGACTTTAGGAATTCGTATGCATGGCTTGGAAAACCATCAAAAATTCCCCGATGGGATGGATCTTGAGGATGCGACTATTGGGGAAAAGGTGTCTCTGATACATGAGGTAAGAAATAGAACCATCCTGCAAAGGGTATGCGTTGACAAGATGTTCGTTTCGCAGGCAATTCGAGATGGTCAAATGCAGAGGATTATTGCAGGCTTATTCGATGAGTGAGGACGTTGTTGACCAATGACCGCTCATAGATGATGGCATACTTGTTTTTACAAATCGACCCACATGTACCCGACTCTTTTGTTTCAAAAACATTCTGGATATGTACTAATGGATCACCGGGCTAGTTTGAGTGTTCAGCACTCGACAGCCGGTATTGTATCTCACTGGTTCGAACCAAAAACCTGAACTGTAGTCGGACCTGAAAACGTCCTGAAAAAAATTAATTATTTTGAGCGAATACAGGTAGGTAGGAAAATTTTCTCGTGGGTTGCTCTTTGTCAGTTTGACTTAATTTTAGAACATGAGTGGGAACGTACATGCATGGCGTCTACTATCTACGAAATGGGGCCCAAATCGAATGGCCCTTTTCCGTACTTTTGTCGATTAATATCATCGTGGATATGTAGTGCTACATGCAAAGCGAAAGGTGGATTTCATTGCACGTGGAAATTGCCTAATGGGAAAGTGGAGTAGAGTTGTTCACTTCTCTTCAACCTCACACAGCGCGATGGGACTGTTTAGTCCCTTTAGTCCCATCCAGCGCTCTACGATACGAACAGTAGTCAATTCCCTCACAAAACGCTCTGCTCGGCCATTCCACTTCACCGCGACTCGCCGCCTGCCCGTTCCAACCACCGTAGTTCGTGCAATCGCCGCACCCTCCGTTGGTGATTTCGCCCCAAAAGATGGAGAACGCGTCCTCAATTCCCCCTCCGAAATTGCACGCCGGATGTCAGCCAAGGTCCTTCCAAAACTTCCGCGTCCTGACGTCCGCAAGGTAGTCATGGTTGGCTCCGGCGGCCTCTCCATCGGCCAGGCTGGCGAGTTCGATTATTCCGGATCTCAGGCCATGAAGGCTCTGCGTGAAGAAGGTATCGACGCCGTCCTCATCAACCCTAACATCGCGACGTGGCAAACCAGTCACCAGCTGGCTTCGGAAGTTTATTTCCTCCCTATTTCGGTGGACTACGTTGCATATGTACTCGAGAAGGAGCGGCCTGACGGTATCCTCCTTACCTTTGGCGGTCAGAGCGCGCTCAATGTTGGCATCGAGCTTGATCGTATGGGTGTGTTGGATCGGCTGGGCGTTCAGGTCCTCGGTACGCCAATACGCACTCTGGAAGTCTCCGAGGACAGGGATTTATTCGTTCAGGCTCTCAAGGGTAATTGTTCGTATCCTCGTGGCCTCTTCCTTACTGACACCCTCTATCTCAGAGATCGACATCCCAGTCGCACAGTCCACAGCAGTGTCCTCTGTCAACGCGGCTCTCGCTGCGGCAGAAACGATTGGGTATCCGGTTATCATGCGCTCGGCTTTTACTCTTGGTGGTCTTGGCTCTGGTTTTGCCAACAATCCGGAAGAACTTCGTGATCTTTCTGCGCGCGGCCTCGCGCTTTCCCCGCAGGTACTCGTTGAGCGGAGTATGAAAGGTTGGAAGGAGGTCGAGTACGAAGTAGTTCGTGACGGCGCCGATGTTCGTGTATTCTTGCACCTCATTTCCGTTCGGTATCTGCTCATGAGTCAGGTTCTCTCCTATTCAGAACACGATTATATGCTGTAACATGGAAAACTTCGACCCTCTTGGCACGCATACAGGAGATTCGATTGTGGTCGCACCTTCACAAACGTTGACTGACGACGAGTATCATATGTTACGGAGTGCTGCGCTCAAGGTACGGCCGCGAGTAGTTTCAGCATTCCCCAATGTTGACTAAGAATGATAGGTCATTCGTCACCTCGGCGTCGTGGGTGAATGTAACATTCAATATGCCTTGAACCCTCACAACCGGGAGTACTGCGTGATTGAGGTCAATGCGCGGCACGTCTCTTCCTTCAGCCCTAATATATGAACAGCTACTGATGGAATTCTACAGTTTGAGCCGCTCCAGTGCATTGGCTTCCAAGGCTACTGGTTATCCGCTCGCGTACACAGCCGCAAAGCTCGCGCTTGGCCATACTCTACCAGAACTTCCTAATGCCGTCACGAAGACCACGACCGCATGCTTCGAACCCTCCCTTGATTATATCGTTACCAAAATCCCTAAATGGGACCTGGCTAAGTTCTCGTCTCAGGTCAATCGTGAGGTTGGCTCTGCGATGAAATCCGTTGGCGAAGTCATGGCTATTGGTCGCACGTTTGAGGAAAGTCTAATGAAAGCCGTGCGAATGGTAGACCCGCGATGGGTTGGATTCGAAGTTTTCGGCAAGAGGATGGAGAGGGAGAAACTCGACAGTGTACTGCAGAAGCCGACTGACATGAGGATATTTGCTATCGCGCAGGCGATGTATCTCGAGGGCTATACAGTGGATCGCATTCATGACCTCACCAAGATTGACAAGGTGCGTGGTTGTTTAGTACCATATGAACTCGCGTCTTGATAAGATTTATAGTGGTTTTTGTATAAGCTTGAGAACATCGTCGAAACGCATCGCGCGCTGACTGCGGCTGGCAGCGTACAGGCTATTGATGAAAAGCTCATGACACGTGCCAAACGAATGGGTTTTGCGGACGTTCACATCGCCTCTCTGGTTAACTCTGATGAGGCGGCAGTGCGCGCCCATCGTAAGTCACTTGGCGTCACTCCCTTCGTCAAGCGAATCGATACTCTTGCGGCCGAGTTTCCTGCTTATACGAACTACCTCTATACGACATATAATGCCTCGGAACACGATGTCGAGTTTGACGAACACGGCACGATGGTGCTCGGTAGTGGTGTTTATCGTATAGGTAGCAGTGTCGAGTTCGACTGGTGTGCTGTGACATGCGCGAGGAGTCTACGTGACCAAGGCGTGCGCACCATCATGGTCAACTATAATCCTGAAACAGTCTCCACGGACTTCGACGAGGCCGATAGATTGTACTTCGAGGAGCTCGGATGGGAGCGAGTAATGGATATTTTCGAACTGGAAGGCGCACAGGGTGTTGTTGTCAGTGTCGGAGGTAGGCTTCCTGTTTCTCAAGAAGGTGCGCTGCCGACAATGGGACAGGTCAATTGCCTCAGAATATCGCATTGCGCCTCAAGGAGAGTGGTGTTAAGGTCCTCGGAACGGATCCCGAGAAGATTGACATGGCCGAGGACCGACACAAGTTCTCCTCAGTCCTTGATAATATTGGCGTTGATCAGCCCGAGTGGATCGAAGTCACGAGTGTTGAGGCCGCAAAAGCCTTCGCAGAACGCGTTGGGTACGTTCCTAGATTTCGGTAACTTATCTTGGCCTCGCTCAAACCCATATTCCAGATACCCTGTCCTCATTCGCCCGTCTTATGTGCTCTCTGGTGCTGCTATGAATGTTGTCTACGAAGAACCAACCCTCGAATACAACCTTTCTGCTGCTGCTTCAGTCTCCCCTCTGCATCCCGTCGTTATAACCAAGTTCATCGATGGCGCTCAGGAGATCGACGTAGACGCAGTCGCACATCGTGGTCGGCTCCTCGTACACGCGGTATCGGAGCATGTGGAAAATGCCGGTGTGCATTCTGGCGACGCGACGCTCGTCCTTCCTCCATTTTCCCTTTCCGAGCCCGACATGGCGCGTCTCAAGGAGATTGCACAGAAGGTGGCAACTGCCTTTGACATCTCCGGACCATTTAATATGCAGATCATCCGTAAGGTTGGTGCTGTAGATGAAGAAGCGCAGCTCAAGGTGATCGAGTGCAACTTGCGCGCATCGCGCTCCTTCCCGTTCGTGAGCAAAGTCCTTGGCCACAATTTCATCGAGACGGCAGCGGCAGCTATCTCGGGTGTAAACGTTCCGGAGCCAGTCGACCTTATGGCACAATCACGGGACTACACGTCCGTCAAAGTTGCACAGTTTTCATGGACGCGTTTGGGCGGAGCGGACCCTTTCCTTGGCGTCGGTGCGTAAGATGGTAATCTCAGAGCATGTCAATCTATATTTAGTACATCTTCAGAGATGGCAAGCACTGGCGAAGTGGCATCATTTGGCCGCGACATACATGAGGCTTACTGGGCGTCCCTGCTCAGCACAACAGGCTTCAAAGTGCCTCGCGAAAGGTCAGGTGTCTTGATTGGTGGGGACACCAGGACGCCGGAAATGCGCACCATCGCCACGACGCTCTCTAATTTAGGCTTCCGGTTGTTCTGCTCCTCACAGGCGGTCGAAGAGTTCCTCAACGACTTGCCATATGTCTCGGCAAAACGTATCTTTTTCCCGACGAAGGACAAGCGCAAGCTTCGCGAAGTATTCGACGAGCATGATGTCCAGTGCGTTATCAACCTAGCACGCGGTCGCGGGAAATCTGTGACAGATGAGGACTACGTTGCACGACGGTATGTTAACAGCTACAACATGCGTTGTATCTGCGCATTGGGAAGCTGATTACCGGCAAATATAGGAATGCTGTAGACTTTGGGCTGCCGTTGCTGAACAATCCTCGGACAGCTCAGCTCTTTGTCGAAAGTCTCGCCAAAAAAATGCCTCAAGGCGGCTTACGAAAATACGTCGAGGGTCGGATCCCCTCTGAGGTCAAGTCCTGGCATGAATTTATAGGTGTCCGTGGCTAAGGAGGTCATCGTTACTACTACTTAGAAAACATTCGTGGTAACTGCAGTGCTGCAGAAGCAGAAAAAAAGGGATTGACGATCCATCACACATCATGTATCCACAATTTACCCATCTATGCAAATACATTTCATTCAAGGTTTATTGTCTAGGCAAGGAAGAAGATCTTCAGGCGCACAGAGCGACTCGGTAGTAAGCTCTACTGGTCGCAAAAGTCCGCGTGATGGGTCAAATCGGTCCACAGTTGAGTGTTTGCGGTCAACTGCAAATTTTTGGGCTATCGCAGGGTCTAGTCTTTCCTCTATAGCATCGGATACGATACGCCCTAACACTGGCAAGAACTGAAAATATCGTGTTCAGGGGTAGAAGAGGGAGGTAGGGATTATAATAATCATAGGTTACAGTACCTTGTAGGCATGGCCGCTTCCTGATGTTGCCAGAAGTAGGCCCGAGTCGGACGGATAATACCCTATCACCCAATCACTATCTGAAGATTCTGTGTACCTACAAAGATAAGTTCGAGTGTAACTAACAGTTGAGTTGAGTCGGCGTTTACCAGCATAATCGAGTAGCGGCGAAGGGCTTCTCGGCGAGCGCGGGATAGATGCCACGCAGGGAACTGCGCAAGCGTCTCAGATATGACAGAGGAACTCGCCGACCGTCGTCGTCACCGTGAGAGGAGACTGTGCGGGGCGTTGATACCGGTTTGTCGGTATTGCTGGCGGGATAATACACCACCCCGGAATCGGTTATGGCAACTTTGACAAGGTTATCGTCCGTCGGCTGTACAGTACGGCGCGGGATGTCAAAACTCAAGCTAACGCCAGACTGAAGCGATAGTGACTAGAACGAATGGCGTACTGGAAATACGTAGAAGCCAGAACGGAAGTCCAACACGACGGGGACGTTCCTGTAGCATGCCGCCTCTTCTTGGTCAAGTTGAATTGTCGCAGTGCTCTGTCTGAACTTTGGGCAGAACTATGATTAGCACATTTCAAACCTTTCGGTCGGGGTTAGATGGGGTTTCTCACCCGGTTGAGAGGAACTGCTGCTGCTTGCCGTCGAGGTCTAGTTGTAGGTCGCGCCGGAACGTGGACGCGGTCCACGATCCAGAGGCAATCACAACCAAGCACGCGCTGATAGGAGACCCGTCGGCAAGCGTTACGCCCGACGTCCTTCCGTCCTGTCGAATCAGACCCGTGACAGCCTTACCGCCCATGACTTTTCCACCTAATGCGATCACGCGCGACATGAGCATCTCGATGCCGCGAGTGGCGAAGGCCCATCCAGAGTCGAGATTGACGTAACCAAAAGCACCGTCGAACGCAGAGCCGGTCTTGACGCCGTCCAAGCCCGGGAAGACCGCCGTGTGCATGGCATGATCCGAGTCGCCAGAGCTGAACTTGACTGTGCGCGCGCCGAGAGAGACGTCGTTGATGTATGCTTTCGATGCGTAGAGCCGGTCGTCTGCCGAATCTAAAGCAAGAACCCCGCATCTACGACGGAAAAGGATATTAATGAATAGGTCAACGTTCCAAAGAGGGAGAAAAAAAAACCAGTGGTGGGTGGAGAGGTGAAATCGAATTTACTCTCTGTACGTGTCCCCCCATTCATCTGCCTTCTTCCACTCTTGGATAGCGTCCCGAGCAAGTTGCGTATAAAATATGTCGGAATAGCACGTGCGCACGACTTTTTTTTTTAAATAGCGGAGGGCCGAGCGGCTTTATTGTCAGATTTTTTTGGGAAATGAGACGAAGAAGGACAAGTTCGCTCACTCTTGTTCAGGTCGGTACTCGCGGCATCGGGGGCTGGGAGCCTCTCTGATCGATCAAGCACGGTGACGTCCGTGAAGCCTCTCTGAAGGAGGTGATACGCTGTAGATATTCCAAAGCAGCCAGCTCCAACAATGACTACGCGCTCGTTCCTAGAAATGACCATGACTGTTCAAGAATTTGGAAGGCGTGGATACCTAGAGATAGCCCTCTGAAGGCACAGATACACCGTAGGGATGTTTTGGTTGGGCGTAACGAGTTCCGGCTACAGATACATTTCAGTAGTCTTTTATGGTCGGTCATCAAGGAAACTTCCGATAGAACATTCTGTAAAGTGGGTGAGGATTCCATGCGTGACTCGGATCTGACTGACTCGACCAGCGGCGTCCGCACTGATGATAAAGATCTTGATGTATTTTCATAGAACGACTACTGTAGTACGCTTCAAGCACGCCATCTACACACCCCGATTTATGGAGAGATATGTTGTCGAGATATGTCATCGCAGTCGATCGGGCGTGCACGCAGCACTCGGTTGATGCAGATTGCGCAAGTGGAGAGGCAAGACATTGATGATCAGCCTGAGGTGCATCATGATCAGTAGATGCCAGTGTTCGAGTCACGTGTAACAAGCCTGTGAATGAAATGACGCGGCCACGCGTCATTCCAAAAGTTGCCAAAAGACTTTACCGTACGACATGTCCTCCGCAGCCACAACATCCAAAGCAGAAGACGCAACCAAGCCAACAGAACCCCCCAAAGAGGGAGATCAGACCCTCCCTCATCTCAGTGTGCTAGAGGAGGACGACGAGTTTGAGGAGTTTGCCGTCCAAGGTGTGCCTCTCCCGCGCGCGCGCGCTTTTGTTGAGCTATCTCCCACACCGAGCCTATCTAGATTGGGATGATTCCCAAACGGATCTGGCGCATCTTGGAGGTGTCGCTCCCGGTGCGGCAAAGTCAGAGGGGGATAAGCTGTGGGAGGATAATTGGGACGATGATGACATCGAGGAAGAGTTTAGCGTGCAGCTGAGGTGAGCCTACTACTTAGCCAGTCGGTGTCCTCTCCCGGTGTTAAATGTGCCTTGCTTGGTCTAGGAGCGAACTGGAAAAGGCGGGAAAGGGAGCCGTACCAATGCAGCATTGAAGACAGTTTCGCTTGTACCAAATTAGATTCAATATCCGTCCTTTTTACATTCTGCATTACTCTCTGTTTGTTGAGTATCGTGCGCGCGATCGGGGACAAGCATACAAGGTCTGTACCGAAAGTTGGAGATACAATTACAGACAGCATTCTCTTCAAGATACCGGTATATACAACAGTACTCAACATATAGCAGCAGCCACAGAGTACCCATAACACTCTACAACCCCTCAGTCCCCAGCAGACATCATAATTAGTCGTCATGCCACATTAATATGCCTCTTAGGAATCAGCAACTTTCTCAGCATCCTCCTTGACATCTTCCTTCTCGGGAAGAGACTCTTGTGACCATTCGTCATCTGGATCGACGAAGCCCATTCTCGAGGTGTCATAACCGTGCGCTTCAAGATATTCACGGAATAGCCTATCCTCCTCCGCCAAACCTTGACGGGAAAGAGGGCGGATGAAGAAGAACGTAATCAAAGCGCTGAGAACTGCGAGACCGCTGCCGATCCAGAATGGCCCAGTGTTGCCATGATTAGAGGATGGTCCACCAAAATCTGTGGACTGTTTAAGTAACGCGTTTCCCATGAAAGATAATACCACACACCGTCGATGATCGCAGGGAACGCTGTGCGCAGGAACAACCCGTTTAGTACGAAAGATAATCCAAGGAGAAATATAACGTACCCCAAGTGCCTGCGAAGGCACCAACCTTGCCAACCGCGGCAGCGAAGCCGTAGAACTGCCCACGAGTGGCAGTAGGTCCAGACTTGGCGGCAAGTAGACCAAGGCAGTTACCAGGGCCGAGCTCACCAAAGCTCAAGAAGATACCGTACATCACTGCAAAGGCACCAATGTGACGCTTCAACTGGACATAGAGTCCGCTCATGATGAAACCAATGATGGCCTGCAGCACCAGACCAGTGATCTTCCAGTATATCGAGAACCGTCAGGTTGAAGTTAAAAAGATGGGCCATGGAAGAAAAGCGAACCATTGTGTCCTTGGGGCCAAGGTAATCGACTACGAAGGCACCGCCAATAGTCCCGGGCATATAGAACAAACTACCGAGAAGTTAGTGTGTGGTAGTACAGGATGGGATGGTTGACGTGGTGACAGTGGAACAAGTCGGGCTGACATCCCGCTGCTTACTTGATAACGGTCGCCCAACCAAACACAACACCCAGAGAGGTGTTGCCACCGGTGATACTACAGCAGGATTAAACCCAGGCACCCTTAAGAGGGATACATGTACATACGTATCAACGACCGTAGATGAATATATGCCGAACTGGATAAATTTGATATTAGCGATTTCTCACACGGGTAGCATTGTCGACGATCTTACAGGATAACTGGGGTTCTTAGAATTAGGCACTGTATCTCATAACGATGTAGATACGAAAGCATACGCACGTGATAAAGTCGTAAATGAACCAAGTCAACGAAATGGCGAAGAGGTTGACCCAGTAACGCCTAATGACAAGCCAATATGGGATTCGAGTGTCGCGCATCGAATTCTTTCTGTAATGTGACGGATTCTGCATGTTCAACCGCCAAATGAGGACGGCTAGTGCGGGAATGACCCCCAGCCCGAGGGACAGACGCCAAACGGCGCGCAAGTGGTTATTGCCAAATCTGTGAAGACCGAGTAGTGAGCATTGAGGTTCCCAAAACGTGAAGAGGGAAGCGCCCACATCCAAAACAGAACCAGTGGCACAAATGAAGAGATGACGAAACCAAAGTCGATCATGGTGTCTAGGATAGTAACGTAAGTACCGCCACGGGGATGCCGGAGATGGTTTCGCACTCGTAGCCAGGGCAAACCACCGGTGTTGCGCATTCTTTGCAATTCCTTCTTCCTCGGACTGCTCAGAGGCTGCGACGGATCCACAAGGATATTCTGCACCAACGCCGATACCGAGGAGGAAACTATACCCCCGCCGACGTGGAATTAGCTGCCAAGGGAGGGTTGACGTCATCGGCGGACTTACCGACATGCACAGAGCATAGCAAGGAGGCCGGAGGGACTATGGTGAGCGCCGGTCGACGCCGCAGAGAGGCCAGAAAAGAATGCAACGATTCCAGTAGCGAACATCTAGGAAGAGATAAGCCCATTCTCAGGTGGGCGTCACTGGTGCCGGAGGTGGCACGCACCATTCCAAATTTGCGGCCTATCTTGTCAGAGATCCAACCAAAGATGAGCATGCCAACAAAAGTGCCCGCGAAGGCTACACTGGTCAGCGTTTTGCTGTAGTTGTTATGTTTGACTGCATCGGGATACAGTATTTTCAGGACTGAAGATACGTAATGAGTTGAAAACCCTTTCGTGGCCGAGTCTGTCAAAGCCCAACTTACTAGTATTGACTTGAAAAAGTGAGGTGAGTTACAGATGAGTTACAGACAGCAGTCGCATACCATTCCCGATGGCACCATTGGCATAACCGTCTGAGAAAAGGGCAGTGCCCGCGCTTTACACGCCAAAATTAGAAAGGCAGTGGGTGAACTGAAAGAATCAATGAAACATACGCGAATATCATGGAAACCTTAGAAAGTCCAGGCATCGTCGAGAAACTAGGCAGTAGGGCCTGTGGGACAGAGATTCGGGCTGTACGCGGCAGGGAAAGAGGCGCGACGAAGCGACAGGTTTTCTAGCTGCAAGAGGCAACATGCTTTATTAGATTGTGAGGAGCCAGGTACCGGCACACGGTGAGAAGAGCCCCAGGAAGTTCAATACATCCGATATGCTTCGGATTCTGTCCCAGTGGCGAAAGTGGCCAGAGTGACAAACGGAAGTTCTTGAAGGCGGCGCATGCGTGTGTTCTTGACATTCATTGGTTCTGGTTTATCGGCAAGCACGTGGTCATTCTCACCGGTATTTGATGGACCGAGATAGTTGTTGCTTCTCTAATTTTAGCAGGGGTTGCCTCATGCTGGCCTTGACAGCTGAGAGACGTCCATTTGGTTCCGTCCCTCCTTACTCCACTCCCACGCTATCCACCTAGTTCGATAAAATTGAAGACGTCTTCAACAGGTGACCACGTTTTGGCGCCCCAAGGTGGCGCCGTATATCTCAACGTAGATTTGGAGCAGAACTGCAGACAGTTATTGACGCGCGATTGTGTTGCATTTCACTCTCGTATGTTTATGTGGCGAGGCGAGAGTGTCAACCGCTCAGTTACGGTACAGTACATCATCCGTTTCAAAACCAACAGAACGACGAGCACATGATCACGCATGCATCTTCATGTGGAATGGAAACTTTTACGTGCAATTGAAAAGCTGATCATTGTAAACGGGCTCTGTTCACGTCCCTGCGCTAATCAAACTAAATAGGTTGAGCAGGATCGCGGACAACCAGACTGGCACCCCGAAGGTCACTGTTCTCTCCTGAAAATCATATAGATCTAGAGGCCTTGGGCCGAGTCGAGATTACTTGGGGTAAAGGCGACGGATCTGAATAAATGATCCCACCTCCGTACCGACAGTCAGATACCGGGGAGACACCATACCCGAGCCGCAACCGTGACTACGCGAAAAGTAACCCGCATTTGGTAGATGGATTATTTCGCATATTTATATTTCCTTGTTACGCCTCACCCCTGATTAATGCAAATCATTCTCTCCAGGGACTGACTCGTGCTTCCAGGAGCGGATAGATAGAAATCTCGCTGACCCACGGTTGGCTGTGTAGAAGCGGCGTAATGGATTACTGATCCCATCATTGCGAATCTGGTAATGAAGGAGGAAAGCACCACGGACACGTTCTTCCGAGCAGCTATTGTTCCTAGTGTCAATGGTCACGAGAAGGGGCAGAGTTAGCAATTACTGACCCGTGTCAATTTCGCGGGTGCCCGTGAAAAGCTAACATGTGTCCCTGTGCGTAGGTGAGTCGGCGCCACACTATCACCGAGGACTTTGACAAGCTGTACCTACACAGCGGGAGTCCCACTGATTCAAATTGGGACCGACAGCATGTATGAATAGTGGATTCTGTTGACAAATCGCGATTGATGACACCTAGGTCATTCTTGACTGTGGCGTCTATATCCTGGTTCCACATCAGAGAAAACCCATATCTGAAGCATCTGTAAGTATTCCACGAGCCCACGACACTGTGCCTGATTGGCAGAAGCATTAACGCGAGCAAACCCGCCTGAGGTACGGCTTTCGTTGTCCTGTTCGGGGATTACTATCCTAACAGTGCATTTGAATGAATTGTGAATCAACTCATCATGGTATGTGACTTACATGTCGTTATTCCATCTATGAAGTTACACATATGTCAGCTCGTCGTTTTTAGTCCAGAAACATGATACGGGAGTTGGCGAAATATTTATCCAGGCAGTGATAAGCGACATGTGACACGCTCGAGATCGCCATCGACCTCGAGTACCACACTTACACTGTGCCTTGTCAAGTTACCAAAGACCCAGAGAAGGCTATTTCGAGGTGTTTCGAGGTGCTTCCATGGAAGAACCGGTAGCAGCGTACTGATGTCACAAAGGTTGAGACCGTTGAGGCCTTGAGGGAAGAGATCTAGAAAAGGCGCAAAGTATCTGGGTGGAAAGATTTTACGCTCAGAGGAGAACGGCCTAGGTACCCCAAGAAGCATTGGGATCGATGACATTGCCCAGATTTCCTTAACGGCCAGAACGACGTCTTCAAGTTTTCACAATCTTTCGTACAAAGAATTCGTTGGTAAAAAAGCCCTGAAGTATGTAAGATGGAGTAGTGTGAATTCGAAGCCAAAGAGGCTGATCCAGGCTCCAACAACTCAACTTGAAGTCCTTAGAATGAATGATTATCGTGAACTGTCTCCTAAGTATTTTCAACTCTTTGCGTCACTTCAAGGAGTTGAGAGCAGTTAAATCTGTTCACCGCAAATATTATCTTTTGTCTGACCTATTCTTACAGCACCATATTTCATCTTGACGTCAAGAACTTCCTTGAGTACTACTCCAAGGATTGGAGGAAATTTCCCGGGTGATTGACGGACACCGTGCTGAATATAACGGACCAAGGGAGTGGCGTTGACGTCAGGAATTCCTGCGGAGCTAGCTATGGTAAACTTTCTGGACATGCAACTAAAGGCAGGTGAGTGTGAGTGTGGACAATTATAATAAAGAGGATGAATTGAACGGAATAACAATCGGTGATAAGACTGTCGAGTCAGGGAGTTGTTGTGAGTCAAATTACATAATTGGGTTGACAAACCGCGAGCCGCTTGTGACCGTGGCACGAAAACATCGTTGACCTCTAACCACCATGCCGTTTGGTCTTGCCATAGGTACAGAACGGGCAAAGGCACTCGAGGTATCTACTTCTTCCACAGCGAATTTGAATTCCACATCTCACTCGTCTCTACAGAGCGCCATCCAGGATGAGTTGATTAAACGCGGGTACAGTGCTGAGCCAGGTCCGTTCCTCGTTGCTTTCGAATCCCAGGAAACCGCTAATAGGGCATTACAGACCCGGTCATGGCAGAATACATCACTATTATGATTATCAACAACAAGACTCGAGGCAAGTTTCTATCCAACTCGTGTACAGCTCATTTTTGATGAACCATTTCCAGACCAGATATCCTCAGAGTTAGAAGATCGTGCGTTCTTTGCTCCACACTCTTGTATGCTTCTCACGTTCTCCTTCTCAAGTCATTGGATCTGTTGTAGGCACGTCATCTGACTTGCTGCTGTTGCATTCCGTGCTGACCTTCCTTCCAGAGAGGGGTTTCACAGACTGGCTCTTCACAGAGGCTGCCAGAGGCGCGCCTGAAACAGAGCTGGGCTCTCAGTCGCAGACACAACCTACGGATTCTCAACCATCATTACCTGTCGCCTCTGTGCGGGAAGGCCCTTTAGATGCTCGCCGGAACCCTCCCACTGGACCTAGAGGCAATGCACCTCTATACCAGCAAGCCATATCCCAGGCTCTTCCCAATCAGTCTCCTACCGCTCAAAAACGAACAGCTTCTGGTCGCTCTCCTTCACCGTCCGGGCAGAACCCAAATAAGAGTCGACGAACGGATCTTCCCTCTGGGCCGCGTGCCATGCGCGATGCAAGACAAAGTGGTCCGTCTGGACCACGAAGTCTCTTGGAACGTGTCGGCCCTCGTAGCGCGAGCAACGCATTCCCTCGTCCGGATAATATACAAAATAACATTCCTGGGCCTGGAGATATGGACATGCAAGCTGCTATGGCCGCGGGGTTTGTCCCACCCGGAATGAATGGGATGGACATGAATGCCATGGCCGCGGCCCAGATGGGCCCGAATCCTATTATGCTACAAGAGATGATGATGAACCAGATGGCAATGATGGCTCAAATGGCAACGAGTATGGGTATGATGAACCCTGGGCAATTTGGCGGATTCCCGATGCAACCTGGCGCTCAGGATGTGGGAATGTATGGTGGCCCGGGAGGATTTAATGGACCGCCAGTTGGTGGTGCGCCAAATCGAGGTCGTGCTGGTGGAAAAGGTGCGTACAGTGGACTTGCTCAAGGCGACGCTGCCTCTCATTTGTCTATTACAGAATCTCTCTCGTCGGAAGGACAACCCCCTCCTGCTCCTCAGTTAGTCGAGGTTCCTGCACCAACCTCCACCCCTACCGTAGCCCCTACCCCTGCTACCCCCCAGCCCACACGTCCAAACTTTGCGGTACCTGAGCGTCCTCAATCACCGACCCTTTGCAAATTCTCGCTAAAGTGCACAAATCCAAACTGTCGGTGGTCACATCCCTCCCCAGTTGCGACACCAGAGAGTGGAATGGTCTTGAGCAACGAACCATGTGAGCAAGGAAAGGACTGCAAGGATAAAGACTGCATCAAAGCACACATCAGTCCCGCAGCCGTAAATCCTGCTCTTGGTATGTTGCTTACATTTCAGTCACTGTCTGATCCTGACTTTTACGTAGCCGAGCACAAATCAAGCACGCCGGCAGCTCCATCGACCCCGGCGCCTCCCTCTCACAGCAGTGTTTTTTGCCGCTACGGTGCTACATGTACTCGCCGAGATTGTGCCTTCCAACACCCCGCTTCGCGCAAGCTTCCAAGTTCTCGGCCGCCGCCGGCTCAGGCCACGCCTTGCCGATTCGGTGCAGCTTGCACTCGTACCACTTGCCCGTTCCAACATCCGGAGGGTCGCGTACTTCCTTCGACGTTCCACAGAGGACTTTCAGCTACCACCCCCATAGTGAGCGTCCCAGCACCGCAGACGGGGACAATGAGTGCACCGAGCCCCCACAAGACCGTCATTTTTAATAAACCAAGTCAAAGCAAGGTATTGGGAGCAAAAGTGCAGGAAATCGAGGACGAAAGGAGTCGTACGATCCAAGCCGTCAAGGAAGCGGAGGAGACGGCAGCCAAAAAAGACAATTCTAAACGCACACCCATCGCTACATAATCTCTTCAAAGCTATCCTCCTAGTTGTTACCTTTCCGGTCAGAGTAGGAGAGGACCACTACCTCTGTTAACTGATCAATCCGTACATAGCGCTGTATACGTACTTTTTTCAACTTATCTTTCTTTGCACATTTCATTGACTACGACTCCTTGTCGCTAAATCTTACATATACGACGGTGTTGTTTATTATTCGAGGCCAGGCGGTTCAGATGGGTCAAACTCGTAATAGATATTTACGTGGCTCTCCGCTCTATGTTTTCTGCCAGTGAAAATCTCATTCTCGATGCCCGATGAGCTTCTTGGTTATACACGGTGTTATCACCTATCAACGTTGTCATCGCACATTGCGATCCTTTACAGTAAAGTATCTCTACAAGTGGTAGCGGTGGGGTGACACCCACACCATGTGACTCAGGCATGCACGCGAGCCGCCGCGGATTGAAAAAATGATGATGGTCAAAATCAAAATCAAAATGTTGGGAACGGGAATCTGTTGGAATTTTTTTCGCGCAGAGGGCATACTGTATATAGTGGTTGGGAAGATATCGATGCGCTTGTTGGATTTTACTAACTTACGTTAAACCGAATTATCCCGGACGATCCTCTCATGCGAGTGTGTTTTTTTGCAAATAAAACGCTCGGCCACACACGATAGGTTGGGTAGATTTGCAAGCAGGTTTTATTATCTCCAGTGCTCATCGGGAATTCGGATATAGAAAGACTTTGGGCAAGTCGTACTTGCATTATGGTCCTGCGCTCGGGTACAAAGCAAGCGTTCTCAATCTGGTTTATGCAAATACTGCAGGAAATTTGAGGGACGTTGCGCGCCACGCTAGGCTTCACACATGCGGGTCTTATTCCACGTGCAGGACGATTGCGACGCGCCTATGGAAATGAAGATGAATGGGTTGACTCTGTCATTTATTATCGAGGTTTTGTGGAAGAGGGAGAATGGACACGCCCGATAGAGCAATAGAATAACTGTACAGACTGTACAGTAGTTACATACAATTGTCAATGAATCTCGGAGAAGGTCTTTGAGTGACAGACACATCCATAACCAGTCGTCCCAGTAAGTGAGGTTCATAGAATGTAGACACACTTTGGAGCAAGGTGCTGTCCAGAAAGTTCCGGGCATGAAGACAGACTGAAATGTGGCGAACAGATGTTTAGGCGAAAGGAGGTGTTCAGGACAACAATCTAGTCCGCGTGACCTAGCAAAGCGACGCTATTATCTCCGCTTGCTCTTCGAATTTGGGGGTCACCAGCGGAAAAAGGTAGAGATGAAGAGATGCGATACCTTCACAATCAGCCTTGGCTTGTGTCAAGTGAATCACCGAGTTCTTCTCGCGATCAAGTTCCAACTTGTGGACCATCTTTTCCTCGGTAGAGAGAAGCTCCTGCAGACATACAAGGATGAGCATAACCCAGGTGTTTGTTAATAAAGAAGGCATTAGTGGGCAGCAGTCCGTTCTGAGACCGGTGCTGGGACCAAGCCAAATGGAACGACAGGTCGCGGTCAGAGCCAACATTGCATGGGCGTCACGAACCGTCAGTGCCTCTCGTCGTTGAGCCATAGCCATCCAGAGGGCGCGGATCTCATCCAAGTCTTGTGCGTAACCTGTCGAGTACTCCTGGGCGCCATTCTCTCTGCAGGCCCAGCCAGAATCCCCATTAAATAGGCATATATATGCGTCATGAAGATATCCATTCCCACATACAGTTCGATCCGTGCTTGCTCCAACATCCCGGCGCGTGTCGACAGCTGTGAGACAGATACGCGCCTAAGTGAACGTCAGGTAGACCAGATGAAACAAGACGTGTACCAGCTTTTCGAGCTGGTCCCTCACGGCTCGCATGAACCTGGCGTGTTTCGCTTTATTCTTTTTCTCCAAGGACACTAGAGATTGGACGGAGATGGGGACAGGGATCGTGATGAGCGCTTATGTAGGATCTCACGTTTCATTTGACTTTTGAGGAGGGTAAGAATGCTGCGAGGTTCAAATTGATTGGCGAGTCTGCTCGCTGCGAAGAAATTACTACTAACTTACTCAGCATCCATAGATGATCTCATCATCATGGCGACTGGATTGTCATCGTCATCGTCCAGGGACGGCGGCTGTCTAGACTTTTTGGAGGAAGACATGGTGAGAGATACGAGGCACAAGGAAGCGCTCTGGGACGTAATGAGATGCCCGTTATGTATGGGCCTCACCGCGCCTCACTCTGCTGGCAATGGACACGGGGTCTAGCCAAAACCCGAGGAGTTCATATGCAGAATATATAAACTGTCCACTTCTAGTTCTGATTTCATTCGTGCCATCTCCCTTTCAAAACGTACAGCATAGGTGAAAAGAAATGCCCATCCAGAAAATCGCAAAGCTAAACACTGGGGCTATCATGCCCCTCATCGGTCTTGGTACTTTTATCCTACACACGCTCTCCGGGTAGCGCTGCCGGCTGATCAGGTTCCCTCCCTCCACTCAGGGACATGGAAATCGAATCCGGGGGAGGTCGAGGGTGCCGTCGAGACCGCACTCAAGAATGGCTACAGACACATCGATACGGCTTCCGGGTATGGTTAGTGCGCTGAATTACCGCATTCGATGATACCGGTTTTTCATTTGGACACTCTGTCACATTGCAGATAACGAGAAGCAGGTCGGGGAGGGCATCAAGGCATCTGGCGTAGCGCGCTCCGAGATATTCCTGACTACCAAGCTCAATAACAACCAACATAAGGATGTCTTGGGAGCACTAAACAAATCTCTGGAGTTGTTAGGGACGGATTACCTCGATCTCTGTGCGTAATTATTATCTCCAACACGATCATGATCGGGATCGAGACTCGTTATAGACTTGTTGCATTGGCCCGCTCCCATGACCAACGACTGGAAGGCAGATAAGTCTCTGAACTGGCTTGATACCTGGAGAGAGATAGAAAACGTCTATCGCAAACATCCCGAAAAAATCAAGGCAATCGGTATGCATCTCAGCTTGAAAGATTGGCTCAGCTCAATGGCTACGCGTCGAACAGGTGTCTCCAACGTCTCGGCAGCTTACCTCGGGGACTTACTTAAGCTCCCCAACGTAATAGTTCCTGCCGTGAATCAAGTCGAGCGCCATCCGTGTGTCCAATTCTTCCAAAATGCTTCCGTCTAGCGAGCTCACGTCTTCTGGTGCGCTAGGTCGTGTCTTGAAGAAGAAGTCCTTGCTGCGTGCAACAAAGCTGGCATTGTCGTTACGGCCTATTCTCCGCTCGGCTCGGACCAATCGCCCCTCTTGAAGAATGACGTCGTCCTGCGCCTTGCAGAGAAGTACAAGATCACCCCAGCTAACGTACTCATTTCATTCCAGGTCAACACACCCAACGTGGCTGGTGAGGAGTACCGTCAGGTGATATCCGCTTGTTAAGTCCGCTGACCCATACTTCAAAAAGTCGTGGCAAAGTCTGTCACGCCCGAGCGTATCATCAGTGAGCCTGTTATTCGGCCTATTTATGACCATCTCTGAGTGCATACAATCATGTACAATCAGAGAACCTCCACGTCGTTGATTTGACTGAGGAAGACATTGCTGAATTGAAGAAGATCGACAAGACCGCCCACTTCCGCGTATGTCATCCTAGCTGGACAGGTTGGGGGGATCTTGGATTCACAGATTGACCGAATCATTTCCATTGCGACCTGGCATTAGAGTTTCTCAATGAGATGTTCCGCTCTAGACAGGGTACAGCATTCAATTGCCCTCGGAAGTAGTACGAGACTTGTAGTGATTACCGGTATTGTTGGATATATATGATAAGGATGTGTGATATGTACGATGCGCACCGTCAACACGACAGAATCTAGAGGAGGCTTCTTGAATGAGAAGTGCTAAGTGCTATGAGATATTTCTCAGTATCGGGTCATGAGCGAGGGTAGAGCATTGACAGACCTTATTCAAATACGGTACTATCGTTTTCAAAAATGAGACCACATATAGCAAGCTAGGCAGAAAAAGAAAGAAATTGCCAATATTTGGAGCTCCGGAAACCAGAATTGCACAACCGCGCGAAGGCCCCCCATTTGATAGTCGACTTTCTGACCCTTGGAGATACTCCTCATCGTGACGACGTACCAGGCCATCGCCGTGCCGGCTCCTATTAGATTTGGAAGAGGGAGGATGCCCAGCGAACGGAGGACAGATACCACTGCACGGATCAACGGCGTCTCTGTGTAGGACAACGTTGGTGGCTTGAATAGAAAATCTTGACCCATATTTTTTTCGTCACCATCTCCGTTCGGGGTTCCCATTTGTTGGCGTGAGTAAAACTCCTTGAGAAGTAACGGTAAGTCGGGAGCGAGCACGCTCCCTCGGCCGATCCCAACGAGGTCGGCATGTCCTTGGGTAAGTGCGTCTTGGAAAATGGCGGGAGACCGCATTCCTCCGGTGAGTAGAACCAATGGTCGTTGCGAGGAGGATATCAGTCCATGGATGGCAGATCGCGCTTTGCGCGCAAAGCGAGCGAAGAAGGCTTGGCGACTGGAGCGAAGGAATACTAGATGTATATACGTTTTAGCGAATGAAGAGCGAACGGAGTTGTGTACAAAGGTCGTACCCGGATTCTCGTAATCTCCTCCGCTGACCTCGATAAAGTCAATCATGTCCCATCGGGCAACTTCGACGACATGGGCGACTGCCCTGTCCTCCGCTTCCTCTTCGGCTCGTGGATCGTGAACCGAACCTGCGCCAATATAGTCCGACGAGTTGAGTTTGACCCCCAACACGAAGGGTCTGGGTAACACCGCGCGAATGGAGGTCACAATCCGTTGAAGTAGATACAACGGAGCATGACTGGCGCCGTAAGCATCGTCACGAATATTGGTCTGAAATTTAAGTGAATAGAAACGATAATGGCAAGCTACGAGACTCACCTCGGGAGAAATAAACTGAGCAAGTAGGTCTAAATAGCCATTTACATTTACTCCTGCCCACAGAAAGAGCCCAGGGAGAACTTACATCCATGTGATGCATGCAGCTCTATACCGTCAAAACCTGCGTCATGTGCCAAGTTCGCGCTAAGTACAAACCGATTCACGACGTTGTCAATGTCTTGCATACTCATGGTGCGGGGAGATAGGAAGACAATTCTATACATCAGCCTAGCGAACCAATTCGAGGCGTTGCGCCCGAGTCCAAAAGCGCTCGGAGCGAGAGGTGGAACAACAAGAGAGCGGCCCCCAAGCAAGATGGGAGACTGTCGCCCTGCGTGCGATACCTGCATGATAATGAGAGTACGCGGCATCGATACGTCATCCCTGCTTTTCGAAAGGTTCCGCTCAGAAACGGGATGCATGGCACGAGCCAGTGTTTCATAGGAATGCAAGGTGTCGGAGGTAATCGTCTCAGGGACGATCATATCTTTCCCCAGCGAAAGGTGATCCCGCGACACCTGGACGTTTCCCGTTATGATCATTCCCCAGCCGCCCCGCGACCAGAGGTCATAGAGTGCGAGATGGTGGGCGTTTGGCAAGCCACCGAAGAGGGTTGCCATATGCTCGTACATGGCAACTTTTACAAGGCCGTTCGACATGACCAGGCCGGAGGGCAAGGCGACGGGCTGGAGGGCTTTTTGGTGGAGATCTGGGATAATTGAATCATTCCGGTCGATGACCAGGACAGAGATTGGGAACTTACCATGAGTATTTTTCATGAGGGCGGTGGGATTGCCCGCCGTGGGGCACTCACCCGAGCCGGCCAGAGGTAATTATTGGGTAGGCACGTGTTATAAGACTCGGAGGCCCGGAACAGTACAGGCCTTTTCTGGAGTGTGGGGTCGACCAAAGGACACGTAGTGCTTGAGTGAGTGAAATAGCTGGTCTTACTCTCACAGGACACGGCTTTGTCATTGCGATCACAATGCAACAGTCATCAAACACAGTGCCTTCGAGTCCTTTGACACCACCTGCCGTGACGAGAGGGCACCTTTCCTTTGCATGGGCTCAGGGCCAAGCTGCTCAGTCAAAGCGCGAGGTTCCTGGCTCACCGCCACTTGATTTCGATGCGAGCATCAATACCTCAACTGCATGGACGGAGCATTTGGACTCGGACAGCTCGCGGTCACGTTCCCTTTCAGATGACGAAAACGAAGACGACCATTTTGAGGAGGGCATCGACGGACGTGGGGCGAGAGTATTGTTCGCATTCGCGGGCAATGCAGAATTCAGGGAACTAGATGTGAAAGCAGGCGATGAAATTACCGTCATACGCGAGGAAGCCGGCGATGGGTGGAGTCTTGCGAGGACTCGTCGAGGACGCGTGGGTCTCCTCCCTCGCTCGCATTATACCGTGAATCCTTTCCTGCTTTACCGTCTATGCCCTCCTTGACCTCCCCTAGTTCACTGTCGACTTCATCTCCGCCCCCGGTACCGGCAGCACGCTGCATGCACGTCACCTTAGCGAAAGCAGACGCGACGCTTCGACTTCCTCGTTGACACCACGTGGTTCAGTGGCCTTCACATCTTCACCTCAGCCAGCAAAGCCCATCGTGGCTCAAACCACGGGTGAGCGCATGATGGCCGCCCTCCCCAGCCTCCGTCAAGGTCTTTTCGGAGGCAAGAGCCTTAATCGCTTCTCCAGCTTTGTTACTAGCGGCGCGGAGGCTTACGTGTTGAATGGGACTAGTTCGTCGAAACCAGATGTACCTCCACCCTCGATAAAGCACGTGTTCGAGGCGAGCGACAGCGACGAGTCGGCACCTCGGACATGTGATGGCCATACTGGGGCAACAACGGACGCGACAGACGCAAGTGAAGCAGATAAACACTTCGTCGACGCGGGTCCATCCTGGAGGCAGAAAGTCCCACCGTTCCGTGTTCTAGTCCACTCACCCTCGAAGCGCACCTCGACACTTTCTGGTGGATATATCGTCTATAGCGTTACCTCACTCTTCCACATGTCAACGTCCGAGCCGTCAGACGCAGAGTCGGTTGACTCTGCCAATTCTTCACCCAACACCAAGCGCATCACCGTTCATCGTCGATTTTCCCATTTTGCTGTGTTGCATCCCGCCTTGACGCGCCGCCTCCCGGGAATTGCCCTTCCCTCGCTACCCGAGAAGAATTATTCAGGTCGTTTCAGTGACGACTTTGTAGAGGCGCGTCGCGGTGACCTTGAGAGATACCTTGCGAGGATTGTAAGACATCCCGTCGCACGATATGCAGAGATTTTGACCTTCTTCTTGAGTTGCGAAAGTGAGCAGGTGAGTGTGATCTCGCATCTGGTACATGGACCCTGATTAATCGTGTATTGGATTGAAGGAGTGGAAACGTCAGCTCCCTCAATATTTGGGTCTCCCACCTGCTGGGCCTTCGTTTTATCTCAACGTGCTCCACCCCGACTTTAATTTTGATGCTGAAGAAGCTACCGAGGCTGTCAATAGATTCGATGTTCACACAAATGCTGTTGACACTGGGGTACAGGGTTTACGCAATGTCTTTCCGCAGATCCGGCAAGCCCGGGTAGGTGAGGAGCAGTCATGTATAGCACTGGCACGGAATTCTGATCCCATGAACCGGAACTTAGAGATGTCAAAGGCGGAGCGCCTCCTATCATACTCTTTGCTCTCGCTTATTTCCGCTAAACCCATTGCTACATTGCCTAGCGCTGGCGTGAACATCCGAGAAGAGGACTTGTATTTCCAGTTCGATCGAGAGGAATTGGATGAGAGTGAGGAACCCAAGAAAGCGACAGGTTATGTTAACGAACAGGGAGCATGGTGTTGGCGTGAAGGTTGTGAAGGTACGCCCCTCCACTGAGCTCGTTTTCACGTACTACATGACACCTTACAGATTGCCTG
The DNA here is from genome assembly GCA_963926505.1 of Russula olivacea. NCBI lineage: Eukaryota > Fungi > Basidiomycota > Agaricomycetes > Russulales > Russulaceae > Russula > Russula olivacea. Next base: position 2,767,469 of record OZ004884.1, read on the forward strand.
AAATTAACTAGGGCTCTACAGAAAACAAGTGAGACCCTGCAGAGTGTCGCGGACTTATATGATGACCATGTTCGTCGAAGTCCAACTTGGTTCACATCTTGAGTTATTCTGATGGCCATGTCAGGCGCGCAGAACGCAACTGATCACGCACGAGGCCATCAAAAGTGTCGCCTACCCATCTCAGCTATATGCGGTAACCCTCTTTAGGTGTTCGGACGGACCTCGGTTGTTCACACACTTGGCACAGCCTATCATAGATACCCATCGAAACACACTATCGCGATACAAAGAAGCGACGGACGGATCAACGGCACGTCACCCTCTATTTTTATGTGCAAACGATGACTAGTCCTCATCCGGAGCTCTCTCCCTCTCTCTTCTCGCAAACAGCCAAACGAAGAAGTTGCTTCGCGATGCGAGACGGTCCTAAACACAACAATGGCGGAGATAGAAACCTACCACACGCAAAAAGTCGAGGACTTTGCATCGCTTGCAAAGGAACACCTAGACGGCGAAATCGAATTCTACGAACAGGCAAGTGATGAAGGACCGTTCTCTAAGCCCCCCGCCTGACGTTCTATGACCCGTTTTCTCACTCCACGCCACGCCACGCGATTTCTCTCTCCTTTTTGGATCGAACCAACGCCCTGCCATGCCACACCGTGACGTGACGTACAGGTCCTCCATCGTCTACGCACAGCGCGCCGCACATTCGAGCCACCGATATACCCACGTCTCTCGTCGAGCGGCACGCGCCAACCATCCATCTACGAGCGCGACCTCGACCATCCTCGACTAAACCCACTCCCGCTCCCACAACCGTGTCCGCACGTGTGGGACGCGTCACCGATGACGCCCGTGAGCAATGCGATACAGGAAGGCGTAGGAATGTTGTTGGGTACTGCCGCTAATGCAGTCACGGGTCGGGGTAGTGTGCTTGGACGGTTCTGGTGAGGTGGTAAAGTCGTGGCCTTTTTACCTTTTTGCTTGGAGCTGCTGTCACCTTGACGCTAGTTGTATCGGGTGCATGTATCTATCCGATCTAAATATCCTCAATTTGTGTGTAGTTTAGTTGTTGTATTTTCGCCGCACTGGACATCACGTCCGATGGACTAGGGATATCCATTCAAATAATCAGACATTAATGGTCTGAAACTAGAAAAGTGCTCGTAATTTCTTGTCCTACTGCATCTTCATGGCCCGCAATGAGGGCCATCTACGCGCAGAATAAAACAATTTTAAAGAGTATATAATATGAACGATCGATGCGGCTGTAATATAAATCATGTGCCAAGAATGGCGAGACTAGGAAAACGGTTGGGTAGGTAGGAGGATGCGATGAACTGTGAACGAGGAATTGCGACGGCGATGACGACGATAGCTAGGATTACAGAGAGAGGCGATGGTGGTTGTGGTGATGATGCAAACTACAGATCAAGTGTTCGAAAGCGAGCGAAAAAAATGATGTCAAATGAGCGGTGGGAAGGCAAAGAAAACAGCAAGTTACCTGGTTAAGGGAGATGCGTATGATGCAAGAAAGCGTTTCAAGTTTATTTAACCAAAAAAGATAGGAAGACGGATCCATCGTTTGGGCGGTGGGAAATGATTGGATCTGTACATTGTGCACTCCTATGTTAGAGAAAAGATCGTCACGACACACTTACCTGACCTTTATTATACCATGTCATCGTCAGAGTCATAGTCACCTTCATCACCGTCAGTGTCGCTGAGCTCCAGGATTCCTTGATCAGGATGAGAGTCAGGCCACGGTGATACAGGTACGACTTCCTCCACAGGACACTTGTACAATGCCATCTTTTCCATCTCGATGCGGCTGTTGGGGGGGAGGGGAGAAAATGTCGATCCTGTTAATCACTCAAAGCATGCAGAATTCAGCATGTATTACCGAGAGACGCACCGATTTTTCTCCCGGAGAACTGCCATGAGTCTGTTTCTCTCCGCCTTGGACCGGGTCAATTGTATCTTCGCCATGATGTCCTTGGACAATTCAACGTGTTGCTCAAGGCGTTTTCCCCAGGCAACCATTGTTGATGCGGGCGGAGTAATCTTGACGATCTTGGCGGGTGGCGGTCGAGCAATAGCGTCGGCGATGAAATTCACGGCGAGGTCTTGCAAAGCGTTTCCGGAAGTGGCCGTAGACGACGCGGCAGGTGTGTGTTGCCCGATACTAGACGGTTCAAGCAATTTCCGTTTCCTGCTTTGAAGGACCATCTGCCGCAAAGCCTGTTCCTTGGCAAGTGCCTCAGCATCCGTTGTATCCATAAAATCATCTGCGCCGAGAGATGTTCCGTCAGCGTTCTCAAACTCGATTCCTCGAACCTCCGTTTCCATGTGGGATGACTCCGCCGCCAAGTTTGACGCCTGCATGGGATCCTGATTGAGAGCAGGAGGCGCCTGATGGTCAACTAACGTTGTGGTGACCGCTGAGTTGAGCACCTCTTGGGAAAAAGACGGAAAGACGGAAGAGGAGATACGCGAGGAGGACGGGGCTGAGGATGAGGATAAGGCAGGAGAAGGAGACGTAGAGACGACGGTTGGCGAAGCTGAGGCGACCAGGATCAAGCCAGGAACGCCACCAGGGGACGGATCTCGCATAGCACAGTCGGCGTCCATATGGTTGTCGGGGGGATCACTTGGCGCTCTACAGGCGGCTAATGGACGTGTCGTTACGGGTGGTGAGGGAAAAGTGGAGCTTCCGCCTTGCGATGTTTGGTTGTTAGAGTTCGACCTACTGGCCTCAGTCGGTAGGTTGACGTTAATTGTTACTCCGGGATCTTCTTCGATGACTGTTGAATGAGTGGGTGATGGGGGCAGGGAGGGCGTTTTCTGTGCTGGAATTTGCGAATGGGAAGGGTCTACTTTAAATGCCGAGCGGTGTCTCAGGTCGTCTGTGGAGGAATAAGGAACCGGCAGTAGTGGTGATCGTGCACGATCCCCTATTGTTCCTGTGCCATTGACCTTCCGAATGGTGTCCATGTCCGGTTGTGGGAGTACGCGATACCAAAAAAGGCGGACACCGAACAAACCCTCCATGCCACCTATTCGAGGGCTCTTCCAGGCGAGCTGCGCGTCTCGCCGAGTCTTGAATTCGAAAAAGGCCTTCCCTTCCACGAGCTCATATTGCCTTGGTTCAAAAGTGAACTGAGAGAGCCAGTCAAGAATGAAAGAATCCGTTCGAAACTTCCGCGGAAGAGTCTCCATCACAAGAGAACAAGATGAATTGGGGGGTGGGTGGAGTTTCTTGGGAAAAGAGCCTCGCGTTCCTCCTACCTTGGCGTCGTCCAGGGGCATACCAAGAACTACAGATTTCCCCCTTGATCTGGTTACGTAGGGAATACCGAATGTTCGTGGTGATGGAGGTCGACTGGGGAGATTGGGGAGGATGGGGCGGGAAGGCAGATTGACGGAACCCAAGGGAATATTCACGGGCGCACTGCCCCAAGAACTAACGGGTGGCGGGAGGTGTAAAGGAACAGATTGAACCGGAAACAGCTCTGGGAAGAAGAACCGAAGCGGGACGTTTGTTGAGGAAGGGGCTTGAATGACTGGAGGATGAGTGTTTCCGACGTCTTGGGGAGAGGAAGCGTGGTGTGAGTCTGGACGATGTTCCGTGGATGTCTTTACTGCTGTGTTGACCTCCCGGATTCCACCACCATGAGTCGACGTGGAGCCGTCCGTAGACCCAAGATTAACGCCAGGTGGTGGTACTGAGGAACTATCACAGGGGATTTTCTCTTGTGGGGAGTCGAGGTAGTTTCCTTCATTTCGATAATGACCAGAAGATCTTCTGGTTGGAATTGCACTTGTCTTTGTGAGTAATGAGGAGCTTGTTGTTTCATGGGCATGCTCAGATACTGGGGCAGGCTGAGAGCCAGTCGTAGCGGGGCTTGCATTTGGAACGTCTTTGGACGGCCCATTCCGAGAAGAGATCATGTTACTTGCACCAATACCAGCGGCGGAGAGTTCCTTAGGCCGTACCCGGGCCTTGATGGGACTGGTCACCCCTGGAAGCCAAATCAACCACTCAAGAGAAAGGATGAAAGGGTGCGAATACCTTCGAAGTTCACGCCGAGGCCATACCCGGGTTTGTATCCCATGCGAACGAGAATAGAATACCCTTTTCCACTTTTCAATTGATCCGGGTTTTCTTGCCTTGCTGGAGTGGTCTCCCGCGCCGGGGCAATGTCTGCGGGGGTTGGTGGCGGTGTCCTTTTCACCAATGACGATGAACTTGAATCTGCCTTGGCCTTCGGAGGGATTGGACCGTCATCGTCATCGTCGATGATTACTATTGGCGAGCTGCGCGATCCCATGCCAACGACGGCCATGACGGGCGGAGAGGAGATGTTTGTCTTGTCCGCGCGGAATCAAACTCTTCAGGTGTTTTCATTACGTAATCTCCGTATCAATGGCGGACCTCGCTGAACAGTCTTTATTAAAGAAAATCTATTGCGACTTGGATTGATCTGATCCAGTTCCTCCTGTTCGTTGAATGAGTCCGACACCCGTTATAACACCATCCGCCAGCACATCTGCAATTTTCCGGCTTTCTGTAGCTTGGTGCTGTACCTTCTTGACAAACTCCTCCTTGACGGCTTTCGCGCGGGCAATCTGTAAATCAACACCATGACTAAAGGGTAAATATTCGACGAAGAGCATATTCAACATACCTCTTTGGTGTGATGCAGACACTCCAGGTAATCTTCGGCTTGTGGGCTACACTCTTTGGGGTTGTCCGTTTGGGCATAACACTGTGAATTTCACATGAAATGTATGAGTGAACTGTGAAAGCATGCGATTAGAGAACAAATGGTGAACATGCCTTGGAGAACTCTTGCCAAAATGCGAAGCAACGCGATCGACCTGCAGCGTCACTGAGAACACGAAACAAGCAGCCCCGCGGAGTTCACCAAGCACAACGTACCGCCGTTAAAGCCGAATCCAGACTGACGGGAAAAGGGGGAGTTTACTAGATGAATACGAGCCTATTTTAGGTGAACTTGGGAGTGTACTCACAGCCATGGTAGCGAAAAACCGCCCAAGTAGAGAATGGGAGAAGAGTAGTAGGTGTGCGCCGGGCCGGGAAAGGGTAAGCGAATTTGGGTAACGTAACGTGTCGTGTTTGCACGTCGCGTTGTGTGTAAATCGTTCCCGTCGTTCCCGTCGACATGTCGGGTCAGACAGAGCACGAGTTTGTCAAGGCATTCGTCAACATCATCGCATCCCAACCAGTCACGTTCCATGACGACTTTCAAGAGCAACCAGAGAAAACCCTAAAAATACCCCCCATCGTTCAGGTGAGTATCTATCACTCCAATCAATTGTCTCCAGAACCGCGAAACGAACATCACCACCTCTCCGCCAACGTGTTGATATCCAGCTCCAAGTTCCCCCGCCTCCAGAGTTGAAAAAGGAAGAGGTGCAGCCGTCCTCCGGTGCGTCCGATCTCTTATTTTCAACGCACATTCTATATTGACTCGGGTCGGCCTGATTAGCGCCCAGCACAATCCAAATCACATTCAAGTCTCTCAAGCCACCGTTCTCCATCACCATACCTGTCTCACCAGCCGACCCCATATCCTCCATCAAGACCCAAATCGCCGACCAGCCCCGCGCGCCCCCAGCCTCAGCGCAGCGGCTCCTTCTAAAGGGCAAAGCGTTGGCAGATGCCAAACTGCTAAAGGAGTACAACGTCCAAGATGGCGGCACGATCAACCTCATGGTGAAACCGGGCGTGGAATGGGATCCCATCGCCAAGCCTAAAGAACTACCTTCGTTGTTGCTGTCTGGAGCGCCTCCTTTACAGGAGACCGAAACAGCATCGCTAAGCCCCGCTCCTCCCGAAACGGAAAAGAAACGAGGCCACAGCCGCATCCCTTCCGTCGTCCTGTCCACCCCAGCCTCGCCCCTGGAAAAGCCCCAGGATATTCAGCTCGTCGATGGAGACGGGTTCACGCTCTCCACAGACATGCCAACCGAGCCTTCAATCCCGCAATCCACATACCGCACCGCCGTGTCTCAACCTGAGTATTGGCAGAATTTGCTTTCTTTCCTTAGGTTCGTCAAGCCCTTGTACCACGCTACTTATCCCTGAACTGCCATTTCGTTCCCAGATCCAGGTTCCCCAACCATGGAGACGTGTCGATCGCCTTCGAGGATTACCTGGCTGCCAGTAAAGGTGTCCTGACCGCGAGTGAGATCGCAAAGATCCGCGACTCTGTCGGTCTCACTGGCATGGCTGGAAATTGACTGATGTATACTGTACCCCCCTCTCTACTATTTTCCACTACACTACACCAATGACCAGTTCTGTTTTTTGGGCCCCGTCATCTTATGCAGTTCGATACACTCTTCTACCCGTATGTGGACGCCTCATGATGGTGCTATATGCTCATTCACTTGTCCTTAAGTATCGACACTGGGGCCCCCTCGGTTTACGGCGCTGATTACACCTTGGGTGGCAAAAGCACAGCATTACGTCAAAAACGGATGGGAAGGAGGAGGGGATACATCTTCATTTCAGTCTCTGAATAGACTATGATATACACATTGAAAACCTTTCACGAGACGTCGATCACTTTTCACAGACACGTTTTGAACGTATGTATTTGTGGCCCATAACACTCGACAACTCACAAAATCAGTTTTCCAGTGGCTCGATGTGTGGAACGGGGCCATAGGGGACAATTTGGGTCGGATTGATCTGCGTTTAGGTAACCCAGTCAGCTCTCCCAGCTTTGACCTCGCAATGAGATGTAAACACGACATACGTGTGGGTGCGACCAATAGTAGTGAGTCTTGATGTGATCAAAGTTGGCGGTGGACTTGAAAGCGTCATTCTGCCAATACAACTTACGCAGCCAGCTAAGGATAATACCAGTGAGCAGGAGGAAGGCGGGAATGATAGGCATAAGGGACGTGCCGATGGATATTAGGATAGCCGCCGCGAATAGTCCGAATGTTGCACTTGAAATGGCCGACATAGACGGGATCGAATCTTATCTGGATAACGAAGAATTAGCACTTAATACACGTTCAGAAGCGCAAGGAGATCTAGAGCTAACAATGGTCACGAAGAGTCGGATATCAGCTTCAGTCAGGCGATCACCGACGAGGAAAGTTTTGTCCTTCAACAAAGCCTCAGCGCGGTCGAGTGCTTCAAAAAGTTGTACGACGGCATCTTGATATGCCTCGGGAGTCTTCGCAAAACCAGACTTGTATACGCCATCTGCACGAGCAGCCAAATTCAATTCAACATGGAATAAACTCCTGATACAAGGCAGACGCACTGTTGATCCGATCATAGACCCACTCGTTCACCTCATCGATCTCCTTGCGAAGCTCCGCAGGATAATAGTCAAGCTTCGCGTTGTATTCTGGGACAAGCGCATTGAACTCCGTGTTAAGCATGCGGATGATCTCGGACGACTCGTTATTGACGATCGTATGTTGTTTCTTATCCCAGACTACCGGGACCGTGAATCGGCCCGAATAGTTAGGGTCCGCGCGGAGGTAGAGGTCCTTGACATGTTGGGACTGGTAAAGCGGGTCGACATCAGTTCCCGGGAACGAGTCCGTAGGCGCGAAAGGCCATCCGTCCGTGCCCATCCGCGGCGAGACGACAGTGAAAGGTATGATATCTTCGAGGCCTTTCAACTTGCGCATGATAAGAGTGCGGGTAGCCCAAGGACACGCATAGGACACATAAAGATGGTAGCGGTCTTTCTCGGGTGGGAATTGGCCCCCGGCCTGGATGAAGTTCCGGAAGGAGGACGCGGGACGCTTGAAGGCGCCTTGTGCGTCGGTGGGGATTCTGGATATGTCGGATTGGTTGGTGACGTCGCGGGTCGTCATTATCCTCTTGCTTGGTCGTTGGAGGTGGATGAGATGGGAAGACGGCGAGTGCGGTCTTGATAAGAGAGCGGGCGAGAACCTCGAGTGAGCTGGGCGTAAACCCCTAAACCATTGGGGAGCAGCCATGACTAAGTGGATATGATGGGTGCACAGTAATCGCAGTATTGACCTGACCTGTAAATATGTAGGCCCACCGCTGACGCACCCCCGACTATCGGCGGCTAAGTCGAGACCGTCGTCTCTAGTTCGCGCATAGCCGACCTGACGCGACGCGCTACTAGACCGGTCTTCGTATATAAACGTTCATACTTTACCGCTAAAAATTCGGAAGGGATTATGCACTCACTCCTCCTAGTTTACACCCCTCACAAGATCATCATGGGGACCATCTCCAATACTTCGGGGGTTAAGCTTTCAAGCGGCTTTATACTTCATCCGCCTGCAACGCCCACATTAGAAAGCAAAGGAAGGGGCATGTTTTAGTCATGGCGGGCTTTTGTGAACCATCGCCGGCATGTGACTATGACAGCGCTTATACTGTAGTAGTTGAATGTGTGCTATACAGTAAAGCAAAGATCCTGTTGGCCATGCCACGTTCGTCTGGTAAATGCGGAAGAGGTAAAGTAACTTAGTCCCGATATTAAACCACACTGATGAGTATCGTCAGGACGACAACCTAATACTCCCACGAGAGACTTTGAACACGCCTTTCCTTCCACTGATACAACTTTAAAGGCAAACGTAGACTTGCTCGTTGACTCAGAGGAGGCCGAGGAGCTGGGGCCCTACGGTAAAGAACATGGAGAGGATAACTCGTACTGTGCTTGTCGGTCATCGCATTATTCAAGGCATACGTTTGGCCCCAATCCTTGGTTGTCCCAACCTGAGTTGAGTACAAGGATTACCATAATCATGCGACCTCAGTATAAGTCCAACAAAGTAGGGGGGCTAGATAGTTAGTCTGTCATGAGGGGAAGGGATGGCAAGACCATGTTTGAACTTGTGGCTGTAGGCGCTCCAGCCGGGCCGACATCGTTGTTCCGCTCACCTTTGTGCTCCGCTCACCTTTGTGAATGCCCACTCCCGGCTCTCCAGCTGGCGCACAGCGCTCGTGCTACCAAACCAGGGTAGCATAGAGAACTCGCAGAAGGAAGTCAAAAGCGAGCCTTTTATGGATTCCAGGTCTGTTCGCGCGTTGTCTGACGGGGTGACACAGCAACAGATTTGAACAATTCTTCAACGGCGCACGGGCTGACCTTATGAAAGGACTATCGATGGAACCGGCTTTCCAGGTTACCCACTCATTCCAGTTCACCCTGAATGCAAAAGCCATTAACCCTTCTGTTGAAGCGCAGAGGGGTTTGTGTGAGAGATTAGATAACGCTATACAAAGTAGCGTTCAGTCTGAAGATAGAAAGACTATAATATTACTGTAATATCATACCTATACAAAGTAGCGCTGCGAGCGATATAAGTAAAGTGCGATAGCACAATGGATATAACGTACTTACTTCAGCCTGAAGATAGAAAGACTGAAGTCTAGTATTCTAAACACGCGCACTTAAATACTAAACGCGCGTTGTGTATCATATGATAGTCACTGTGCACTGTGGAGTCCGATCCGTAGAAACATAATATAATACTAATAAACGTCTGTGATCATATTGAGACGAGGTGTATAGTAACTACAGTACTTGAGGTATCTACTGTACTCCTCCGATCCGTCTCTCCGGTATCCCCGGACTTCCGACGCGCGGATCTCAGTCCCCGGACCGCAGATCCGCTCACCTCAGGAGCACGCGTGTCTCAACACCTTCACCATTGGACTGTTCCGGCATTTACATTGAGAGCTACCTTCAGTCCATGACTCTGTGTCAGAAAACCTAGCATCGGGCCTTGGGACACTTTATCAACAGGCCGCGTTCGGTTCTTGAAGCACAAATAGACACTATAGCACATTATATCTGACTTTCATTACCAAGAGAGAGCGTGCAATTAGATCCCCCATGGTTTTTATAAAAGATTTACCGTACCTCGGCGTGACGGCCGTATACGGTACTTCCCCTGAAGGAGTTGCTGTGGGTGGAATCGTGGAATCCTGCACACGGCCTGCGCCCCACGAAGGGCTGACATGCCCGCTTTCATAAGGTTTACTACCATCACAGTCGCACGACCTGGGCATGTGGATGGAACGCAATAAAGAGTTTGCAACCAACTAATGAGGTAACGCGGCCTAATGTCACGTTTAGTATCTATGGAAAGTCAATGCTGGTACTGATAGTCAATGCCACGATCGGAAAATATCCTGGGTATCGTTCGGTTAATTAGGGTAAGTATTGACGTGCAGATATCGTCCCAAGTCCAGCACACAAAGTCCACGGATCAGAGAGTGAAAAAAAAAGAGTCCAAGTAGAACGGAAACCACTGTCAAGAAAAAGGTATGCGCTGTCCAACATCAAAAACGTCCCAAAAATGTCCTAGAGTCCTAGAAAATGAATGCGCCGATAATGACGCCGATAATCCCGACGAGAGAGCCACCGTTCGGCAAGTGGAGTCCCATAGCGGCATTTGGCTTTGACGTATTCGACGCAGTCGAGGAACCAGAGGTTTTATTGCCAGAGCCACCGTTCGTAGCAGTAGCTTTGGCCACCTGTGGAGATAAAGAACAATGTCAGCGGCGACGAAGACAAGGTTGGGGATGGTAGACACATACGGATGAAGAATTTGTCGCGGCTGCGTTCTTGCCATTGCTGATGCTCGAGGTTGTCACACAAGATGACGACGACGGCGCGGGTTGAGCAGGAGGGGTGTTAGGTTGACCTTGTTGCCAAGTCGACCCACCATACACACCCATGGGCTAGTAGACGTCAATCGTATGGTATGGAATTTGGAATTATGAAGCGTACCGCTCCGGAATCCGCTTGACATGTGTCAAAACCGGGATTATAATTGCCAGGCATGTTCCATGCGCAACCCATCACATCATAGATGTGATTGCAGAGCCCGGGCGCATTTGGCGCGTCTTTGCAACCGCGGAAGCAGAACTGGGTGGAAGCGACGAAATTCTGCCATGCGAACAGTCGATTGGTGAGCTATCCAGAGTGAAGCAGATGAACCCGTCTGCACGTACCGTCCACTCGTGGAGCTGTTGAACCTGGCCCGTGAAAGCAGACGAAAATACAAGACCTCCAATAGGGTTACCTAGTTGACGTTTTAACGACACTTGACCTGGAACTCAGATAACAACTTGTCATACCATTGCCGTCCGCGCCATGGGGATCTAGCTCTCCTCCGCCATCTCCGGTTGGGATATTTACTTTGGTCAGGTCACCAACACCTTATGAAGAGCAACAGGTCAGTGATGAGGACAGAAAGTTGAGGTATAAGAAATGTACCAGTGATTTGAACGTAGTCTGGCGTCTTTACGAAGTGCGCGCCAGTGATGGTACCATCGGGTATAAGACGCGTTCCGTAACCATCCTGTCAAGAGTCAATGAGCAAATAGAAGTGGAGCAAAGGTGACGGGCCACATGCCTTCATACACCATGACACTTCAATGCGCTGGAAAAGGGGCAATTAATCGTACTCATTCTCGTAAACATGACGGACCTGACGCGACGTACCTCGGTATTCCCGACGACAGAATCGGGTCCAGGCTTTGGAGGCGCGAAGATACAGAAATCGTCAATGGAATTTACTAGTTGAAAGGTATGTCAATGATCTTTCTTTGCGTGGTCTCAATCGGGACGAGCACTCACTGTAGGCGTTCTGGCATATCGAAGTCTGGTTGGCTGTCGTCCCACACTGGTTGGTCCCTGCCTGTCCTTGCTGTGTCTGAGCGGGGGCATTGGAAGGGAGGAAGGTGGCCGAGTACGTCTGCGCGTGGACGCCGACGCGGGCCAGGAGGACGACAAGCGGGAGAGCGGTGGAGAACATCGTGGAGGGTCGTAAAAAGGGAAGGGAGGAGGGAGAAAAAGAGAGAGGTCTCGGTCAGTCCAAAGGGGGAGGGCGCAGGGCATTTTGATCCAACCCAAAAATATTTGTTCACACGTTTTGGGCGCGTCGGTGTCCCGCACAGGGTCCCTCCCCTAGTGATGAACCTGGCATAGCCTAGCACAGCGCGCGCCCACGGTTACCGTGACCGTATCGTAGGACCAATAACTTACATGAGAACCACACTGTGCTGTGCCCAGGGATTCTTCGCGACGGACATTCAGCAGAAGTCAGCGCAGGCAGGCCAGAGTGGAGGCCAGAGAGAGAATAAAGAGCGCATGTGCCTAAATGTGTTGTACCCGCTGCCCCTGCTTGGCAGATCTAAATGTACATTTAGGCACATGTGCTAGTGATGGAAGGCAATTAATCGCTGATCCGTCCGCGCCAAGAATTTATCCTTACCTAGAAGTCGCCCAGGTATATGCGGGACACCAGTAGCCATACCGTACACCCTAGCTTGCTTGAAAACGACCTGATGACACGGCTTCCACCTACTGTACTGTATCAGCCCCGTTGTTGCCTTTCAGGAGGTTAAGGAGGAGGCCCTCTATCCTATCTAGGGGCTGTGTTGAGTCAGGGGCACTTCCTAGCTATGAATTCATTTCGCAGAGGGGCGGCGGCGGCGGTCTACTGTACATTCTTTGACGTGTCATTTCTTGCCGTTATGGCATCTGTGGTGGCGCTAGCGCTGGCGCAGAGTACTATCGTAGCGCAGAGAGTAAGTGCGTCCTCGACCATTCTGGTAAGACAGCACGTTCTCGCCCGCATCCGCATGAATTAATGTTGATACGTGGGTCATCAATTAAGAGGACATCTGGGTCAACTAATACCCGCCACTTGTGCTACACGGACACCCTCTTGCCATTCTAGTCCAAGTCAAACTTAAGCGTTTCACAACCTCAGCTCCTAAGAAACGGGGGTTGACTGGCCCGCATCATCATTATTTCGGTTAGCAAGTAAGATGTAAAGGATTCGACCGCCGGACCTTCTGCATCGTGTATGCCTCTGATTGGTACCAAGCTCCGCGCGGTTTCGCCTTGTGACTTCCATTAGCATATAAACCATTCCTCTACCCAGGTAGCCTAACATGGCCATCTTACAGCTACCAATTCCCCTCTTTCACTATCTTCACCCCGCCCTAATTCTCACTCTTGTCCCCGCATTCGTCCTACTTGTCCACTTCATCCCTTGGCTCGTTGATCCCCATGGCCTGGGATCATTCCCTGGCCCCTCGCTGGCCCGCTTCTCTGACCTGTGGTTAGGCCGCGTCGCTAAACACGGGCACCGTTCAGAAGTTGTCCACCAGATGCACGAGAAGTATGGTGAGCTGCGACCGTAGAAAATGTTCGACGACGGCATCTAAATTTAGCACAACAGGGACGTTCGTCCGTATCGCACCGAACCACCTCTCGATATCTGATCCTGCCGCACTTCAGATCGTTTACGCCCATGGTAATGGCTCTTTAAAGTCCAACTTCTACGATGCCTTTGTCGCCATGACGCGAGGCCTGTTCAACACCAGAGACCGTGTTGCACACACCCGCAAGCGCAAGATCATTTCCCATATCTTTTCTCAGAAAAATGTCCTCGAGTTCGAGCCCTATGTTAGAGACTACGTCCGATCCTTCATCCAGCAATGGGACCGCCTCTGCGCCGGAGGTACCAAGGGCTTGCAAGGCAACGACGGGGAAGGTGGATGGAGAGGCTGCGACGGATGGACTTGGTTGGATTGCTTACCCTGTATGCTATCAACTCCATTCTAACTCACCTCCGTTGACTTGATGCCACAGGGTTCAACTACCTTGCCTTTGACATCATTGGTACGTCATCCGCCTTCGCCTCGGACGGGCGTTATTCATGATGCGTTTCAAGGTGACCTCGCTTTTGGCAGCCCTTTTGGTATGATCGCCGCTGCCAAAGATTCCGCCCCAGTAGCAAAGTCCCATGAACAGGGAATATCCGTTTATGGCCAGGACTCAAGCAAATGCGAGACAACGTCTATCCCAGCAATTAAGATTCTGAATGATCGCGGAGAATACTCGGCTGCAATGGGCGCGCTTCCTCCATGGCTGCGCCCAATCGTCAAACGTTATGTTCCGTGGTACAGCAGGGGTTCTACTGCCGTTAAGAATCTTTCGGGTCTTGCAGTGGCCGCGGTAGCAAAGCGCTTGGCTTCACCCGCCTACCGATCTGACCTCTTGAGTAAGCTGCAGCAAGGCAAGGACGATGATGGGAATCCCATGGGAATGCAAGAGTTGACCGCAGAGGCGCTTACACAGCTGATCGCTGGAAGTGACACCACTTCAAAGTATGTTTCTGCTGGAGACATGTTGGGAGGCATCGCTTATTTGATGTTTAGTTCCTCTTGCGCGATAACATACTATCTCGCTGCCAATCCCAACGTCCAGAGAAAGCTACAGCAGGAACTAGATGATGCACTGGAGAATGAGGATGATTTAGCGGCGACCTTCGAGGTTACTAAGAATCTTCCTTACCTCAATGCCGTCATCAACGAGGCTCTCCGATTACATTCCACTTCGGCCATCGGTCTACCTCGGATTGTCCCCCAAGGAGGAATGATGATCCAGCGTCATTTCTTCAAGGGAGGGACGGTCTTGAGTGTGCCAAGTTATACGATTCACAGAGACCGAGAGGTGTGGGGCGATGATGCTACAGCGTATAGGCCAGAAAGGTGGTTTGAGAGGGATAATGAGGCGATGCAGAGAACATTTAATCCGTACTCGTACGGTCCTCGGTGCGTACAGTCACGGTTTCACCAAGAATAGTGGTTTATGGCTCGATTGTAGCGCGTGCGTTGGTCGGAACCTTGCCAGTCTGGAGCTCTTGATTATTATATCCTCGATATTCCGTCGTTACGAGATTGTACTGGAACACCCAGATGAGCCGGTAAGTAGATAGGTTGTCTGAGCTGCTGGGTTGACTGATAGATGTGACTTTATCGGTAGCTCGCGACAAGAGAGGGGTTCTTGAGGAAGCCATTAAGGTGTGCCGTGGGAATGAGGAGACGGCCCATGTAAGTTAGTGTAGGTGGAGTGGAAACAGGTGTGTGTACGGTATGGATTTTAGCGGGGTCTGCTATGCACAAATGCTACTATCTGTAGGCACGGGATTGTTTATGACAGCTTGTCTCATCAATTTATTAATCATCTCATTTTGAAATGGAGTGACACAGTGTGGGTAATGCCTATCAATGTGAGAAGAGTCGTGTCTGTGCAAGTCCGAAATGGTGAGGCACGGCACACCGAACAGGGAACAAAAAAAAACTTGTGTGTCCCTTATCTGACTTTCGCTTGAGCTTGGGGGCTAATAATAACATTGGCGAGAGTGAAGTCTAACAAACCCCGCGACGAGGGGTTAGCCGTCTCCCTGACCACCACTCGCTTGCCATGTCTTTCTCGAGCTCCTTTCACCCGGTAATCGACAACAACGGAGACAACACCGTGACTACGGCCGCTACGGTACCCACAGAAGCAGCAAATCCCGCGCATGGCGAGGCACCTCCCAGCACCACTACCACCACCGTCGACCCCGAAGCCTCCTCCTCCCCCTTTTTACCGCCCCAACAACCAGGCGCATCCTTCACAGGCGGCGCCTCGCCGCCGCTCATCGCAGGGTTCATAAGCATCGGCGCCTTCGCAGTCGCCATCATCTCGATATGCGCATGGTGCAAGTTCATGCGCCGTAGCAGGGTGCCGCGGGACTACGACTCTGGCGCTGGCTCTGTCCTGACACGGTTCGTGGACCATATTCTTCCTGACCGGCTTACGCGGAGGAGAGGACACGGAGATGGACACGGACACGGACACGGACACCATGTGCATCATCATCATCGGCGGGGGCGGAGGAGGTGGAGGCAGGGGCAGGGGCGTGGGAGATCGAGTGAGCTCAGTAGGGCCAAGCCTGAGATGTTCGACGCGTGGATCGAGAATGCTCGATGGACCAGTGCGGTGGATAGTACCTTGACGTGGGAGGCAACAGAGTCTGTGGTGAGTTTCTCCCCTCCCGCTCGGCCAGAGTCGCCGCGCCACGAGCGTTTGCTGACCGTTAAATTGTATTATATAGCCTCTGTCCGCGACGCTCTTTGCGACAGGGTCGCTAGAGACGGGTATGGCTGAGGTTTCTTCGAGAGCTGGTGGGGAGAGTGTTGAAGACGAAGACGAAGAGAAGCGGTGTCCGTCTGTACAGCAGATGCGCCAGGCCGCGATAGGCAGCAGCAGTACGTTGCAAGTCGCCGTCTTTCTTCAAATGCCTTCACCGCCGCCACCAAGTCATACCGTGACGGAAGCTCTTCAGAATGATATCAGTGTTCGGGGTGAGTTGGCCATTGGGGTTGTCGAGACACCATGGACACGAGAGCACCCGTCTTCACGAGAAGGCGAGGAGACTGCTACATCCTAGCCATACAGTAGTATCCGTTTGAGCGAGGCATGCCATCCTCTTACCTTAATTTCTTATGGGGTTTTTGCGGTAATAATATCACATATCACGGATGCGGGGCTGAAGCTGAGGCACAGCACGGAAGCAATAGTACTATCCCAAAGTGTCTCAAACTAATAATAGTACACACAGTACACCACTCAATCGTACAATCATAACATCCGTGAATGACGCGTGAACAACATTCATCATGAAAAACCCAAAACGAAAGAGAAAAAAAAGGACGATGAGGATCGTGACGACAAATGAAGAAAAGAACGTCTGTTTGTGTTTCGTTTTCATCACAGCGTCAACCCTTCTCTGAAAGAAGGGCGATATATCCCAATGGCATATTCCCTGCGCCGCCAATTCTGCTGTTGCTCCACCACCTGCGACACTTGGGAGATTTCAGATCGCCGCCGATCAGGTGTCTCGGCGTGGGGCATCATGATAACGAAGGACACCCGAACACCACTGATAAGCCCTGTTGTTGCTGCGTCTTCTGCACCCGTGACACCGCGTACGTCAAGTTGCTGTCGCTGCTGCTGCGCCGCCTGAGAATGTGGTGGCGGCACCGGCCGGCGACGGAAGAGGCTATAGGGCAATGGGCGACGCGAACTCGACGTGGGAGATACTGCTTGTTCCAACGGAACACGGCCAACGTCGACGGACAACGGCTGGGTTTTCAATCACATCAACTACGGGTCATACAGGGTAGGGGTTGGCGACACCGCCAAACAGGGGTATGCGAGGGGAAGTATCGCCGGGGCGTGGAGAGAGATGGTAGTGGGGGATTGCATTGCACAGCACAAAAACTCACGGTGGTGGTGGCATTCTCCCCGTTCCATTCCTTCTCACTGGGTTGTCCGTCACGAACCCACACCTCCCACAGTTTCGGCACGCCCCTATTAGAGCCTCTGATATCGTCGAATTCAGGTAAGAATGCGGTCTGACGGCGTTGCTGAACCTTCCAGAAGAAAGCCAAGAATAAAAAGGCCGCGAAGAGCGCAGCGAATATGACGAGAAAGCCGAACAGGAGCGTTGCTGTTGCTGGAGCACCGCCGCCGCCAGCCCCAGAAGAATCGGAGGTCGTAGGGGTGGAGGTGATGGAATCGGTGGTGGAGCTGGGGCTTGGAGAAATAGACCGTGACGACATGGTGAGCCCTCGGATCAAAATGCCACCGGTAGAGAAATCTCTGCCCAGGGGAGATGGTGGTTAGGACCGAATACCCGCAATGAACCCGTGGGTAGTGGAGCCGCATTCGCAAATCGTATTCCTAATCAAGAAAGGAGGAACATCCGACTATGGTGTATCATCACGTGACAATCATCATACAATTCTAGCTCGTCACCATGTCATGTCTGCTTTTCCGAGTCGACGAAATTAATATTCGGCCAGTTCCGACAGACGCCAACACTCACCATTCGTGATCCTGTCCTTTCGGACTACATTCATGAGGCCTAGGGCATGTTTTTCCAGCATGTCAACATAAGGCTTCAATGAGGTTCTTTCCCAATCTAGACGTAATAAGCGATCAAACGGATCTGTCTGCGGGTCGCAAGAGAGCAAACGGACCTGCGTGTTCTTCTCCTGTGGAATCGGATGTCGCAGCATCGAGTTCTCGCAGGAGCTGACTAACCGTTGGGACGAGCTCAGGATCAAACTCGTCTATAGTTTCCGGATCAACGGGAACGCAAATACGTCCTGTCTTGGGATGCACGCAAAACGGTGCTTTTAGCAAGTGGTTTCGATGCTTCGACACTTCTGCGTCAATCCGGGGATATGTATATTGAAGGATGATGTCTTCAACCGCGTGCGTCATCGGTGCCTTCAATAAACAACTACGTCACTCAGGTAGACAATGGTAAATTTGATGGTACTGACTCTAGTTTCTTTCTGGGGATAAGACGCTTGGATTTCGTCCATGAGATCGGTCCATTTGTCATCTGAAGAGCGATCATCTGTCCATTTCCTTTCGAGTTTCTTCACAATCTTTGAATCTGGTATCAGTTGAAGAAGTTCTTTCCAGCCTTCCTCTCTCCCGAAACAGTTCTGATCCAGCAGGACAAGGTCTCCAAATGGTCTGACAAGTTGATCAAGTGCTTGTCTGCCGCAGAGATTCAACACTGTACACACGTGCACTCCGCAGAAACTCCCCTTACCGGATCGATGGTGGAAGGTCCGCTGATGAACCCCTGATCACAGGGCGCACATTGACCTTCTTATTCATATCCTTTCCCCCTTGTACAACGGTCAGGAAGGTGACCAGAGACCTCCGTTGATCGTCCGTTAATGCCATCGCCTCTCGGTCCGATACCCACAAGTGAATTCCGCGGCGCCCCGAGTAGACCCAAAGCAGATGCTTGTAGCCAAACTGTTGTCGTATGGCAGAATCAAGCACACGGACCGCTGCGCCGATGAAGCCCCAGCAGCGCTTGCATATCTCTGCACCTGAACAGCAAGTTCGGATGCTGTCGTAATCCGTCATATCGATATCAAAGACGAGCTCTCTTTGAACGGGGGTAAATGCGCCGGCTCGCACTGTCTTCTTGTCCCGGGGCTTGAAAATAGAATATGACGACGGGTTAATAAATTCAAATGCGGCGGCAATAATTAGATACACGCACTCGTGCGGTGTAGACGGGACCGATCTCAAAACGGGTCGGGTTTAACGTGCACGTCTGCTTCTTGAATTCATCTGCGGTCGTAAACGAATGGTAGCGCAGATACACGTCGTTTTGGAGAGTGAACGAGATCTCGCGATGGGTGAACAACCGGGTGGGCGTGTGCTCGTGGTTCAGCCACTTGAAGATCGACTTGAAAGGGTAAAGGCGACGATAAAACGCGAGCATAAGCTCCGGGGTTGGTGTCTCTGTCTCTGCCGAGGGCATGGCAACGTCGTGTTGATCCTCGACCGGTCTGGATGCAGAATGAGTGAAACGATGATGGTGAAGAGAAGGACGCCCCGAAACTGCAACAGACGCGACCTGTCACGCGTGACTGACCCGCGTTTGTGACGATCATACTATGATCATCCTTTACTTCCTTTCGTCCCGGACGATCCGGCGGCGGGTCTCGACTCGGACCCAGTGCACTTCTCGTACTTTGTTCAACGACCAGCATCCTTACTCGACGGCATTTTCTCTTGAGAAGTCGGGCCGTGATGGTTACCATTACCCAACTCTGCTACACGGAATCTTCCACCATAATTTTTCCTTCACCGCTTTTTTCTTGCTGATCTCTTCATCCGAGTTGCATCGTGAAACCGTAACGTCCGCGACTCCGCGGTCGAGACTTTCCGATTTGTCCGCTTCGCTCGCGTGCCGTGATCAAAACTCTACAAGTCAACGGACTCTTTTGTCTATGCGCAGACCTCTTTGATGTCGTTTGAAGCACTCAAACAGTACTTCCGAAGTCGCCATGACAAAACGTCATACACAGGAGAAGAACCCTCAACTTTGTTTTTTCTAAGGATGGCGAGTCCCGAAATTACAAGATACTGACACTAACAGGATTTTTTTATTCTGTAATACAGTACAGTGTGCACAGGGGCGCTGCCTTCAGTTACAAAATGCGTGCGCCGTGGTTGGCCCCTCTCCGTCAAGGGAATGCATAAACCCCTTTACGCGAAAATCACTCCACATTCACTCCCTGCATCGTAACATGGCTGCCGTGAATGGGATTTGGGGCTCTGCAATCGTCAATGCCGTTTTCTGGATCGTTTCTAGTACTGTAATAGAAAAAGAAGAAATAAACATGGTAAGCGACAGCTAAATCTTTTTACTGCGGTGCTCCGAGGTTCGTCTCGTTTCCATGTCTTTCAGCATCGTCGCATCCTTGCCGTGTGTTTCAAAGTTTCTGCTACGTTTACAGTAACAATGGCACGCCCTGTTTTATTTTCTTATTGAAGCCTCCCGCCACAGTGATGTGTAAGAGCGGTCGGCTAAGGCTAAGAACGTGCGTTTTACAGAGACAGGGGTTTCATTTCTCAATGCCACATGGTGCTTGACTTCTTACTACGTACTTCATTGGCCAACTACCCTGTCGGGCGACGCAAGTGCATGCCCTCCGCCCTTCGGAGATTCCCTGGAGGTGCAATCTAGAACTTTAAGCTTCGTCGGTTACCGCGCAGTGCCCCCCAACCTGCATTCCCATACAGTAATCCAGATCGTAAATGGTTGAGCAGACTGCTCAATAGGACTCGTCCGCCGGGGAAGAAGTTATTAGCTAAGCGTTCGGTGGTCACGTCTCCCTTCCGCAACCACCGACACTTCGATTGTCTACTCGTCCAATGGCGTTCAGTGGCGAAGCGTACAGAGTTGTCCTGACATCGGATGAGATCCCGGGCCTGGCCCCGAAGGCTTAGGCTGATGAATCGATAAATGAATGTGGGTGATTATTGGCGCAATGTCACCTCGCATCTCGGGCCTGTATAATTTAGAAAACGATGGTGGTCCTGCTGCATTTTCTTACTGGCACAGAAGGCCGGGTCATCAGCCCGAGGACCGGATCTCTGGCCGAAGACCTAAAAGTGGGTACCAACCTTCCAATCCGGTCGACCGAGTTGCCCGCCGAAACTTGTACGCACACAGACGCACACACTAATACATACATATGCGGGCCCTGTGGCTGGAATACTGCAAATCGAAATGTCATTGCATTGCAGAGGTGGCAAGTCTGTCCCGGGAAAAGCCGCTGAGACATAGAAGAGTCAAGGCGGCGCAGAACATGGGCCCCCTTTGGAGGGAGATTAAGTTACTGTGTGTCGTTTATGCAACAAGGCAAGGTACAGGAATCAGTTGCGCCCCCCCCCCCCTCCCCCCAAATCGTCCCTTTTCCTTGCACTTTCCCTCCATCGCCCCCGAATGCCGACCTACTATTAAGTGCCTCCGTGAGGTGATGGAATCCGTTCCGGGTGCTTTCAACAGCTGTTGCGTGACGTGGCGCCGCGTCGTGCTGTAACCGCGCTTCGGCTTCGATTGTAAGAAAAGGAAAGGCTTGGTACCAATCCCTCGGTCCCGCTTCCCACCTAAGCGCACAACAGCGCGCACGCAGGGCTGGTGTGGTGGCAAATGCAAGGGTCCAAGGGACGAGGGTAGAGGGTCACTATAACGTCCGAGATCTCGCAAGATCCCCCCCTCTCACTCCAACAGTCTCCCCTTCGCATTTCCCAATTTATTTATTTCGATTTATATTCACTGCAGCAACACGCCGTACGCAAGCAGCAGCTCTTAATCATCATATTCGGGGGGTTCGGTCCGGAGTGTGTGCGCACGCTTCGGACGCGGGGTTCCAAAAAAGTTTGCTCGGTTGGCAAGCCCGGATTCGGCGTGCGCGCAAACCCTCGGTCGGCGATCGTCACCTCGGTCTATGCCATGCCATGCCATGCCTACCAGGGTACGATGCGACGGGCCAGAAGAATGGGGTTACCAGAACGAAGAAAGGAAAAAAAAAAAGAGTTTTTGGCTTCCAAAGTGAAAGAGGAGAGGAGAGCGTGGAGAGGCCTAGCTCCGGGATTGGTTGCCGCGCGTCTTGTGATGTCTTTTGAGCGATTTTTGCAAATGCGATGCGTCAACGAGTTGCGAAATCCCAACTCAATCTCTACACTGGTGACTGACCCGAGGGTGGCGGGTCAAGTCAAGGAAGGGTCAGGAAGTTTTTTTTGGTGTCGTGTCGTACTACGAGTAGAGCATATCGGTTCCATCACCATCATCATCGACGTCACTGACGTTTCCGCATGCAGATACACTTCCTTTTTTTTTTTTGGCTAAACCCATACGGAATTTTTTGCCTGCGGGGGATGGGTGGCTACGTGGTTACATCACGGGTGGGATCTGGTGTGGGTGGGATAACGCTCGAGGAGGAGGGACGACTTGCGTCAGCAACCGGGGTACACCAAGGTACACCAAAAACACAATGCCACACACCACACACGTTCTACACTTGTCTTGTTTCGGCTGAGCTATTCTTCTCACCATGTCATAGATTCTCTCCTCTCACCCCTCACCCCTCTTTCCAATTCAACGGCATAGCCACTACAGTATCAGTGGACACATCGCCGTTTGACAAACTCTGATCAGGGATCGACCTTTTCATCAACACGCGTTCTGTCATATCATAAGGGAACGGTGGTATGGTCTGATAGTGGTTATCATCCCGCAAGAGGCCTACCGAGATTCCAGAAAAATATATTGCAATTGATTGACAAGCCGACTCGGAGGTGGCGATACACAAACAATAATGAATGGAATGGAATGTCTGCGGGAGGAACTGAGATAACCCGTTGCAAGTGTTCCAGTAAGGATAAATTTTCACACGGGCATTTGACTACAGATAATATCAGAGTAAGACAAGATTCTAGGCTGCAATAACAGGCGCAGATCGACAGGCGACAACCGACAATAACGAATTGCGGGCGCTCCAGGAGGACATCCAGCGGCCATGACGGAATATCCATCTAGGGCGTGTATCTCACGTGCAACGGGGTATACTCGTATTGCTTAATTTATAACTAACAATTAATGACGAGAAGAGGATGCTTCGGACCCAATCATGACTTTGAGGACCATATTTCCTCGTTCATCAATACCACGAGTGAGGAGATCGAACGCATGTGCAGTGTTGGAAAGGGCGAATCGATGGGTGATGAGCTTGTCGAGGTTTTGTAACTTGCCAGAGGCAAGGAGAGCGAGCGCCTCTGGATACGTATTTGCATATCGGAAGGAACCCTGGATGTCCACTTCTCGCAATGCTGCCGCTGAAAGTGGGAGGAAAGTGTTGCGGGTTCCCATTCCGATAAGCATCACTCTACCACCTGTGATCGCCGTCTAAATAGGCAAGGGCGCCGAGAACGTCGTCAGTTGACCTTACAGCCGGGGAATGCGGGTGGGAAATTTCGTACATGGATTGCCATTTGTATGCATGATTCGGCGCCAGTGCACTCGAACACCACGTCAAACCCGTTATCCTCGCCAAAGGTCTCAAGAATGCGATCTGCATTTTCCCTTGTCCTTCGGAGTTGGTCCTCTGGCGATTTTGCCTTTGGAATGGGGGGAAGACAAAACACATCTTCAGCAAAGCCTTGCCTCTTGGCGAGGGCGAGACGGGCTTGATTGATATCAACGGCGACGACACGCGAGCAGCCACGAGCCTTTGCCAGCGCACAGGCTAATAGGCCAATAGTACCGACACCGTATACAAGGACAGTTTGGCCTGCAGAGAACGCAGCACGACGGAATGCATGGATGAGAACGGAAAGGGGTTCCGCCAAAGCACCCTCTTCGAAGGAGATGTTCTGGGGCAGGCTGACGTAGGTGACATATAAGGATTGGTACCATAAACGTAAGAGGGCAGGGGGTGCTTACGGGTGGAGGACATGGGCAGGATGGTTCATGCGTTCTTGAAGGGTGCCGTCAAGATGAGGGAATGTTTTTGCACTGCTAGCGAAGCGAAGCTTTTTGCACAGATTATAGCGGCCTTTGAGGCAATTGTCGCAGTTCTTGCACATAACGCCAGCCTCGATAGCAACTCGTTGGCCGACTACTAAGTTCTTGACACCGGGACCGACTGCAGTCACGACACCGGCAGCTTCGTGACCAAGAACAAGGGGCGATTGGAGGGCAAAATCGCCGTTACGGCCGTGGAGGTAATAGTGTACTGTGTAGAAGGAGGCGTGTGAGAAGGTGGGCGTGGCTGGCGGGAGAAAACGTACAATCACTTCCACAGAGGCCTGTGGATACAACGGCAACCTGGGCCTGACCTTGTTGAGGGGGCCATAAGGTACGGGAGTCTACCCTGAGGTCCTTTGGACCATGGAGGACGGCGGCGTGCTGTTGTTGGAGTGCGGCGGGAGACATGAGAGTGTGGAGAGGAAGGATGGGGAGGGAGGAATGGAGGAAGGGGGGAGGGATGACATGGATATTTAAGCCAAAAAGGCAAACTGTAGCGGATAAAAAAAGCGAGAGAAATAGGATTGGGATAGGAATAGGAAGGCGGGGACAAGAGATAGAGCTTGAGCTTGAGCCAGTGCTAAGAAACCTGACCCTGGCCTTCCCTCCTTTCCATACTACTTACGGACCGAGCTTCCGCCGCGAGTTTCCGCGCGCGATCATCTAGATCTGCTCCCCGACCCCCGCCGAGCTTTCGTTCTCCTTCTCCGACTCGTTAGCCGCCCACCCGCCCCCAGCGCCCTCCCCTCCCCGCTTGGCCTGACAGTACTGCCTCCCTCCTGTTCTGGTCCAGTCCAGTCCAGATCCGGTCTCGTCTATTCCATCATGCTGCCTCTTTCCCTTCTCACTTCCCCGGCGCGACTATCCGATCCTCCGTGATTTTAATACGCAACACACCTCTGCGAGCACTCTTCGTACTCCTTTCGACCCCAGGTGAATTCAACTCGATGGAACAAACTCCCTCCATCCCCTCCCCCTCTCTCTTTGACTTGTCAGGTCGACATGTCCTCATCACAGGCGCCTCCAGGGGTCAGTCTCTCTCTTCGCTTCCCTTTCTTTGTAGTTGGATTTGCTAACTTGTACCTATCTATTCCCGTTCATATCATTCATGGGCCTCGATGTCAACCCCAATTAAGGCATTGGTGCAGCCTGCGCAATTGCACTTGCCCAAGCCGGTGCTGCGCTTTGCCTCGTCCTTCGTGAGCCGCAGGGCGAAGCGCCACCAAACCTTGACACCGCCAATGCCATCCGGGAACTAGGTACCACTGCGGAGGTTGTTCTCTGCGATCTGAACAACCTCGATTCCGTAAAGGGCGTGTTTCAGAGGGCTCTGGATGTCATGGGAGGCCGTATTGATATCCTTGTCAACTGTGCTGGCATCCAACGGCGATCACCGAGCCTTGACTTTTTAGAGACAGATTGGGATGATGTACGTACCCGTTACGCACCTACATCTATCCTTTACACTACTTATTATTATCACGCGCTCTTGTATTTCACCCCTCGACCCTTCATTTGTTTATCATTTACTTTTCAGGTCTTGGACGTCAATCTTAAGTCGGTCTGGCTCCTTTCTCAAGCCGCTGGCCGCCACATGGTCCCAAGGCGGCAAGGAAAAATCATAAACTTTTGTTCCCTCCTTACCTTCCAAGGTGGTATCACAGTTCCTGCCTACGCCGCGGCCAAAGGCGCCCTGGGTCAGCTTACAAAAGCCCTGAGCAATGAGTGGAGCCAATACAACGTTCAGGTTAACGGAATTTGTCCTGGCTATATCGCCACCGATATGTGAGCACATTTATGAACATGTCAGGGCAACGTACACTCGAGTATATTCTCGGTTGCCCCTTTTGAGATGGGCGCCAGCCAGACTTCCTCGGCCCGTCCGCGGCCCGTAATCTTATCATGGCCAGGTCTTCCTGCGAATGCCTTCTCGATTCTCGAATATCATCTTTGTTTCATATCAGAGAATGCCATGTGCTGACGCTCCATCTCTTCCCAGGAATGAGAAGATATTGACTGATCCAATACGCCTTCGCCAGATAACTGAGCGCATTCCAGCTGCGCGTTGGGGCGACCCTCTTGACTTTGCTGGTCCAATCGTTTTTCTTGCCAGCCGAGCTAGCCAGTACGTTTGCGGCGAACTTCTTGTTGTTGATGGGGTGAGGAACATCTTTTCTTCCGTTACTGATGATGTATTTCAATTCGCATACTTTATAGGGTTGGATGGGCAGGTAGGCGAGGTGATTGAAACAAACCAATGAAAAGGCCCAGACCGAGCGTAATGGAATTATGATATTATAGTCAACGCGTGTGTTAATTCGCTTGTCGGTATTACTTCACATCTAATGCCGGCGCCTGCCTTTCTCTCTCCAACTTAATCTCCAAACGCGTCAAGAACCCGGAGAACACGTACACGTTTGCCTTATTACCATTACTCAGGATATATGCTCAGGGTTTGGGTGTTGTGCTCTGGCGGGTCGGGTCATCCAGGCGCATTCCTGTCTTAATTGAATTTGGCCTGATCGCCTTACGGCGGTAAGTGTGCGGCAACCTACGGCCCGGAGCCGAAAAAGGGAAATTTATGTGACCATACTATTTTCAGTCGGGTCTGCAAATATGTATGCCACCTCCTTTTTGTTTAGAGTGTGTCGCATACCCACTTCCGTCTTATGGCATTATTCGGTAATATTCGGCAATACGATGAAATGGAAGGTACAGGAAAAGAAAAAAAAGACCCCGGACTTGCCATTCTCTCCCACAGTGTTTGAGACCAGCGCGACGACGATACTAACTAACTTTATGATACACATTTCAAAAGGGCCACCGACTTGCGGTGATCGGAACCGGCGGCGGGCGGCAGACGAACAAGAGTGCACAGCTGGGGGACTAAAACAGCGGGTAAGGGCTTCTTCGTTTTGCCATGCGGTAAAGCCCCAAAATTTGACGGGGATCGGTAATCGGGAAGGACACGAGGACGATAGGTGCGGTTTTATGAATGAACACACGTAGGCGAGGTAAGTTTCCATCAACGGGCAGAACACAAGGCACATCACACAACACGCCCTCTCGAGCCGCGGCGACAACAGGTCCAAGGATCCAGCAAAGGGAATTGCGGGCGAATGGAAATTCCACAGGCGCTCGGACCGAGGTTGGATTTCATTACTCGTTGACCCTGACCTTAGCTTAAGGTTCGGCCTCTGCACACCAATTACGTGCCGGGAGACGCGCACACCAGCCGCCTGAGGCTCCCGAATTCATTCACCGAGGGGTCGGCTAGTAGGGCACCGACCAAGCTGAATTTGGCTAAACGGGTGTCATTTTACTGTATCTGCAGCAAGGTACGTACGGCGACGGCTGGACGGCCTTTGACACGTTAACGTGTAGGCTAAGTAAAGTAAAGTCTGACACTCCCTTTGTTCTTTCCGACTCGGTTTCCGAGCGTCGGCCTTACTTTGTCCCTTTTCTCTTTTGTGTTTTCTTTTTGTTTTTTGTGATAACTAGTTCGGCCTGGACAAACGGGGAATAGAATAGAGGCAACCCGTGCCCAGTCGTCTTCGAAGAAGATTCCAGCTGTACCAGGCCCCGGCGGGTGCCACCGTGCCAGCAGCGAGGGAAGACTCGAGTTGGGGTTGTCGATGCCAAGGTGGTTGCCAAGCCACGAAAGCGATAGACGAGAACTCGACGGCGAGAAACGAAAGGGTCGCTGGAAGATGGACGCAATCCCCGTTTTTGGGATCATTTAAGCGTGTCGTTTGACGAGTTGTTCAACGGAACGTTTCTGGAACGTGTTGGCCGTGCCTGGCACGTCTGTGGGATTACAGTAATGGAAGCCCGTCGTATCGGTATGACCATTGACAGGGGGGTAAGGGAAGGAGGACGAAATCGTAAAATGAAATTACTCATGACAGGGCCCGCTCTGCGGATTCGTTCTAGCTTCAAAAGTCCAGCCTCGATACAGTATGGTCGCTGGAGGTTGTGGGCGAGCAAGCCTGTTCCGACGGGATACCGAAAAGCGGATCGGGACATGATGTGTGCGGAACTGGAATGAGCTAATTTTCGGCTCAGGAAGGCATACGGGGCAAAATATCGACACATCCACGATCGTGGGCCCACGAGCGGAAAATCAAACGTGCATTGCGCAGGGATCGAGAGGGGGCGGAGAGGGAGATCGAGAAAATCAGTCCGATGATGGACTGGGAAAGGCGAGCATTTGCGGGGTTTGGCTGTCATGTGAGATCTCTCTTACGGCTCTGGCCTTTTTTTGAACCCAAATCTTGCTCTCATATCACCCCCTGGATTTATATTATTCGCGGACGAGAGACGGTGATTAACGACTTTCGGCGCTGTGGCCCGGTGAAGATCGATATCGATTGTCACTTGGGCTCGCAACGCAACTTAATCCAGTCGCGAGGTACCTACCCAGGGCGATAACGCGAGATTCTTACTTTAACGGACAACCTACGCAACGCAAGCCAGCTGACCTCTGCGCTGGGCCGATATGGACTTGCCGGGCCGCGAAGCGAAAGTGCCAGTGGCGCGTCGAATATCTGATCTTTCGGAACAATATGATATAGAAGAACAGAAGAAGCCATCCCTTCCCTCAGGGTCCTGACGAGAAGCCATGCGAGTAGCCAAGGAAGGATGCTGTAAGGGGAGGCCCGAGAAGGCAGCGCTGTCCATATGGGACAACGAACTTTGGGTACGCAAGTTGCTGGAGGTGGAGTAGTGAACGACGTTATTGTCCCTTGCGTGTGAATGGGATTGGCCTATATCCGGTAATCCATCGCATGCCACGGTCCACGCTCAGCTTGGTTTCTACGTACTGTATCCCCTGATAGGATCACGCCAGTGTTTTCTCCCGGTTGGCGAACCATCAGAGATCACCGGCTCTTTTAGCCCGTGGACAAAGATAACATGGTCGTGACATCTGGCAAAAATGTGATGGATAGTTCGACACGGACAGACCGTTTCCCGGATGAACAGAGCCCATTCACGTGCGTCCGAGAGAACATATGGCACATTTAATCTTGTGCACAGATTACTAACATCGTGTACGGCGGCGGCAGTAAGTGACAGCCTTTCCAAAGTGGCTTTCATGGCCACCACCGCCTTTCAGTGCCTGGACCTGAACATATACGAGGTCGTCCACCGCAGATTTGTCGGAAACTACATGCGGATGCGGAAAAACTATGGACGACCCAGCGCATATATCTGATCCTGATTTTGAGGCGAGGAAAGCCCCTTTCCCGTGGTAAAACCCAAGAAACATCGAAGGTTAATGTGGGCCACAGGAAGAAGGACCACTGTCCTTAATGAACGGGGGAATTGTCGGTCGTACGGGGGGAGAGAATCAAGTTGGCGCGCGCGATGTGTAACCGATTGTAACACGACAGTCAAATTGAGTTGCTGCCTCACCTTTCTCCATCGGATTGTTTTCTGTAGCACGTCACATGCGGAGCCTTAAGGACTTGGTATCGCTCGCGTTGACAAAAACTATCCGTAAGTTTATGTGGTCCCTGACGTACCCCAATGACCAGCCTCTCTAACTGACAGAAAGAGAAATAAGGCCGTACTATTCCGGGATCTTGTGGGTCATTTGTGGCTTCCTAATGGGGACCCACTGCACCCTCCGAGATAGATACAACAGGCCAAACCTGGCGGGGACCTCAAAGAATGAATCGCTTACCCAGCCCAGGGTGGTGATGACATCACGCCTCCATAAGGCCCCACAGTAAAGTCCTGGGCAGGTACGAAAAATGCTCGACATGGCCATCGCAAGCAATTTTTTTTCGGAATTCTCAAAGCCGCAGAAACAGCCTGGAAGATGAAGCGTCTGTCTCGGATTTGACAGGTAGTTTGACCGTACCAAACAATGTAGGGGCAGGGTCGCATAATAAGTGAAACCGATGAGGCTGGCAAGCCGTCATGTCATGTAACATGCCATACAAATGTCAGTAATAACAGTCAAATGGGTCAGTGTGTTCAACTCTAAATACCAAGGTACATATCTATAATCCATATCTGATCTACCACTGAATTACAGGGCGCAGGAGTCATGGGTTCCACATCTTGCTTTTCACATACATCAGGAGTTGTGCCTCACTGAGGGACCGCAGATCATTGTTTCTGTCAACGCCCTGAATAACCCGGCGGTAAGATTCAATTTGTGTATGCAAAATTGCGTTACCGACCTCTTCTTGGGCCTTGCGAATAACACGCATGGCTATATAAGTACTAATTTCACGGATGCGATTCAGGCGGGGGTAAAGAAGCTCCGAATCACGTTCATCTTCATCAAGGGAATCAGCAAGGCCTAGAGAGGAAGCCTCGACCATTGTATCAGTGACAGCGCTTGCATGGCACAGGATGGATCCTAGGCCCAGGCCTAAATTTAGCACAACTGTCAGGAACAAGCATACGGCACGAGGGAACTTGAATACTCACCTGGAAATATATACATGTTGTTGCCTTGGCCAGGGTAGTGGACCTTACCCTCCCACGAAGCGTCGGGGAATGGTGAACCTGATGCGAACAGCACGCGGCCGTTTGTCCATCGTAGGGCCTCCTCGAATTCGCATTCAGAGAGTCGGACAGGATTGGAGAGGGCAAATATGATGGGGCGAACGTTGTTCGCTGCCATCGCTTCGATGACCTCTTGGTTGAAGGCGCCCTACGGAACGTCAACAGGAGGCCAAGGTATATGTTATGGGGATAATGACCTTTATCGTGGAAAGGCCGAACAATGCTGTTGGTTTCACATACTCAATGATCTCGGTCAAATTCATTAAACGTGGGCCATTATAATCTTTTCGAGAGAAATCTACGTCGCCGGTCATAAGAAAATCGAATGCCCGGAAACAGACGACGGCCTACACTGTTTATGCTCCGCCATTGGTCCGCGGGAATCGAAAATTAAGCCTTGGGAGTCGACCAGGTAAATACGCTGTCTCGCCTCTTCTGGTGTGAGGCCTTGTAGCTCGAAGAAACTGAGAAGCTGCATAGCCACCCCAACCCCAGCAGATCCCGCGCCAAAGAAGAGGATTTTATGGGATGTCAAGGGCTGGCCAGAAGCGGCCGACGATAATTTGGCAGCGTTAAGAAAACCGGATAGGACAACAGCACCAGTGCCTTGCACGTCATCGTTAAACACTGGATAACGATGACGGAAGGAGTCCAGGTAGTAGAAAGCATGCTCAGTAGAGAAGTCCTACACAGAGAGTATGAAAAAGACGAAGAGTCAAGAAAGCAACTTCTCGTACTTCGAATTGGACGAGGAGCTTGGGGAACACACGGGACATTGCAAGCATGAACTCCTCCATAAATTCAGTCATGACCTCGTCTGATACTCGTCTTTGCCGGAGACCAAGATACAGCGGATCATCTAAAAATTTTTGATTGTTGGTCCCGAGGTCCAGACAAATCGGGATTGTGGACGAAGGATGAATCCTGACAAGATGTCAGGCATTGTTGGAGGTGTTCCGAAATGTGTACGAGTGCTTACCCTGCTCCAGCGATATAAAGAGATAATTTACCGATGGAGATTGGCATCCCATTAACGCCGAGATCTCCCAAACCTAGGATTCTCGAGCCTACAGATATCATTAGACACACCAAGACAGGACTCAGGAGAGTGTGGAGACACGACAAACCATCGGTGACAACCGAGATTCTTGCCTCACTCTTGTGTTTCCAGCTATTCAAGATCTCACCAATCCTTCCCCTATCCTTGATGGAAATATACTGAAGCGAAGTGGTCAATAAACGAACCCATTAAGATATCACGTGGCGCACCAAGCCTTCAGGGTGACGAAAAATGTGAGAATGTAGTAGGCATGCGTCCCCGACAGTGGGTGTGTAAATAATAGGCGTAAATTCCTATTCCTCGTTCAATATTGACGACTCGGCGATAAGTATATCGGCCATTACACACCGGCATATTCGCCAAACATAATCGGTAGAATAAGCCCTCATTCATGTGTTTGAGTTGTGAAAGGTAGATATACTTTTCGATGGGTTTGTCCTTCGAACGCAGTTGAGCAAGACACCGTGCTGTGTGCGAAGCGTCATCATATGCTGCGGGAAATGAACCACGAGGAGGTGGTGGATTTGCTAGAACAGGACGACAATTAGTACAACACTTGGTTAAACGGCAGAACACCGACGCACGCTGAGGTTCTACTTTTAGCCTCTGTGCACCGCCAGACCAGTAGGGCGTCAGAATTACGGTCATCGGTTACAACGACAAAGCAAGGGAAGTACGGTAGGGGAGGGGGAAATTTTCGTCAGGGCGTGAGGTTAGGTTCATGAGAGGCTGAGGTCATTTATAGGTCTCCATGGACGGCTGAAGAGATACTATGACACCAGCGGTACGATGAACTCTAGCAACCGCCGGGTCGAGAACGAACTAAAATAGAGGCGGATGATCACGGTGCTCGGTTGGTTACGACTGGCGTCGGGCGGCCGTGACTGTTTATTCTGGCCATGCCCGCTGTTGCCAGGAACGATTGTACCGAGATCTCCACGAATCTCCTGGGACAGTGAACTGGCGACATCGCGGGCGAAGCTGAACGATGGACTGCCAGATCATGATGTACGAGATATAATAGCTATTTCCTCGGGATATTGATGAAAGCGTGGAGGGCGACTTTAAGATCAATTGTAGCGCAGCAATGCCGCGCTTGCGCGAGCGACAACCGTTGACGCGGGTGTCTCGAAGATGAAACAGATGAAGGCACCTGCGGTCGCTTCATTAAACACGCGGGGCCAGAGGGATTATGTATGCACTTGCACGTGGTCCCGTAGCTAAGACGAAATGATATACTTAAAGTGGAGATGCGACTGAGAATGTTGTAAACCAAGGGAGGTAAGACGTACGAGGAGACATTCAGCTGGTCAACGAGCGGTAAATGCATTCTATTTTAAGGTGTCAGGGCAGAGAAAAATGGGAGTGGCACAGCTCGGCTAGTATTCGTACTCGTACTACTTGAATGGGAACTACAGTGGTGAAAAAAAAATTCTTAAAGGCATAAGCCGATCCCTATCGGTCCAGCACAGCCTCCGTCCACATCTGTCTTTTCCGCTCACTGAAATTTCAGACAATTCATAAAAAGGACTCCACGTCCCCTCCGTACACCGATCCCTGTCGGGAGGCATGCCATTATTCCAACTTCCGGTAGCGGTTACACTCGCATCCAGTGCACTCCTCAGTTTAGCTGTCCGCGGTTTATCCGCGTCCGAGTCGAAGTGGGGTAAAATTGCCCTCCCGGTCACTTTGAATGATCCTTTGGAACCTCAACGTGACCCGTTCGATGTCACCTCGCCGGAAGACATTATTGATGGGGAACCAATCGATGAGACCGGCTTCTGGCTAAACGTACGTTCTCTTATCCGAACACTAGCTTACTCGGCTCTATCATTCTTTCTTAGATGAAGCTCCGCGGGACACTTCTGCTCGTTGCCTTTGTTGTTGTTGTGTCTCTACAAACTGTCTCCTTGTCTTATGCCGCCTCGTTTTCGTCCTCAACGACCACAGCCACATACCTGCTCCATGTGTTCTTTGCCATTTATCTCTCGATTCTCGCCGTTCAGGCCGTGACCAAAAACTCGATTTGTTCGCATATCGGGAACGTTATCCACCTCTCCGTCCTTACAACACTCACGTTTGCGCTGTTGGGATTTACCGCGCTTTTCCCTCGTGATCTGACATCCATTTCTGCACCAGCTGAGGATTCTCAGCCTCACTTTTTGCAAGTAATTTGGTATGTCGTACTTGCTCTGTACGGACTCTCGACCGTCGTTGCCATCACCACACCACTCGGTCCCCCTCTGCATTTTCCCGTTTCACGCATTTACTCTGAGAAAACCGTTGATGCGATAACGAATCAGACTGTTGATAACGTTTCCGGTGCAACAGGTTTGTGTCCTTTGGTTTGTATATCTAACATCTAACCCGCTTGCAGGTGCTTCAGTCTGGGATGTCCTTCTCTTCTCGTATACTACCAAAGTCGTCCTTCTTGGTAACACTACAGAGTCGCTCAATATCGGTGACCTACCTATTGTCCCGGGGTCAATGCGTGCCACCTATCTCTTCCGCTCCATGCGCTCTGCTCTGTCTACGATACGCCTAAGACGATTCATATTTTGGGATGTTAGACCTGATAGTGGCTGGGAGCTCGCATACAGACTGGCATATGTAAACAGAAGAGGCTTTATAACACAGATGGCACTAGCCACAATTGGAGCAGTTCTCTACTATGCTCCTCCATTTTTTTTGCAGAAGCTGGTGAGGTATCTTGAAACGGATCCAGAAAGGCACGACCGAAGCTGGGGATGGTTTTACTCTTTCGGCATATTCGCGGCAACTGCGTCTCTCCATCTCAGTAGGGTTTACCCTCTTTTGACAGAGCTTGGGACTGATGATAGGTTGTGTTAGTTGGTGGCCAAATGTGGTCTATATCGACGACGACGCTGCAGGTCAGCATGCGCGTGCAATTGAACTCAATCCTTTTTGCCAAGACGCTTGTTAGAAAAGACGTCGCCTCATCTTATGGTCCATCAGAAAATAAACCCAAGGACAAGAACGACTCGGACTCTTCATCAGAAAACCCCGAGAAGAAGGATGACGAAGACGATTTCTCCAGCAAGGCACAGATCATGACACTTATGACAACGGACGTGGACAGGGTCAGCGAATTCAGTTGGCACATGTTCACACTCGTCGGTGCGTCGCATGTGCTTGCCGTTCCAGTAACTGTCTTCTTAAATTGTTACCAAGACTCCCCGATTGAGATCATTGTTGGCACGATTTTCCTGTACAGTTTACTGGGCTCGTCTGCTTTCGTCGGACTCGCTGTGACCTGCCTGTTCCTCCCTTTGAACCATTTCGCTGGCAAGATCGTCGTTGGCGCACAGGAAAACCTAATGAAGGCAAAGGATGAGCGCGTCGCTCTGATGAATGAAATTTTAGGAGCTATCCGGATGTTGAAGGTATTAGACTTTAGTTCTACCACATGGTTTTCAACGCTGAACTTGCCAGTTCATGGCATGGGAGCGCAACTTCGAGAAGCGGGTGTTAAAAATCAGGGAGAAAGAGCTGAAGTTTCAGAGGCTCAACTATCTCATCGAGGTACGACCTTTCATCCTCTCCTATAAAAGAAGCAATAAAACTAAACAGTGCTTCTGGATAGGTCTTCTGGAATGCGATTTGGTGAATTTAAAAACAATACCCTTCTTGAAGCATGACCTGACGCATATAATAGGAATGCCTCACCCATGGTCGTAACGCTGGTATCCTTCCTCCATTTCGCCGTGTATAGGCATCAACCCTTGACACCCTCGGTGGCGTTTACCTCGGTACGGTTTCTCTCTGTTGGTATGTCTGAATGACTTCTTGATGGAGTGTTTGCTGTTGTTCCAGGTCGCTGGTAAGCCTTGGACACAATGCGAGTAAGCTCAAGCTCAATCTGATTTGATAGTTTTCTCCGAGATGAAATTTGCACTGAACGCACTCCCTGAAACGTTAATCAACATGCTTCAGGTATGTCCTGGCGCAAGTCATGACCTCGAGTCTGACCATTCCCTTTGCAGTCTTTCGTCTCTCTCCGGCGAATAGAAAAATATCTTCATTCCGCCGAAGTCGCTCCTGTCCCACCTCTGAGCGAGAGTTCTCCGCCAATTGCATTCCAAGGCGCCACTGTGACATGGCCACAGGACCGTGCACGCTCTGGCTCTGGAACTGCTAGCGCGAGTGCCGCGTCCAGTGTGTCAGCTACGCCGAAGACAAAGTTCATGTTAACAGATCTGAATATCATCTTTCCCAAAGGTGAGTTGAGCCTTGTTTGCGGCAAGTTAGGTAGTGGCAAAACCCTCCTGCTCCTTGGTACGTACTGGTTTATCATGTTCACACACACCTGCTCTAATCGGAGAACAGCCCTTCTTGGAGAGGCGGATTTTCTTACCGGTCAGGTCCTATGTCCCAAGACACCTCCGGACGCGATAGCCTCCTTCGCTGGTATTGTTCCTCCGCCAGATAAATGGGTCATCGACGGTGTCTGCGCCTATGTTCCCCAAGTAAGTCTAAGCTGTTCCTCCTAGCATAGGATTTACATCTGCCCTTGTCAGAGTGCATGGTTGCGGAATGCTTCGATCAAAGGTAAGACCCTAATTCGGATCTCTCCTCGTAAATGCCGACAGTCTGTGTTGCATAGAGAATATCTTATTCAATCTTCCTTATGTTGAGGAGCGCTATCGGAGAACCCTCGAGGTTTGTGCGCTTGATAATGACCTCAAAATTATCGAGGATGGCGACGAGTCAGAGATTGGAGAGCGCGGGGTGGGTACAAAGCCTCTCTCTACGATTACCCCGGACAGCACGCTAAACCTTCGTCAAGGTCAATCTGTCTGGTGGACAAAAAGCTCGTGGTATGTTCGTATATATCTAGACTAATGACGGGTCCCTGAATTAGGCTCTGTTTCAGTTTCCCTCGCACGGGCTGTTTATTCTCGTGCCTCTATCCTCCTCCTAGATGATGTCCTCTCTGCAGGTGAGTATCACGCCGTACATGATATATTTTCGAGCGTCCTCTGATTTCTGAGTTTTAAGTTGACGCCCACACCGCACACATACTGTACTCCGAATGTCTGAAGGGTGACCTTATGCGAGGACGGACTGTCATTCTCGTCTCTCACCATGTGCAGCTCTGTGCTCCCGGTGCTAGCTACATCGTTGCTCTGGAGAATGGCCGTGTCCTGTATAAAGGCGATCGCGACGGCTTCCAATCTTCAGGCGTGATGCAGAGTCTTGCGCATTCCGGAGCAGTTGAGTCCACAGGACGGGACGAAGCCGAGGCTGTGGTTAGCGAGACTAACGAGGAATTGCTTTTGGGCGAAAAGGATGACGGGGGTGAGTCTAGCACCCCGAACACTGAAATTCCATCAGAATACGACTCCCTTGGCGGTGCGACCTCCGTCGACGAAATTTCAGCACAGAAAAAGAAAGGGCCACGCAAGCTCGTCGAAGAAGAGGCAAGGGCAGTGGGTAGGGTTGGTCGCACAGTGTGGGAGAGCTACGTCAAGGCATGTGGTGGGGTTTCGTACTGGCTTGTCTTCGCCCTCGCGTTTGTGCTCGCAGCTGTGAGCCCGATCGCAGAAAATGGCTGGCTGAGGTATGTTTGTCGTCCGAAGTAGTGATGCTGGAGTATTGAGGGTTTTTTTAGCTACTGGACAAGGGGTTCCCTGGGTGACCATGAACCGATGATGAATCCGATGTTCTATATAGGAGTTTACGCAGCGGTGAGCACCTATCGGTTTTTCGAGGATCTTCAATCTTATCTCATGTTTCCGCGCCCAGATCACTGGTGTTGGTTCGTTCTTATGTTACAGCTTCTACAAGATAGTTTCTTATCCGTTTGATGAATAGGTCTTATCCTCACAACTATCCGCTGGTATATACTTTGTTCGTATTGTGCAGCATCCTCGACATGCATTATGCTGACCACACACTAGACACTGGCTCGATCCACGCATCAACTGTATTGTATAAGAGTACGTTGCATCTTTCTATTTCATGTCTACTTGATGACCGTCTGTGTACAGAGCTCCTGGAAACAGTTTTGTTTGCAAACATCCGGTTCCACGACACTGTCTCCCGTGGAAGGCTTCTTAATCGCTTTGGGAAAGACTTTGAAGGTCATAGCTCCTCTGTAACACGCGCCACATATATCTCACGTCGACGCAGGTATCGATAGCAGCCTGTCAGATAACTTTGGTCGTAGCTTAGTCGGCGCTTTCTCCGTCACTGCAACATTTTTCACAATCAGCGTTGTTGGTGGTCCCCGATTTCTCTTATTCATCATTTTCATCGGCTCGCTATACTGGAACGGTGAGTGACTCGTGGATACACCATTGCCAATGTTCTGAATATTTCCCCCCAAAAGTTTCGAAAGTGAGCTGCAATGACACACACTTATACACCGAAAGGAGATGACTCATCATCCAAAACAGGTTTACGGCCAAACCTCTCGGGACCTGCGACGGTTAGGTATGTCACCTTAATCAGTTAATCGGCCGTGGTTTAACATCCTCAGATTCGGTCACGCGGTCACCCCTGTACTCAATTTATGGCGAGACGATTTCCGGGGTCACAATTCTACGCGCTTTTGGGGCATCTTCAAAATTCCTGCGTGATATGTTAAAGAGTGTTGATACGGTACTGTCACAACTGTCGTTCTTTTAAGAACGCTATCTGACCGCACCTATCAGAATACAAGCCCATACTATTGGATGTGGGGAGGTGCGCATGAAAATGCTTGTAACTTAGTTCTTCCATGTTTCATGACACTTGTGCAGTCAACAGATGGCTCTCCGTTCGTTTTAACCTCTTGTCAGCTGTTATCGTTGGTTTGACGGCCTTCGTAACGATCATCACGCCAACTATCGACGCTGCTCTGGCTGGTTTTATTCTCGCTTTTGCAACTACTATTACCACTGATGTAAGTCTTGCATTTGTGTAACATGAACGGCGCGCTGATCTGATTTGCAGATTTTGTTTATGGTAGTGTTGTATTCATGACTAGTTGTAAGATGCTGATTGATGCGCAATAGGTTCGGCGGTTTGTTAGTCTAGAACAGTCGATGGTATGAAGGTTTCTCTCTCACCGATCTAGTGAAATTGACTTGGTATAAAGGTCGCACTGGAACGAATCAAAGAGTATTCTGAGCTCGAAACAGAGCCACCCGAATTCGTGGAGCCGCGCCCGCCGAAGTCATGGCCATCCCAGGGGGACATAGTGTGCGAAAATCTCGTAATTAGATATGCCGTAGGTGGTCACTATGTTCTCTCGTGCTCATTTTCGTCTCATTCCTTGTCATTAGCCTGACCTCCCTGATGTGTTGCATAAGCTGAATTTCTCCATCAAGCCCGGCGAGAAGGTTAGCATATCTTGACAAACAAGGCTGACCGAGTTAACGATCTCCATAGGTTGGCATTTTAGGTCGTACCGGTTCGGGCAAGAGTACCTTGGCGTTGTCGTTTTTCCGCTTTGTTGAGGCTACCTCGGGACGGATTCTCATTGATGGCCTCGATATATCAGAGATGGGCTTAACCGACCTCCGGCGAAATTTGACGATCATCCCTCGTATGTGACACGCCTATCATGATACACCCAAGCAGAGACTCAAGTACTTCTCAGAGGATCCAACTATCCTGAGCGGGACTCTGCGCTCCACTCTGGATGTATTCGATGAATACCAAGACGCCGACATCGTAAGTGTTAGTCGTTGCTACATGCACCTTCAGAAGTTCACTTTTTATTGTTAGTATGAGGCACTGCGTCGTGTTCACCTGATACCATCTGAAGACCAGGAAACACCAGAGGACGATGTTAACGCTAACGTGTTCCGCGATCTTGAATCGCCTGTGTCTGAGGGTGGCGAGAACTTCTCTACCGGGTATTTGGATCCCCCTTCGCTCACTCACGACTCAACCCTTAATCCTTTCTAGTGAGAAGCAATTGCTCTGCATGGCCAGAGCAATCTTAAAAAGATCGAAAGTGCTCGTCATGGATGAGGTTCGTGCATTTCCCCCGTCTTGCCTCCGCCCACACCGCTGACCTGACTTGTGTTAGGCAACGGCCAGGTAAAGCATACAGTCTATCGTCCATAATTGCATATTATAACCATGCACCAGTGTCGACTACGCCACCGATGAACTCATAAGCCAAACTATCCGACAGTAATTGTCTAAATCCCAAATTTCTCCCTGTTATGATTCTTAAAGCACCCTTCACAGTGAATTTGCCGAGAGCACAATTCTAACTATTGCACACCGTCTTCGAACTGTGATTGATTACAACAGGGTTAGTCACAACACGATCATTAATCCGAATTAGCGCAAATTGATCACTCCGGCTAGGTGATGCTACTTGATGAAGGACGCATTGTGGAATTTGATAGCCCGACTGTCCTCCTATCCGACCCCAACTCGAAGTTCTATTCACTCTGTATGGCTACTGGCGAGAGCGAGTTTACCATGCTCAAAAAAATGGCTGGAGTGAAATAATGTGGTGTCAAAGATGGCCTGTGAAGTAGCATTGTCAGTAGCATTGTCAGTAGATTAGAGTACAGTGTCGTTCTCAGTTAGGGAATAATACTGCCACCAATTTAGCTCAAAACTCCCACGCTGTATACACTCGCCTTGACTCCCGCGACAGCAACGCCGAGGCAAACAAAGCTTGCGGGGACCCAGAATTGTCTCACTCCCAAATTTATCCTACGCATAATAACAGTAACTCTATCATGCTCTCGCGACCACCAACAAGTGTGCTTCTCACACTGCTTGCAGTTCTCTTCCTCGCACACCCCATACCCACCAATGCCGTCAAATTTGCTCTCCAGGCGCACCGCTACCCACCATCAAAATGCATTTGGAATGCGGCACACATGAATGCGCTCGTGATTGTTACCGCAAACGTCGCACCTGGCCTCAAGCAGCGCGTCGACATTGAGATCATCGACTCGAGTCCCCAAAAGAACGTGTACCTACACAAGAAGAATATCAACGGTGAAACGAGGCTGGCCATCACTTCTCACGCGGAAGGGGAGGTTGGTGTGTGCTTCAAGAACCACTTGGATCATGGTACGCCCCTCCTTGTGCTACCTGTCCTTGGGTTGCGGAGAACTGACAATGTCTTTGTTTGGCCGGGGCAGATGCACATGAAACGGAGAAAAGCTCGCGCATCATTGATTTGGATGTCGACATAGGCGCAGATGCCGTAGATTACAAGTACGCTTTCCGCCGCCGCGTGTTATTTATTTTGGTTTTTTTTCTGACATTTTCACTCCCCCTTCTTAGCGCAATTGCCAACCAAGAGTCACTATCGGGACTCGAAACTGAGATGCGCAAGCTTGAGGGTATCGTCAAAGAAATCGTAGATGAGATGGACTACCTCAAAAAAAGAGAGGAGCGATTTCAAAACACAAACGGTAAAGCCGTCTACTGCCACATGTCCCATTGACTGGCTGACGTGTTACTCTTTTTAGTGTCGACAAACGTTCGCGTGCAAAATTTCGCCTGGTTCACAATTGTAGCGTTGCTCTCACTCGGCGTGTGGCAGATCATGCATCTGCGCGCATTCTTCAAGCGCAAGTACTTAATTGACTGATTATTGATTGGATACTCCTAGTACTTTGTATCCCTACCGTCTTTCAATATGTACGGAACATAGCTTGATTTAGAACCAGGGTTCTTTGGGATTTTACTTCTCGAGCACGCTATTACTGTCATCCAACTCGTCATCGTCCAGAAACCCTGTCAGGTCGACCCCTTGGGATGGTATGTCAGTGTCGTCGTCTATTGCCTCCACTCTGCCTTGGGCCACGGAGAGATCTGTCAGGCCACGCCATCGTCTAACTTTGACTGTTAAAAGTGCCTCGATTTCGTCCAATGATGCACATTGTCCGAGTTCTGTGCGAAACTTGGAGAACCATGGACTGCGCTCGCTGCAGAGCAGTACTGAGAGCGCTGAATCCATGCTGCTAGTAGCTCACCATTGGTTTTCCATAAAATGTCTTATATGAGTTTGAATCGTTTTTAGCGTGGCGGTGCCGGGGTATATCCTGCATAGTTCCAGATACTCCAGAGAAACAGACACAGGATCTGGAATTGTATCCTCGAATAAACTGTTCTGAACGTTAACACCGCATATATCTACGACCCAACTAGCACTCACTAAGGGTTTCCTAATAGACTCTCCCCTACCATGATACCGCTTGCTCCAGTATAATCCTTGTTGTGCAACACATCGTCCCAGGTGCGTACATTGCCATTGCTAATGACTGGAATGTCGACACCGTCTACGAGGGTCTTCACCACGGACAGATCCGCCGGACCCTGTCGCCTCCGGCGAGCAGATGGGTGGCGTGCGTGCAAAGCAAGGAAAGACGCGCCCGACGCTTGGAGGGTACTGGCGAGTGTGAGTGTCGATGATACCGGACTGCAGAGACGTAATTTGGCAGAGACAGGAACACATAATGAGTGCGAGAGAGACGAGACTGTGTGGCATATCAAGCACCGAACATTTTTTAATATGCATACGGCCGGTTTGCTCACCGATGCCTTGGACGAGGGGCCAGTCCTTCTTTCCGAGCAAGTACGCCCCGAAATGTCCTTCTCGAGCGATGTCTTGCGGACAACCAAGGTTCAGATCTGTGTCACTTGGCAAGGAAAATGCATCAGAGAGCGTGCGGGTTCACGAAGGATGAAAATAGTTTAGCAAACGAGTCTACACATACCAATACCATCACAGAGGTCCACAACCGTCTTTGCACCACGGACTATCACTTCTTGATCATTTCCGCATACTTGGACTATTACAGGTCCCGTAGAGGAAGAGCGGCCCAATTCCAACGCGCGGCGATGGAAGGCGAGATAGTCCGGGTCAGAGAGGAGCCGAGCTGGCTTGAGCATTTCGGTGTATGTTAGCGTAGCACCGTGATTGTACACGAGAGCGCGGAATGGCGTGTCCGATTGGTTCACCATCGGCGCTGCGATGTAATTGAGATCAAAGTTGATGGTCATGGCCGTGGCAGATGGGGGTACATTGGCAAGTGGTTGGGCGCTGTTGAGCGCCACTGACCGAGCGGTGATTGCTGCAGCGCTGCTCACCGTAATCCCGTTCGACATCAAGGCGAACGTCGAACGGTAATGACGCTGACCGTTCTGCCTCCAACCGCTCGGCTCCCTCCCATCAAGACCCTCAACGACGTCCCACTAGGGCTTTTACACGAGGCTATTCAATACCTCCAAATCGTTTACAACCCCGAAATCCACACTTCCCGGCGAATTAACAACAACCATGGATTAAGTCCGGTTCTGGGGATGACGCCCACCAGGGGAAGAAGACCGATTCACGATAGGGCCGTGATGGAATCATCGGAATTGGAATCAATTCGAGTCGACGCGTTCGAACAAGCGTACGTAGTGCGCTGGCTAACCGCGCTCGTTGCACAAAAAACGACCTTACACCACGACGACGACGACGACGAAAATGACTACGTTTATGACCACGACCACCACGACCAAAACAGCGCAGCAAATGTAGAATCGCTCGTCCAGTCCGCGGCAGCGCTACTTGCCATCTCTGCCGGCCCCGCCTCAGCAGGCACGCGCACGCGCACGTACGTGTTTTGCGGCGTGCGCGTGCAGCTCACGGATCTTGCGCTGCGGAACGACGACTTTTATAGCGTCGGTGCGCAGACGTGGGGGAGTGCGTGCGTGCTTGCTGAGATGATTGCTGAGGCGCCTGCTCGATTCGGCTTATACGGTGGAGGCACTTGTGGTGGGACCCATCGCAACGACAACGCTTCTGTCTTGTGTCACGGTGGTGGTGGTGGTGGTGGTGGTGGTGGTGGTGGTGGACAACGCCGAGGTGAGGGAGCAGCTGCGATACGCGTGCTAGAGTTGGGCGCAGGGACTGGGCTCGTCAGCCTCACCATCGCGAAGATCTTGGAGACGACTCGGACTTGTGGCTCCTGCCGCCGTGCGGAAATCGTCGCGTCAGACTTTTACCCACCGGCGCTAGAGAATCTCAGATTGAATATCCAGGGCAACTTTGCCTCTACTGAACGCGATCATGGCCATGATTCTGATTCTGCAGAACAATCGGGGCACGATCTGTCGATTTCGGCTCATTTTCTGAACTGGGAGGAAGCTACGGTTGCTCCGAATTCCGCACGGGCGCTCGAATCGCCCTTTGATGTGCCCTTTGACGAGGTGTTTGGCGCGGACATCGTGTATGAGCTGGAGCATGCCGCATGGATCAACGCATGCCTCAGGGGATTTCTTGGCTTGACGGGTCGATTTCATCTTGTGATACCCCTACGTGAAGGGTTCGCGCGCGAATCCGCAACTATCGAGCGTGTCTTCCCTCGTGTCGAGGATATGCACCGAGTGATGGAGGCGGGACCTACCTTATGTATAACGCAGAGAGAGGACATCACATGCGAGGGGCCGGACGGAAAGGGTGAGGTGGAATACGTTCATTACACGATCCAGTGGGCGGTATGCGGAGACAGGGATATGATTCTGTACACGAGTACAGCAAACCTTTAGACATCTGAAAGCGACTTTTAGCTGGGTACAATAGAGTTTCCACAATAGAGTTTCGTTGGCACCAATTTCAGGTCTCTGCATATAGCTCAAACTCCCAAGGCAACCTCTGCGATGAATCCGCCTCGCTGAACCATATCCTCTTTAACCTGCATGTAGCGTAGACCTTGACGTAGGATACGTGCGAAAACCTCGCGCTCGGCAGTTCGATCTCGTAGAGCCTCACGTCTTCCTCGTCGTCCTGCAAATTCCGAACTAACGCCCGGGAAGAGAAGTGGGATATGAGGGTGGGAAGATACATGGATATGGTTGACCACGAGGTTAATGGTGTCGAAGAGGCAGTAGGGAAGGAAAGTGGGAGGTGTAGCAACGGGGGCGAACTGGGCTTCAGAGTAGGATCGTTCTGTAAGGGAAGACAAGTCAGCGAGAGCCGGAAATATACCAAACGCAGGATAGTATGAAACCTGGAAAGCCACCGTGCTAAGTTCCTATCATTGATCCATCTGCAATTGAGGGATTGGCGGATGGAAAGACGATAGCTACCTGGAAGGTCGAACTTCGCACAACACCCTCCTTTCCAGCCTGATCAACCAAGCCTAGCTCGAAGGACCAGGGTCTACCCATGTTCAGTACTTGGATATGGACCCAAGGATGCTTCAAGCCCAAGTCGCCCTCCCGACCCATACGGGCGCGAGTCCAGCCAAGGGGAGGACATCGTATGTAGGTCTTCGTTAGAGAGGGGGATTGTATGTGCATCACTGTCTGAGTGAGCGAATATCCCATTCTTTCGGGAAAATTATCTGCGCCGTCGCCACTGGCATCCGCCCCGACGGGATGAGGGGGGATAAGCACCGCTGGCGGTGGTGGCGTCGGGGTAGACTTGGTGTCGTCGAGCAAGCAGGTGAAGGAATCCACTGGGAGAGAGGAATCTGTCTTTACGGACCAGAGATATAGCGGATCACTACCAGTGGAAGAAAACAAAGAAACGATGGCTGGTTGAACAGATCCAGAGAACATTGTCTGTCTGTCCCCAAGCTGATGCGACACCGAGCGCTATGTTGTGGCCTCTTCGAAGGAAGCCAGCATGACTATCTCCTACA
Source organism: Russula olivacea (assembly GCA_963926505.1). Classification (NCBI taxonomy): domain Eukaryota; kingdom Fungi; phylum Basidiomycota; class Agaricomycetes; order Russulales; family Russulaceae; genus Russula; species Russula olivacea. The sequence continues at coordinate 2,812,427 of OZ004884.1, forward strand.
GTGGCACACCTTGACTTCCACCTTCGCACTGTAATATCTCGATGGGCTCGGAGGTACCTCCGCAACAATGGTTAACTTTCCATGACCCTGCCACTTCTACTCGCAAGGGTCTCTGTCCCGTGAAGCAAGTTGGAGACCGAGACTCGTCCACCTCAAGTTATTCTTTGTACTTTGAACAACATGGAACAGGGCCCATCAAGGTGGTATTCATCATGGGGTGAGTTTAGTCCTACTACTTTTTTGATACTGTGACTGAAAGAAAACCGATGCAGGCTCAACGTCAGCTGTAACAACTGGTTTGCACAAGTAAAACACTTCAGTCTATTGCCACAGTACTCGGTTCTTGTATTCGACAATAGAGGCGTTGGGAACAGTGACACGCCAATGGGCCCATACTCGTATGTGCCCATGATAGCGACGGTAACTCGACTCGGGGCTGATGTATCGTCTCTCTCCGCATTCTTTGAAATCTCAAATCCCCAGAACTAGTGGGATGGCAGAAGATGTCATCGTGCTTCTTGATTTTCTTGGCTGGACAGAGAATCGTTCTCTCCATCTTGTTGGACCATCACTCGGTGGGATGATTGCGCAGGGTGCGTTGAGAAACTCTCATTCCTCATAATTCTGACGTTATCATGTTACGTATAGAATTATCCTATCGTGTTCCCGAGCGATTCATCTCGTTGACTCTGTGCGTGACGACAGCTGGAGGCTTCCCTTTATGCAACATTCCTCCAGTGCGTCAAAGCCAGGTTTTATCTTTAATTCTGCTGAGTCACAGTGCAAATAGTGGTTTGGGTTCAAAAATTTGCTAAGGTACGATGCAACTAGGTAGCATAGGAGGCTGGAGCGATCGGGCTAAAAGAAATTGGGTTGCAGGCTACAATTCATTAGAGATCCAGAGAAGAAGGTGCCATACGTCGTGGAGATGTGTTTTAATACTTCATGGCTAGACGCGACAGCCGAAAATGATGCCGCGGGCAGGACAAATCGCGAAGTTCAGGCCGCAGTGAGTGTGGTGATGAGCGAGTTTGATCACGCTAATAATCCCTTACAAGTCATATAAGGAACGCATGGCTTTTACACGCATCCAGAAACCATTAGGAGCCATCTCGCAAATGTGGGCTGGATTCACACATCATGTGCAAGCAGAACGTCTCGCTCAAATCTCTAAAACAATCCCGAAAGTAGTGATCCTGACGGGTGATGAGGACCATTTAGTACGGCCGACAAATTCGGTATATTTAAAGAAGCACATGCCAGACGCGGAGTACATAGTTTGGAAGGATACGGGGCATGTTGTGAACCTGCAGCATGTAGAACGATTCAACGCCCTCTTGGAGCGGGTTTTCCACGAGGGCGAGGCAAAGATGGCGGGGCGTATTTGAAGAGATACCATATATAGAGAGTGTATTCCCACGGTGATGCTTGGCGATTTGAGTGTTCCGACGAATCCGACGAACGACAACGTTGCTTGTCAGAATTACGAATCAACTCTCCCTCTTATCCTCCATCCTGACGCCTCAGTGTCTTTTTACTTCCCTTCTCTTCACTTCAGCGCTTCCCCTCCTTCCCGCCACCCTCAATCCATCTCTCCTCAAGTAAAAAATCAAAAACAAAAAAAATCTCATCTGCCAAATTCGTCTCCCCACACTTCTGCTTTCAATCCTCCACCCGACTCTCCTTAGCCTCCTATTCGTCTTATTATCAACACTTCAGGTCCGCTTATTCTCGCACCACTGTCAGTAACGTATCTCATCACACTTTTATAACAGTCACTCGCCTTTGTTATGGGAGATAACACCACGGAGATCGATCTCGACTCGGTCATTGACCGGCTCCTCGAAGGTGCGTTCCTCCTCCTACGTAGTAGGAACATTTTCTATGGATACGGGAGCCGTCGGTTCTCCATCTCCCCCGTATAGTTGGTGGTATTCTGTCCATGTGGGCTCGGCATCCCGTGGCCGATGTCCCCGCTGAGTTGCACCACCGCCTGTTTCGGGTTTCCGGTACCCAGAAGGAGCGTAGGCTACGGGGTGGTTTGCTACCCCCTCTCCTACAATCTCTCGATGGCGGCAGCGCGAAACTCGCTGTCACATCCGATTTTCTCAAAACAAACTTGTCTCGATGATGAGATGAATGCTTACAATGTTTTATCTAGTACGGGGAAACCGACCTGGGAAGCCCGTTCAACTCCAAGAGTACGAGATCAAGTATCTTTGCACCAAAGCCCGCGAAATTTTCATTAATCAGCCTATTCTGTTGGAGTTAGAGGCCCCCATAAAGATTTGTGGTACGGTCCTGATACCCTAGCCCCAAATCTCTTACCACACAGACACCAGGGGACATACACGGACAATACTATGATCTACTTCGACTATTCGAGTATGGCGGCTTTCCTCCGGAAGCGAACTATCTCTTTCTAGGTGACTATGTAGACCGCGGCAAGCAGTCCCTAGAAACGATATGCCTCTTACTGGCTTACAAGATCAAGTATCCTGAAAACTTCTTTATTCTCCGCGGTAACCACGAATGTGCAAGTATAAACCGCATTTACGGCTTTTATGACGAGTGTTCGCCTGCTCCACTCTCTACCCTCTTCACACCCTGAGTCAAGTGCATTTAGGCAAACGACGCTACAATATCAAACTCTGGAAGACATTTACGGATTGCTTCAACTGCTTACCCATTGCTGCTATCATCGATGAGAAGATTTTCACCATGCACGGAGGGCTTAGCCCCGATCTCCAGTCTATGGAGCAAATTCGACGAGTCATGCGACCTACAGACGTTCCTGATACAGGTTTCGTATCAAATCCCTCATAATTAAATCCCTCACATCATGATTTTGCTCACGTGAGAATGCCTTGCAGGATTACTGTGTGACCTTTTATGGTCAGATCCAGACAAGGATATCACCGGTTGGTCAGAGAATGATCGGGGTGTATCATTCACTTTCGGGCCAGATGTCGTGTCGCGTTTCTTACAGAAGCATGACATGGATCTAATTTGCCGGGCACATCAGGTGTGTCTCCACTAAATAGCCGTGATTTCTCCGCAACACCTGGGCGGCTATGCGCACAAATTGTGTTTGTGCGGGCTCACTGCCATCTGCGAGTCTTCCTCCGTAGATTTTACCCAAAGCACTATTGTTGCATTTGCTGCATCCATCATATAGATGCAGTTGGCATCGGCTGACGTTTCCAATTAGGTCGTTGAGGACGGATATGAGTTCTTCGCAAAGCGTCAGCTTGTAACGCTTTTCTCGGCGCCAAACTACTGTGGAGAGTTCGACAATGCGGGTGCAATGATGAGTGTGGATGAGACATTGTTATGTTCTTTCCAGGTGCGTTGCCCCTTCTTTCCGTCCCTGTGCATCGTTCATACCGTACCATGTACGTAGATTTTAAAGCCAGCGGAGAAGAAAGCGAAGTACCCCTACGGGGCTATGAATGCAGGTCGACCAGTAACACCGCCGCGCAAGCAAAAGAAGAAGGATGGCAAGATGGGTTGAGATTGCCTTGGCCAGGCAGTGGCGGAACAACATCACTATGGCAAGGGCACCTTCACCTATCCTTGCCTCATGTACCGCCTTTCTCCGTTCTGTTCCATTCCATCTTTTTTTAAGTTTACTGTTTGGTGTTGCGATTAGGCGTTAGATGGTTATCCGGGTGGTAATATTTGCAGAGATCGGGCTGCAGCGCTAGGGGCTGAAGAAGATGTCTGGACCAGATGGCGGCTGCTTGTACCATGACTGTAATGCGTAGGGGGCTATGGGCGGCGGGGAGAAGTACACATAAAAGTATCAAAAGCGTATGCATGGACAGCGCCGTTCTCCTGTATCACCACTCCCCTTTGCCCGGCTTCATCTCACTCCCCAACGAACTTAATTATCTACTTTCCTTACTGACCCCGATGACTGCTCATTCCCGCTGGCTCATATCATCTATACCATTCGTGTCATGTTCCGACAGGTGTCCGCTAAATCGCTTGTCTCCCAGTCCTCCATATCGTCTGGCGTGCATAGGACCACGTCCCTTTTCTGTTGTCAACTCCGTACTCTTATCATTTTCTTATCACGATTGGAGAAATGCAATGTCTCGTGTTGTATCTGCTGTGCGCCAATAGTCGGAATTCGGAAAGTCTAATGACTTGAGACAAGTGCTTCAACTGTTGGCTTTGTGCCTCGCATTTATCCACATGACGAACTTTCACTCGCACCCTCGATGATGTCAAGGTTCTAATTCCGGCCGTAGCCCATGGATACCAGTCGCACTTGGTGGCCCTCAGACTGGACTGGAAAGTACTCGCTGGTGTCTACCATTCAGAAATTGTGACTACCTCTCCCTCTTCCATCCTACCTCGCCAAAAGGCTTTGCCATCTTTCGGCGCCCACCGGCTTGGCCCCTTGCTTGTCTCGCCAGTGATCCCTGCTATGCCCTATGCTCCCACTACAAGGACTGCGCCGCATTATTTCCGTGTTCCGTGCTCTCCCGACGTCTCTGCCAAGGTCTCGGCGTTCCGCGCTTGTCTTTGCCCCTTTCGTATTATGCACTTTAACTATGTTCGTGGTCGTATTGGAACATGGGCAATGCCTTGCTAATCGACCCGTTACATCTGAAGAACAGTAACGACCACTTTCGAGGCTCAAACCACAGCTCAGTCAGCTCGGCCAGACGCTTTCCCGTACCCCTCAAACGAACAGGGAGATTCTTGCCCACATACCCTCACGGTCTCTGTCAACAATACTCGTGCGAAGCTTAAAGCCGTTTCTGTCCTTGTCCTGAGATACGTTTCACCGCTTGTGCGCCGCCGCGCCGCCGTCGCCAGGGCGGCTAGCGACAGCCACCATCCGCGCATTTCGGGCCAAGCTCTGACGGCCATTATCCTCTGCGCGGGCATCGTATTCTGTGTGCTCGTCGGCTGTGTTTTACAGCTCCCCGCCGCGTACATCTCTCTGCGCAACCGCTATTTTCGATCTGGTCGTACCGGGACACCCACTCCTAGTAGTAGTAACAGCATGCCGGGCCTTTACGACGTTGAGATGGGCGATCAGGACACGGGGGAGTCTTTGGATTGTTCGCCCCCACCACCTTACTCACGTGCACCCTCCTACGAGAGCTCTAGGGATAGGGATAATAGTACTAGCACTGGCGAGTGTCAGAGTACATCATAGTGTTTGTTATTGGCTTCAGTGCCTCAGTTGGATCTATATCGGCCGTCACATCTTCGTCTGAATGTAAGCTATTTGTTGTTGACTGTTGAGAGCAAAGAACTTGTGGCGCCGCGTGACGCTCTCGGGTGATTCACATGACCGACGTCGACGACCTTTTTTCCGTCAATACTATGGCGACAACAGCTGGCACCTCGACTCCATCTTCTCCTCTTCTTATTCCGTCTACGGCCTCGACCCTTTGGGCCCGTGTCCTTGATCACCGCGGATCATCCACTGCTAATGCTATCACCGCTCAACCCCCCTCATATGCCCAGTTCACGCCCCAAGACAAAACTGGCACATCCACCCGGATGCTCTTGCACGATACGCACGCGCGCCTGGAAAATTTTTCGGAACGCGCCAACTTGGTCTTCTCTGAGATCGAAGCTTCCAAGAGGGAGATGGTCCGCGTCAGGGAGGACGTCGAAAGTGCCCGCGAGATTGAACTCGATACTATTGCACAATTAAGCATGTTTCTATTATTATTTTTTCGCGCATATATGCTTGTTTTCGTGTGCTAATCTAACTAACACATACCTTTATGTGCATCAGTTAATCGATGTCAATCTTCTCTCCAAAAGACGATCGGAGAGCCAGTGCAATCGCGTGAATTTACTATGATGCAGGCAAGCCTCACAGTGACAACGGAGCGCCTGCACGCCCTCGAGGAGAATATCAATGGCAAGCTCAATGCATTGACCGCGGTAGAGTGTAGTCCGATGCTCTCTGCGGAGAAGACATCGAACCATATTCTCCTGCATGTAGCTTCTTCAAGCTCAAAACCAGTTGACGCAATCTCTCCAAGAGCAGTTTTCCCGCGTCCAAGCCCAGCAAAGCCAAATTCTCGAGCTGCTTGCGCCACTGCACCCGATCCTCCAGTCCGTACCGCTTCATATAAACCTCGCGCGTAATGCTATCCTGGAGAAGATACCTGAAGGCTGCCCATGCACCAATGATTGTTCCGGCGGATTAATCCCATCCACTCAGCCTTCTTGCAATACGTTATCATCGCAGGAGAGCGCCGAGCCACCCTTGAAAGTAAGAAAAAGGATGAGGACTAACCTGGATAGACAGAACTGTGACCCACACGGCCCGCCTGTGAATCGTTATGAAGACCAACCCATCGCTGTCGAAGAGCGTCAAATCCTTCACCGACCTGCGCGTAAATCCGGGGAAATCCTAACCTCCTCTCGGCCTCAACGTATTGGCACCCATTGCGGTGTACAGACTCCAAGCGGTGGTGTGAACGGTATCGGTGGTGTGACTCGTAATCATTTGCAGAACACCAGCCCTGTGTCTGGCAACGCTGCGCTGGTGAGCAGGCTGTCAGCCATCCCAAGAGGTATAGCCCCATTGGTCTTCTTGGTTTCTCACTCACTCTGAGCATGGCTCGCGTAGCGTCAGACGAAGAAAGAATTCATATTTCTTCAAGGGTGAGTTCGCTTTTACCATACGGGGGTACATGACTACCCCATGTTACGCAGGTCCCTGTTACGGCAGTCCAGGGGAAGAGATTCATTTTGTTTGATGATGACGACGATGACGACGAGGAGCTTTGAATGTTCCCATGTCAATTCCCACGAAACATTACAGCACCCGCGCATTCGTGTTGGTTCTGAAATTCAGTACCTATGTCTCGTGTGACATATCTGTCATCGGAACCGAACTCTCAGTCTTATTAATGGATTAATGAAAGCCCGAAAGACACGCTTCAATGGTCAGTCGTCAGTTACCGTGTCGCCCGACGTGAGACACTGTTATCTGTACGGCACTCCGACCCCATCAAACCCGACTCGGACTGAACTGATGGATTCGGATCCCGGGGTCTATTGTAAGTAACAACCCCCGCCCAAGGACAGCAGTTGCAAGTCACGGTGTCAACGTTTCGTTACTGTACCCCTTCAATCTGCTTCTCATGGCTGTGCCTACTACGAAGAAGCACAAATGAAAAACCGGGGTTCCTACTGGGTTTCCCCGCTCTTATTTCAACTAGAAGCATAGAAGCCAGCATAATACGTAGAAGCCGTTGTTCGTGGCTACAAAAGTTGGTTTCTTCTCTGGGATTGTGCTTACTTACCGTGAACGTTAAAGCTAGCTGCATCACATGGAGATGGAGCAGTCGAGTCGGTACAACAGCGGGTTTCTCACCCCTCTATCCCCCCTACCTCCCCCGCGGAGCCTTTCCATTTTATGATGAAGATAGCACATGTGTCGCTGTCCGTAGGCAAGAAACGGATGATGTGGAGTGCGATCTAGAGTTAGTTGAGCTTTTGGCTGGTCAAGAAAAGTGGCCTTAATTTCTTTTATTTTTTATTTTTCCGATGGTGACCACGCTGTAGCGAAACGTATCTAGTGTATCTAATCTGCGCAACCTCTTCCGGGATGACACAGATTACAGTATATACCGTGAGTCTCGCTCTTTATATTACTTCTCTTCCAACCCGAGGCCACAATAGCTTGATAGAGAAGATAGCTTCGTTAGCTTTACACTTGTGCTAAACAATGTTTCAAATATAGCCAACCCAAGCACCAGTGGCAACTAATACTGTACAGTAACTGCAACTGCAGCCTTTGCAACTCAACTCGCGAAAATGTGAACATGCGAAACAAATGATCGTGCGCCGCTTCTTGCTCGCGCCTTTCTGGCTCTGGCTCTGGCTCTGGTTGGCCGGCTGAGATCCGACCGCCTCGACCGCCTCTACCATCTGGCTCCGGGCCACCTAGTCTGGCCCTTCCTCCTCTATTTCTGCGGCGTAGTGTTACTTCTGAATGTAGTACTACGATAAGATCCCGTGATTGATGATGACGAGGATCACGACCGATCGGATATTGGCAAAGCCGTAAAAAACTCCCCCACTCTGCTTCTCTTCCAAGCTTCGTCGTCGTTCGTCGTCGTCATCGTCGTTGCACTCGGATAAATTACAGTTTTTTTCTCCATATTTTGTTCGTTCCCACTCGCCACTCGGAACACCGCGGCGGTGCGTACGTAGCGTCACGGTAGCGTACCAGGTACAGTACCGTGACAGTACGTGCCACGCTGCCAGCTCGTTGACAGCCGAATTACCCGGAGCTCGCATCCTCAACATGACTTCACACATTCACACAAACTCACGCTGTTCCTTTTCTCTAAATCCGCAATAAATGAATTGGAAGAAACAATTTGTGTCATGTCCTTTTTTAAATTTGCGTACTGTACGTACGATTGATTAACCGGCGCTGTCGTCGCACCTGGATACAGTAATTAGGGGAAAAGGAATGCTATCTTCATTACGTGACATTTGTGCTAAAGGAGAGTGTAGCGTGGCGCATGCACGCACGAGTTCAAATTAGCGTAGCGAGTAAAGGGCCCTGCCAGGAGAGGTAGAGATAAGTCGGGTGGGGCCAAATCATCGGTCGGTTTGCATGACAAGGTGAAAAAAAAGCCGGAAATGAGAAGACATCGTACATAAGCTTAGGTATGCAAGGTACTTAGTGAGATCCAACCCAGAACACACATTTATCCAAGGAGAAAAAAAAAAGGGGGTACAGAGAAGAAAGAAAATGCGGTATATCAGAAAAGAGGGTTGTGGAGGGGGCATCATCATTCACGCGCAACCCAGTCATTACTCCGAGACGCGAGCTCTATCGAGTTGTCGGTCGTCCAGAATACGCGCTCAGTTGCACTTCGTCCAGTCCAACTTTTTTGATCGCGAAGTATCATTGCCTAGGAGACGAAATCCGTAAGCCGTAAGGTCAAGAAAGGCGAATGCCCAAAGCATGCATTATGCCGCAATAGACTACTACTTACCTGCTGCGCACCAAAATTACGTTGGTCATGTGCGAATACGTCCACGTTCTCCTCAAGTGCATCATATAATGTTTGCATGTCTTGTAGGATTGCCTGCAGCACCCGGACACATGCGAGCGAGAACTGCTCCTTGCGGTTACGTACCATGGTACCATTTGACGAAGGTGGAGGAAGAGATTGTGAGACTTGCTGCAACACCGTGTGCATGATCCGTTTTGTCTCGTTCATGATCTTCTGCGCTGCGGGGTAGTTCTTGCGTGATACGAGTACCAGAGCGCGTGTGATCATGTCCGAGGCGAGCAATTCCATGCGCCGCCGTACGATGACTGTGTCCGAACGACCAGGCTGCTGCTGCCGGACGGGGCTGGTGCCCCCAGCCGGAAGTAGCGTGACCGTGAGGAGTACGGGATGCGCGAGGCGCGAAACATGTTTGGCTGCGGCTGGGTCGTAGAACGAGCCATCGATCTCGAAAACGGGTACCTCGTCGATCATGCGGTCCATCATACCATCCGTGAGGTCGCCCAAGTCATCGATACTTTCGGCATCGAGGCCCAAACTCTGATTAAATCGTTCCGTCGCGCTCATCGCCCGCCTTGCGCCGCGAGTGTTATTCTGGTGAAACGCATCCGTGTTATCGAGCTCAACCTCGACAAGCATCTCCTTGCGTTCACCATATCGCAGTTCGCCCACGTCAACGTCAACGTTACGCCCATCAGATGCGACAATCGAGGACGGTCCCCCAGATGCCTTGCGGATGCGGAAGCGGTTGCCTTCGACGACTTTCAAGTGCAGCTTCATGCTCATGGATCCGATGGACATCATCCCACCGATGCATCCCGCGAGGCAACTCCGTAAATCGTACCAGTCATTTACGAAGGTATACGTTCCGCTTGTGTGATTTGACATAAGCCAAAGAGATGCAGGGTCGTGTGATCGCCCGTAACCAAAGGAATGGATCGGTGCGTTTGCCGCTTCTGCCCGCGCGAGAACGAGGTCCATTTGTGCGCGCCGTGTGCTATCTGCGGCATCGCTGACAAGAAGCATGCCGGCGACAGGATTCCGTGACTTGCGTTGCAGCATGACATCAAGACCTGTCAGAATACCGTAAGCCAGGGGCGCCAAAAGATATCAGCACGACAGGGTCGTACCGTGGTTGACAGCAGTGACGACATCGGTCTTCTCTTCCTTGTTTCCTCGTACGAGGAATTCATCTTCAAACAGTTGACTTTCTTCGGGACGGTATCCAATTTCGTCAACAAATTTACTAAGCCGCGTACGGCTCGGCGCGCGTCCCAGCGAGAGGAAAGGTGTCTTCCGTACAGCGCCGCCAAGCCCGACTTCGAATGTGACAAATGACAATCGATCGCGTGGCCCAAGCGACGCAATGACGAAATCAAGTGACGCCTTTATGACACGAAGCTTGAGCGCAGCCGTGCTTGGCGATGAGCGACTAGGTGGGAGAGAGATGACCAGGATAAGGTCCAGAGGGGGGTGAGGGAGGGGTGCGAGAGAGTTGGAGGGACCGGCGGACATATGGGGCGCATACAAGGGACCGGAAGAGAAATGAGATGTTGTCTCATCCTCTTGAAGAGGAGTGAGTTTGCCTGTCGCGTTACTATGAAACCCGTGATTGATGACGGATCCATGGGACGTGAAGCTCGATAGCGTCGACCTTCCTGAGCTGTGAAGTAAACTGCTCTCCGCCGTGCTTGAGCTTGTCGCCGTGCTCCCGCTGAGCATTCGCATCGCCTTGGCACTGCCACCAAACTCCTCCATGTCGAGTGGAGGGTGATCTGGCTCCCGTCTTGGCCCATGGAGATGCGAAACAAGTGACTGAACATTGGCCTTCCACGTTTCGAGTGAGGACCGATCTTTGAAGATCAAAATAAACGAGTCGAGCCTCTCATCCTCCATATCTATGGTTAGGCTTAGCTCCCCTTGAATAGATGTGTCGGTGACCTGGCGGATGTGCTTGATATAGATACGACCCTTGAGGCGTAACACGCCTTTCGATTGACTTGTCACACCGCTGGTCACGGATGCGCCGTCAGTGAAGGTAGACGCTGCACCTGATGCGCTCGAAAGGAATCGTCCAAGAGAACGCTTTTTCTCCTCGGCGACGCATATGATGGCCTCTCGGAAGAGATAGACATAGAACTCGCGGACAAGGGCATCGCGGCGCACTGAGAGCAGGTCATACATCTGCAGAGGGCCAAGTCCCGAAAGTGGATGACCTTTCCAGTCGATTATGCGGTTCCTGAGGTCTTCGGTGATAGCAACAAACGGAGACGCGTCCTGGGACTGAATTGTTGGTGCATAAGGAGGATCACGACTGGACTGGCTATCGTGAGAAGAAAGTGTGGGGGGAGCGGCAGATGATGGTTGGCGGCGCCGGACAGTGGATGAGGGTTCAGGTACATTATGTGTCGCATATGGATCTATGACAGGGCCAGGTACATGACCAGACCCGCGCTTGCCTGGCAGCTCGACGACAACAATACACGTGAGCGCTTGGGTAGGCTCGGTGTTGCGGGTAAGGGAGGAGAACTCTGGGAGCACTTGGATGGACGGCGTCACCACAAATGCGGCGTTGTCGCCATACGAGCCTGATTTGAGAGACGGCGCAACAGGTTCGATCGGGTCATCCTCGGTTGGGTCATAGGCTCGCCCTGCGGTGGGCAAATTTCGATCGCTCACACGCCCGGCGGCTAGTGCATCTCTCCCTGGATAGTGTGAAGGCGAGTTTCGGTCACCCATGCCTGTGAGGGCGGCAAGTTCTGTACCACGGGTGAGCCAAACGTATAGGGAAAGGCGCCTAAAGAGAGAAAGAGACATACTGTTTGATTTTCCTCCATCGCCGTCACCAACCTTCATTGGCCGCCGGCACACACCACATACACCCAGATTCGACTTGCGTAGAACGGCAGTTGCGCGATTTGCCCCTGGAACAGGTCCATACACGGCGGTAAAGCAAGCCTATAGAAGAGTTAATGCTGAACTAAAAACACAGACAAATAAGATAGTCAAAGGAACCAACGAATCCGGTAAGAATCTCGGACTTTTGCTACACTACGGACTCTCGCACGTAAATGGGGAGCGGAGGGGGAAAAATGAGGGTTGTAGACGGCGAGCGGAGCGTGGAGTAGAATAAAAGATCCCCGTCAATGGGGACACGGGGATGAAGGCTCTCGGAAAGAAACGTGAATTGAGCCTGAAGAGCAGCAGCGACGAATCCAAACCGACCATAGACTAGGCAGGATGATCAAAGGTGAAAAACACACCTCGTGGAGGGCATGGCCACACTCGGGCACGATATGAGGTTTCTCTCCGGGCAAACGAAAGCTAAAGGAGAGAGGTTCGAGGCAGACGGGGCAGTCTTCCTCATCTTCGGAAGAGTCGTGACTGGACACGACGGGGAGCGGGGCATGTGCCATGAGAGCGAAGGGATGGGAGAGATGTTCTTGGGTATGGGATTTGAGAGTGGGAGTTGAGCGATTAGAGTAGGCGGTAGAGGAGGGGATGAGGGAGCGAAAAGAAGATGTAGATGAGGGACGTGGATCGCCCTTGTTTGTGGGGTAGAAGGAAGGGGCGGAGAGGTGATCGGTATCGGGAGGACGAGGGGATTTGTTACTTTTCTGGAACCAAACGGAGGGATGAGCGACCCTCATAAACCGGGGGAGAGGCGGTGACCGTCTGCGGGAGAGGAAAAGGAATATCGTCCTCTACTTCTCTTACACTTTTACCCAATCCACTCCCGCTAACCATATCCGGTCCCTCATTTGTCTCTCTCCCACACACCCGATCATTCGAACCGCGGTCCGGCTCAGTCTCACAGATCTCACCCCTAACCTTTTTTTTTAAATTTAATAAAATAATCCCGCTAACGAGTAGAGAAAGAGTGGGTCCAACTGAGCCAAGGCCTCTTCAACTCCCCCCCCATTACTGCTCCCATCGAGGTCCAAACCTGCAACAACCCGTGATCCGCTTTCCTGTCTCAGGTATAGGTCCTGTGCAGCGTGATTTTGTATCATATACTGGTATGCTCATCTAAGGGTCAAACATGTCATTTCATATTTCATCTCATCGATCGCGATCAATACGCACTGACACGCAACGCCATAATCATTGGCCGCCACGCCATCAACTGCCACCGACTCTCGCGGCGGGCCCCCATCTGCATGCACCTGCAACCGACCCATTCGACCTTTGTGGCTTTCCTCCGAGTCATTCATTCAGGGACAATACCGTCGTAATTCCTCTCTGCTGGCGCTACCTGTGACACGGCAACTTCAATACGGAATGACATCGCCTAGCATGCATTTCGGTACTCAATAGTACTCAATCACGGATCTGCTGCTGCCTCAAGAAAAAGGTACATATATCATAGATGTCTCGCGGTGTGCTGGTCCCGGGGAGTTCCGCCGACAGTGACCCACCATTTATCATAGATTGGAATGGTCCGCCAAAATTTCTGTGACCAACAAAGCCCAGCGGGGCCGGCGAGGCACACGCCATCACTGGCGCCCACCGCCGACACGTGTAAATCTGATCCACTATTGCTTGAACGATTGATGCCAACACACGCGCATGATGGCGCACGTACCGTACCGTGATCCGTATCCCTCCTATCTCTCTATCTAGTCGCTCTAGGCCCTCCACTGCACTGCCATTCATCACAGGTCATACACTCACTCACACTCTTACAAATGCTGTATACGATAACGCTGCCAACCACCATACACGTCGTACTTGAGATACGTTTCACACCATGTCCTATACTCTGCATAATACATTTACTGTGCAATATGTAGCGAGGTTGATATTTGACACCGGTGGACGACGTGGGAAATAGCGCCAGGGTAACCCGTTATACGATAAATGAAATAACGAGCGAAGCTCATCACGCGGCTCCGGTTCCTCGGCGGTTGACGAGGGCCAGCTGGGTCCGAGGATAAATGTTTGTATTACTGTGCTACAGCTACGGTAGCACCTTAAATGCTTTCCCACTCTCTAACTCTCGATCGATCAGATTACCGATAGTTACATCACGAGATAAATTTGAGTCCTCTGACCAGCTTGGATGAGATAAGACTGAGGAATTGCCCACAAGACATGAAAGAAAGAGACCGATAAACTAAAGAACCAAAAAGTGCGTATGGATGACAGGATACAGTGACTTTTGACAAGTGTAAACTCAAAACGATAGCATCCAAACTAAACTCCGAGAAAGAGACCGAAAAAATAAAATTCACGCTATTATCCTGGGCGCAGCCCCTATTTTCGGCACTTCTTGGTCAGTTGCTCTGAGCCCGCGTCGTGCACGACCTAGGTGAAACCCGCTCTCCACTCCATACCGCGACTCGATCCGTGTCCTTGAAAGATGATAAAGATTTACTGTGGCCTTGCTCTTCCATGCGCCGTGTATTCTCGGCATGCGAAAGATTCAGGTTGCGGCGCGTTTGTTCAATGACTTCGTCTACACCTGAACCGCTGGCCAGCTCCTTCGCACTGGCCCGCCCACTTGAGCCATTACTCGTGCTCACCTCCTGATCAACCCCGTTCTCCATTGCTAGACTCAAAGCGGCTTGTCTCTCGCCGACACTATCCTCCCGCAAGATCTCTTTTGACAGAGTACTCCCAGTTTGAGATAAAGGTGGGAAGTAACCCTCGCCTTCACTGGCATCGGTGCTCGCGCCTGAAAAATAATCGATTTCCTCTCCGCTTTGACCTTTCGTTACCGATACCGGCGCGCCGACTGCAGCATTAGTCAACGGGTTGCCTCCTGGCCGACCCCAGAAAGCCCCCGGAGACATGGTTGACGCGGGAGAGAACGTTACCGCGGGATGATTGGATTGCGAAAGCGTCGGTGGACCAGGCACAAATTGAAAAGAGGGCATGCTCGGCGTGATCGGGGGTAACCCACTTGGTGTCATATTAAGTGTCAGTGAGGGTGGATGCGCGGGGTGCTGAAGTGGCGGCCGTGCATGTGAATACATCGGATGGTGGAGAGGAGAATGAGGGTGTGTAAGTGGGGAGTGCATGGGAACGCCCAGTTTGTGCGAGGGAGAGATATGGGTGCCAGGAGCGAACATGGGGGACACTGGTGATAAAGTGTGGCTTGGTGGTTTATCACCAGTGTGGCTTGGCGGGGCAACGAAGGTGGAGGCTGGGGGGATGGAGATAGGCCCAGGGTGCGCTGGGTGTGTGTGAGCTCGCTGCCGAGATGGGGGTGACGTTTGCTCGAGACTTTCTGCGGTCTCCCTTTGAGAAGAGGGTATAGGCATTGGCAATGAGTGGCTCGACTCGGGGTGTGTCGAAGAAGCGGACGCAGTGAACGTGAAGGGATCGCCCACGGCGTGGTTCTGTGGTGGAGGAAATTCTTTCTTGGGCAAGGGCTGGGGTAGATGCAACGGGGGAGACGACACGCGCGACCCTTTCGTAGACGATATACCCGCACTAGACGAAGGTGGTGTGGGCAAATCTGAAAGACCAATACTGGGAGATTCTTTTCTAAGTATGGAGTTGTTCGTATCCATTGGGTCAGAGAGTCCAAGACTAGAAAGATGTGCGAGAAGTTGATGCTCAGGAGTTGCACCTACACGTGGCAATAGAGCCTGAGGCTGGGACCGTGGAAAAGAAGGAAGGACATTCAACGGTGGAGGAGACGTTCTGCTCTTCACTCGACTCAAATAATATGCGGTATAATCGAGAGATTGCGGAGGCTGCGGAGGCAATGGGTTGCTCCGGGAGGATGTCGGTCTGGCAGTAACGTTAGCCATTGAGGCGAGGGATGCCACGTTGACTCCCGAGAACGGTGATGTCAGCGAGGGAGAGGAAGGTGCTGTCAGGGACTGCCCTACTGAGGGCATGAACTTGTCATAGTGTACTTTGAGGGGTCGACTATTGTACTCGTAGCTGGAAAGAAAATATCAACTAATTGAAAAGGGGCCATAGCACAGATAGCCAGTACCCATTGAACATATTCACCGCGCGTTCAGCATCGTGCTCTGTGGCGAAGACCACAGTGCCGAATCCCCGAGATCGTCCATCTTGGCCAAGAGCGACGTCCGCGCGGAGAATGGTACCCGCCTGACGGAAAAGATCTTTAAGATCCTGCCATTGGCAGTGAAATGGTAACTAGATATCCTTGAGAAAATCGGACTGGATCACGACCATGAGGAGACCCACGTTGCCGACGAATAAGTTACGACTGATACCACCCGCAGTAGCCGGCCGATCATGGCCAAAAATCATGAAATGATCTGGATTTGACTCATCTAGAGCGCTTCTCGGTGGAATCTGTGGGGCGAACGAAGTGGACGGCAGTGGACTGATGGATGGCGGAAGTGTGGTTGGGAAGCTATGAGGTGGTCTTAGACCACCAGTAATGACTGGTGCGTGACTACTGATAGGCGCGGGGATATGGTAGCCTAAGGTAGGATTAGAAAAGTTATCAAAATCACTGGGCAGGCGGTCTAAGCGAACTTCAAGAACGCGAGACTGCCAGGAATAACCGTTAAACATATCAACGGCACGCCCAGCATCCTCTGCAGTAGCAAGAAGGACGGTGCCATGACCGCGCGAACGATTGTCCGGGCCTAAGGAGACGTCTGCGCGGAGAACAGTGCCGGCCTTACGGAATAGGTCTTTGAGGTCCTGCCAGCGAACCCGGTAGGGAAGCTGTGACAGATCAGTCTCGGCGAACTCCCAATCGGGTGATGAATGTGAAACGTGGAAAGTTGAAACACGAAAGGGGCCCGACACCGGCGCCTGTGCTGACTACGAATCGGGCACTGCAAGGAGAACAAGGGGCTGGGGGACACACGTCCGCAGCGCATGAAGACGCGAATATTTGGAAAGAGGCAGAAACGAAAGCAGTAGGGGGGAGAGGGGAGGAGAAAACGTACGTTGCCAACGAAAAGTTGGGTGCGAGTATCTTTGAGGGGAACGTGACGACCGTCTGAGGATACGGCAGAGGTGGCTTGTTGAATAACGGCGTCTATTTCTTCACTAGTGGGTGGATGTACTAGGGAAGGGGGAGGATTTGATGGGAGCACGGGAACGGTGGCAGAGGAGGGGCTTGAGGAGGACTGGACGATATTCTAAGAGAATATGATAAATATATGCGGGGGAGGAAGAAAGGGCGAGCATACAAGGGAGGATTGTACGTCCATGAAGAGGGCCAGGACTAGGGAAAGAAGGGATCGTACTCGCACGGAAAGAAAAATGCCGCAGATGGCAGCCGCTCATGATCATCAACCTCTTCCGTCCTCCTACCAACCGACGGTTGAGGACCGGCAGCGGTCTCGGAGGGGGTAAGTATCCACTCATCTCGCCACACGAACGCTCCACTTTCGCACCTGTTAACAACCCCGTATCTCAGTTGCCACATCTTGACGTCATCACCCTCATTCCAAATCGGGTTTCTTCCCTTCCTGCGCATGCATGTATCCACCATCGCATCTTTCTCGGGTACAGTACGGACCACACGATCTGCTTTTCTTACAAGCTATACACTCTGACTGCTGCGCTTCCGTAGCTCGGACTCATCTACTCGTGTTCTTCTGGCCTACTTCCACGTCGCCTCTTCCTGGTCATGATATCCTCTTCCTTAGTTTCCTTATCCTTAATCTTCGCAACAATGCTGCCACGAAACCTTTCGGTATATCCTCATCAGGGTAAACCCCGACATTCTTCTACCTCCAATGGCTCATTATACAGAATCCGTGCTGCTTTATCTACCGTATATCGCACTCTCAACCCTTCTCGTACCCGCCTCTCTTTGCTTGTATCAGTAGTTCCTTGCACAATTGTCGATGGCCACACCAGAACACGCACATGCTCATGAGGTTCCTTCACATCCCATGCAATGCGTGGAACGTCCTTCCGCTGCCGAGTTTGCATCCGATGCGAGATGTCAAGCGGATCCAGGTTGCCAAATAGAGCAGGAGCGCGAGCTTGGGCGACACTCTATTCAATACGTTGTCGGTGATTGTATCCCAGATGGTTACAGCGGATGCCAGAGGGCCACACTTGACTCTCCTTCTGCCTGTTGCAACCCTACATCTCTCGACCGTGCACAAGGTGTGTTTGCTTCGGATCGCCGATGCTTCCTGATCTCCTTATCGTCTGTGCACCGTCCGCTTTCTAGAGCCTTGTTGTCAAGGAGATAGTAGCGCGATCAGCCACCAGGATCGATGTTGTCTAGGATCGTGCCAATGTTGTACGCTTGGCTCCCAAAACATAGAGTGTCGTCAAGGTATTTTCGGATGTTTTGATGCCCGAGCGCTAGCGGGTGCTCATTCTTTGACTGCAGAGGACGATTGCCGCTCCGACTGCACCCCAAGCGGACAGGCGTGTCCCATTCCTTCTGGGCCAAATGCTGGCCGTGAAGGTAATGTGATCGCTTCAGCCGCGGAATGCGGTGGCTGCGACTGTTCACCGAAGGGTCATTCACGTGGACAATCGTGTCCCAATCGTACTGGGTCAATTGCTGATAATGAAAACAATGTGGTCGCAGCCGCCGCGGAAGACAATAGTTGCTCTGACTGTACCCTGAAGTGTCATCCATCACGTGGACAGGTTTACCCTGTAGATATCGGCCCAGCTGAAAAGCAAGACATTGTAGTCACCTCTACTGTGAATACTCGTGCGTCTATTTAATTTTTGTGTATCTCGCCAACATTTATTTATGCCAAACAGACGACGGGTCGAGTGAATCCTATTGCAAAGGTCATCCAAACGCTGACCATTTTAAGACATCTGGCACGTCCATCCAAAGTCCCATATACTTTTCGGACGACCTCCATCCCCGTCCCTGTGGCAGAATTAGCCGAAATGCCACTTGTCATTTGAAAGCTACCCTCAGACGCTCCTCCGAGGTCAAATGTTGCTGTCTGGGCAATTGGCGTGTCAGATCTCCCAAACAACGCCACCATCATCACTCCCATTCCCAGCTGGGTTACCCCCGTCCAGAGGCGAAGAAACAGGAAAGTTTGACAACAGGAACCCGGCGCAAAATTTCCCTCGTATCTGAGAAGGGCAATCAGCCAATAATCACTGAAGACGCTGCTGAACAAGGCATTGGTGGCCTCCAGACAATACTGCTGGCTGTCAAGGGAATGGAATGCCCGTCTTGTGTCACAAAACTTACAAGAGCTCTTCTAAAGCTTCCGTCGGTCCAGGACGTCAAGGTCAATATCTTCACGGGTCAAGCTTCTCTGACATACCGAGAGGGTTTTATTTTTCCTTCCACCATAGCAAACCGAGCCACGAAGGCTACTGGATTCGTTTGCGAAGTGGACGATGAACCTCGACTCGAAGGAAAGCACAGAATACTTTACATCAAGTTTCAAACGACAACTGTATCTCCTCCCGTTCTTCCCCCCGGAGTGGTGATACTCAAGGCATCGCACACTGAATCTGGTGCAGTCTTTAAGGTCCAATATGATGCCGCCGTGATACAGCCCCGCTCCGTCTTGGACATCTTTGGCCCTTTGGGCGGTTCCTTCTTTCCCCCTTCGAAGTCGAATGCCGGTGCGCAGGTCACCACGGAGGTCACCTCACTATTTCGCCGAACCCTTATATCCGCCGTTCTCTCCATCCCCGTTATGGTATTCGCCTGGGCACCGCTACAACCTCATCCCGTCGTATACGGCGCGATCTCTCTTTTTCTCGCGACGTGTATCCAATTTGGTGTCGGTGCACCCTTGTATAATACGGCATTTTACACACTTTTCGTACAGCACATCCTCGATATGGATGTACTCGTCGCTCTCTCTTCCACGATTGCGTATGTCTTTTCGCTCGTTGGATATGCCATGCAGGTCGCCGGTCACGAATTCAGCACACCATACTTTGAAACACCGGCGCTACTCTTAACACTCATCACTCTCGGCGAGCTTATCTCTGCGTACTCACGCCGACGTGTTACATCAGCACTTGACGGTCTGGGTACGCTGCAGCCAGACCTGGTCCAAATGGTCTCAGTGGATGGCGCCACGGCCGCAGCCACTCACGTGGACCTTGTGCAACCCCATGACGTTCTTCGCGTTGCGCCAAACACGCTTATCCCTACCGATGGGATTGTGCTACAAGGATCAACTCAAGTCGATGAGTCTGCTCTCACTGGTGAGAGTTTACCCGTTGACAAGGCCCTTGGCGCTCCCCTCACTGCTGGGACCCGAAACTTGACCTCTTCGATTGATATGAAAGTCGACCGAGCACCCGCAGAGAATACTCTCGCCGAGTTCTCTGCTTTCTTGGCGCGCCTGCAAGAGGCACGTCTTCCTGTACAAGATCTAGCGGATCGTGCGGCTGCATTGCTAGCTCCGGTCATTCTAACCGTGGGAGTGGTTGTTTTCGTCATATGGATCGTCGTAGGGAAGTACGTTCGCGGGGAGCACCTTGCCAAAGCAAGTTTGGCAGCGCTGCGATATGCCATCGCTGTTTTGGTTGTGTCGTGCCCGTGTGCCATCTTGCTTTGCATTCCGATGGTAATCGTCACAACTGGTGCCGTCGCTTCCAGGGAGGGCGTACTGCTCAAGGTCTGTTTCCCTCCATGTAGCCGTTCCACTGTTGTTTACGAACTCTGGAGACTGCAACCGCCATTCAATGTGCTAAGAACACCACCGTCGCCGTGTTCGACAAGACTGGCACTTTGACACTCGGTCAGATGGGCGTTGTTGAAGCACATATTGTACGTGAAGAGGCCGTAGGCAAGATTATGGCACTTGTCTCCCAGGACTTGCACCCCGTTGCTCAGGCAGTCGCCAAATATCTACGTACGACTTACCCGCACATCTCTGCTGTACCACTTCCAGGTCAGGCCCAGTCAATCCACGGCAGAGGCCTCGAAATGACAGTAGACGACGTACAAATTCGCGGTGGCAGTCCAAGTTGGCTCGACCTACAAACTGAGCCACTTTATTCACTCATGACGCTGAAGGCTATGACCATGTTCGCCGTGACTTTCAACACGGAGATGGTCGCCATTTTTGGACTAGCCGACAGTCCACGCCCCAGTGCCGAGGCCGCGATTGAGAGTCTCCAACGGCAGGGGATCCAGGTCTATATTGTGTCGGGTGACACGCAACCCGTCGTTTGTACACTCGCGAAGCAGCTGGGCATCCCCCAAGAGCGCGCTATTGGCGGTTGCCTGCCAGAGGAGAAAGTCGATCGGGTACGTGAGCTGCAAGCTGCTGGCGGGTGTGTCATGTTCGTTGGAGACGGGACAAACGACACATTGGCTCTCGCTACCGCGGACATCGGTGTTGCGATGGGCAGTGGGACGGACGTTGCGCGGAGCGCCGCGGACGTCGTTTTCATCGCACCCGACCTTGCGCGTGCGCTGGCAGCACTGCTTCGTCTGTCGGGTGGCGCCGTGCGACGGGTGTACCTCAATTTCGTGTGGTCAGGCATTTACAACCTTTTAGCGGTACTTTTAGCGGCGGGTGCGTTTGTCAAGGTCTCCATTGCTCCTGAGTACGCAGCTCTGGGGGAGATGGTAAGTATCCTGCCAGTCATGCTTGTTGCATGGAGCATGTGGTATCTCAAGTTCTGATGGTGCTAATTACTCATGTCGTTTCGTGCGCAACTTTTAACTGCTCTCGTCGTCCGTGAGTTTTCTGG
Source organism: Russula olivacea (assembly GCA_963926505.1). Lineage (NCBI taxonomy): Eukaryota > Fungi > Basidiomycota > Agaricomycetes > Russulales > Russulaceae > Russula > Russula olivacea. The sequence goes on from OZ004884.1 coordinate 2,834,059, forward strand.
GTTATAAAGGATATGTAAATGTTAGCACAGAAACTGAATTACACTGGCGCTTATAGTGCGCTCAATGAGTGCCGAGTTTTATTTAATATAAGCTAATTACGTAAAAGGATGGTAGTCAGGTTAGGTTCAGATTGACAGGAAAAAATACTAACTCTGTCGGGTTAGGTGAGGGCCAAGCAAATTGTTTTCCAGTCACTTCGCACGTTCGTTGGAGTGGTAAGTAGAGCCCTCTCGGCATGTGGCATGGAACTTCCATCCCATGCGAGACGTCGCTCTTAACTTTTTGAGAATTATTCAGTGGTATCTTACGGTACTGAACAGTGAACAATGGCTCGATGGTCCAGCGTATCTAGCTCGCGCTAATCTAAATGAAGTAAATGATAAGAGAGGTCACGGTGGGATCGCCGGCGCCCGGACTTAATTTGAATACATCCTGCACCCTCACTCCGCTCATTAATAGAGAGAACAAAACATTCCAAAAAGAATCCAATTGCGGGCCCCGACCGTCGACGTCGACATCTTGCAGGATACAAGGTAACTGATCTCTCGCCGAAACAAGACTTGGCTAACCGCCGCCTTTCGGCCCTTTCCTCTTAACGCTATTCAATTAGTCGGTCGAATTGAACACAGCAGTACTTGTACGCGAGTCCTCTGCAGCAGCTCTATCTTAGCGCGTTTGTCAATCTTCACTAGCGCTTCTCCTGCCTAAAGACGATCGTATGTCGTTTATGAACTACGTAGTGCAATCCCAGTGGGTGCCATGCTACTAGTACGAGTGCGTAATATACCGTAGCTTGAAGAAGGGCCCGGGCTTGTGTTTAGATCATCACCGACCACTCGAAAATTTGGTTCTTAGTACTGATCTGAGTCAAACCGGATGGTCCTTGGTCCTTGGTAGCTTGCACTCGGATCCAAGAACTTATCCGAGGGCTGTTACAGATCTGTACCCGCTCTGGCTGTCTCCGAGTCGCCCGTCCTACTAGTACTAGGACTCGGTGTCTCGGAGAATATAGACGTCATGGGGGTATCAAACCCACTTCGCTTCACGTGCCAATTGAAGCCTTTTAGAAGGTGGAGTACTACAGTGGTACATGGCAGCGAGTGTCGATGCCAGTGCGGAGCGTGCCAGTGCGTGTGGCTCAATAAAGAATAGAGTAGTCCCGTCCGATCTCTCGGTCATCCGAGTCACGGTTCAAGTGGACTAAAGCTTAAGCGCAACAATTGAATGCGGACTAGTATCCTCGGATACGATCGTGTCATTTGTTTTTTTCTGGGCCCTGCCGGTGCAAGCGCAACGCGTATCTGCCAATGGGGTAAAGCAAGGAAAATGGGGAGGTGCTTGGATCCGAGACGAGAGGACCACGCGATAAAGATGCATGTGCAGTATCTTACTGTAACGAGTCTACTAACGACATAACCTTTTGCTCTACCGCCGTGTTTAAGAATATTGCTCCTCAGCAATATTGCCTCGATTCTAATTCGGGGATACACTAGGGTCGAACCTTCGCCTATCGGTACAGTACTAGTATTACATGTAATTGGTAGCTGGTTATTCCCTAACTAAGAACGCCACTGTACTCTGCTGACAATGCTACTTCACAGGCCATTTTTGACCCCACATTATTTGACTCCAGCCATTTTTTTGACCACGGCAAACTCGCTCTTTCCAGTAGCCATACAGAGTGAATAGAACTTCGAGTTGGGGTTGGATAGGAGGACAGTCGGGCTATCAAATTCCACAATGCGTCCTTCATCAAGTAGCATCACCTAGCCGGAGTGATCAATTTGCGCTAATTTGGATTAATGATCGTGTTGTGACTAACCCTGTTGTAATCAATCACAGTTCGAAGACGGTGTGCAATAGTTAGAATTGTGCTCTCGGCAAATTCACTGTGAAGGGTGCTTAAGAATCATAATAGGGAGAAATTCGGGATTTAGACAATTACTGTCGGATAGTTTGGCTTATGAGTTCATCGGTGGCGTAGTCGACACTGGTGCATGGTTATAATATACAATTATGAACGATAGACTGTATGCTTTACCTGGCCGTTGCCTAATACAAGTCAAGTCAGCGGTGTGGGCGGAGGCAAGACGGGGGAAATGCACGAACCTCATCCATGACGAGCACTTTCGATCGTTTCAAGATTGCTCTGGCCATGCAGAGCAATTGCTTCTCACTAGAAAGGATTAAGAATTGAGTCGTGAGTGAGCGAATGGGGGTCCAAATACCCGGTAGAGAAGTTCTCGCCACCCTCAGACACAGGCGATTCAAGATCGCGGAACACGTTAGCGTTAACACCGTCCTCTGGTGTTTCCTGGTCTTCAGATGGTATCAGGTGAACACGACGCAGTGCCTCATACTAACAATGAAGAGTGAACTTCTGAAGGTGCGGGTAGCAACGACTAACACTTACGATGTCGGCGTCTTGGTATTCATCGAATACGTCCAGAGTGGAGCGCAGAGTCCCGCTCAGGATAGTTGGATCCTCTGAGAAGTACTTGAGTATCTGCTTGGGTGTATCATGATAGGCGTGTCACATACGAGGGATGATCGTCAGATTACCCCGGAGGTCAGTTAAGCCCATCTCTGATATATCGAGGCCATCAATGAGAATCCGTCCCGAGGTAGCCTCAACAAAGCGGAAAAACGACAACGCCAAGGTAGTCTTCCCCGAACCGGTACGGCCTAAAATGCCAACCTAAGGAGATCATTAACTCGGTCAGCCTTGTTTGTCAAGATATGCTAACCTTCTCTCCGGGTTTGATGGAGAAATTCAGCTTATGCAACACATCAGGGAGGTCAGGCTAATGACAAGGAATGAGACGAAAATGAGCACGAGAGAACATAGTGACCACCTACGGCATATCTAATTACGAGATTTTCGCACACTATGTCCCCCTGGGATGGCCATGACTTTGGCGGGCGCGGCTCCACGAATTCGGGTGGCTCTGTTTCGAGCTCAGAATACTCTTTGATTCGTTCTAGTGCAACCTTTCTACCAAGTCAATTTCACTAGATCGGTAAGAAAGAAACCTTCATACCATCGACTGTTCTAGACTAACAAACCGCCGAACCTATTACGCATCAATCAGCATCTTACCGACTAGTCATGAATGCAACACTACCATAAACAAAATCTGCAAATCATATCAGCGTGTCATTCAATGTCACGCATGCAACACTTACATCAGTGGTAACAGCAGTCGCAAAAGCGAGAATAAAACCAGCCAGGGCAGCGTCGATAGTTGGCGTGATTATTGTTACGACGGCCGTCAAACCAACGATAACAGCCGACAAGAGGTTAAAACGAACGGTGAGCCATCCGTTGACTACACGAGTGTCATAAAAATACGGAAGAACTAGGTTACGAGCATTTTCATGCGTACCTCCCCACATCCAATAGAATGGGCTTGTATTCTAATGTTTGCAATCAGATACCCTTTAAAAAATGACAGTTGTGACAGTACCGTATCAACACTCTTTAACATATCACGCAAGAATTTTGAAGATGCCCCAAAAGCGCGTAGAATTGTGACCCCGGAAATCGTCTCGCCATAAATTGAGTACAGGGGTGACCGCGTGACCGAATCTGAGGATGTTAGACCACGCCCGATCAACTGATTAAGGTGACATACCCAACCATTGCAGGTCCCGAGAGGTTTGGCCGTAAACCTGTTTTGGATGATGAGTCATCTCCTTTCGGTGTATAAGTGTGCGCTATTGCAGCTCACTTTCGAAACTTTTGGGGGGAAATATTCAGAAGATTGCTAATGGTGTATCCACGAGTCACTCACCATTCCAGGATAGCAAGCCGATGAAAATGATGAATAAGAGAAATTGGGGACCACCAACAACGCTGATTGTGAGAAATGTTGCAGTGATGGAGAAAGCGCCGGCTATGCTACGACCAAAGTTATCTGAAAGGCTGCTATCGATACCTGCGTCGACGTGAGATATATGTGGCGTGGTGTCACAGAGGAGCTATGACCTTCAAAGTCATTCCCAAAGCGATTAAGAAGCCTTCCACGGGAAACGGTGTCGTGGAACCGGATGTTTGCAAACAAAACTGTTTCTAGGAGCTCTGTACAACAGACGGTCATTAGGTAGATGTGAAATAGAAGGATGCAACGTACTCTTATACAATACAGTTGATGCGTGGATCGAGCCAGTGTCTAGTGTGTGGTCAGCATAATGCATATCGAGGATGCTGCCGCGATACGAACAAAGTATATACCAGCGGATAGTCGTGAGGATAAGACCTTTTTATCAAACAGATAAGAAACCATCTTATAGAAGCTGTAGCATAGGAACGAACCAACACCAGTGATCTGGGCGCGGAAAGATGAGATGAGATTGAAGATCCTCGAAAAACCGATAGGTGCTCACCGCTGCGTAAACTCCAATATAGAACATCGGACTCATCATTGGTTCATGGTCACCCAGGGAACCCCTTGTCCAGTAGCTAAGAAACCTCTCAATACTCCAGCAGCACTACTTCGGACGGCAAACATACCTCAGCCAGCCATTTTCTGCGATCGGGCTCACAGCTGCGAGCACAAACGCGAGGGCGAAGACAAGCCAGTACGAAACCCCACCACATGCCTTGACGTAACTCTCCCACACTGTGCGACCAACCCTACCCACTGCCCTTGCCTCTTCTTCGACGAGCTTGCGTGGCACTTTCCTTTTTTGTGCTGGATTTTCATCGACGGAGATCACACCATCAAGGGAGTCGTATTCTGATGGAATTTCAGAATTCGGGGTGCTAGACTCACCCCCGTCATCCTGTTCGCCCAATAGTAATTCTTCATTCGTCTCGCGAGCGACAGCCTCGGCTTCGTCCCGTTCTGTGGACTCAACTGCTCCGGAATGGGCAAGACTCTGCATCACGCCTGAAGATTGGAATTCGTCGCGATCGCCTTTATACAGGACACGGCCATTCTCCAGAGCAACGATGTAGCTAGCACCGGGAGCACATAGCTGAACATGGTGAGAGACGAGAATGACAGTCCGTCCTCGCATCAGGTCACCCTTCAGACATTCGGAGTACAGTATATGTGCGGTGTGGGCGTCAACTTGGAATCAGAAATCAGAGGACGCTCGAAAACCTATTGTGTACGGCGTCGGTGATACTCACCTGCAGAGAGGACATCATCTAGGAGGAGGATAGAGGCACGAGAATAAACAGCCCGTGCGAGGGAGACTGAAACAGCGCCCAATTCAGGGACCCGTCATTAGTCTAGATATATACGAACATACCACGAGCTTTTGTCCACCAGACAGATTGACCTTGAGGAAGGTTTAGCGTGCCGTCCGGGGTAATCGGAGAGAGAGGTTTTGTACCCACCCCGCGCTCTCCAATCTCTAACTCGTCGCCATCCTCGATAATTTTGAGGTCATTATCAAGCGCACAAACCTCGAGGGTTCTCCGATAGCGCTCCTCAACATAAGGAAGACTGAATAAGATATTCTCTATGCAACACAGACTGTCGGCATTTACGAGGAGAGATCCGAATTAGGGTCTTACCTTTGATCGAAGCATTCCGCAACCATGCACTCTGACAAGGGCAGATGTATATCCTATGCTAGGAGGAATAGCTTAGACTTACTTGGGGAACATAGGCGCAGACACCGTCGATGACCCATTTATCTGGCGGAGGAACAATACCAGCGAAGGAGGCTATCGCGTCCGGAGGTGTCTTGGGACATAGGACCTGACCGGTAAGAAAATCCGCCTCCCCAAGAAGGGCTGTTCTCCGATTAGAGCAGGTGTGTATGAACATGATAAACTAGTACGTACCAAGGAGCAGGAGGGTTTTGCCACTACCCAACTTGCCGCAAACAAGGCTCAGCTCACTTTTGGGAAAGATGATATTCAGATCTGTTAACATGAACTTTGTCTTCGGCGTAGCTGACGCACTGGACGCGGCACTCGCGCTAGCAGTTCCAGAGCCAGAGCGTGCACGGTCCTGTGGCCATGTCACAGTGGCGTCTTGGAATGCAATTGGCGGAGAACCCTCGCTCAGAGGTGGGACAGGAGCGACTTCAGCGGAATGAAGATATTTTTCTATTCGCCGGAGAGAGACGAAAGACTGCAAAGGGAATGGTCAGACTCGAGAGCATGACTTGCGCCAGGACATACCTGAAGCATGTTGATTAACGTTTCAGGGAGTGCGTTCAGTGCAAATTTCATCTCGGAGAAAACTATCAAATGAGATTGAATTTGAGCTTACTCGCATTGTGTCCAAGACTTACCAGCGACCTGGAACAACAGCAAACACTCCATCAAGAAGTCATTCAGACATACCAACGGAGAGAAACCGTACCGAGGTAAATGCCACCGAGGGTGTCAAGGGTTGATGCCTATACACGGCGAAATGGAGGAAGGATACCAGCGTTACGACCATGGGTGAGGCATTCCTATTATATGCGTCAGGTCATGCTCCAAGAAGGGTATTGTTTTTAAATTCACACGATCGCATTCCAGAACACCTATTCAGGAGCACTTTTTAGCTTTATTGCTTCTTTTATACGTTGGAGAGGATAAAAGACCGTACCTCGACGAGATAGTTGAGCCTCTGAAACTTCAGCTCTTTCTCCCTGATTTTTAACACCCGCTTCTCGAAGTTGCGCTCCCATGCCATGAACTGGCAAGTTCAGCGTTGAAAACCATGTGGTAGAACTAAAGTCTAATACCTTCAACATCCGGATAGCTCCTAAAATCTCATTCATCAGAGCGACGCGCTCGTCCTTCGCCTTCATTAGGTTTTCCTGTGCGCCAACGACGATCTTGCCGGCGAAATGGTTCAAAGGGAGGAACAGACAGGTCACAGCGAGTCCGACAAAGGCAGACGAGCCTAGTAAACTGTACAGGAAAATCGTGCCAACAATGATCTCAATTGGGGCGTCTTGGTAACAATTTAAGAAGACAGTTACTGGAACGGCAAGTACACGCGACGCACCGACTAGTGTGAACATGTGCCAACTGAATTCGCTGACCCTGTCCACGTCCGTTGTCATAAGTGTCATGATCTGTGCCTTGCTGGAGAAATCGCCTTCGTCATCCTTCTTCTCGGGGTTTTCTGATGCAGAGTCCGAGTCGTTCTTGTCCTTGGGTTTATTTTCTGATGGACCAAAAGATGAGGCAACGTCTTTTCTAATAAGCGTCTTGGCAAAAAGGATTGAGTTCAATTGCACGCGCATGCTGACCTGCAGCGTCATCGTCGATATAGACCACATTTGGCCACCAACTAACACAACCTATCATCAGTCCCAAGGTCTGTCAAAAGAGGGTAAATCCTACTGAGATCGATAGACGCTGTTGTCGCGAATATGCCGAAAGAGTAAAACCATCCCCAGCTTCGGTCGTGCCTTTCTGGATCCGTTTCGAGATACTTCACCAGCTTCTGCAAAAAAAGTGGAGGAGCATAGTAGAGAACTGCTCCAATTGCGGCTAGTGCCATCTGTGCTATGAAGCCTCTTCTGTTTACATATGCCAGTCTGTATGCGAGCTCCCAGCCACTACCAGGTCTAACATCCCAAAATATGAATCGTCTTAGGCGTATCGTAGACAGAGCAGAGCGCATGGAACGAAAGAGATAGGCGGCACGCATTGACCCTGGGGCAATAGGCAGGTCACCGATATCGAGCGACTCTGCATTGTTACCAAGAAGGACAACTTTGGTAGTATACGAGAAGAGAAGGACATCCTAGACTGAAGCACCTGCACGCGGGTTAGATGCTGGATATACAAACCAAAGGACACCAACCTATGGCGCCGGAAACGTTATCAACAGCCTGATTCGTTATCGCATCAACGGTTTTCTCAGAGTAAATGCGTGAAACGGGAAAATGCAGAGGGGGACCGAGTGGTGTGGTGATGGCAACGACGGTCGAGAGTCCGTACAGAGCAAGTACGACATACCAAATTACTTGCAAAAAGTGAGGCTGAGAATCCTCAGCTGAAATGGATGTCGGACCACGTGGAAAAAGTGCGGTAAATCCCAACAGCACAAACGTGAGTGTTGTAAGGATGGAGAGGTGGATAATATTCCTGATATGCGAACAAATCGAGTTTTTGGCCACGGACTGAACGGCGAGAATCGAGAGATAAATGGCAAAGAACACATGGAGCAGGTATGTGGCTGTTGTCGTTGAGGACGAAAACGAGGCGGCATAAGCCAAGGAGACGGTTTGTAGAGACACAACAACGACAAAGGCAACGAGCAGAAGTGTCCCGCGGAGCTTCATCTAAGAAAGAACAATAGAACCGAGTAAGCTAGTGTTCGGATAAGAGAACGTACGTTTAGCCAGAAGCCGGTCTCATCGATTGGTTCCCCATCACACCCCGCTTCGACGCAGATAAACCGCGGACAGCTGAACTGAGGAGTGCACTGAATGCGAGTGTAACCGCTACGGGCAGCTGGAATAATAGCATGAGAACCTCCTGACAGGAATCGGCGTACGGCGGGGACGTGGAGTCCTTTTTATGAATTGTCTTCCAGAAAGACGTTGGGGCTTGAAGCTTGAAATATGGACACGAATACTACTGTACTCGTAGTATCCGAATGGAGTTTCGATTGGACGCATTTCTGTTCTCTTTGGTTCAGTCTGCCTTGACACTTTACAGTCAGCGCAACACAAGCCAGACCGATGCGATGTCCTGCAGTGGCACGTCCGTTGAGGTGTCCGTTGTTATGACACTACCGTGACGTCTTTAAGAGTCATCATGGATCATGTTGGACATAATCCTCTCTCTGAATTTATCATGATCTACGCCATGTTTCACGATATAACATGGCCGTGGCCTAGTTCACGGGGAACCGTCGTATTCGAAACGGCCCATTCCCTCTACATCCCACGAGTGCGCCGCGACCCCAATTCGTTCAACTTCGGAACGTCGCTGCGCAAACCATCATTGTGATACCCGCGATGCCTCAATAATCCCTGTCTCCCAGGATGCTCCGTAGTAGACAGCATACGGATTTGCACGAGACACTCTCGAAGTCGTCAGAGAACAGAGTTCAGAGTGGGTGGTATCGAGACAAACGAATCTCATAGTGTGTGGATTTTTGGGGCACGACGGAACCATATCACTCCCTGCTCGTCCATCCCATCCAATCATACGGATAGAGTACTTCTTTCGAGTAACGGGACAAAACATTGTCGACAGCAGAACAAGCCAGAGCTAATCTCTAGCTAGTCGAATCGGTGAATGATATCAACAGTAAGGTCACTGGATTGTTGTGCTGTCATGATCTCTGTCAAACCCACTGTGCAGTGACTCGGAATCCTGGCCTCGCCTTCATGACGATGGCAATCACGATATCATGGTCTCTACCCTACCAGTCGCGTCAGGGTAGTTCAATGCGCCCGGAAGCAAAAATCAATGATCAATCGTGATCCTCAAACACCTGAGCACTAGCACCGACTGGAATCCAGAAAAATAATGTTATAACAACCAAATAGTACAGAACATACAATAAAGGGCAAAGTTGAGAATCGAGTGTCTATACTTCCTGACTCTCCTTCTTGCCCTTCTGAGTTTTGCTAGGAAGAAGCTGAACGACCACAAATTAATAATGCCCAATTGCGCATAGACTCTGAAACACACCTCAGGGTTGATGTGCGGCACGACACCACCTTGGGAAATAACAACATCGCCAAGGAGCTTGTTCAACCTTTCGGGATCCTTAAGCACGAGAAGAACTGAGACAGTTTATTCGACTCACTCTTCATCATTTCGGATGGCAAGCTGTAAGTGGCGAGGCACGATACGCTGCTTCTTGTTGTCTCGTGCTGCGTTACCAGCCAACTCCAAAATCTCAGCAGCAAGATACTCGAGGACAGCAGCAAGATAGACTGGAGAATACCTGATTAGAAGACCAAAGACACAGCTAAATTGCATAACGTACCAGGTGCACCAGCACCCACACGCTGGGCATAGTTGCCACGCTTGAGGAGACGGTGAACACGACCGACAGGGAACTGGAGACCAGCTTTGGCAGAGCGAGACTGGCCCTTGGTCTCACCACCCGATGCCTTGCCTCCGGACTTGGCCTTTCCACTAGATTTGCCAGACATTATCGCTGATAGATGGGTAGTAAGAAGAGTGCTGTTGTTGTTGTGGAAGAGGTCAAGGGTGTGTAAACGAGAAAGTGATGTACAGGGAAAGCTGGTGCCGCTTTACCACTTCGCTTTATAACTTTGGAAGTGGAAGTGTCACGTGGCACTACCACGAAATAAAGTTTTGCGATCAACAATGCCGTCGCGTCGTCGCGTCTGTGGCCAAACACTTCCAAAGTGTCTCTCTTATAAATTCCCTCTCTCCTTCGTCCACCGTTCGTGTACCCTACTTCTTACCATCAGCATCTCTCCCTGCAACTTCACTTCACCACCACCACTCTCATACAAACCGTCGCTCTAACTTCCAATGGCTCCCAAACCCGCTTCCACCGCTGGCAAAGCTCCCGCCTCGACTGCTTCCAAGGCGCCCGCCAAAACGACTGAGGGTGCTAAGTCTGCTAAAAAGACGTCGTCCAAGCCAGCTGCTGAGCCGACTGAGGAGAAGAAGAAGCGTCGCAAGGTCCGCAAGGAGACTTACTCATCCTATATCTACAAGGGTGAGTCGATTTTCTCTATTTTGGTTGAAGATGTAAAACTCATAAATGAGTCAGTGCTGAAGCAGGTACATCCTGACACTGGTATCTCGAATAAGGCGATGGCTATCCTCAACTCTTTCGTTAACGATATTTTCGAGCGCATTGCAACTGAAGCCTCTAGTGCGTTGTTTTACTCGGTAATCTGATATTGGTCTAACCATATTGGTCAGAATTGGCTGCGTACTCCAAGAAATCAACCATCTCTTCACGGGAGATCCAGACCGCTGTTCGTCTGATCCTTCCTGGTGAACTCTCAAAGCACGCTATCTCTGAGGGTACTAAATCTGTCACCAAGGTATGAATCATCCCCTATTTTCTTCAATTCTCTTTATTTACGCCACCGTGTAGTTCTCCAGCGCAGGTGCCAAGTAGACTGGATCGCGTTTTTGTATCATACTACTGTATACTGCTATTCTATCTATTCTATTTTGTTTTCGGGTCTCAGTATCTTCGTGTGATCCAGAAGTTCAATTGTCAGCTATTCTGGTCTTAAGCAGAGGTAACCGTTGTTGAGACGGATGTTGAGACGGATTGTCTCGCCAGTTTGAAGATGTGCACGCATAGTTTTTTACGGATGGGAATTGGGCCACCCATCTACAAAAGACTTTATATTCACAAGTGGCAAACTGCTTTCATTATATGAGCGTGCCGTATATAAATATAATCTAAGTTATAATCTATATCTTCCCCAAGAGAAGGTTTTTCGTCATCTCTCGTCCTGTGATGCGAAGAGTGTTGTACAGTGTCGGAATGTCGAGCGTAGACGTGAAGGTGTCCGCAAAGCCAAATGGCAGCATAAGTGGAACCCAGCCTGCAGAAAGGAGTGCACAGTCATTCACGGTAGCGGCGGACAAACGCAAGAAGACCGAGCACGCACCCCTAACATATTCCATGGCCCAGCATCCCTCATGCATCTTGTATTGCTTGGCGATACCACGGCGCATAAGGTGCACGTCACCAGGTTGATACCGCTCCATCTCCAGCGCGCCAGGCTGGAACGCCCACTGCTCGCCGACGAGGATATGGAAGTAGTCATCGGCGGGGTGAAGGCCCGTGTGGCCCTCCGTACCGAGCGGCGTGCCAAAGATGATAAGGTACTCGGTGATGCTCGCGTGGATGACGTACATCGCGCCCATCGCGCCGCCGGCATTGCTGAACACCCATTCGGAGTTGTCCGTGTTGATCGATACGCGCGTGTTGGGATAGGTGGCGGTGAGATTGGCGAGGATGTGCGAGATCATGCCTGATGTGTTGTTGGGCGATGCGGAGAGCGCGGAGAGCTGCAGCTCGTGGAGATGAACCGGGTCGAAAACATACCATCGATCCTTGAAGTAAAAAAAACAACAAGGTTAGCCGCTTGCGATAGAGAGAGAGAGGGTGTAAATGCAACCTTGATCGTGTCGAGCCAGCTGAACGTCGCAAGCGTGATGAGCAGGTAGATGATACGCATAACCCACTTGGTAAGCGGATCGCTCTTTGGGCTGTTATCATTTTGTTGATTTGGTCGAGAGGCGCTTGGGGATGCTAACTTGGTATTAGCCATTTCGAAAGAGGGTGAGTTCTCCGAGGACGACGAGGTATTAGGAGAGCGCGCAATTAGCCGGTTGACCGTACGATTTTTGCTTAAATTGGAAATCGGACTCGTGTCGACCAATAAGAATACGCCCCGTTGCCTTGACACGTGAGACACGATTCATGGTCACGTGAAGTTGCGCGTCGCGCCACTGGCACTCTCATATCGTTGAGCTCTCGATATTCAGGGAAACTCCCTGAGCCACCCATACTTTTTTCTCTGGATGGTGTGTGGCTGAGAGGGTGGAATATAGGGTTACTTCATTGTATTTCTTGAGGAGTCAGCAGAAAAGCTGAGCACTATGGGATGTCGATAACATACCTACTGCCGACGCTTTCCAGCCCATACTTATCCAACTCCCGACCACGCCAGTGCATATATCTGGCAGATTAACTGAACTTGCTTAGAGGATGACATCTGTAGTGCATACAGCCTACCGGATTGGAATATAGAGACGAAACTAAACGCTGTACTGTGCTTTTTATCACTGGCCGGGCGTCTCTTGCATTAGTGACAGAATACTTTCTTGAAGTAAGCACACCTGTACGATAAGTTGGAGGCGTCAGGCACAGCGGATTTCATGTGACCCTTGAGCTACCCTTGAGCTGGTCATCTGCCATACATGTACCGGCCGTTTTGAAATATCATTGTCTAGGAGGACAGACTAGATGGATAGATGATTCTCAGAGGTCACTCGATCCAGAATTTGGGGACTGCGGATGATTGTGATACATATGCCTGTGCTTTAGTCGACCGCTCAAGCCAGACTGGCTCAATGAGGACTAGACTAGTGTGCACCCCACATCAATCGATGGAACAAGGTGAGTGAGATGGTCGGGCGTGGCCCGAGAGGGGCGCGAACTGGTTCGAACTGGGGAACGGTACCGGATTTACCGTTTTTGATTGCTAGCCAAGTCACACGTCTCCTTTCCCCGGTTTCCTCTCCTCTCTCCCGCCCCTCCCTTGTTCTCCCTTTCTCTCCTCCCCATAACAATCATATCTCAAACATGGCTCGCGGAAGAAAGCCAGCCAACGGAACCAGTCCTACGCCCGCTGCCGATTCCCGGTCAGACTCAACTGCCACCCCGCCACCACGTTCCATATTGCCCATTCCGCCCACGCCCCGCCTGAGCCGCGACGTGGTCAAAGTAAACAACGCGAGTCTAACAGAGCTCAAAAATGCTCTAGACGACGCCATTAAGCGCGTGCGTATCGTCATCTCCCTGGCAGCGCTGTCACCTATTAACCTTATCCAAACCCACCTAATAGTACCTTTCCCGACCCGATCTTTTCAAACAAATTCATATCCACACTGACGTGCGCCTAGCCCTTGGCTGGACTGGTGTACTCATAGCGGGTGTAACAGCCCTATACTCCTACCGCCTTGAATATGAAAAGTCCAAGCCTGTTATCTGGATAGGATTGATCGTGTATGTCCTATTGGCACGCGACCACACGTGTCGTAGTTTCTCATTGTCTATACTTCATCAGGTACATCGTCCTCTCGCTCTCGCAGGCACTTTATGCGTATTTCATCGAAGGAGACACCGTCTTTGTCGGAAAACGCAAAACTTTTGATAAGCGGGTGAGTGTGACAGGTACCTGCGTCCCGTGAAGCTTTGTGCTGATGATGTGCTGGTGATACCATTCAAGATTGTAACAGAGCGGATAACCCTTAGCACCCGTACTCAACCATCTACTCCTGAGAACCCTCCTGCCTATTCACTCTCTCTGACATATCGACGCTCGACCAATGGTGGCAAATCGCTGCTGAACCGAGGGAAGACATCAGAGTCGCGTCCATATACGGCGTTCTTCGATGAACAAGGCGTTCTTGATCATGACTGTTTCGAGACATGGGTTGGGGAAATCGTTGGACGTGTCATGGAGTCCGAGCGGGAGTGAGTGAGGGTCGAGGGTGTATGATCGTATCATGGTAATGGGACTCATGTCTATGTGGCTCAGTAGATACCTATACAGTACCTGAGGGACTGCAGTGCTGCGACGCTCCATGGGCGCTCCTTTCGCCTTTTACCGATTCACGAATAGCGGCGATTGCTAAAGCTGCATAAAACCTGAGGCCTGAGGTCCATAGCTGCTGTCACTACTACGTCGCCATGTCAAGTAACAATCGCCACGTTGTGGTCCTCGGCGGAGGTATTACGGGACTCTCCGCGGCCTTTTACCTCGCGCGCAAACACCCTACGGTGCAGATAACTTTGGTCGAGAAGAGCACCCGGTTCGGAGGATGGATGCGCAGTGAGCGTGTTGATGTATGCGACAGTCATGGGAATCGGGCGCGCGTGCTACTTGAAGCAGGTCCGCGAACGATTCGACCAAATGCCAAATCTATCTTAGAACTGGTGCGTATTAACCTTACATTGCGATTGAGATGATAATGATGGTGGTGATGATGATGACAGGTACATCTTTTGGACTTGCGTTCTGAGGTTATTTGTACGCCCCGCTCGTCGCCTGCTGCTCGGAATAGGTTCTTGCATGTTCCTCATACTACGCAGGGATTACAGCCGTTGCCATCTAGTCTTCTCTCGTTGTTCACGCTCCCATTAGGTCGTCTCGTGCTCAGATCCGTACTCGCAGAACCGTTCATACCCGCCAACCGTCCACATCCACGTCCACACTCACGTTCACCTCACATCCTCCCCCTTCCATTACCTCCATCGGACGCCCCTAAAACAAACACACACACAGCAGAAGAAGCTGTGGATGATGACGATGATGACGGTGGTGATGACGAGTCTGTCGACTCATTCTTCTCAAGGCGGTTCGGAGAATCGTTCGCGCGCACGCTAGGTAGCGCATTAATACACGGGATATACGCCGCGGATTCCCGACAGCTCAGTTTGCTTGCAACCTTCCCTCAATTACGCACTAGCGAGACGCGCGGGAACGGGTCTGTCATTTGGGGCGAGCTCGGTCCACCCGCTTGGTTGAAGAAGGCCCATGGGCATGAGGAGGAAGAGGAGAAGTGGGAGGGGGATCCAGAGTGGGAGACGAGGTTTAGGCGTGCCGCTGCGTTGTTCTCGTTCAAGGAGGGTATGGAAACGCTCGTGTGCGCGCTCGTCGAGGCATTACGAAGGTTTCCTAATGTCGTTCTGTGGAACGACACGGCCGTGCACAGGATAGGGATCGAAGACACGGCGGATGACAATGGCGATCGCTGTTCTTTCCTGGTCTGTTTTTTTTTAAAATCCTTTGGCCGTCTGTGGGTTGCTGAGATGAAGAAATCGCTCGCTATTTCCAGATCCACTTGGACGCTAAGGGTGCGCACGCAGATGCGGGCGCGGTAATACTCAAGGCCACACATGTCATCTCTGCTCTTCCTCTCCCAGTTCTAGATTCCATTCTCCAACCACCGACAGCGGCGGGAGCAACGAGCTCCGACAAATCATCCCTCCCGCTTCCGCACCTCCGCGAAAACCCACACTCATCCGTCACGGTCGTCAACCTCGTCTTCCCCAACAATCCCTCAAATAGCAGCAGCACAGCAGAACCAACGACAAGGACAATAATAACACCGCTGCACCCACCCGGGTTCGGCTACCTCATTCCCCGACCCGAGCAGGGGTACCATGACGGCTCCCTCGCCTCCGAACCACAACCAGGCGAGGAAGAACCTGAGCCTGCACCTGAACCTGAACCCGAACTGGGGTTACTCGGCGTGGTGTTTGACACCGCCAGCCTACCAGAGCAAGACCATGACGGTGAAAATCACGCTGATGCGGCGAAATTCACAAAGCTGACCGCGATGCTGGGTGGACCATACCTGTCCGTGCGCGGCGAGTCATCATCAACGTCATCGTTGTCAGATGCGCAGCTCGTCGAAGTTGTATTACGACACATATCCTCGCATCTAGGCCACGAGCTCCCGCCGCCTGTGCACTACGCCGTACACAGGCATGTAGAGAGCATACCGACGTACCTCGTCGGACATACCGCTCGCATGGGGGAGCTCAGGCGCGCGTTGCACGAGCGGTGGGGCGGGCGGATGAAGGTCATTGGAGCAGGGGTTGGTGGCGTCAGTGTTTCAGATTGTGTTAAGGCGGGTCGACAAGCCGCTTCTGAGGTTGGCGCGCAGATTGAGAATTGAATCGCTTGCGATTGGAGCGGGCGCGTAAAGAAGGTATTTTACTGAAGGTATCATACTGGACAGGATATCATACGGGAAACCGCGTGGTCCGCCCGCTACTTGCGGCTAGAATCCGTGCTAGTTCAGGGAATATATGAACGTGAGTATGTGAATATGAAATAAGCGCTACGTTGTCTGTTCGTACTCTTCTGGCGCTGTAGACATCGCCTGCTCACAGAGCAGACTCGTTACCCCTAATTCAAGTTGTCCATCATCATAGAATAGCCCGGGCCTATCCCAAGGAACCAGCGTGGATCCCGGGACTGGCCGTGTGTCTTCTCGCCGCGGCATCGCGACAATGACGGCAACATTAAGCATGCGAGGATCGGAAAGGGGCGGTAGTGCTGGCGGGGAAGATGCGGGAAATTGGATCGCTCCTCGGCGCTCGGCGATGAAGGTAGATGCACGGCTAATCCACGCTTGCACTAACGCGGTTTGGGGGTTCGCGGTCATTTCCTGCCTTGGATGGGCCGACATTGGTCTATCGTCGTGCCACGCGGCAAGGGGCTGGGTGGGGCAAAACGGTTGGGAGAAAGGTTGTATGTGTACGTGCGTGTGGACGGGACAATGGGACATGGGCGATTCGACCGTGGAGAGGTGCAATGAATGACTCACGCGCCAGTTGAGCACAGTTCCATTAAGGTGTTTGTCAAGCCAGATCTCCAATAGCCTGGGCCTGCGTTGCCATGCAGTCAACCGCCCAACCGTGGAGGACGCGAGTGCTCGCGTGTTGGGGCGGGGAACCTTGGCACCGAGGTAGACGATGCCAATAAAGCAGAAGAAAAAGACGCAGATGAGGGCTACGGAGGTACCGCTGAGCTGTTTGTGAAAATAGGGAGGAGGAGAGTGAGATTGGGGGTAAAGAGAGGACATGAAGAAGTGAATCGGTCCATTGGTAGTTACAAGGAGAAGGAAACCCTCTTCGGTACTTCCCGAGGCTCAATTTCTCTTCTCTCTGCACGGTCAACCACAATCATGGCTGACGCTGGCAAGTCTCGCCCCTTCTTTCCCTCGTCATCCTCCTCATTTCTATCCTTCTAGGCTTTTTCAAGGGCACCTCGGCAGACCAGGATCGCCGCTTCTCCGACAAGGAGCTTAAACTCCTCAAATCAATCAAGTTTCCCCCTCAGTTCGACACAAAGGTATTTCCTTTCACTTTTTCGTCTATCTCCCTTTTATCAACATATTTATTCCAGGTAGACATGCGCAAAGTAAATTTGCAAGTCATTCGCCCCTGGGTCGCTAAAAAAGTCGTCGAACTCGTCGGCTTCGAGGACGAAGTCCTTATCGAGTACGCCATGGGCCTCCTCGAGGACAAGTCCCAGCCCGTGAATAATTTCTCCTGTTTTCCCACCAATGCGTCTATTGATATCGTGTTCAGACACCAGATCCTAAAAAAATGCAAATCAACTTGACTGGTTTTCTCACTGATTCAACCCCCGCGTTCATGGTCGCCCTTTGGAATTTACTAATCGAAGCACAGGCTTCTCCGGCGGGCATCCCCCAAAGCTTCGTGGAAGAGAAAAAAGAAGAAATGCGCCGCGCCAAAGAAGGCGATACTCGCGCCCTGGCTGAGCGCGACCGCAGGATGCGACTCGACGACATACGCGAACGTGAGCGGTCTGAGAGGTCGGAGCGTGGTGGTGGGAGAGGTCGAGGTCGTGGTAGGAGAGGTAGAGGGGGGTTTGGAAACGATGACAATCGAACGAGGGATAATGGCTGGAGCAGCCGAGGAGGTGCCGTCAGTCTTGCTTCCAGTCCGTCTCATGAGCCTACTTCTCATCTTCTTCACCGCTTCAGCGTCCGCGATATCGCTCTCCTCCGCGTTCTCGCACGCCTCCCTTACGTGGCAGGACACCTTCTAGCGACCGCTCTTCTCGCTCCCGCAGCCCCCCTCCTCGTCGTCCTCGTTCTCGCAGTCTAATTCGTGCACGTTCAATCACTCCGTCTCCTCGCCGTCGATCTCCCTCACTGAGAAGCCCACCTTCTTCCCCACCGCGCCGTCGCCGTCGCCGCCGCCGCCGTTCACCATCATACTCACCACGTGACCAAGAACGGGATCGTAGGGGCAGAGGACGCGACAGCCGTAGTCCTCCCGCGCGACGCAGACGTACCAGCCCACCCGCACGCGGCCGTACTCCGAGTCGAAGCCTGGACCGTGCGCGTCGCAGACGCAGTGCAAGCCCCCGTCGCAGTCGAAGGGATCGCTCCCTCTCAAGCTCACGGTCCCCGCCGCCGCGCAGGAGAAGGGGTGAGAGAGACCGGCGCGGGCGTAGGAGCAGGAGCAGGGATGCAGAGAATGGCAGGGGCGCGAAAAGGCCGCCTAGTAGGAGTAGAAGCTGGACCAGGAGTCCGAGTCCGCGCAGGTCCCACGAAGAAGGTAGGGGCAAAGCACGAGATGTTAGCCCTCCAAACGGTCCAACTCCTGGGATCAGGATCAAAGGCCAGGCCGAGGCTGAGCGGCAGAGAAACAAGATGGAGTCTGGGGAGGTGTGTCATCTCGTTCGACATGTGTTGATCTCGTGTGCTGATTTGAGGTGCGCGATATGTTGCCACAGAACACTGATGTCTCTCAGGATCCTGGAGTTCTCTCTCGGCGAGAAAATGAGCTCAAGGAGAAGGCTTTGCGCAACAAAGTCGTTCGCACTCGGAAGAGGACGTTAAGCAATCCGCCAGCCGAGTCCTCTGGCGAGCGGAGCTTTACTTGAAAATCTGATCCGACTCGGTGACCTCTGTGGTGTTTCGCTTTGCTTTCTTTCTCTATTTTTTGCGATTTAATCTAATGGTTCGGTACTAGTGAAGCCTGTACGCGCTCTAAGTCCTTGACTTTGAACATGCGTCATGTTTCTCAGATTTCCAACCCTTATCAGTGAGTTTCTATGCCCGACAACCTTCCTCAGTTACTAGTAGACCTTGTCACTATCCCCGCAGTTCCGGGTACTGTATGACGAAAGAGACAAAGCAGATGGACATGCGGCG
Source organism: Russula olivacea (assembly GCA_963926505.1). Lineage (NCBI taxonomy): Eukaryota > Fungi > Basidiomycota > Agaricomycetes > Russulales > Russulaceae > Russula > Russula olivacea. Next base: position 2,853,423 of record OZ004884.1, read on the forward strand.
ATTGTGCCAGTGGTAGAATTACGCTTGTACGAACGTAAGGACACGTCGAGAGCGCCGCTACGCCACCACCTTTACTCCAATTCCAATTGGAAGGCAGTGAGACAGGTTTTCTATGTCGTAAGGACACCAGTAGTGAGTGATACTTTACAGCTTCAGCCGGGCTTGAGGTCTTGAGAAGTGGAGACTGAACGTACTGAACTGCCGTCTGCCGTCGCTGCCTGCCTTTTACTGTTACCGTCTCTTCTCTGTGTCACTTGGGGTTTCATCACCGCAGTCAACTCCACAAAAATCTAAATCTTAGCTTCCGTCTTGCTCCAATCGGTAATTTGAAACCGATTTTTACTGATTTTGCTACCTTCCATTGCGATGCGAAAACACAACTATTACGGTAAGTACCTTGTCAAAACGATGATAATTGAATGAGAGTTGGCGATTGACACGTGAAGGAACGGCCTGGGAAGAAGAAAGACGAAGCAAAACGCGACAAAGGCATGTAACACGTCACACGAGCCCTCTCAGAGCCCGTCGTCAGTCCCAGGCGTGGACTCGGAAAGAGCAACTTGCAGAGACTCGGACTCGGAAGACCATGTAGCACTCGGGCCGGCAGTAGCTCGGGCCCAGCTCTGGGAGGAACTGGTGTTCGCTGGCCAGATGGTAACGTCAGGTTGACCTCCGAACCCTTCACCCAGTGAACGCTAAGCAAAGGTCAATCGCACCATCTTCCGCCTGCGAGCCCCTCTCCATTTCTTCAATTGGCCTCCTCGCCTATATGTGGGACATCCTTCAACTTCAACTCGAAGGCGTCGCGAGGAGCGAGCGAACAACTCCAAAAGTGTTCGGTAGTATCCCAGATCTCCATCTTCAATCTGCCTGAACGTCTCGTCTGAAAGAAAGGCCCGCAAGCCAGATATCGAAGGCGGTGAACCCGTCAAAATGATGCAGAGGGCCGTAGCTGGTCCTTAAAGACTACGGCAGGCTCAGGAGAAGCCATGCAAGGCGAATACCATCTGGATAACTGCCTTCGGGTTCACCTTAACCGGCTCCGGAGTTGTCGTCCTCCTTTTCTTTTTCTTTGGCCCCGCTGAAGTTGACTCGAGGTCGGGGTCAGGGTCGACTCCGGGTTCGGGAAGTTTAGAGAACATGGTTGATTTCGCAACAGAGTTCACGGCGCCAAACAACGTCCCTTCAGGCGTCGCCTTGTATTGCCTTTCATTTTTTACCTGGATGATTGCCATAATCATTCAAGTGAAAAATGATGGCCGTCGCAAATGGGCAAAACGATGTCGATGCCTTCTTGGTTAGTGGCACACAATATCATCACCCCACGCCCAACAAATTTCCAGAGATGGTCGATCGAGGACATCTCCTTTTCCTTGATTTTGATGATGCGGTTAAACCACATGTCATAGTCCTTGAATATCGTCTCAAATGTCGATATTCAAGGACTGATGTTGGAAAAACTGGGGCATGTGTGGGAATAAAACAAGTGGTATTGGCACGGGGGAAGGTGTGGGTTGTGGGCAAACGCGCGAGGGTTTCCCGTGGGTATTTACAGGTGTTATATACTACTAGATGACTAGATGGAATGGAAGGTGTCAGGAAGTAAGCTAAAGGCCTGAAGGGTCTAGGGTGTGAGAGCCGTGCAAGCTCGATTTCAACATATGACATGGGCCAAGAAGTCGGTGCAGATTGGAGGAGGGTGTCATACTTCCCCGGCGGATGTAAGGCATTCATGAAGTTGACCAGACACCCATCTTCTACCACTAACTTCGCGTGCCGCATCGTATGCTTGAATGACATGCAAGCATACAACGCGGCACGTGATGGGTGATCAGCAGTTCTCCACGATCGATGCAATATAAATTGGAATGCATTGCCAGATGGCACACCCTGTGCCCTTCATGAGTTCATATGCCGCCTCAGCCAGAAGCAGTTCAGATCCAGAAACGGTCATCATTTTTTCGAGTCCAGCAGTCGCTGCAATGCACAGCCGCATATGCTGTTCGACCTGTGCATGGGTTAAGCCGCGAGCTGTTCCATCCATGTTGAACTCCAGGGCGAATCGTGTGGAGAGGCAGGCCAGGGTGCCTGCTCGATTCTGCTTCGCATAATCCATAATCTCCCAATCCAGCTTGTCCCAATAAGACCCGAAACTACTCGAGGTAGTACGAAAGCAGCTCTCTAAAGAGATAACTGGGGCGGACATACAATGGGCGACCAAGATGGGAAATCCAATCAATTCCCACATCAATTCCCACCACTTTGTCTAGTGTGACAGTCACTATCACAATAGTCAAAGTGGTGGGTATCCTTCGATGCTGACTCGGAGTACGCAATGTCGTCGAAGCAGATTTCGGATCCAGGGGACGGTAAGCGGGTTCTCTGGCCCAGACTGAGGGATCAGAATGGATATCTGGAGTGAGATTATCGAAGTGTCCTGCTGTCGAAAGGAACAACGAAAATATTTGGAGATGTTGGATTTGTCCGAGTCGTAGAGCTCGACGCAAATCGAAGAACACATTGCAGTCTTTTTGGCCCGGCGGGTTATCCGTGAGGATATCAGCTTCGTCGAAAGCGAGGACGACGAGAGGCAGTCGTGGGCCTTTCTTCGAGTCCGAAAGATGGTGTTCATCTATGAAGAGACAGAGCCTTTCACCTGCCTCTAGCAGGCTCTGGCCTCCCGAAACGTATCGGCCAAGCTGAGGTTCGTTTTCGTCCTTTACTTCTTCGCATTTTCTAACAAACTGGAGAAAACCGTCATTCTCACAAAAAAAGGGAAGGACAAGAACCTCACCTCCTCAGCCGCATTAGTCACCTTCGCATAGAATTACTTCGATAAGTATTCGGAGCGTCATATGTTTGACCTTCGGTCATATGCTCGCGGAGGGCGAATGCCAACTTCTTTTGGCGATCTACGACCAATGACACTGGAACAAATTTTCAGCGACCGCCTTATCGAGAGGTAACTCGGGTATACTGTATCTGCAACGCCATTAGTGAGTAATCTGGGGAAAAATCGGAGGATAATCACGTCGTTCCTCTGCGATGGTCTCCAGTTGCTTGAGAGTGACCGTTAAGAGAGAATATGTGAATCCATGTACTGGCATGTAGCATCTGAACATGTCTCCTCTCGCTTGTCTGAGAAGCAGAAGCAAGCCAGTTACGCAGATTTCTCATCAGAAGGCGGGACTCTACGAGGTCGGATTGTAAACACGCTACTTATAAAGATAAGCAGAACAGAAAATCTTCTCTCTTTCAACGTAGACACATCGGCACCGATACGATTTCTGTGCCAAGTTGATCGACCATGCGAGACTTGCCGGTTCCGGATGAATTTACAATCGTGGTTAACCTGGCATAGGGAGTTCTGCCCTTAGAAGGGTAGTCCGCGATAGTCTCAAGAAGTACACCTGCGACTGGGAGGCCGCCTTTAACATTCACTTTTCCATGCGAGTGTAGCAGCTGTTATCAGAGGAGATCAGTAAGATGTGGAAAGGCTTTGAATTCACTGCGCACCAATTGCCCTGGCTTGATTAGTTTGTCTGGTTCGGGTTTGAGAAACGCCTCTAGGGATAGAATATGATGATCAGTGTACTTGGCGCCAAATGGACGAAAGCAAATAATCCTCCGCACCTCCTGTTTCGCTCCTGTTTCGCTATACATCCGAACAACTCGATAAGTCCTCGCTCTCTATTGCTCCCACTGGGAGCAATAGAGAGCGCCTCGGACAGGCGGGACATGAACTGTGAATTCGGACTTGTCTCCAAGGCGATCATTCAGGTTTGGACCCCCGGCCTTCGAGATAGCGTTGTGGACGGCGAGCCAGGCATGACTCAGGTGTTCCTTAATCTCATCCGTCATCGACCCTGCCGCGACAGTGCCACTGGCAATCGGTGGCGTGGACATGGTTGGGTACACATAGAAAGGCGAGCTGGGCCGGGGGTGCGACGATGTGGAGACAAAATCGACGGATGGATCGTGAGATGGCGAGCGGATGTGGCGATGGTGGCGGGTGACAAAATAACTGTGAAATCAATGGTTCACTGATCCACAAATTCGACAGTTATTTTGTCACCGGGCATGAGGCGCTTGCAATTGGTGAGCAGGAGCAACGAGTCCAACCCCGCCAGGTAAACCATTTGTCCCAAACCACTCACCGATCTTTCACTAATCAATGATGTGTCGGCGAGGAGGTCGAGGGCGGGGACGAACGCGGTGCCGTTATCCGTTACGATCTCTTCTACAGCTCCCCATCTGCATAGAAATAGATAAACCCATTGTAGTATGTACAAGTTTATGTTGTTGTCAGTGATGGTATCTAATCTAACACCAAACGATAGAACCAATCTTGATACCAAGACCACTAATTCAAGTTCCAATTAATTGAGGTGAGTGCAGCACCTTCTAGCAAAGCAAAATCTGGAAAGCCAATGTGTGGTTGCATCATCAATGGTATTATCAGCATGGTAAGGAACACAGCTTCTGAACCCAAAATGATATGGGACAAGATCTTTTCTGAAACCAAAAAGGTGTGGGTCAAGTGACGTCAACAGAGATTGTGTGTGTTTCCTGTGCTCATTTTTTCTGCCAGAAATGTTGAGTAGGCCTTCTGCCGTCTTCACAATATGGACTTAGAGTGGGGAGCAGGAGAGCGGGGAAATTTTGGATGGGGCTAAATTATGTAAACTCAGAGCTAGTCAGTAAAATCATATAGTGCGTGTCTGTACAAATTGAGATTTCAAAAAACAGCCATTTTCTGACAAAGGCTGAGGTCTGAGGATCTGAGGCCTGAGGTGGGACTCTGATCAGACCAGATTTCATCAGATGAACTTGGCTCAGCTCAGTGCTGGTTTTCACAGGGATTAAAACCGAATTCGTGTGCTACATGTACTCCTAGCTATTCATACACAGACTCGCAAGTAAACGAGCCGAGTCAATAAAAAGCCCCCAAAAAATAGGCATGTGTCAAGTGGGTAAAAGGTCTATGTATTGCGTCGTTATCGCTTTTCAACTCGTATTCACCATCCCCTCCAATACGCGGAAAAGGTGTATTTTAGCGGATGAAAAAGCTGTGGGCGATTGCAAGCGAACACGCCGCACCGACCATCACAAAGCCGATGTAGTAGGACGACGGGCTTCCTTGTACCGTTGCGGACCATATCTGGAGAGAGTAATGTTAGAAAAAGTCTGATCATATCGAGAGAGAGAGACGGCACTTACATAGCCGCCGAGGAGAGGTCCTAGACCTCGTGCAAGAGAGACTATGCTCTGCGCGACACCATTTGCAAGGCCAACAATTGGTGGAGGAGTCACTGGAACAGGTAGATTTAGATACCCCCGACGACCGCCATAAAAAGCTCAAACCACGTACTATAGTTTAGAAGAATTGACACCGAAGTGAACGTGAAGGTTGCGCCGCAATATCGCACAGCACTACGCAATTAAAGGGTCTAATTTGAGACTATGACATGAAGAAGGAAACGGAACACACTTACGTGCTGATTGTCAAGGCTTTCGGGGGATTGCGTTTCATGAGTAGTACATTTCAGCAAACGCAAGTGGCACTCACGAATCATGAGGAGGAGGCTACCACCGCTCTCAGGGCTGGCGAATACACGGTACAGTGCAACAGTGAGGTATCCCGGAATGAACAAGAACGTCCCCAGGCGGAACATGGCCAAGTGAGAAAATCGTCCCCTAGGCGGACTAGAACCAATCACCATGCACGGTCAGGTGTCGGGAGCTGGATAAAGCGTCTAGGTGGTGACTTACCCAATGTTGCTGAGAGGATTTCCCAAGTTAGGAAGGTGAGTGTCAATGAAATGCAGGCGGGTGGACGGCATAACGAGAGGAAAAACTGGCGTATTTCCGATGAAGACGTAGAGTATACCCTACGCCCACTTAGAAAATACGTCAGTTTTTCCTCTCGTGAACAGAAACAGACCTACGGGTAAAGATAGAATTGGAACGCAATTTGAGCAAGGCACATTAACGCAGCTGAGTTTCAAGATCAGTAAAAATGAAAGCCGGAGGGACAATGTGACCCACTAAGTTGTGAATAATCTCCCGCGCTAAGGCCCAGACCACCAGAGTTGAATTTCCTGTGTGGAGTACCCATTCAGAATTACGCCCTGGTGTGAGAGGGAAAATCCACTCACGATACGACGTAGGTCAAAAACAGCATGTCATGTGTGGTCGTATGCAGGGCAAGCCATCCGTACTGGAAAATGATAGCCATCGGAAGCTGACTCGTTAGACTTGGCTGCTTTCCTTCAACGGTCGGCGTAGTATTCGCCGTGCCTTCCTGCAGTTCAGTAGTATCAGGTGCGTTCAAAAGTCTCTGGGCCTCTGCGACAGCCGGGGGCGTCTTCACACCGGGGTGAGCAAATATCCCAGGAACAGCGTTGGAGAAGCGACGAGGGGGCGAAACCATTTCAGTTGGCTGTCCGGAGGCACCGTACTGCGTCGAAAGGCGACGCCGCTGTGGGGACTGGGATACTCGGTATTGTGGTGTCGATGGGCGGCGCAACGGCGATGCGTGAGAACCACGAGGCGTACTTGGAACAGAAGGTACAATTGCGCCCATAAAACGCTTTCCTCTCTCGGGGAGGGTATCTTCGACGCCGGAAGGTGGGTTGGGGGTGTCGTTCGCGTCATCGCCGTCCCCGTCAAACACGCTTTCATATGGCCCCTCCAGTTCTGCATCGTCATTCTCAAAGACTTCCTCGTTGTCAACATTAATCGCCGCGGCAACCCACAAATCTGCAATGTTCGTGACGGCGTTTTCGTTCGCCATGAGTAGGCGCTGCGCAAAACTAACTTCACTGTCTGCAAAACTTCGTGGGACGCCTTCTCCTCCGGTGATAGCAGTCAAGTTGCTCGCTCGGTGACGAAGAACGCTTTGGCTGCCCCGTCGATACGACAAACCGGACATATTGCTCCCCAGTCGCGAGCGAAAGCTGAGGGCTCTCCTACCATCGCCATAACCATACGCATATCCGTCTGCACGACTGGTGCGGGGAAAAGGACGGACAGCGGAAGGAGACTGAGACAATGGAACGGGTTGCGGAGATGTTGCATCCGGTACTCTGCTGGCAAATACGCCCGAAAAGGTGCGCGATGCCTTACGAAGGCCTTCATATAAGCTCCCTTTCCGCGGAACCGTGGCTATCGGACTGGATGGAAGAGATTCCTCTTCGGGAATGGTCTGGTGCGCGGCATCCGTCGCTATCTTCTCAGGGGGTAAACGGATAGCACCCTCGCGCGGGCCACCGTCCGGGCCAAGGAAGACGGAGAGGACAGCACCTGGGTAGTAACATGGGTACACGAACTATCGTAGAATACAAGATATAACTGTAACGCACCAGTCAGAGTGACGCAAGCTGCAATAGAGGTGGGCAGCAGGTAGGGATAGTTTGCGAATAGAGGGATCTTTCCAAATACATCGGGCCACTTCTTCGCAGGAGATTCGACTAATTTAATCATCAGTGATAAATCCATGACTGGCGCACAAGGAAGGTAAGGAGAATGTCTGACTGACAGGAACCACCAATAATAGCCCCAGAGACACCACCGAGACCCCAACAAAAACCAAGGATGGCATATGCCCTTCCTTCGTTGCTTGGATCAGAAATGACAGTTACACACCCACGAGCAACGCCCATGGCTCCAGCGAAGACGCCTTGCATCATACGGATAACGATGGCCTGCTTTAAAGAGGTTGATGTACCAAATAGAGCACAGGTCACAGAGCTTCCAAGAAGAGACACGAAGAGAACGAGACGTTGACTGTATTTCTCGGCGGCGGTGGCCCAGAGGAGGGATGTCATGAATTGGGTGAAGAAGAAAGTGGAAACCAGGAGACCGGTGGCGAAGCCGACATCGGCCCCTTCAGGAAATTCGTGAAAACCTTCGACCATGAAGAGTAGAAATGGAGTGGAGACGTTGGCGGTGAGAAACTCGCCGAGGAGGGTGATGGAGAGGACGATCATCGGTATCTTTGGGAGTGGAGTGGCATAAAGGTCGCTCGATTGTTGTAACGCGCTGGGAATTAAAGGCCTCTCGTCTGGGGCGGGTGCTGGAGGGGGTACTGAAGTGCGGGTGGACAAAGGGGACCCATCGCGATCTGCCAATGAACGATGTCTGGATAAGATACTGGGATGACGAGAGAGTATGTGCCGCAGTGGGGAAATGTTGCTGGGCGACCCGCTGTCATTTTCAGTTTGATCACCTGCGGCGCCGAATATCCTTGTTGTGTTTGGACGCGAGGGTGATTGTCGATGCTGCTCTGCTCTGGAGTTAGAGCGAGACAGAGACATCGTCTAGAAGTGGGTAGTAGTTGAAAGGGTTGCCAGTCGCGCTGGTCGTCAATATATATGCGCCCGCCCAATGGCGCCCATCGCGTCCCACCAAATCCCGCCACTCGCGTTCCACCCACCAAACCCCACCCTCATGATCCGCATTCGCATTCGCATTCGAGTCAGTCGTCTTGCAAGGCAATATCACAACCAAGCCCCTTCTCAGCGATTCAACATACTTTATTTTGGACGTGATGAGTTCTCATGCCAGGTGTTGGAAAAGCTCTACAGTGCCACAGGTTCGACATTCCCACTGTCCTCTGGGCCCTCCCTCGAACTCGAATTGATGCAAGCAGCCCGGCAGACGTCTGGCAGAATCTCCTCATTGCGACTCAGCCGGATCAATTGATCGGTAGGAAACGAGACATCCTCTCTGTTCGTCAGTCTCCCTACCTTCTCTCCCTCTGCGTCTTTCTTATTCAAGCGCGTCGTTAGCTCCGTTGAAAACCCTGGGCGACAAGCTCAAACTGCCAGTGGCCGCCATTCCACAAATCAGGTCAGAGCTCAAAACGTGGACGGTACATCCGCTTCCTTTTTCCTTACCCTCGCACTTCAAAATAAATCCGTTATCTCCACCCAGCCCCCGTCACCCTTCTATCCCCTAGCCGGCGTGCCGCCTCCATCCAATCACCTCCTGCTCACTGCATCATTCGGACGCATCCTTCCCGCCAGCCTTCTCTCACTTTTTAGACCGACACATACTCTCAATGTACACCCATCCGCTCTACCTGCCTACCGCGGCCCTGCGCCCATCCAGCGGGCCATCTTAAATGGCGAACGCGACACCGCGGTCTGCATTATTGAAATGAAGCGTCGAGGTGGCATTGACGCGGGCGATATTCTAGGACGCGTTCCTATCGTACGAGCTCTTCAAAGTTTTCTCTCGTCTGATCAACATACTCAAACGTGCCTATCCGTCCGTCTGTAGTCCATCCCGCCCAACACTGCATACGGCCCTCTTCGCGATACCCTCGCTCAGAAGAGCGGCGAGCTCCTCGTTTCCGTTCTCCGCTCTGTGCTTCATGGCACCGAAAAACGTGACCCTCAAAGCCCCCTCACGCCCACGACGCCCCATGCGCCCTTCATCACCCCAGCCGATTCGCAACCCGACTTCACGCAAGAAACAGCCCAGGAGATAGTTCGACGTCATCTCGCTCTTTCCCACCACAAACCATTAACGACCTACCTCCCTGCCGCCACGCGGACAGTACAGATTCACGACCCGTCCGTTTTTCCCCCACCGAACGCCGCGCAGACTGTGGTGGGCAGCCTGCCAGGTTCTGCGAGGTATCATAGTCCGCTGCGATCAGTCCTCGTGCGCTGTGCTCAGGGATCAGTGCTAAGCGTGCCGACGCTCAAGTCCGAGTTTAAATCATTGATGCCGGCAAAATCGTGGTGGGATGGCATTCAATCCCATTGGAAGGATCCAGATGGGTCTATTCTGTTCACGAAACCACCGGCCCAGCCATAGTGTCCGGAGAGGGCAATCGGTGTTTACGGTACACGACGAGCTTTATTGACGCGTCGCCGATGGTTCAAATAAAATGATATTCGCTAGAGAGGCATGACACGATAAGCGTAATGCTAATTCCAGTACTAGATCGATGTGAAAGGACTTAATCAGACTCAAATTCAAGTCCATCCACCTATTAGGGTAAGTACAGTGCTACTCTTATGTCAGTGCGTGAATTGCTCGAATTAATCAAGCAAATCAGACTGTAAACTGTCCAAATTAAACGAGATAGATTGTCCATCATGCATAAATGCTGTCACTAGTACAATCGCTAGTTTCCCCAAACGACGCACATGTAACCTACAACGTACTGTGCCCACTCGATGGCTTGCACGTGTTATACAAGAGAAAAAGAGCCGCCAATAAAAAAAGAGAATAGATGATGTCTGAGTCTGCGCTCAATCCTATCCCTGCTTCTTCAACTTCTCGCCCTCTTCCACCTTTTCCTTGTTCCTGCTCGCCTTGCCGAGAAGCACCTTCATTTCGCCTTTTACCATGTTCATCACGCTCGCCTTCTTGTGATGGCTCGCATCCGAATCGCTGCTGGATCTTCCCGACCTTCCCTTCCGTTGCGGAGGAGGGCCAGCAGACTCAGGCTCAGATGTCGTCGTCTTCGTTCTCTCTTGCTGCTGTGTTGGAGATGCACCTTCTTCTGCCCCACGCTGAGGCTCTTCGCCCTTGCGTTCGTCCTTCCTTTCAAGCTCGCTTTCCTTCTCTTCCCCCTCTTTCAACTTCGAGTCTGCGGGATCTTCCTGTGTTCGGTTCGCTAAGAACACATATACGCGGATACTCGGCAATTAGAATCGCTTACCCCCACATCCGGCCCTCGATCGACGTGTTCCGGGACTTGTTGTGCTGGCGGAGGGTGTGGCGAAATGACGTTCTGGTCTTCAGTCTCCGGACTCAGGATCCTCTGCGCAGCGTGAGGAACAGGTGCCCTGTTTTCAGCCGGTGCAACCGTATCATTAGCAGGCTTTTGCGATTCTGTACCAGCAGCGGCGCCGGCTCCCGGGCGCCCTTCTGAGGTCGCGGCTACCCGTTCATCCGGAAGCTTTGCGACTGAGGTCTCGCTGCTCGTCCCGGGCAGAGGACCTACTCCGTTATGATGCTCATTGGGTTGTACGCCTTCTCTCTCACGCGAAGGTAGCGATGTGGTGCCTGCTTCCACCGTATGTTTTTGAGTAGGTTGATCAGCTTCGCGCGCAGGCGGCATGCGCTCGTCGGGCAGCTTCGCGACAGACGTCTCGCTGATAGTGCCAGGAAGGGGACCGACGCCGTCATGATGTTCGCCCGGCTTGACACCCTCTCTCTCCGTCGACGGCAATGAGGTCCTCCTTGCGCCTACTGGAGTGGCGGCCAGCTTGAGTCACGAAGCCTCTTTCTCTGATCAGAATGACGTACGCAATTGGCTAGCTTGTCCACGGCTCGTCTCCGATGTGTTCTGACTTTGAGAAGGCCGAGACGTGTCATGTGGGAAAGCACCTGGAATATCAAGATAAGGGCTTGGAGTGGAACCGGCAGCCTGAGGCTGAAGTTGTGGAGCCTGGGGGAGAGTGTTGGTGGTCGTCTTGATTGGAGGGGATTGCGGGAGGGGAACGGATGAAGGGCTGGGACGTGAATCAACTAGGGAGGCCATGAAATAATGAGACCCCTATTCTCTGCTCTCATCTGGTATTTGAAGGGTTCGATCCAAGTTCGTCGGGGTAGGAAACGTCATAGATCAACTCCACCTTGATTCCGTCATCACCTCGGAACGATCATCTAAGCGTGGTTCCGCTCCTCGTGATCATGCACAGGACCACTTTATTACTTTATTCTACTTTATTCACATCCTTCCGATGTGCCATGCCTTCTATGGGCACTTGTTCTTTATATCGGAGTTGCATTACACGAGTGGTAACGAGACGAATATGACATGATGAATATGATGCTGCTATACGACGACAATCCGTGCGGATAGTATATGTTGGAAATGGAAGTCTCTATGGCGGAGATATGGCACATAGATGTCCAGTAGTCGAGTGGCATTGCTCAAATGGAAGCGGCTGGAGCACCGACAAACCATCAAGAGGAGCCAGATATGTATTGTTATCCACGTTGAGATTTAACTGAAGCGCGTCATGAAACAGTGCGCATTCTTGGGGCTGACGCTCATACGAGAGCGCGCTTGTAGCATATGGCTCATGACGGCTCGAAGTTATCTCGAACTCGAATAAGATATCAGCCAATGCAACGAACATTAGTCCACATTTAAAGGGTTAACTTACAGATTCTGCCTGCGCCAAAAAATTTGCCTCCTGCGGAGCCATGTAAGGAATGGATGGTAATCCAGAACTGGTGCCTTGCTGGCCATCCTCTTGGGCTGGTATTTGAGCGAGCTTCATGTCGCGCGTGTCTAGTGGGCCTGATTCAGTGTTGGTTTGCATCGGCGCGACTCGACGTCTCAGACAACGTGTTGGGTTCTGTGTTATGTTCCCCACACGATCGTGCCATTTGAGGTGCAAGGCAAGACCATTCGGAAGTTGGAAATCCCTGGGGCAGAGAGGACACGCATACAGTGGGTTTTGGACCAATGAGGTTGCAGACACGGCAGAAAGGCGTGCCCTCTCTTGTGCGTCCTGCATAGGCACAGCATACGGCAAGGAACAACATATATGCTCATCGAACTGGGGCCGATACTCGTCAATACCTTGCCGAGAGATGGAGGTGGCTGAGCTGGATGGGTCTTGAAGACGGGATGACATATGGGTCGAAAATGGGACAGGGAAAAGGGAATAATGAGAAGGTTGCATGTGATACTCGGGCCTTATCTTGGGAGGGATTGAGGCTGCGAGGGAGCATGCGTATGGAAGTCGGAGAGGGAGAAACAATTCCATGTCCTGTTCAAGGGGTGAGCGCATAGAGGCATCTTCTGAGCCACATGGCATTACTGGTCTAGAGATGTGTAAATGCTCGTGGTCATCCATAGCTCTTGCCGACGAATATGATGCGTGCAAATCTTCACGTCGCTGATAATCCTCATGAGGGGAAACCCTAATGCTCCTGTACGGAGTCTCCAGCCTAAACTCGTACGCAAACATTTCTTGTGGTCCAGTAGAGGGAAACGGTACAACAGGAGGTGACTGAATGCGGGCTCGTTTTCTGCGAGTCTTCCTTTTTTGCTCGACTGCGTCCGGAGAGAGTACGTGCTTCGTTGCCGATCTAGTGTGATGTAAACCCCCGATCTTGCCATGGCTGCTATTGGGATTAGTGGGGTTATCGAGGGAAGGGTGAATCGTGCTTGTGGGTGGCAGGTCCATTGCAGCGAAGGGGTCTGCGCGAAAGACATCCATCATATGGCAGGGTACACCGGTGGTCCAATGAAGGTCGCCTAGCTCGTCCTCCTCGACAGAAGGAATGGTCGGTTCTTGAGATGAAGGGATATCGAGGGTGCTCATTGGGACGCACGAAATGTGCTGACCAGAGTGTTCGTGACTTGAGTTGGCGGTGACGGCCGCAACGTCAGGGCAGATGGGGTGAGGAAATGAAAAGATTGGAGATTGCAATTGTTCAGATGTGCACCTCCAGGCTTTTAGAGATGAAATCGACGAACAGGGTAGGGAAGCAGGGGACGAGGAAGCAGAGATTTCAGGAGACGGGGGGATGGCATTGGGATGATCCAATTGGATAAGATTAAGCGAAAAAGATTTGTCGGCAATAGCATCTGAAGGAACGTGGAACATTGGGGCAGAGAGAAGGCCAGAAAAGGAGACGGTGTAAATGCAGGGACGAGGGACAATACTTATGTGGTTATCCGCAAGCTAACCACACGGTGGGCTCTCCGGCCACCCACGTCTATGCGCTAAAACGAGTCGACTTATACGGCAGTTCCTTACCTGTTGGAGGGAATGTGATCTTCTAGTTGTTTGATCAGCGAAAGTGGCCCTTATATTCGGGGAGCACCGAGAACACGGTCGTGGCGCGATCTCTCCCACAGAAGATTGGGATTCATATGAGGGGTACCGAGTTAAAGGTTCGTGCTAGTCCTGACGGCAAGTCACGCTTCCGAAGACGTCTGGGCCAATCAAAAGGGCCTCAGGCTTGACAATCAGCCCAAGACGCTCAGTGATGCACCATCGAGCTGTCACATGTCACAGGTTGTAGAGAAGCTTCCCACGTCAAGCCTATGGCCTACCGGTCCCAACTTCATCTGAGGGAAAAGGGTGGAAAATTGCGGGCAGGTTTCACGATGATCATGGAGGCAGAGTCTTCGCTCGCCCGCGGTGACGGTCCGTGAAGTAGTTTGAGGCCATTCACACGTTCTTCTTGTGGACACGACTAGAGCAGTAGTGAACTAGTGGCGTTCCTGTACTAGGGCGTAGCGACATATGAAGGTGGAAGCATTGCGATGGGTAACCAATCGGTATCATTGAGAAGTCCGAGAACATAGTCCCTGCGATTCGTCGAAGGTCAGATCGGTCAGACCTCGAGCTCACACACCGGTGCTTTCCTAGAATTTCCCCCACAAAAGTTAGTTACTGTAATGCTCTGAAACAATATATCAAGAAAGAAGAGATGCGGCTTCCGTTCCGGAGCGAAAAAGAGGGGTAAAAAAACAAGGCGCATTTCACCGAGGGGACCTTGTGTCCGTTCTAGAAGCGGTCAGGAAGAACTGGAAGCTTGGAGCGAGTGATAAGCACAGGTAAAAGACGTCACCCGGTGCTTAAGGAAAAGGCCGTTAGTGCCGCAGCAACAAGAACATGTGAAATGGCCAAGGGAACGTACTTTGGCGATGCCGCGATAGCAGGTACAGACCATTCGATCAGGATCTGCGAACCTATGAGCGATATATGTGGTATGGTCTGATACATCGAAACGCAGAACGTTCCCTGGAAGCAGACATGTTTTCTGATGACGTAACGTGGCGTGGCTAATGACCTGAGCCCAACAGTAACTAGTAATTGCCGGCGGGTGACGATGAAGGCGAATTTCAAGGCGAGCGTAAATCCAATCACCACTTTCGACTCGTCTCTCATCCCAAATATCTAGTTTTCGAATCTATGCGGTACTGTCTATCAACAGGGGAACATCATATTTACTCCCGACGGCAATTCCGTGCTCAGTCCTGTGGGCAACAGAGTGTCTGTGTTTGATTTGGTCAAGTTGGTTACGGTTTTATCCCATGCTTGCACCAGCATTCAGCTTACGCATTTTTTCCATAGTAACAAGTCCTTTACCTTTCCTTTCCAGAACCGCAAAAACATCGCTGCCATCGCTCTTAGCCCCAATGGGAACATTTTGATCAGTGTCGACGAGGGTGCGGTCAACGCTTTGCCAGCTTTCATCGCCACCACTTATGTGCTGTAATGATACAGATGGGAGGGCTCTCCTCGTCAACTTCCGTCGGGGTATTGTCCTTCACCATTTCAATTTCAAAAAGCCAGTCAACGCCATCGAGTTTTCGCCCAGTGGATCTTTCATCGCTGTCACACACGAATCGCACGTTCAGGTCTGGAAGACACCGAACCACCTCGTCCGCGAATTTGCGCCATTCAATTTGCACCGGACGTATACAGGTCATCATGACGAAGTACTAAGTATAATGTGGTCGTCGGACTCCCAGTTCGTTATGGCTTAGTTCGTTTGACTGGATCCATTGACATTTATATCGCCATAGATGCTTCATTACCACATCCAAGGACATGACCGCTCGGTTATACACATTGGACCCACTGGACGACTTCCGACCCAAGACATTCGCGGGGCACAGAAGTGCGGTACTTAATGCCTATTTCTCTTCAAATTCAAAATCAGTAAGCATCATTTGTGATTCCACCATGTTTCCTGTTAACCACCGTGACGCTGTCAGGTGTACACTGTCAGCCGTGATGGTGCTGTGTTCGTCTGGAGAGCCAAAGCGTCCGACGACTCTGATGATGATCACGTGCCGACGTCTCCAGATCGCTCGGTTGCTCATGTTCGTTGGGGGATTCACCAACGACATTACTTCAATCAACCCAATACGAAAGTTGTTTGCAGTACTTTCCACAAGCCTTCAGGACTACTCATCGTCGGCTTCTCATCCGGAATCTTTGGGCTCTGGGAGATGCCAACATTCACAAGCGTGCATATTTTAAGTATCTCCCAAGAAAAAATATCGTCTGTTGCCGTTAATCCCTCTGGCGAATGGCTAGCTTTTGGCGCGCGCAAGCTAGGACAGTTGCTAGTATGGGAATGGCAGTCGGAGTCGTACATTCTCAAACAGCAAGGTCACTTTTTTGATGTCAACACGCTCGCATACTCTCCCGACGGACAGTATATCGCAACAGGAGGAGACGATGGCAAGGTCAAGTTATGGAACACCCGCTCTGGGTTTTGTATCATCACATTTTCACAACACACTGCTTCAGTGTCTGCTGTTCATTTCGCTTCACAAGGCCAAGTGTTATTCTCGGCCTCGCTCGATGGGACCGTGCGAGCTTTTGACCTAATCCGGTACCGCAACTTTCGGACATTTACCTCCCCATCACCAGTACAATTCTCATGCTTGGCGGTTGATCCTAGCGGTGAGGTCATAGCCGCCGGCTCAACAGACTCATTCGAGGTTTTCCTGTGGTCCGTTCAAACAGGAAAATTGTTAGATGTTCTTGCCGGACACGAAGGACCCGTCAGCTCACTGACATTCTCACCCACAACCAACGTCCTCGCCAGCGGATCCTGGGACAAAACCGTGCGGGTATGGGATGTCTTCAGTCGTTCACATGCCGTGGAACCCTTCCAACTTAATGCAGACGTACTTTCGCTTGCTTTCCGGCCGGACGGCCAGGAATTTGTCGTGTCAACGCTTGATGGACAACTTACATTCTTCTCGGCCAATTTGTCGAAACAGACTAACGTTATCGAAGGGAGAAAGGACATCTCTGGTGGTCGCAAGGCCGACGACCGGGTAGCTGCATCAAACAGCGCGTCCAGCAAAGCTTTTACGAGCGTCGCTTGGAATGCGGATGGGTCGTGTGTTCTTGCGGGTGGCAACAGCAAGTACGTTGCACTGTACGATGCGCGCGAAGGCGTTCTCATACGCCGTTGGCAAATTTCCGAAAACTTGTCACTTGACGGAACCGAGGAATTTCTCGATAGTCGGCTCGTGACCGAGGCGGGAAACATCAACTTGATCGACGACCGTGGTCAAGAGAGTGACCTGGAGGATCGCTTGGATGTCAGCTTACCTGGCGTGCAACGTGGGGACCTTTCCAAACGTCGGTACAAACGAGAAGCTAGCACGAAGTGTATTCGTTTCTCTCCGACGGGCCTCGCTTGGGCAGCGGCATCGACAGAAGGATTGCTCATCTACTCAGTTGATGACGGCCTTTCGTTCGATCCTTTCGACCTCTCCATCGAACTAACACCACAGACCGTGCTCGCAACGCTCCAGAAGCAGTCTTATCTTGAGGCATTGGTGATGGCTTTCCGATTAAATGAGAAGACGATTATCAATCGCGTCTACGAAGGCATTCCTTACGAGGAGATTAGCCTGGTTGCACGGCAACTCCCGACCACATATGTCCCGCGACTGCTTGGAGTTTCTGCGGAGGTGCTAGAGCGGGGACCAAGGCTAGAATGGGGTCTTCGTTGGATTCGGGAGGTGTTAAGTGCGCACGGACGGTGGATTCGGGAGCGAAGCGTCGAGCTGGCCAGCGTTTTGCGGGAAGTCAAACGGGCCGTGAGTTCCTTTGAAGGCATCGTGGCGAAGCTGTAGGTCAACGTCTCGTGGTCTTCTGAGAATTTCACCACACTGGACTTACTTTTTCTTCTAGGTGCGACGAAAACACGGCGTCGTTGGCGTACCTCGTTGATCAGTCGAGGGTGAAAGAGGGTGCTGAAAAACAAAATGTCGCTTGATAACCCCTTTGGGCGTTGACATTATGTCCCGATTTCACGCGATAAAGAATATCACCGTTGGCTCGATTGCCGTCATTTCGTTGCCTACCTAACGCCGGGAGAAAAGTTTTTGGAGGGCCTTCATCTCCGGCAGGGGTTGCCGGTGTTAAGAAAAGGGTGTCGCCTGCTGCCAGGGTGGGGCACGTATCTGCCACCATCTGTTCCGGCTGTACCTTCACCTGGTTTATGACCCTGACCTGGACATCGCCATCTATCATAGCCATTTTCAAAAGTGCCCGCGCCCATCCCACTCTTACGGTCATGCGCTGTCGATAGAATGGAGAATCCCGCATGACAGGTATTATATAATATACCTCCGCTGCCAAAAGTCATCTAGTCGTCCGCACGCATCCACCATCCGTACACATGACGGTCAAGTGACCCCGCAGACCCGAACAAACCAAAGAGGTAATCAGCCAGCGACATTGCTCGAAACCGCCGGAAGTGGCCTGATATGAAAGGGCGGATATTTCATATCTTCTCGTCTTAATGTATAGTAAGTCCCCGCCCCCAGGCTGAGCGAGCCTTTTGCTCGCGGTGTTTCCTCATGGGATTAAGGAAAATGTGAAAATCGAAGCGGTTGCCCGCGCTGGTCATTCGTGGGACATTCCTTTCGAAGTGCGGCCCTCCTATCGACTGCATCGATACGGAGAACGGCGCACCCCAGATTTACGCTGTGGGATGCGGCGATGACCGTGCTTCTGCCGCGCGGTTACGTCGTGCCGACCTAAGCACGACGACTTGTTGTGCGCTGAGCGAGAACGACATGCTGCGAAATGCCGTAGAAGGAGGGGATGCTTATCGGCCGAAGCCCACCCTCCTCCTTCTCCCCACTGTATGGGTATGTTTCAAATGTATTGGCGAAGCAAGAATTGCATGTTGACAGGGGAATGAATAGGGGAGAATCTTGGGGTTCCAAAGAGACCAGAGGAGCAAGCGATATACTCGAATCGGTAATAGGTCTTCCTAAATGCCGCAAATTGAGATGTGTCAGATAGGATGGAAGCGTCCCTTCTGATTCGGAATTCCCCACATCGGTTCTGTTCAGGCCAACGATACCGATATTTTATAAAATGTTTGACGGCTCGACTTAATTTTGGGTCCCTATTCCCTCTCGCATTTACTCCATGGTTGACTGGCACTCATCTGCGCAGATTGCCCGCGATTCCCGTAAGCTCTTTTTCTTTGTCTTACCTGACACAACCAATTCATTAAAATCGACGTAGAGGCCTTCTCCAACCTCATCCACATCCTCTTTGGCCTTTACCTGTAAGTTACCTCTGACCAGCCCTGTCGCATTGACCCGCTCATCCTCTGCTCCAGCTGGGAATTTTGCGTTTCATTCAATTTCGATTACTCTTTTATTTCCGGCAAGCGAAAGTATCGATGGCCATTGGTATCGCGTCTTCTTGTTAGTGTTCCGTCTCTATATTCTAACGAGGATTTTTAGACATTCTACTTTATTGGCCGTTACAGCCTGTTAGCGGCTTTGATCGGGATGTGGGTCTTATAGTTCATGTCAACACGAAGCATTTCTTAAATATCAAATCCAGTATCGTCGCGCTTAACGTCCAATCGTGCGTGGTTAGCAACTCTGCATCTTGCAGTTATTTACATACCCATGCAGAGAGTTAAGATGTCAATCCCTGTATACCTTCAATCAGGTATCTCACATCGACTTAATTCATACCGTCAGCGCGCTAATCATGGTAGTGTATGGGTAACATCGCCATCGGCATGGCCAGCGTCAATCTCTCCCTTAGAACGTAAGTGAACCAGTGTGCGCGCATTATGATGTCTTACAGATTTCTCCCGTAGATTGGCTGTTTGGGGACAGAAGTGGTATATTATCGCCGCACTGGTCTTAATCAGTCTGGGACATTGGTCGTTACTGCTTCATGGTATCCTGTTGACCGCAGCATGGATTCCTGGTCAGGGATGTCTCATTACCTCAACTGATAGCAAGCTTCTCTCCGCCACATTCATCTACAGCATGATCTTCGACTTTACTGTCCTCATATTGACGGCGTCCAAGCTTGTTCGACCCTCCGGGACCAAGAGCCAACTTGTCAACATGATGTTCGCAGATGGCTTGTATTATTTCATCATCGCGTACGTCTGCGATACGTCGCGTCGATCCCGGCGTCGTCGATCACTGATATCCATGTTTTCTACAGTTTTCTTGCGAATTTGGTTGCTACTGTGCGTCAACCCCTCTTCTTTCATGCGCAGAATTAACCAGAGTGCCTTGAATAGGTCTTTATGACTCTTAATCTAAATCCAGTTATGTCAATCATTGCAAACGTTCCGGCGGCTATTGCTTCCACAGTACGCCTTATAATTCCACAGGGCGTCAGTTGGTGAAGTGTTTTTTCAGATCGCAGCCTCTCGCGTAGTTCGCCGGTTGGCAAACTTCTCCACAACGGGCGCAGAGATGTTCTCGTAAGCGTCTCGTCGTTGGATTATTTCGATAATTCCTCAGCCAACCTATAGCTCGACGGTGAACGGCTCTTCCGGATTCCGAAGCGCCCAACAAAGCTCCCCTCCTCACTTCTCCTTCTCGAAGCCACAGGCTGGCGTGCATGTTCAGGTCAGTTCCTCTGATGTTTCCGTAGAGAATTGTTGGTGCACTGGCATTCTTGATAGATGAACACTTTCTCAGAACCCGTGACATATGACGCCGAAGGGCGTGTAGCTAAGCCCGGTGACTTAGACCCTGAGGCCCAACAAATCGGCGATGAGTTTAAGCATTCGCTTTATCCGAATTGAAGTGTCGGGCACGGCCGTGATTTATACTCTGTTCCACTATGTCAACCACTCACTGTCATACCCTTACCCCATCACCCTTGTCTTTGTTTCAATGGATTGCTATTGTTTAAACTTCTTCGCATACTATTGCGGAGTAGCTACATTTAGATCGAACCGGATTGGCCCGAACAAGCGATGGCCACGATCGTTCGTTGCCAACTGCCAAGCCATAAAATCTATTGACTCTCGGCACGGAAACCCTGGGGTATCTTTCGTCGGTGATCTTTGCATGTTCCAGCTGTGTTACTTTGTTCGAAGACAGGCGACGCCTGAAAGCCGTACTCATTCTTTTGATCATATTCTCCGCTTGCCACATGAGCACATGAGGCTACGGTGAGACAATTTCTGTCTCACCCAGTGCGGGATGTCAACGTACTCGTACATGGGTTTGGGTTAATTAGTGAGCCACAACGAACTTGGCTCGCCCGTCACGGGGTTCTGCGCCGTCATCGGATCTCAAGCCGTTATCTGTTAAGTGCCCTATCCGCATTTCAGAGGTTGATTAGACCCACGCGAGAAAAGGTACCCGCAGATCCTCCCGGTCCTTCTATCGCACCGTATAACTTATTCGCATATCATATCCATCCGCGTTCGCCTCGGGGACTTCGGAAAAGAAGTAGTTGCTGTGGAGTGATGCAGCAAGTTTGTGTGGCGCATTGGGGTAGGAGCAACATTAATTGGCACATTCGCCGCTAGTTCGGCCCTTGTATATGACCGGTGAAAGGGACGCGCATCACGCATGTGCATGCAATGAAGCGCTCTTGCGGAATACGAACCTCAGGCCGCAAGCAGTTGCGCCGGATTGTTACTCAGTGTAACGTAACGCTCGGAAGATGATCATCACCGAACGATCGTGGGTCGTGTTTGTTGAGTTTGCAAAGGCAACGGAGTAACTTATCGGTACGTACTACCGTACATTGATGCGACTGGGGAGATGGAGAAGAAAATGGCTTGGCCTGGAAGGCCGAGTGAGGCGCTGCCTCTTGTCAGCGCCACTAGTGGCACAGCCATGCGGCAACAAGCGCCTTGCATGTAACTAAGGAGCAACTTAATTAGGTGTACAGTACTTTGAAACGGGCATGAGCTGTTGATGGTTTCGAGGTGGGTGTCCCCGTAATATATGTTCATCGGTTGATACTAATACTGTGAAAGAGGCACCTTACTGTAATTGATTGACAGCAGGAGGAGCGTCTGTAGGCAAGTCGGTGCCGTTCAATTGGGGCAGCGTGCAGTGGCAGGTCGGGTCCGTTATCTGTTTTGAAATGGAAGAATGCCAGTGACGGCTACTATACTTTGCCTTGGGATGCACGGTGGTGTATGGTTCGGGTTTTAGGGGGACAGGATTGGGGTGCTGTACGACAAAATAAAAATAAAGTGATGTAAGGGATTACGTCCCTACGCAAATGGCGATGAGGCCTTGAAGTGAGGAATCGATGGATGAAATGGGGTGAAATGGCCGCCTCGGGGTGAAACGTGAAGGAGAGGTGTGCCCAGGTGCCTCTGGAAACAGAAATTGGATGCAGCGCTCTGCTGATTAGAATGCGATCCTTTTTTTTTTGAAGTATAGATATAAATAACCTTCTCTCCCCCGAGACAATCCCCCATCCCCTTCCCTAACCCTCCATCTTCATCATGTGTGGCATTTTCGGCTACTGCAACTTTCTCAAACCCAAGGTATATCTCTTCTTTTCCTTAGTTTTAATGTTCCTTGTCGGGGATGGTTACTGCTCGACTTCGCGGCACGTACTAGGCAACTTCCCCATCCCGCCGCCGATTATTCTCCGCTTCACACCGATGAGCAATCACCGATAGACTGACTCTGTATTGTCTCCCACAGAGTCGCAAGGACATCTGCGATATCCTCTGCAACGGTCTCGCCCGCGAGGAATACCGTGGTTACGACTCTGCCGGCATCGGTATCGACGGCAATGCTCCCGGCGAAGTCTTATATTTCAAGGAAGTCGGCAAGGTCGCTGGCCTTCGTCAGCGCATCGCCGCCGCGAGCATAGACACCACCAAGGTTTTCAACTCGCAAGTCTCGATCGCACACACGCGATGGGCAACCCACGGCCCACCCTCCGTCATAAACTGCCACCCGCTGCGCTCAGATCCCACCAGCGATTTCATCGTCGTGCACAACGGCATCGTCACCAATGCCGCCGCCCTCCGCCTCGTCCTCCAAAACCGCGGTTACAAGTTTGAGAGCGAGACCGACACGGAGGCCGTTGCCATCCTTACGAAATATGTCTACGACTCGCAACCAGACAAGCGTATCACGTTCACAGAGCTCGTCAAGGCCGTTCTCAAGGAGCTCGAGGGTTCCTTCGCCTTTGTCTTCAAGTCGAAGCACTATCCCGATGAAGTCGTAACCGCCCGCCGCGGTTCGCCTCTCTTGATCGGTGTGAAGACCGATAAGAAGCTCAAGGTCGATTTTGTTGACGTTGAATTCGCTGGCCAGGAGACTGATCAGAAGATTACTGATTCCCGTGAGTTTGTTAATGCCCTCGAGCGACTCTACCCGTTTTCTGACACGGTTTTCAGTCTCTCCTACTGCGGCCCCCACTGGCCTCCTTGCGCCTCCGATCATTAACCCTAAGATCATGCGCACCCAATCTCGCGCATTCATGTCAGAGGATGGCCTCCCCCAACCCATCGAATTCTTTGTCGCTTCTGATGCCGCGGCCATCGTCGAGCACACCAAACGTGTTCTCTATCTCGAAGACGACGACATTGCTCACATCGCAGAGGGCGAGCTGCATATTCACCGCCTCCGTCGTGGTGAGGACGGTAACCAGACCCCATCCACCCGCAGCCTCGAGACGCTCGAGATTGAGATTGCCGAAATCATGAAGGGCAAGTTTAACCACTTCATGCAAAAGGAAATCTATGAGCAGCCCGAATCGGTCGTAAACACGATGCGTGGTCGTGTCAACTTCGACAACAACAAGATCACCCTTGGTGGTCTCCGCGCATACCTTCCTTACATCCGACGCGGGCGTCGCATTGTTTTCTCGGCATGCGGCACCAGCTACCATTCGTGTATCGCAACCCGTGCCATTTTTGAGGAGCTCACCGAAATCCCTGTCAGCGTCGAACTGGCATCCGACTTCATGGATCGCAAGACCCCAATCTTCCGCGACGATGTTTGCGTCTTCTTGTCTCAGAGCGGTGAAACTGCTGATACCATATTGGGACTACGGTACTGCCTCGAGCGTGGCGCCTTGTGCGTTGGTGTAGTCAACACCGTCGGCTCCACTATCTCACGTGAGACACACTGCGGTGTTCACATCAACGCTGGTCCGGAAGTCGGTGTGGCGTCTACTAAGGCGTACACTTCTCAATACATTGCGCTTCTTATGATGGCTCTTCAACTCTCCGAAGATCGCATCTCCCTCACTGAGCGCCGTACTCAAATCATCGCCGGTTTACATTCCCTACCGGGGCAGATCCGCACCGTGCTTTCCCAAGACAAGGCGCTCAAGGAGATGGCCGAGGGTGTTCTTGCAAACTCGACTAGTCTTCTGCTCATGGGCCGTGGTTACCAGTACGTAGTTTTTCCAACGGACGTGCCACGTCTTGTTTAACTTGTTTTTCAGGTACGCTACTTGCCTTGAGGGAGCGCTGAAGATCAAAGAAATCAGCTATATGCATTCAGAAGGTCTGTCTACTTCAGGCACTTCGTCTTCGGGGCATTGATTGAATTTTTGGGTTGCCAGGTATCCTCGCCGGAGAATTGAAGCACGGTCCTCTCGCGCTTATCGATGAGAACATGCCCGTGATCATCGTCATGACACGTGACTCGCTCTATCCCAAGGTCCAATCTGCTTTCGCCCAGATTACTGCCCGCAAGGCACAGCCCATCGTTATTTGCAACGAAGATGATGAAGGTGTCTCGAAGGATGTCAAGACTATTCGCGTACCGCAGACCGTCGACTGCCTTCAGGGTCTGCTCAACATCATTCCCCTCCAGTTGCTCAGCTATTACCTAGCTGTCAACAAGGGCTTTGACGTCGATTTCCCACGGAACTTGTGCGTTTGCCTTATGTTTTATCTCTCTGAGTAAAACCCTCTGACCTCGCCAATTTGAATTTGTAGGGCCAAGTCGGTCACAACGGAGTAAGCGTTCAAAAATTTGGGGCACTGCTATGAAAAATCTCTGTACAACAATGATTCCAATACCGTATACCTCTATCCACCTACCCAATCCGTCGTAGCTGTATTATGTCGTCCTTTCGGTTTCATGTTCCTCGCGATCTGTATCAAGCTGCATGAAGCTGCATGGACTCTACAAATGGCAAATGGACAATGCACGTGCTGGCCGTGTTGGCTGATGAAAATACTCGTGACACTTTCATGAAATGTGGTTCGACGCAAGGGATCGAGACTTCCTGAGGCTACCCAACCAACTCAATAAGTAGCTTCAGGAGTACATCAAAGACGAGCCCTAGAGCTCAACGTTCAGACTGCAACGGTGCCACGCTTCGCTTCACTCTACCCTTAGGGAACGAAGAAAAAATACAAGTCCTGCCCCAAAAGATCATGATCATGTTACCAATACACATGATTAAAAAAAGGGGAGAGTACGCCATACCAGTGCAAATCCTTCATAAAAGTATATCAATCAATCATCTTTCCTTTGTTTAATTGAGCAGCGTAGGAAAACGGGCGCGCGCGAGGACTACTAACCGTGACCAGTACGGTAGTAGGGCCGACCAGCAGCGCAAGCTCAAAACTTTGCATC
Organism: Russula olivacea; assembly: GCA_963926505.1. NCBI lineage: Eukaryota > Fungi > Basidiomycota > Agaricomycetes > Russulales > Russulaceae > Russula > Russula olivacea. Next base: position 2,878,759 of record OZ004884.1, read on the forward strand.
TGGCGTTTCGCCTTCGACACAAGGCTAAGAGGAAAGAGGGTGGCAAGAACTTGAAAGCAAGCAGAAGAAAAGCAACGAGCCCGGGGCCTCACTGGCAGCTGGCCGGATACAGTGCGATTTCATAGCAAGGTTATAGATACAGTAGGTTGATCGCGATGGATGGATGATGGATAAACGGGTTCAAGTTGACATAGGGTTCAGGGGTTCTAAGGGGCCCCAAAGACGCACGCGATGCAAAAAAGCAAGCTCTAAAGTAAGCAAAAGGAAAATAATATGCTGCTTTTGAATTGAATTGTCGAAAAAAAAGTGACATGTATCGTAAGCGTGGCAACGGAAGAACCGAGGTTTGAATACAGGAAGACAAAATAATAATCATCATCTAACTGATCGTGACCGGTGATAGTTCGTTCGTACGTCTATACACACTTCCCATCATAACGGTCGCTGGCTGCCTCTATTTGAGACTCGTTGCAAGGCGGGTCCTGGCGGATAACTAGAAAAGATCTTGGTCCAGATGACTCATCTCCTGCCCCTCCGGCTGCCCTGTCGAGAAGACAATGCAGTTGCTAGCGGTTGAAGAGATGGGAACTCATTGTCATCGAGGTCTCTTCGTACCGCCGTGGCCGCCGACTGCCAGTGGGCACCACCATGACCGCCACTACCACCGCGGCGCGGGTAGATAGGATTTGACAGGCTCAGACTCAGAAGGAATTGTGTCACTTCGTCTGCCGACATGTGGCGCCGGTGCTCGGTCCTCAGGCTGCGGACGAGGCCTGGAGATAGCGCTGCCCGGGCCAACGGGGATGCTTGGTCTTGGTGCGTCTGAGTCCGAGTTCGAGTCTGGGTCTGAGACGGTGGGTTGCGTGGTGGCATTGTGGTGCGCCCGTTGAGCCTGAGGTTGTGACTGTGCATGCCGTTCGGCCGTGATGGTGCTGGTGCTGGTGCTGGTGCTGGTCCAGGGAGCACTCCGGAGTTGTTTAGCATGGCCTTCGAATCGATCCAGCAGGTGTCGTGGTGTCTCGACCATGTGAGGCAGAGCTGCCCGAGGAGCGTACTCCTGCCCGCGCCCTGTAAGAAGCTCTTGTCGGTGACAACTACCATCCCCTTTTTGCAACGGGTCAGAGCGACGTTCATGCGAGGCAGCGATTTCAAGAATCCTGCTTGCTTTGTTCGAACGGAAGACAAGATCACGTAATCTTTTTCGTTCCCTGACCAAGTTGAATGACGGTTTGGGATCAGCGTGCTGAGACGGAGCGAGTCGACACTAATACAAGGAGTGCGCCACATACCTTGAAAACTATCAACGTTGTAGACACAATCTGACGGCAAATCCTCATTCTCTAGAGCTCCAATAATAGCTGCACGTTGAGGGTCGTAAAACGTGATGATGCAAAACTCGAGCTTGAGTTGGTGATATCGTCTGGCGACCCGGACAACCATATGTACCTCCTCCATGTTCTATTCCACATGCATCAACTTGGGGATGTTCTTTATCTGACTGGTCCACTTACCTTGTAACTATTCCCTTGCTTCTGTTCTTCGCCTTTCCAAACGTCGATGAAGGCTATGCAGGAGTAATCCGCAATACTATGTCGCGACCGCAGTTTCCCGTTATAGACATTCTCCGAGATAAAACTTCCGAGGCGGATGGGGAGGCGATCTGTGGAAAAAAATAAGAGGTGTGGATTGAGAAGAGGAGGTTTGATTACATTGAGTGTCAAGAAAATATGCTTTCTTCTTCAGATGCTTGACGTCGAAAATTGTTTCGAGACCTGCTTCCCCTGAGCCATAAGGCGGGACTAACATAGGATGTGTTAAAACGGAGACATTAAAACGGAGACAAGTATGCAATCTACGACTCACGTTGTTTGGGGTCTCCGAAGAAACATACTTTCGTGAGCTCTTTGGAGAATTTGTAAAACAGATGCTGGTTCAGAGTGTCACTAATCGCCCATAATGCCAGCACTGGGCTTACCATAAATTCGAAAACGTCGATCTGTGAGGCCTCGTCGACGACAAGGGAATTCACAGGGAGGATTTTAAAAAGACCACAGTCAACAAGCTTCGGATTCGAAAGCATGCTCAGAGTGCACAGCACTACTGTGATACCCCGGAACGTCTTTGAAATATCACTGATAGAGTCAGGAAGGTCGTCTGAGCGTATCACCTTGTCTTGGATTTTCTCATACAATATTTCATGCCTATATTGAGTAAGTACGGAGGAATTTCCACGGCGTGGACTTTGACCCTTACCATTCGAAGTAAAATTCCTGAGACACTATGAGTCTGAAATCGACTTGCTTTTGAAACAATTTCTCAGCGATATTCTTCACTCCCACATTCGATTGGGCAATTATCCAGCACGGCTGTTTGCGAGATACCCATATCGCTGCTGCTGCGGCAATTGTAGTCGTCTTCCCCGTTCCAGGAGGCCCTGTGTAATCAGGTCAGCATTGGCGTGAGTTGCCAACAGTTGGAAAAGATATGACGATACCATGAACAATAACTAACGAATCTTGTGGGGCCGGGCAGAGCATCGCACCGACGATTTCTCTTTGTGAGTCATTGAGGTTTAAGGTCTGGGATCCATGGTCGCATGATAAATAGATATTTTTATCGTATTCAGTGCCTTGGGTATTCTTGGCCTGGGGAAACCAGATACGATTGACAAACAGAGGGGTGCTGCTTGTACTTGCGCCTGTGAGAGCTGAGAGCAAGAAACGATACTGGACTTGCTCTGAGTTCGTTCGTTCTTCGCGACCTATCACTCGGATGCGAGCAACGTCGCCTTCGAGTACTGTCCCGGGCCGGGCTGATGAACGTCGACCTTTAGCGCCTTTAATCGTCGCATCAACAACGTCCCCATTCTCCAGGCAGAGTTCTAGATGTGTCTAGAAAGAACGTCAAGGTACGTGAAATACGCAGTATCAGGTACGGCATACCTGCCTGCTCGCTCGGATACGCGTCTTGAACCGACTATTATGAACGGTCAAACTCCCATCGTGCTCTCTGTCAACCGCGGAGAAATCGTTATCTTGAATTCGCGGCTTCATAAGGTCGCGGCGCATAGCCCTAGACGCTAGCTCGGCGTACGTTTGAAGCGTCTGCAGAAAGAAAGCAGATGGATTAGCATTGTAACCCTAATGCACTCTTGTGAAGCCTCACAGGCTTGTCAATGAATTGCGTGCTCAATCGCCGGCCTAATGGTAAGTCTCGGATAGTCATTTCGGCAGCGCTATAGCGGGTATGAAGGTCAAAGGACGCAGGGGGAGTAGGTGTCACGTACATTGCCGTGAACCAAGCACGAAGGGCGTAGTCAGGCTCAAGCGTCCCAGTTGCTTTTGCGGCAATGCTTCTCAGTATGCCCCCGTCCCACAGCTCATTTACAGATCTTGCAGAGGTAGAAACGTTCTTCGAATGCAAAAAGTCACCTGGCGGTGTTATATCCCCGAATCTCAGAGTAGAGAGGTCATATCCAGACACATTGGAGCCCAGGGTATGCGCAAGCAAGGTAATTGTATACGGTAGTTCAAACCCTGTAAGGAATTTGACGTTCAAGATCCTCCGCAAGGCCATTCTCTGCGATGAGGATGGTGGTTGCTGAAAAGAAAGACAGAAAACTTGATCTTGGGTGGCGAGAGCCAGAGTATTGATGCTAGGCCCAACCGGTGCCAACCCGATTGACATACCCACTGCGAAGGGCTCCGCAGGAAATGCAGCGCGAAAGTCGACCTCCATTTCTGCTATGGCTCCGAGTGAATAGTTGCGAACAATAGCAGAGGGCGGCCCTCCCGGAATTGCGCTTTGGCGGATAGTAGTGGTGGAAGACATGAGGCCACAGGCTTGTAATCAGTGAGAACAGTGTGCGGTGTAGTGAGTCTCGGGTGAAAACAGAGGATAGAGGACTGCAGCGCTGGAACGGCCATTTATACTGGGTCTCACGCCACAACCTAATACACGTCGCCGGAAGGCGGTTCCATTTGATGGTAATTAAGGCAACGGAAATGGGATGAGGCGTCCTGCAGTCCCGAGGGCAGTACTTGTGACTCGAGTGAAGAAGAAGTGATGAGCGACTGCGATCGCGCCTAGCCCATGCCACGCCGTTTCCGCTGTGAGGAGGTCTGTCCAAGCACTGGCTGGAATTGCAGATTGTTTCACCTATATCGATCAATAATACAACCACTTCCGTTAGTTCTTGTACTGGTTGTAGTCTGTGCATAGCCAGGGACAATAAACGACGTTCAACATCGGGAGCTCGTCTTACGTCAGCTACATCTACCGGTTGGGGAGATTTTTAGTTCCAAATTCCAGGCAGGTCGTTCTGTATTCTGGAATGGGTTATGGGTTATAAGAGCCTCGACTGCATCAGAATCAGAATGTGACGATCTCAAAAGATATCATTAGGTAAAAGTACGCCCTCCCAAAACACCGTGACAGCCAACGGCAATAGGCCGCTTCGACGGATCATCTACAGCACAGGTGTCCTGGCGAGCGTGTCATGTTCAGGTCTGTCGTTCCGGAAAGATCATCGTGATGCAGATCCGTTTTGCGGAAGTGCGTGCCAGCGCAATGCAAATGCGAAACATAGGAAGGCGAGCAGTTGCAAAGCAAGCAAAACAGGGCGAGATACTGTAGGATACGCTACTTCAGATTGGCGTGTCGAGAAGACTCTTGCCTGTGATCCAATAATCGAGTACGTATACCGCTAATGATAAAACGATAGAACAGATCACGGCGCCAGGAATCGGAATCACGCGCAAAGGGTCGTTAATCGTTAATCGTTGCCGTTACCGTTGCGGCGCCGGACCGCCGTTCACCTCGGGGCCATGTGGGGACAGCGTGTGTCCGCTCTTCTTATTTATATTTCGCCGAATGCCACATTTGACGCGGGGACAGTTTGCGCCACAAAGATACTCATGAGGTGGCTTGAAATATTGAAATATAGAACGGAGTGGTTGATGGCCCAAGTCTGAGTCTGGGACAGTGGGTTGCATGGGGACATCTTGCCAGCCTTGCAGTCGTGATGGGTGGTGGAGGTGGAAGTGGTAGATTACCAGGGGGCGCGGCGGATTGGTCAAAATGCGCCGCTCCGGCGTCGGATACACGGAAGAGCGGGCCGCTCCGAATACGCGCCTAGCTTGCGATACTGCTGTCCCTTAGGTCCCAACCGGATCCAAAGACGCACGCAAATCAAACGAAAAAAATGACAATTCGTATGTGGAGAACTATATACTCTTCCCATGATGCACGCTCTCACTATTAATATTTAAGACTCGTTACAGGGCGGGTCCAGGCATAACAACAAAAACAAAAGGTCGGTCCAGTTGACTCATTTCCGACCCTTCCTGCGGCGGCGCCGAGAAGACTGATTCAATGCAGTCGCTGATGATCGACGAGTGTCTCTTCGTACTGCCGACGTGGATAGGGTTGGTTGGCCGTTGTGGGTCCGAGCCCGAGCCCGAGCCTGAGACCGCGGGTGGCGTCGTGGCGTCGTGGGGCGCCCGCTGGGGCTGCGCGTGCCGTTCGACCGTGAAGATGGCGCCGGTAGTCCAGGGAGCGCGACTGAGTTGTTTAGTACGGCTTTCCAATCGTTCCAGCAGGCGTCGTGGTGTTTTGACCAGGTGAGGCAGAGCTGCCCGAGGAGCGTATTCTTCCCCTTGCCCTGTAAAAAGCTCTTGTCGGTGACGACCACCATTCCCTTGCGGCAACGGGTCAGAGCGACGTTCATGCGAGGCTGCGATTTCAAAAAACCCGGCCACTTTGTCCGAACGGAAGACAGGATTACATAATCTGCCTCGTTCCCTGACAAACGACGAATTTGAGATTAGTGAGTCTAGTGGTGAACGGGACTACACGAGCGGCACATACCCTGAAAACTATCTACGTTGTGGACACGCTCCGATGGCAAATCCACATTCTCTAAAGCTTCGATGATAGCGGCTCGTTGAGGGTCGTAAAACGTGATGATGCAAAAATCGAGCCTGTGTTGGTGATATTGTCTGGCAACCCGGACAACCATATGGACCTCCTCCATGTTCTATCATTCCCCATTCATCAACTTACGGGGATATCCTTTATCTAGCTGGTTCACTCACCAAATAGCTGTTTCCTCGCCTCTTTTCTTCACCTTTCCAAACGTCAATGAAAGCAATGCAAGAATAATCCGCAATCTCGTGCTCAGACTGCAGCTTTCCATTATACACCTTCCTCGAGATAAAACCTCCAAGGTGTATGGGGAGGCGGTCTGCGAGAAAGAAGTAAGAGAAGCGTACACGAGAAGAGCAACTTTAATTACATTGAGTGTCAAGGAAATTCGCTTTCTTTTTCAGATGCTTGACGTCAAAAATTGTTTCGAGACCTGCTTCTTCCGAGCCATAAGGCGGGACTTACATAGGATGTGTTAAAACGGAGACATTAAAACGGAGACAAGTATGCAATCTACGACTCACGTTGTTTGGGGTCTCCGAAGAAACATACTTTCGTGAGCTCTTTGGAGAATTTGTAAAACAGATGCTGGTTCAGAGTGTCACTAATCGCCCATAATGCTAGCACTGGGCTTACCATAAATTCAAAAACGTCGATCTGTGAGGCCTCGTCGACGACAAGGGAATTCACAGGGAGGATTTTAAAAAGACCACAGTCAACAAGCTTCGGATTCGAAAGCATGCTCAGAGTGCACAGCACTACTGTGATACCCCGGAACGTCTTTGAAATACCACTGATAGAGTCAGGAAGGTCGTCTGAGCGTATCACCTTGTCCTGGATTTTCTCATACAATTTTTCATGCCTATGTTGAGTGTAAGTACGGAGGAATTTCCACGGCGTGGACTTTGACCCTTACCATTCGAAGTAAAATTCCTGAGACACTATGAGTCTGAAATCGACTTGCTTTTGAAATAATTTCTCAGCGATATTCTTCACTCCCACATTCGATTGAGCAATTATCCAGGACGGCTGTTTGCGAGATGCCCATATCGCTGCTGCTGCGGCAATTGTAGTCGTCTTCCCCGTTCCGGGGGGCCCTGTGTAATCACGTCAACGTCGGTGTGTGACCAATTGTTGGAGGGATGATAATAACTTACCATGAGCGATAACTAATGAATCTTGTGGCGCGGGGGAGAGCATCGCACGAACAATATCTCTTTGTGAGTCATTAAGCCTTTCAAGGATTTGGGATGCATGTTCGCATGATAAGTAGATTGTTTTATCATGTTTATTCCCTTGGGTATTCTTGGGAAACCAGATACGATTGACGAACAAAGGAGTGTCACTTGCGCTTGCCGCCGTGAGAGACAAGAGCAATAAATGATACTGGGCTTTCTCTGAGTTTGTTTGTTCTTCGCGACCTATCACTCGGATGCGAGCAACTTTGCCCTTGAGCGGTCTTTCTGTCCTAGCCGATGAACGACGACCTTCAACGCCTTTAATCGTCGCATCAACAACGGCCCCACCCTTAAGACAGATTTCTAGGTGGGCCTAGGAAGAATGTCAGGGTGTCTGAAACACGACGTCACACAACATCAGGTACGATGTACCTGCGTACTCCTTCTAATACGGGTCTTGAATCGGGAATTGTGAACGGTCAAACTGCCATCGCGCCTTCTCTCGACGTCGGAGAAATCATTTTCTTGTATCCGCGGCTTCAAAAGGTCACGACGCATGGCTCTATGTGCTAGATCGGCGTAGGTTTGAAGCATCTACAGAGGGTAGGAGGTAGATTAGTGTTGCAACTCTAATGCGCTCCTGGGAAGCCTCACGGGCTTGTCAATGACTTGCGTGCTTAATCGTTGGCCTAATGGCAAGTCTTGAATAGCCATTTTTGCAGCACTAGGGTAGGGATGGGTGGTTAAAGAATGCACGGGGAGTAAGTGTCACGCACATTGCCGTGAACCAAGCACGAAGGGCATAATTCGGCTCTAGCGCGCCCGCCGCTTTCGCGTCAATATCCCTCAGTATGCCTCCGTCCCATAATTCGTTTACTGATCGAGAAGAGATATTCTTGTACTTATAGAAAAAGACACCCGGCGTTAAGTCCTTATTCTTCAGAGTAGAGAGGTCGTATCCGGAGACGTTAGAGCCCAGAGTACGCGCAAGCAAGACGATTGTATATGGGAATTCGAACCCTGAAAGGTATCGAACATCTAGGATCTTCCGCACTGACTTTTTCTGCGCCGGGGATGGTGTCCGCTGAAAGGAAAGACAGAAGACTTGGTCTTGGGTGGCGAGAGCCAAAGTCTTGATGTCAGGTCCCACCGGTGCCAACTCTATTGATACTCCCACCGCAAAGAGAGGTTCCTGAGGAAGTGCGGCACGAAAATCTACTTCCATTTCCGCTATGGCATCGAGTGAATAGTTGCGAACAATGGCAGATTTCGGCTCTCCTGGAATTTTGTTTTGGTGGATCGTAGTGGTAAGAGACATGATGCCACAGGCTCGTAATCAGCGGCGACTCTGGCGGGGGCAGAGGAAAGGGACACTCGAGCGCTGGAAGCTTGGAACGGGCAGTTATAAACGGCCATTTATACTGGTCCCACGCCACAACCTAATAGAGGTCACTAAAAGGCGGTTCACTTTGAAGAATGGAAAACAGGGTGATGATTAGGGCAACGGCAACGAGATGGGACATCCTGCAGTTCCGAGGATGCTCGTGACTCGAATGAAGAAGAAATGAACGACCGTGCGTCTGGCTCTTGCCACGCCGTTTCCTGCTGTGGTGAGGTCTGTGCCAACACCGACCGACTAGAGTTGCGAATCGTTGACCTCTGAGCTGATAAGAACACCGCTTCCGCCAATTCTTGTGTTTGTTGCTATCTGTACATGGTCAACGGCCAACATCCAACGTGCTCACTGCGTGTCGCCTGTATGCGTTTTCGGTAGTCGTCTTACGTCAGCCGCATCTACATCGAAAACCCTGTAGCAACAGAGGAAGCACCTTCGGCATCATGAAGTCTGCCTTTATCTCCCTCAAGGTTTCTAGAGAATATTCGCGAACAACAGCGGAGCTCGGCTCCCCTGGAATCCCATCTTTCTCAGGGATAATGGAGCTTGTGGGCATGGTTTCAATACCGGGAAGAGGAGGGATCAGCGGAGGGTTAAAGATAGAGTGAATAATCAAGCTATTAATCAATTGATCAAGTCCCACGCTAACATACCGGTTTAAATGGCAGAGGCTCGACAAGGGAAGCGGGAAGTATTCAGAGAATCGTGACAAACAGAGCTACAAGGGCGTCTGTGACATGACCCAGATGAGGTCGGAATTGAAGTGTTACAATGATGGGCATAGTAATACCATACACGTACCTACGCGAAAAGTCGAAGGAAGGGCCTAATGTACTATTCCACGGTATGTATATCGTACAAGCAATAGTATGAAAATTCAAGGGATTGAGGCTGGCAGCACGAAAAATCGAGGAGTCAGCGGGACGGGAACCGGCAGCCAAGCCATCAGTAAGTGGCGCCAATGCTGGGTCCCGTCAATATTAATTGTGCACCTCAGAATTTGGAGCGCTTCTTTTATCGTCGCCTTGTCCAAGACTAGATAGGCCATGCAGTACTAGCCAAGACACTTGCAATGTCTCTGTAAGATGCCGCTCGTTGCTGTATTTCTAGGAGGACCTACCCGATCCCGAATGCAGCTGACAGCTGATCCTTGCATCTTTCTCTCCTAGAGCATCAAGAACACCATACTAACACCGCAAGGTGGAATCGATGGATGTTTAGATCGCGACAGACACTGTCAAATGGTCGAGAGTCAACTTGAGCCTGCCATCGTCACGGTGACCGTGACGTGATGCCATAATAAAAGGTATGCGGGCGAAACAGGCGGAAGATGGTTCTGAGTAGGCCATAAAAGCAGGTAAACAACCATATCATGAGTGCACTCCACGTTTCCAAGTCACTGTTCGCTTCCGACAGAGGACGGTAAGCCGGGCCGCCAAAGCGGCGCAAGTGGGCCGTTGCCGTACCTGAGCCACCCAACGGTCTTTCCCTTCAAAGTTTGACAAATTGACGGCCTCAACCCCGGACTTGTCAGTTCACACTCTGTGACACTCTTCCGGACCAGGGTCACTGTACATGTCTCCGTCAGTTGAAGACAATCCGGCACTCAGTCCAAATGGCACCTTAGAACCGAACCCGCAGGATCAGGTTCAGTCAAATCACCCTGCCACGTCTAGTTCGTCTCCCCCAATCGCGGAAGTCCGCGGCAAACGGATTCCTCCGAGACGAGGGAGTATCGATAAAGATGCGCAGGAACTAGTGATATCATCGCTCCGAACACAGGTTCAGGATCTCGTCTCCCAAGTAACCGAGCTCAATAACAAACTCGTCAAGTCGTACGACCGAGTATCCGACTTGGAGGATGACCTTCATGTCACTTCATCCACACTCCGTTCCTCCTCCGTCAAGGTATCCCAGCTCGAGTTGGAGCGTTCGCAACACCTGTCGGCGCTAAACACCGGCCTCTTGGTGGAAAAGTCCCATGTCACGTCCGAACTCACGCGGCTCATGGAGAAAGCTACCGAAGAAGCTGCCAAGCGGGGACAGGCAGAGAGCGCTCGAGCCGATATCGAAAAGGACCTGGACGACGTCAGCGCCGCATTGTTCGACCAAGCCAATACCATGGTCGCGGAAGCGCGTTTAGGGCGTGCCCAGAGCGATCGCAAGGCTGAGGAGGCCGAGCGCGCCTTGGTAGAAGCAGAAGATGCGGTGAAGCTCATGCAGCAGGAGTTACAAGCCCTTCAGCAGGAGAAGGAAGGTGCTGAGCAAAGTATGGAGAACATGAGAGCCGCTATGGGCAAGGGCAAATGGGTCGAGCGGGCCTCATCTTTACCAGCAAACGTGCACCATCTCTTCACATCCCATGTTTCTTATCAGGAATTTCTCTCCCTGATATCCTACCTTCGCACGTTACGGGCTACGAATCCCCAACCACCGACTATGGGTTCTTTGTTGGGGTTGCCGTTTATTGCCAGATTACAAACGGAGGACACGTACGCCGCTGTCCGTGCAGCTATCTTTCCTCTATTGATGCTTTCATCCCTCTGTAGAGATCCTACTGTCCGCCTTGACCTGGCTGCTGCCCTCAATTGGCTCTCAAGACGCTCGATTATGGCAGCCATCCAAAATGGGCAGCTGACAATCGAACCCATTGCGACGCAGACTATATTGGCATCTGCTGCTTCTCCCCAGTCGCCTCTTGCTGTCGCTGTCGTTCATGGCTCAACCAATGCCAATTTATTGTCTTGTGGATTATGTGGCCAGGGTATCGTGCCTCATAGTGGACCCAGTCCTACTCGAACCGGATATCTCTCACGGGCGAACGGCACTCAATTCAACACCTGGTCATCGTCAATCTTTAGAAAAACTTCCGTAACAACATCCTCTTCGGCACCACCATCCCCTCCTCCATACCACGACACATCATCACTCCCGGCCCAGATATATATTTTCCGGCTATCAGACTCTCCTGCGTTCCCTTCAGCACTTCCGCTCTGCGTCTCGGGGTGGTGTTTAGCTCGACTACGTGCCACCTGTACCCTTTGGTCTTTTCTCCGTACAAACATCCTCGAAAAGATCTGGGAGGAGGCAGTCCAATCTCCGCCGGTACCGCCGCCCCGCCGAGAGATTGAGGGTGCGACGGTCGACAAACCTCCCGTTCCCCCTCGGAGAAAGCCCAAAAACTCTGGTTTCTGGGGTGTTGCATCTTCCTTCGGCTTGGACCGCGTCCCAGGCTGGGGAGAGAGTGACAAAGATAAACGAACTGAGTCGGAACCCGAGAAACGGCGTTTTGTTGCACCACCGCTTCGCACTAATTCCCCTGGGCCAAGTTCGCTGGGTCCACCACCTCCTCTACCGCGCCGAAACCGATCAAGACCACGTACGCCAGTGCCTGTGGACAATGGGGCGGAGGGCCGTAGATCCTCGGTGACAAATTCATCCTCTAGAGGGTCCCAATCATCCGCTTTGGACCGTCCTGTCACTGTGAAACCAGAAGGGTCGCCGACGCTCAGCGGCCTTCTCGTTTCATCTCCAGAGGACGTTGAACCTCCGAACGAGTGCTTCCTCACCCCTTTCGAAGATCTCGCAACACCGGAGATGGGGTCTGTTTCGGCTGAGCCGCCAGGCTCATCCCACAATACACCAGCGGCTACAACGATACCCCTTCCTGAAGAGACGAACAAAACACCAAACGAACCTGAAGCCCCACACCCCGAGTCGAAACCCGCAGAGCCGGGCATCGCGCAAAGTGCATTGTCGAACTCAGAATACGTCGAACCGCGTCCTCAAACACCGCCCGCTGCAAACACCGAGCGCTCTGAGCCTTTGAGTCCGCCTTCCCGGACCGGCTCGCCCGGCGCACCTCCGCTTCCCCGACGTGCCGCCGCCCGGAGACGCGTACCTCCGCCCCCCGTAGATCCACCGGCACCAGCTGTAGATGTGAGTCCAACGGAGGTTGTGAAGCAGCCCAACGGTCATCATGCTGAAGAAACGGAAGCCCGTGCTGAACCGGACGCCAAGGTTGATATACCAAGTCCCGTCGTCATCGCTCCAGAGATAGATCCTCCTCCTCCATCGTCCGAGGAGCGAGGTGACCCACCAAAGGCCAAAACCGAGGAGGAAGGAGGAGGACACAATGTATTGCCAGCGGCTAAACCGACCGGATCTGCAGTGCAAGAGCAGGAGACATCGGGAGCTGAGACGAAGATTGTGGAGGTGGCGGTGGAGGCGGTGGAGCCCAATGGTGACCAATCCGACGAGCAGCAGAAACCTCAGCCCGAGTCCCAGCCCGAACGCCCTCTCTCGACACATAGTTCTACCCCGCACGGCGACGACGCTGCCATAGAAAATTCCGCAGAGGGTGCCGGCACCTCGACTACTCCCGACGACGCGGACGCGGACGCGGAACCGGAAAGACCTAGCGGACTGGAGAAGGAGAAGATGAAGATGGCGGAAGCGGCAGTAGAGGAGGAGAAGCCCGTCACGCCAGTTACTGGCAAGGCGCGTCAACCGCCACTGCCGCCGCGCCATCCCCGTCCTCCAGTGCGATCGCCGGAGCGGGTTCGGGTTCTGTCTGATTTAACTTCGTCTATTGGCAAGTTGGACACTGGCAAGTCTCCGGCTACGGCGGAGCCTATGTACGCGCTGGATGGTACGCCGTATGTGGGTGATGCGACGTGGGAGGAACGTGCATGGAAGGAACTCACGCGGCTGCGTGAGGATATGTTCTGGGCGCGCTTGGGCAGCGCCCAGTGATATATATTTTCTCTTTTTTTTTTGGATATGTACTGTATGTCTTTGAGTTGTTCATCTGCGAGCCTGTGTGTTTTCATCTGATTCATCCATACCTTACAGCTTCCTTTCTTGCCGCCAAGTTCATCTATGGTACGATCTCAAGATGGCAGGATTGAGGAGTTGGTTCGCTCTTCCTGTAGGAAATAAGGTCGGGTAGGCTGGGTCCTCGGACCTCGATGGCGGTATTCAGACTTCATGGCGGCGTCAAGTCATGGCGGTATATACCTTCTCCCCTTGAAACTTACAATACTTTCCGTGTGCGATACTTTAATACATTTGGAGTAACTACTACTACTTGAAGTACTCCTTTGCCCCATAGCCATTGTATCTTCAAGTCGAGCTCGATCCCGTCCGCTGGGCGCGTGCCGCAGCCGCTTCCTCCTCGGTGAGGAGAGTAAAGTCATACTTGAGCAGTTTAAACTTGGTGCCCTTCAGGAATCCATGCTTCCGCGCCACTACCTCGTCATCTACTTCAGTGAGTTTCTACCAGCAAAGGAGTCAGTTCGCAAAATTAATTCCAATAAACAAATGGGCCTGAGCCCGTCCCATGGACGACGACAAGTCAGTAAAGTCACACGCTCACCACGACCAGAGACTTCTTCACGCCAAAGACGGCATCGCTTGAGAGGAATTCATCGCCTTCGGGGTACAGCGACGTGACGAGCTTGCGGAAGCCGGGGGCCTCGATCATCATGTGAAGATGATTCGGCCGGACATTATGTCGTCCCAGTTTGAGAAGAAGGTCACCAACCGGACCCTAAAAAGGGGTGAGCGAGATGAGTTGAAAGTCGAGGAAAGTCGATAAGGGACGATCGAACATCTCCGGGGATAGGATACGAGACGGGAACAATCGCACGGTATCCGTACGTGCCCTCGGCGTCGGTCCTCAACCTACCACGACAATCCGGTACGGAGCGTTCCGTGTATTGAGTATCGTAGAAGCCTAAAGGGTTGGGGGCCGGGTTGTAGAGAGAAGAGGAAGAACACATCAAGATGTTGCTCACCCTTCTCGTCCGTCTCCCACGTCTCAATCACCGCGCCCGGAATGGGCTCGCCTTTCGAAGTGAGCACGCGTCCTTCGACATACATATACTCTCCCTTCCCTTCCGACGCGATCGACTCTCCAAGCGGGACTGCATGTGATGTTGTAGGATTGATTCGCGTCGGGGATAGATATGTAAGGTCGAAAAACGAACCATCTGGTGCGTCCTCTGTGAAGAACGGTCCCAAGACAGAGCTCTCCGTCGCTTTTCCAATTGGAGGGTTGTTGAGCGAGTCGACGAGGGCCGACACGCCGAGCACGTCCGAGAGGAGGATAAACTCTTGGCGGAGCGGGGTACACGTCTGGCCGGTACGAGTGAGAAAGTTGATCGTGCTCATCCATTCGTCCGTGGTGAGGCTGTGTGCCACAATGCGATGGTCCATGGTCAAGGATGCACATTTTACTTCAGGGCCAGCCACTGAGAATGATCAGCAAGACGTACTTTGTCTCAGAGACGAACTCATGGAGCTTGTTAATGAGATTCTTGAAGATGAACCTAACGCGCCTACCCTCCCCCGAGCGCTTCAATGTACAAAAATGGAACGAGATATTGATCGGATGTACGCACGGGTCTGGCGCAAGCTCTGTAAGCTTGAGTAAATTGTCCGTGATAACCTCTGGCCTGTCCGGGTACTGAAAGGGCAACGTAAAATACGAATGTTGACAAGGAAGCGGAAGCAATGCCCTACGGGAAGATCCAGGTCTGGTCTGGGGATGCCATTGGGCACTGCAGCACGCACAGCTGTCGAAGACATTGTTGAAAAGTGGATTGAGAATGGTGGTAGGATTAGAAGTGAGCTGTGGGTGAGGCCCAAAGTCCAAACGGAACTTATATAGCGAAAGATAAGGTGAACCGGGCGGACCACGCATCGTTCTTTCACGAAGGTCGGATCAAGGAAGAGTAACTTGAAGCATAAACGGGGATAAATACAGAAATACAGGATCTCGTTCGGAATATAGTTTTTCGAATATGTTTGCAATAACCATTGAACGTCGTAGATACGCGGCGACAATCTGACTACAGCAAATCTTCGGAGAACATTTATTCTGATGAAAAAGGGGCTTTCACTTCGGTATCGACTTGCGAGCAACAGCCACTTTCGAATTCGAGTACTTGCTAAGATAAGAGTCTTGTGATCCATTCAAATATGCTACGAACCACTGCCTTTGCTCGCTGTTTATATCTCTGGGTACATGTGATAATGCTGAAGCATAGACCCTACGGTAGCGACATAGACCTACATTTTTTGTTTCCTTATCAAGTCTATCCCGGTATCGGCTGAATTCGCGACTGTCCTAGTAGGGTATTTGTTATCCCAGTAGATCGAACAGTAACAATGATTAGCATCGCATACAAGACAGAAGATCTGGGGGTAGCCTCGCAGTGATTTTTCACCTTTTCTTTCATGACCGCTGATATTTCCTATGGATGACTTCTCGGCCTGGTGTATGCATATTAGTACTATTGGTGGTGGTCAATGACTGTTTCGACGCCTCAGTTTTGAGGCATTTATCTGATGCGGAGGATGCCCTGGGCGGTTTGAAGACGGAGGCACGCGAGGTGGGTGTGGTCCGGGTCGCTGCGAGCCCATCTGTATGAGGTGGAATACAATTGAACTCCAAGATGAGGACCGTGTCCAGGAAGTGGTGTGAATCATGCAATGTGTTAATTGCGAACCTAATGTGTGGGTAGTCCGGCTGCGAGAGTGGCATCAGTTTCTCATCATCTTTGGCCGTGTTGGGCATCAGATTCGTGAATGAAGTCCACAACTCCAGAATGGACTCGTCGACATCAGTGGGAGGTCGCTTCATAATTTCAGCGCACGCAAGCACGAGAATCCTATGCGTCCTGAGAAGGTCCTCGTATGTCGTCCTGTGTACCACATCAGACATTATTACGATGTACGAGCAACGCTGGTACACGTACCTAAAATGGCCACGTTCCTGCCGAAGTTGTCGAAGTTGAAGCTCGCACTATTGGTGTTGGAGCGCAAGCCGTGTGTATGCGCTCAACAGAGTCCTTGAGGTCGAAAGAGATGTAAAGTCATCCGGCAAGGAAGGCGGAAATTCTTGAACATCCATCATACCGGAGATCACAGAGCACCATTCAACTGGGAGGGAAAAGAAACCAGATAGGGCGCTGAGAGTTAAGGCCCATGATGCACGAACAACTGGCCAGTGTCGGCCAGTGTCGCGTCACGCGACTCGCGCCGCCGCCGCCGCCGCCGCCGCTTCCGCTTTGGACGCGTCGCGCCCGCCAACGCCTGCTAAGATCCATTCAGGTTGATATCCATCACTTACAGTACTATGCAACACCCGTACTACGACTTCTTTCTGAGGTTCCCTAAAGCACGCCCTTCGTACATCACATTTTCCCATATCATCCTCGAGCCTTGAGCCGAGCTCCGAGTCGATGCAACCTCGTAGTCCCATTAGCTGTGTGCAGCCGCCCATTCGTCCTCAGTGAGGAGGACGAAATCATAATTTAGTAACTTGAACTTGGTACCCTTCTGGAATCCACGCTTTCGCGCCTCTGCCTCGTCATCGATCTCGGCAAGTTTCTACCAGTAGCATACCAGTAGCAACTTGAGTCAAACAAAAACAAACAAGAAAGGTGGTTGTGGATGTGCTCCGGGATTAGTTACTCACCACGACAAGAGATTTCTTCACCCCACTGACGACATCGCTCGAGAGGTACGGATCGCCTTCTGGATACAACGCCGTAATGAGCTTGTGGTAGCCGGGTGCATAGATCATCACGTGTAAGTGATTCGGCCGGACGTTGTGTCGTCCTAACGATACAAGCAGCCGACATACTGGGCCCTACAATATCGACTACCGTCACCAATGCGGAATGATATACCACAATAGAGGAGTTACCACCCACGTCATCAGGAATGGCATATGAGACGGGAACGATCGCGCGATACCCGTACTTTCCCTCTCCATCGGTCCTCAGTCGGCCACGGCACTCTGGTGCGGTGCGTTTCGCGTATTGCATATCGTATACTCCTAAGGGTTTTGGGAACGCATGACAATCAATAAGGCGGGAAGACATGGACACGTCTAAATGCTGGCTCACCCTCCCCGTCAGTCTCCCACGTCTCAACGACGGCGCCCGGAATGGGCTTCCCGCCCGTGGTGAGCACCCGTCCCTCGACGAACATATGCTCGCCTATTCCCTCAGACGCGATCGACTCGCCGAACCCGACTGCAGGTTATTATAAATGTAAACGGAGAGCGGTGAGGATTTGCGGGGTCGAGGGCTTGAGGGATCTACGCACGATCTGGTGCATCCTCGGTGAAAAACGGACCCAGGAGGGTACTCTCGGTCGCGTTCCCGACTCGGGGATTGTTGATCCTCTCGACGAGGGCCGTCACGCCGAACACGTCCGAGAATTGAGTGAATTGTCGACCACGCGTGATGGACGTCTCGCCCATGCGGGTGAGAAACTCGATCCCAGTCCTCCATTCCTCTGTTGTGACACTACGGCAACGGACGAGAAATACGGGTAAGGACGTGCCAAGAAAGACGTTCATGTCAGTGGATGACGGGAATGGCCGATAAGATAACACGTACTTAGTCTCGGAAACAAATTCATGAAGCTTGCTTATAAGACTCTTGAAGACGAACCTTGCTCGTCTATCCTCGGGCACTTCAATGTAGAGCAGACCGAGACATCATACAAACGTACGGGTTTGGTGCGAGCTCGGTAAGCTCGAGTAAGTTGGCCGTGACGTCTGCAGGGCTCTCTGGATACTTCAAGATGAAACGTAATCGTCAATAGACTACCAGTGTGGGCAGAGTCTGTACTCCTGTACCGGAAGGTCTAACTTGGGCGGGGGAACGCCATTGGCATGGGTCACTTCACGGCGCACCTCTGTCGACATGGTTAGGGTGGGATTACTGTAAGGAGGCTGAGACCAGTCAGACCACGGACAGTGCTTATTAGGAATCTACGTGACCGGTTCACGGAACAATCGAAACACGTTGTAATACAGTACTACTGGCTCCGAGTAGTAAAGAGTACTCTTCCTCAAGAAGGACCCTCGACGTACAATAAACGTAACAGCGGCAAGGATCATATCAGGCCTAACTAATCCATTCCACCAATGATACATACGCACACACCATCACTCGTCACGTAAGCTTGGTCAATCGTGACAAACGAGAAGACCCTAGTTCACAAGTAAGGAAATTGCTCTCGTACAACGACGCCACAAAAAGAAAAACTTACAGAGTCTCTTGCCGGTTATTCTCTGATTGTGACGTGTCGTTCCCTTGTTCTTCTTTTCCTTTCTCTTGTCTTTCTTGAGCATGTCTCCCTTGCGTGGACTCATCTGGTCACCCCTCGCAGGTACTGGCTCCGATCCTTCCTCGTCCGCGGAGACTGAACGCTTCACGCGCTTGCGTTTTTCCACTCCACTACGAACATCGGTGGCTTGGCGAGTGTTCAACGGCGACAGAGCGGTGTCCACTGCATCGGCAGCTTGTGAGACTATGACGCAATTTTCGAGGCCTGAAGTCGTAGTGATGGATGCAAGACAAAGGTTTTGGTTGGTTCCACCGGAGCATTTGGTACCGGCGGGGAGCTGGATGGTGAACTGTTGCGTATCATCATTTGCAGGAGCCATCTGGGCTGCAACAAAATTCTTTCCTGTTCCAGATGCATCCACTTGGACCGCCTCGATGGATCGTGAACCGTCAGCACCACTGAAGGCGTTCCAAATTCAGCTAACACATTCACTGGTAACTTATGGGCATGGACTATGTACTCACGGATTGAAGTTAACGGGGGGAAGAAAGGCTCCAGTTTCATCTGCCGTAATACCAGTAAAAGTATCGAGGTTTTGTGCGATGTTTACATTGCTGCAGCGATCGGCGATGGAAGGACGCTGGGCTTCGCCGTTTACGGGGGTTTCTTTGAGGTCGAGAGCAGGAGGATTTGGAGGGGCAATTGCAGCTTGAGCATTGGTGGAGGATGTTGAAATGAGGAGGACTATGAGAGCGATGAAGGACTTGGAGACTCGGAGCATCTCGAGAAATAATAAGGAATGGATGAAAGCACGTAGGACAGCAACAGGGTCGGCAAGAGCTACAGGACTTTGAGGAACCAGTCCTCTTAGAGTGTGAACAGAGTGTGAAGATTAATCTGGGGATGAACGCGGACTCGGAGTTTATTGAGAAGAATAACGGCCGCTGAGGCCTTTATGCACGCACTGAAGATGCGCAGCTATTGTGAAACAGCACCGTACAATGAGATGTTGTAACGTAAGTCGTCGTGGCCAAGTCAATTCCGTGATTATTAGCTTCTGTAACCCATCGCAGA
The DNA here is from genome assembly GCA_963926505.1 of Russula olivacea. Classification (NCBI taxonomy): domain Eukaryota; kingdom Fungi; phylum Basidiomycota; class Agaricomycetes; order Russulales; family Russulaceae; genus Russula; species Russula olivacea. The sequence continues at coordinate 2,898,424 of OZ004884.1, forward strand.
TGTTCTTGTGAGAGAGTCACCAAAAGCAGAGAGCCGTGATCGTTCTTGTCCGTGACTCCGCGGCTATGCAACCCACCAGCTTATTCATCCACCCAGTCCCCAATTCATTTGAGTCGGGACAATCCACAATTCGATAAGACATCTCAGAACGTAAGAGAGATCAGACTTCAGGAGTTTCAGGGTTGAATTAGAATGCTGTGAGCGTTGCCACTGTGAGCCGAGAGATGTTGCTACATGGGCTTATCATCTTCTAGAGCCGCGGCTGAGCACAGTTGGAATACGGGCCTCACGTAAGGGACCGTGACTTGCTAAAAAAAGAGAGCATTGGCCCACGGCGTGTCCGTAATGCGGAGTAAACATTGAACCCCCAGACTGTCACTCACTTCACCCAACAGCCCTTGCTCTTGTTACGCACCCCGCGGGGCACATGACCTCACCCTGTCGACCCTCCTCAGCGGCGCGGCACAGCTTTCCTAGTTTTCTGGAAGAGGCCAATGTGGGTGCGTTTCGAGCCAATGATGGAGTAGCTTCAACCCAGGATGAGGTCCCTCAGGCTGGGCACCGCCCTCTGCTCACCCAAATATCTTTATGTCCTCACTTTGTTCGATGGTTGCTCCTCGATTAGCTTCATCTGCTTATCTATAATTTCTCATGGATTTAAGATACAAGATAGGCCATATCCCTTTTATTGGTACTTACACGGATGCGGCATGTTATGTCGGCTTGTGGTGGAAACCACCGCTCAAGTCACCCCAAAATCGACACAAATGGGAAGCGAATTTTGTCTTTGAATGTCGTGCCCGGTGTTTCAATCACGCACAGGGTATCGAGGCGAACACCGGCCATTTACAGATGTATTCCCGCTGCTCGTGCAGAACATGGAGGAGGAAGAGGTAAAACTTGAAATTTTGAGGCCGCAAGGACTGAGATAACAAAAGACAGCTTCGAGAAACTCGTTCACCAGGACGCGGGCGCCTGTCCGGACTCGGAGCCTTGCGCAAACGAACCGACCACGCCATATTAGTCTTGGTGCGGGTAGCTATTCTGTTCTTCGCGATCTCAGGCCGCGAATTGACGACGTTCCAGAGCTTGAGGATGCTACCCTGAATCCTCTGAATGCTGACACAGACTGGACCGAAAATCTGGTCTGTTCTCGCCACCTCCTTGATATACGCCTCAAGCTTGCACACCTCCTTTCAGTTGATTTCAGTATAGACCCTTCATAAGGATTTCAGGGTGAGGCGCGGTTAGGAAAGCAACTAATAGACTTATATGTGAGGTACGGTGCATATGATAGAAAGACAAACTCACCATCACTGTTCAGCGGCGGCTGACCGACAACGCCACGGCGATTATCCAAGCCCTTGGCTAAACTCCTTTACAGTTGCGTAGTCTCGCCCTTGGAGGGGTCGCGCCTATTGATCATTCATGAACTCTGTATACTTGATGAGATCTGGATCGGCGCCGCAGCTCATGATAGCGATGCAACAGATGTTGATTTCATGATCGACGGTGATGAGATATCCTAAGAAAATGGCTCAGAAGACAAAGGAAAGCATCTCGGTCTACAGAGAGACCAACGAGAAAGTTACCCGACCGAATGCGTTGCGTACGAAGCGCGCCCACGTTACCATAAGGTTAGGGTTGCTGAACGGTGTCACGACGTTTTCTCACACGGTGTTATGCACAAAGAAATCTCAGGTACTTTTCATCACAAAATTTGCAAAAACATTATTGGAGATAATCAGGCCGGATCTGATATCGATCGGAATTTTTTATGTCGATGTCAATCATTTCATGTCCATACCCAACAGTCACAGTCTGGACTCTGGAATGATGAGAGTCAATAATTTCTGGGCTATAAGTGTGTAAGTGTCAATGATTGGCCCGGCCGCCCGGAATCTCTCGGAGACTGACAACGGATCAAGATTACCATTGTGACTATTTGTCATCATGTCATTAACTGATTGTATGTGCGTATATGGCGCGGAATCTCCCGGTTGTCCCGATGGAGATTATTGCTAAGTTATTGAATTGGATCTGTTCCATACTCCCATCTGCACGTAATCAGTCACCCTGCTCTTAGTCTAGGATGACAACACCCTGCACTTACTGTAAACACATGTCCCACTGGTGCATTGGATGTGGGAATACGTATGAAAGCAAGAGGGGCCTCAATAACCATCGGCGTGTCTGTCACCAATGGAAAACTTTCGACGGAGTGGCTAATTACAAGAGAAGACGACTGGAGAACAATAATCTGCATGCAAATTTAGGTCATAACTTGCAGGTACCATCGGAGAACCCAGTGCAGCCGAACACCCTGCCTTCAGAGGTACGTAAATAACTTTATAGTGCCCACCATGACTTCCTCGCAAGTGCTGTGTGGGCCGGAAATTTACCGCAAAAGCTTAGCATAATTTTTTTTGATAAGAAATATACCAAAAGAATGTGATTCACGTAGCCTGTTTTTTCTCATCCCAATTAGGTAATACATTCCCACGCTGTTCATTTTCGTGAGGAGATTCCTAATGTAAGCGCCTGCTGCTCCGGCAATTTCTAGTGAATGAAAACTAACAATGCCACCCTTGTATGGGTACAAACCCATATGAAACATATACAGTTTCTTTTCACAACATAACTGGTACCATTAGTACCTGTGGTGAAATGCACCAAAACGAAACCCTCACTCATTTTCAGGACTCGGACCAGGTCTAGGTTCCACCACTACCACTGGCACTGCCTCCGATTTGGGTCTCCCCGTTGCCGCACAAGTCTGCGGCCTGCGAAAATTCTAGCAAACGTGTATAAGTCCAACGCGGCCCGAATTGCAAAGTAGCAAAGTGTGCACGAATGTGCACGACACCGAGCATCATCAATCTTTCTGGCTCAGTGCAGCCGCTTGTCCCTATTTCCTACACCCACACACCCATGCGCACCCTTAGCGGGACGAGTTTCACGCATACGATATATAGACGGGCACCACCTCCAGTTTTCGTATTATGCAGAGGCCTGCACGACCATCAGCGACACTTCACACCTTGCATATCTTATCTCTCCCCCACCCTTCCCCTAGGACGACTCCCACCTCGCAGCTGCTACCTTAGCTCTATCACATTTCTTATGGGCCACCTCAAGGCACTCAACATTGTATTGACACTTGGTGTGAGGGTGTGCATGACCTCCTCACCCTGGTACATAGATAGAAGTGCGAGCATTGGCACATATTTTTGTGCCACAAATTACCACATTTGAACATAACTACCATATATGTGTACTATTCTCACGGTCGTTCACTTTTCGGAGGCTTGGAATTTTCAGAATTTTTGAATCTTGAAGGGGAGCTTAGCAAAGCACACCCCATATACCCACACCTCATACAAACTCATTGCAAGTGCTTTTGAGGCCATAGGAAAATAATAAAAATTGCTGTTGAAGTTGCCAAAATCGAGGCCTTTTACGGTAATCGACCTGTCACGAGGTGGTGGTGGGCACCGTATATATGCACAATTACTGATTGATCAGTATCAATTAGAATGCGATTGAACATAATGTCAAGCATGATCTTGACATTCCAGACTCGGAGGAGAACTCTGCCGGATCAGCACGGGACACGGCGGCTCCCCCACAGACGTCTACACGATCTGGACATAATATACACTTCCCGCGACGACTCAATGATTATCATTGTCCTTCCTGCCACAAAGCCTGCAAAAACAACCAGGGCCTCTCCCTACATCGACGAAGATGTTCGAAGGTTCGATCAATGACAATTGCTTTATTGAAGAAGCGAAACCATGCAGTTGATCGTCAAAAAGAAGCATCTGGAAGTGGTGTGAGCGGTAACCACGATGCGGACAAAATCTAGAGATGTACAGTATGTACATATATTCTTTTGTCGATGTATTGGCACTAATTTGTTGCTCACTAGCATGATGATATGGATGTAGATAACGAAGTGCCTCGGGATGTGTTGTCATTACACAGGTCCTGAATCCTGATTCCCCCGACACCCTCTGGTCGTCGACGAAAATTCCCTCAATGTTTCAAATTCCAACAACTGAGAGCTCACTAATATTGCTGGGACTCCAAAACCCGTGCATGGGTGCACACAGAATGTCAAGGATGTCGTGGAAGTGCTTCAAGGCGTGCTCATCTGGGTTGGCACCACCGGGGGTACGTACAGCTGCGGCCAGTAGTAGTTGCATTTTTTTTCCTCACTCGGCCCCGGGCCGGCTACAGCGCCAGACGCCTCACGGTCCGGCCGAGTCTCTTGCTATGTCCGGCAACTATTCTTAGCCGCTCCTTGTCCCTAGTACTAAGAATAAAGACATATGACATCCACTGAGCAGAGTTACTACTATGTGGCTGCATCCGAGTCAAGTCTTAGCGCCTTGGCCTAACCCTCAGCTTCTGGCCAATACGCTGGCGAACTTCAACATGTAATAGCAGCCTTCACTAGTAGGGCGTTGTCAGTGGCAGATCCACGGGACATACTGTGCTACTCAGGCTGACTCATAAAGCGTATTCTTCCTCAAGTTGGACCGAAGAAAGGCCCAGACACCCAGTCAACGGAACAACACCAAGGACAAAGTATAAATCGGGGGTTGTAGAACAAGCGACAACTGTATCGATTTCATCAATACTAAATCCACACTCCATCACTCGTCATGCAAGAAGTGTGACCGTGGCTAACGAGAAGACCCTAATTGAAGTTAGTCCACATGCCAGAGGCCGTGCTCGTACAATGAGTCTGAAATAAAGCGAGTGACCGCCGGGCGCGGTCTACACTGGTATGTATTTGAACTTGATCGACCTTGAGGGCCTGGGATCCGTGCTCGAGAGCTTCTTTGCCACGCTTGTCAGTTGGTTTGTCCTGGTTCTTACTAGTGCCGATGATAATGCGGGTGAAATGGGTATGACATAAGAACGCGGGGTCAACATGTTTGGAAAAAAGGAACGCGTGTAGAACCGTCGACGACCGACAAGCGAATGAACACACAATGGACGCCATTTTGAGTGTAAGTCAATGGATGAAATTCTGGCTTACACTACGCCCACTTCAGTTCACTCTAAATCTAAACAATCTAGATGTGACGCTGTATGTAGCAGATGGTCTGAAAGATGGGAGAGAAATGTAAGGAGAAATATAAGGGAATGTGCTTAAGGAAAGGTATTCTGGTGGCGCCGTCGTGTCCTCGTGGCGCCACCTGTTATAAAGAGCGGAAGGATAAAAGATTGAGTCCAATAAGATCGAAAATCAGTCCAATGCCTAAGCCATTGTGTGCGCGTGCCACTACAACTTCACCACCTGTCACCCTTTACATCATTCTCTTCCTGATCATCCTTTTCTTGCCATTGGACTTGTCGCCCTCAGTCTTCTGGTCTTGCTTCACCTGGGCACCATTCTGGACATTTGTCTGTGGCTTTCCCCCGTCCGTAGAGGTAGTGCTCGTAGTGGTTTCCGGTTGCTTGACTACGACACAATTTCCGGCATCCGCAGACGTAGTGAATGACACAAGACAAAGATTCTTGTTTTTACCACCAACGCATTTGATCCCGTCGGGGAGCTTGGCCGTCAGCGATTGTGAACCTTTGCTCGAAGGTTCCTAGGGGACATGGGTCAGTACGAGGATATGTAGCACGATGGACAGTCTGTACCTTATCGCCGTTGCTGACCATCTCGGCTTCGACAAAGTTCTTTCCCGTTCCACTTGGATCCACCGTCACTTTCGAGATCCTTCGTGAACCGCCAGTACCGCTGAAGGCCCTCCAAAATCAGCTGACCAGGTCACCGGTAAAAAATAGGTATAGATGATGTACTCACGTTGCGAAGTTTGTGATGGAAACCTCGAATTGTCCGCCTTCTGCCTGAACAGAGTTGGAAGTATCGATGTTTTGAGTAATGGGTATATCGCCACAGGGAGCGGCGGTGGAAGGATGCTGAACGTTGGCGGTTCCTGGGGTGCCGCTGACGCCGAGGGCAGGAGTGATGACACAGTCGGCAGTGACGGAGGACATCAAAGCGAGGAGGAATAAGGAAGCGGTGAATGACTTGGAGAGCATCTTAATAACGAATGGATGAAAGTACGTAGGATGGCAGCAGGGTCAGCAAGAGATAGACTGTGTAGAACGGGTCTTCTTAGAATGGGAGACTGAAGTGATGATGAATATTGGAAGGGATTATAGCTGAGCTTTTATACACGAGCGGAAGAGGCACGGCGATAATGTGAGACCGAACTGGACAAAGAAAATTTCTGCAACGTAGGTCATTGTCGCCAACCGGCTCCAGTGACTGGCTCCTGTCGAACCCATCCCACCGTCCTTGTGGGCGGTCACCAAAGGCAGGACCGTAACCGTACTTGTTTGTGGCGCCGCAGCAACACTGCACCAATTGTTTAGCCATCCACTAATTCTCTTAACGGCAGCCTGGGGGCTAATTTGCTCTCGAGCCGCGGGTGAATACCTTGAAAATCCAGATAGAAGAACATGCCAAAGAACGAGAGCATCGACCCCCGGCATGCCTGGAGTGCGGGATAAACCTCATACTGTCGCTCACTGGCACGTCATCCAACACAGTTCGTGTTACACACCCAAACGTAGCTCGATGCTGAATAGGAGATCGGGTGCATAGTATGTGGCGTCTCAATCTCTGGGCGATCCTATTGTATTGGTCCATGAGACCGGTGATACGATTTCAATGAGGGGAGATCAAGAATCGGATTCGCATATCTGGCCGTGAATGAACTCACTCAATGGCTGCGCTTTTTTTTTGGAGTCCATTCCAGTGTGCCTTCGGTACAGAACCCCATGTAACACTTTACTGAATTCTAGCGGTTGGGTACTCAGTGACTGCGGTTACTTCGATGGCTGTGCTTACTCGATAACTGCGCTTTCTTTATTGATGGCTGCGCTTCACTAGATGAGATGACTGCGCTTACCCAATGGCTGTGCTTACCCGATGACCGCACCTACTCAATAACTGCACCTACGACGTAAAGTTATCCACCCCAGCTTTCTGAAGGCCAACAATTGAAGAGCGTTTCGAGGGGGTTTCGGAATAAAATTTGTCGTTGTCAAACAGACTGTAATCGGTGATAACAGGGCATAACGAACTTGATGACACTTCCCAGTCTTCGTAGCGCCAAGAAAGACGTAGAAGGTCCGGTTCACGAGCATGGTACAGTGCACAAGCTCGGGCTTTTTGCTTGACTATCGACTCGGATCTCGAACCGTTCTCGAGAACGGTAACTAAGGGGACACTGTGGAGTTTGTGGTTGAAAACGAGCCCGGAATTCGTGTGAGTAAAGTCAACAAGCGTCCCAGGACGACAGTAGGGGCAGAAGCGCGGCTACCGAAACCCTGAAATTTCCCTGGTCGTATTCGGTTGTGTCCTGGCTGGCAGTAGGACGTCGTAAAGACAACATGAGCATCACCTGACAAGAGAACCTTGAAGATTTCGACAGTGGAACCTTTGCCGACGCCAGAAGGACTCGGAAGTAAAATTTTCTTGAACGTCGTACCTGGGGTAACATGGAGTTTCAATCAGGTTCGAGACATCAAGGCTGACACCGGTCAAATTTTGAGGCCTTGTGAACCGAGACAACGGATGACTACTTCGAGGAAATCGAACACCAGGGTGGGGCGCTTGTCGGGAACCTTGTGGGACGAACTGTGCACGCCACCATAGAGCTTTGATATGGGCTATTCTTCTGTGACGCATGGTCTCGGGTTAGGACTTGACAACATTTCAGAGCTGGGTGATATTGAAAATTATGAGTTATAACGCAGAATGAGTTTCTTCGTATGTGAGCGCGCTGGGCGCTGGCCAGGGCCACACGAACCACAGAACGTAAAAGGCTAACACTGGCAGGTTACGATGTCACGTGTTCCGGTGTCACGTTATCTCATTGAATAGAGAGCTGATGCCCATGCTTGTCAGTTGTTATCCTGGAAATGGCGGCAAAAGGCCCGAGAATGCAGGGTCAAGAGGCTCGGAGAACAAGAACGCTTCGCGGGACGGGCGGCAAATGAAACACGATGATACTATTTGGGCGTCCGAGTCCACTACTAGTACGCCCGCTTTCATCAACATCTAAATAATCTAGATGTGTCACTGATGGATGATTTGTATACGAAGCAAAATAGTCCGAAAGTTGGAAGAGAGAGGCAGTAGAGGAAGGAAATAAAGAAATGTTGGCTTGTGCCCCAACTGAAGGCACGAAGCACTCGCGAAATATCGGTCATGGTATAACAACGCTGTCCGAGTTGCGTTTGACCTATTCATACGAAACGTATGTAGTAAAGAACGTAAGTATCAATGCTGCAATCAATACAGAATAAAAGCTAAATCAAATAGAAAAGGAATCAGTCAATGTCTATGGCCTAGGCATTTTGGAGCGGACCCGCGCGATGCGTCGAGCCCGAGCCCCGCAAGTCCATCACCAAATACACGCGCACGAGCAATTTCAAGATCACCACATGTCACCCCTTGCACCCTTCATTCTCCTGCCGCCAATTTTCTTGACTTTCTTGGGGCTCTTGGGTGGGGGTGGACTCGGAGTCGGGTCAGCCTTCACAGGGGCCGGGTTCGGTTTTTCCTCAGAACGCTTCGCACCAGTTTCCGGTTGCTTCTTGGGGCCCTTGGGTGGGGGTGGGGGTGGACTCGGAGACGGCTCAGCCTTCGCAGGGGCCGGGTTCGGGTTTTGCTCAGAACGCTTCGCACCAGTTTCCGGTTGCTTCTTGGGGCCCTTGGGTGGGGGTGGGGGTGGACTCGGAGACGGCTCAGCCTTCACAGGGGCCGGGTTCGGTTTTTCCTCAGAACGCTTCGCACCAGTTTCCGGTTGCTTCTTGGGGCCCTTGGGTGGGGGTGGGGGTGGACTCGGAGTCGGGTCAGCCTTCACAGGGGCCGGCTCCGGTTTTTCGTCTCCCCCAGAACGCCTCGCATTAGTTTCCATTTGCTTCTTGGGGCCCTTGGGTGGGGGTGGGGGTGGACTCGGAGACGGTTCAGCCTTCACAGGGGCCGGGTTCGGTTTTTCGTCTTCCTCAGAACGCTTCGCACCAGTTTCCGGTTGCTTCTTGGGGCCCTTGGGTGGGGGTGGGGGTGGACTCGGAGTCGGGTCACCCTTCACAGGGGCTGGCTGAGGTTTTACCTCTTCGTCAGAACGCTTCGCACTAGTTCCCGATTGCTTGACTACGACACAATTTCCGTCACCCGCAGACGTAGTGAACGACACAAGACAAAGATTCTTGATTGCACCACCGCTGCATTTGATGCCGTCAGGGAGCTTGGCGGTCAGCAATTGCGTTCCTTCGCTCGCAGGTTGCTAGGGGACATGGGTCAGTACGAGGATATGTAGCACGATGGACAGTCTGTACCTCATCACCGTTGGTGACCATCTGGGCTTCGGCAAAGCTCGCTCCCGTTCCAGTTGGATCCACCGTCACTTTCGAGATCTTTCGTGAACCGCCAGTACCACTGAAGGCCCTCCCAAATCAGCTGACCAGGTCACCGGTAAAAAATGGGTGTAGATGATGTACTCACGTTTTGAAGTTTGTGACGGAAACATGGAATTGTCCGCCATCTGCCTGAACAGGGGTGGAATTATCGATGTTTTGAGAAATGGGTATACTGCCACAGGGAGCGGCGGTGGAAGGATGCTGAACGTTGGCGGTTCCTGGGGTGCCGCTGACACCGAGGGCAGGAGTGATGACACAGTCGGCAGTGACGGAGGACGTCAAAGCAAGGAGGACTAAGGAAGCGGAGAATGACTTGGAGAGCATCTTAATAACGAATGGATGAAAGTACGTATGGCAGCAGGGCCAGCAAGAGATAGGCTGTGTAGAACAGGTCCTCTTAGAATGAGAGACTGAAGTGGTGATGAATATTGGAGGGGACCATGGCTGAGCTTTTATACACGAGCGGAAGAGGCACGGCGATAATGTGAGAGTGACAGCGAGACCGGACTGAACAAAAAAAATTGTCGTAACGTAGGTCACGGTGGGCCAAGCAGTTCGATAATCGTTGGCTTCCGTCGAATACACTTGAGGGAGAGCCACCAAAGCAGCGTGGTGAACATACATGTCCGTGTCTCGGCTCCGCAGCAAATCTGCAATCAGCCAGCATAGCTATCCTCTCCGAACCAACCTCAGTTCAATTTTAAGTCGGACTGTCCAATCGGACAGCCCTGAAAATAAGATTAATTGAAATATGTAACATTGCCACGGTGAGCCGAACGGTTCAATGGCTCGCATATACGAGAAATATGGGCCATTAAACAGTTCGGCTCATAACTTGTACGTCACACAGGCTTGGAGCCGCAGTCGAGCACCGTAAGAATTCTGACTGCGCACAGAGCAACTTGGGGAGGAACGAGAGCACGGACCTACAGATTTGCCTAGCGTGCGGGGTAAAGCCCAGACATTGTCGCTCGTGTCATCCTACACCACTCGCATTATGTACGAACAAACTGGACTCGTGTAACGCTGAATAGGATCAGGTGCATAGTAAGAGGAAGTCAAAGGCCATCTACTTAGCGGAGAAAGCTCAAATTTCGTGGCGTCTCGATTCCTGAGCCATCATAGTGAAGGTTCATGAGACGGGTGATTCGAGTCCTGCGAGGTTCGGAATCGGAATCGCATGTACAGACATTCTGTAATGGCGGCTGTGCTTACCCAATGGCTGCGCATACAAAATAGCTGCGCTCGCTGTGCGGGCCAATGATTGTGCTTGGCCGACGACTGCGCTTACCCAACGACTGCGGCAATGCGGCAAAACTATCCACCCCAGCTTTCTGAAGGACCGAAGATTGAAGGGCGTTTCGAGCGGATTCATAAACATATTTTCCTGTTGTCAAACAGGCCATGAATCGGATGATAACGATAGGACGACTTGCGTCAGGCGGGGGGCAATAATTTGACAACTCGCCACCTTTGGTCTTGCAGGCGATAGCACCAGGGAAGACGCAATAAGTTCGGTTGACAAGCATGCAAGTGATCCGGTGCGCGAACCCAGACTTGCCGTTGAATCTCCCCGCCGTTCTCGGGAACGACAAAAGGGGATGATGTGGTCGAGATGCAGTCTCAGCATTCGTGAAATATCTTCAACAAGTTAACGAGCGCCTCCACAACTTCAGGTTGTTCGTGATCTTGAGCTATTGAAGAGAACACTGGCAGTAAGAAGGCGGGCCGGTCAGCCTGAGGAAACCTCACGTTAGAATTCGGAGCTAACTCGAGTTCATATCTTATCAGATGTCTGAGCTGGCGTTGGCACTCGCTAACTGAATCGTGGGAGGTAACTTACTGTCACGTACCTCCAGGCTCAGCGTTGGTACTGAAAGTCTGAAACGCTAGTGGATGTTTTCTTGGTATCAGTAATCAGGATTCAACTATGGCACGGCTATAGCAAGAGGTGAATAGGCCGACATGAACACATTCTGACAAAAGATCTTTCAGGACCTTGAAGCCAATGGCGACACCTGGGAGAGGGACTTTCACGGTCAAGTTTGCTGAACAAATGTCACGGTCACGGTCACGCCAATTTTTCAATCACGTGCAGAAAGAATGTGACGGCTGTAGACGCGCTACCCACAGAACAGAGACATAAATCATGCTAAATCATGCTTTGCAAAAGGAATCATTCTCCCTATCATTTGTCATGCAAATTTGCTCATTTGACGAGAAGACCCTAGTTCGAAAGTCAGCAAACACCATCTCATAATGTATAGCGACACCGAGAAGCGACCTTGGAAGCGACACTTACATGATCGCTTGAAGATTATGAGTGATAAACGCAGAATGAGTTTCTTCGTATGTGAGCCCGCTGGCACGCGCCACACGAACCACAGAACCTAAAACTTTGGTGGGGCAGTGTGGTGATGGTGGTGTTGAAAAGCATACGGCATTGTGGGAACAACTCAAAGTTGGGGAAGTCAGCGCACGGATCAACATGCAGCGCACCCTCCGCATGGGAGGCACAAATGGCAGCACATCGCACACCCGTCGTTGCACCGAGGACCTCAACATGCACATTGGTGACATGTCTTTCACCATTCATGCTCACGTCGTCTGCACTGCTCCCTTTAGGCTACCTCTCGGCTGCCCATTCTACCACCTTCTTCTCAGCCAGCTCGAAGACCACCTGGACCGCGTTGACGTGTCCATCCGCGACCCAGACAGCCCCGCGCGGTCAATCGCGATCTCTTCCCGAGCCCGCCAGGCAGCCCGAGTGGGATTTGTTTCCACCTTAACTATCAAGTCCAGGAGTCATCTCACATGTATGGAAGTGCTCGAATGCTACGTTGCCACAGCTTCCTCCCTCCCCATGACCTCCCAGATGAGCCACGCACACACTCAGCTTAGTCGACCAAAAAAATTTTAGGCCACTGCGGGAGCAAGTACCCCGTGCGATGTGCTGACATTCCCACCATCGACAGACAGGGCGCGGGAGCACGATGATGAGCTGCCAGCCATCCCCGATCGGGCCACACCCCCTTTTTCATGCCACACGGCATAGCAGCAGCTCTAAAGGCATGGTTCGCATGAAAGCGATCTCGCGGCGATTTACTCAAACGTCTCGAAGAGCTGCTTCGAGTTCTTCCGCTAGCTCGAGCGCCAGTTCAACAATACGAGCCGTGAGTACGACTTTGGCCCGAGAGCCTTTCGTCCTTGTCTGAAATTTGAGCACGGAGAACGACTTAGGTCGCAAAGCAAAGCCGCGAGTCATCCCATATTTTCGGCTGCATGTCATTCCGATCTGCGCTTCAAGTTTCTCCGGTTGATCTGTTTTATTTTGATTGCACTCGAACGTACTCTGTATTTCCAAATGAAGAAACGGAAATACACGGGGTTATCCATTTCTGCATGGAAGCCCGAACAATCTGCGCAAGCCCACTCACCGTAAAAAGACAACAAGTCAATCGTGTAAAAAAACCCTCCCTCTCTTCGCCCTCCCATAAACGCGCCCAGAGGTACTTCTCCCATAGCGAGGGCGCCGAGCGAGATGCCACTGGCAGTCCCACTCACCTCATACGTCCATGATGCCATATTTCCGTCCACAGCTGTGTCTGCGGCAAGCATGCTGCCCGGGTAGTGGTATCGGACGCGGTATCTGGTTGGCACTGTGTAATGTACTTGCGAGTGAGGGGGCCTCTTCGCGCTCACACTCGCCCCAAACTTCACCCAAGTCGCCGGTATCAAGCTCTTGATGAACTTGATACGCTTCGCAACACACAATGCAGATGACAGCTCGCACAGCAGGCTTCGAGAGTCTCGTGCAATTAGATTACAAAGATAACTAGACTACTTACTGTCCTTAAATAACATTGATTTCCACACCGCCTGTATCTGAGATTGAGAAAGCATTATGAAACGTATACTTGATCATGGACCCCACGTGTTATCCTGGAAATGGCGGCAAAAGGGGAAAGACGCGAGAATGCGGGGTCAAAAAGCTTGGAGAAAAAGAAGGCTTTGCGGGACAGGCAGCAGATGAAACAAACAAGATAATAGTATTTGGCCATCCACTACGCCCGCATTCGTCTACATCTAAATAACCTAGATGTGTCACTGATGAATGATTTGTATACGAAGCAAAAAAGTCCGAAAGTTGGGAGAGAAACGCAGTAGAAGGAAACTGAAGGCACGAAGCACTCGCGAAATATCAGTCAGGGTATACCAACGCTGTCCGCGTCGCGTTTGACCTATTCATACGAAACGTATGTAGTAAAGAACGGAAGTATCAATGCTGCAATCAATACAGAATAAAAGATAAATCAAATAGAAAGGAAATCAGTCAATGTCTATGGCCTAGGCATTTTGGAGCGGACCCGCGCGATGCGCTGAGCCCGAGCCCCGCAAGTCCATGACCGCACGAGCAATTTCAAGTTCACCACATGTCACCCCTCGCATCCTTCATTCTCCTGCCGCCGATTTTCTTGACTTTCTTGTGGCTCTTGGGTGGGGGTGGACTCGGAGTCGTGTCAGCCTTCACAGGGGCCGGCTTCGGTTTTTCCTCAGAACGTTTCGCACCAGTTTCCGGTTGCTTCTTGGGGCCCTTGGGGGGTGGGGGTGGACTCGGAGTCGGGTCAGCCTTCGCAGGGGCTGGCTTCGGTTTTTCGTCTTCCTCAGAACGCTTTGCACCTGTTTCCGGTTGCTTCTTGGGGCCCTTGGGTGGGGGTGGGGGTGGACTCGGAGACGGCTCAGCCTTCACAGGGGCCGGCTTCGGTTTTTCGTCTTCCCCAGAACGCTTCGCACCAGTTTCCGGTTGCTTCTTGGGGCCCTTGGGGGGTGGGGGTGGACTCGGAGTCGGGTCAGCCTTCGCAGGGGCCGGCTTCGCTTTTTCGTCTTCCTCAGAACGCTTCGCACCAGTTTCCGGTTGCTTCTTGGGGTCCTTGGGTGGGGGTGGGGGTGGACTCGGAGTCGGCTCAGGCTTCGCAAGGGCTGGCTTCGGATTTACGTCTTCGTCAGAACGCTTCGCACTAGTTCCCGATTGCTTGACTACGACACAATTTCCGGTACCCGCAGACGTAATGAACGACACAAGACAAAGCTTCTTGATTGTACCACCGCTGCATTCGATGCCGTCAGGGAGCTTGGCGGTCAACGATTGCGAACCTTCGCTCGTAGGTTGCTAGAGGACATGGGTCAGTATGAAGATATGTAGCACGATGGATAGTGTGTACCTCATCGCCGTTGCTGACCATCTGGGCATCGACAAAGCTCTCTCCCGTTCCAGTTGCATCCACCTTCACTTTCGAGATCTTTCGTGAACCGCCAGAACCACTGAAGGCCCTCCCAAATCAGCTGACCAGGTCACCGGTAAAAAATGGGTGTAGATGATGTACTCACGTTTCGAAGTTTGTGATGGAAACATGGAATTGTCCGCCATCTGCCTGAACAGGGGTGGAATTATCGATGTTTTGAGAAATGGGTATACTGCCACAGGGAGCGGTGGTGGAAGGATGCTGAACGTTGGCGGTTCCTGGGGTGCCGCTGACGCCGAGGGCAGGAGTAACGACACAGTCGGCAGTGACGGAGGACGTCAAAGCGAGGACGAATAAAGAAGCGGTGAAGGACTTGGAGAGCATCTCAACAACGAAATGGGTGAAAGTACGTAGGATGACAGCAGGGTCAGCAAGAGATAGACTGTGTAGAACGGGTCCTCTTAGAATGGGAGACTGAAGTGATGATGAATATTGGAGGGGACCATGGCTGAGCTTTTATACACGAGCGGAAGAGGCACGGCGATAATGTGAGAGTGACAGCGAGACCGAACTGAACAAAATAATTTGTCGTAACGTATGTCACGGTGGGCCAAGCAGTTCCATAATTGTTTGGCTTCTGTCGAATACACTTGAGGGAGAGCCACCAAAGCAGCGTGGTGAACATACATGTCCGTGTCTCGGCTCCGCAGCAAATCTGCAATCAGCCAGCATAGCCATCCTCTCCGAACCAACCTCAGTTCAATTTTAAGTCGGACTGTCCAATCGGACAGCCCTGAAAATAAGATCAATTGGAATATGTAACGTTGCCACGGTGAGCCGAACGGTTCAATGGCTCGCATATACGAGAAATATGGGCCATTAAACAGTTCGGCTCATAACTTGTGCGTCACACAAGCTTGGAGCCGCGGTCGAGCACCGTAAGAATTCTGACTGCGCACAGAGCAACTTGGGGAGGAACGAGAGCACGGACCTACAGATTTGCCTAGCGTGCGGGGTAAAGCCCAGACACTGTCGCTCGTGTCATCCTACACCACTCGCATTATGTACGAATAAACTGGACTCGTGTAACGCTGAATAGGATCAGGTGCATAGTAAGAGGAAGTCAAAGGCCATCTACTTAGCGGAGAAAGCTCAAATTTCGTGGCGTTTCGATTCCTGAGCCATCATAGTGAAGGTTCATGAGACGGGTGATTCTAGTCCTGCGAGGTTCGGAATCGGAATCGCATGTACAGACATTCTGTAATGGCGGCTGTGCTTACCCAATGACTGCGCATACAAAATAGCTGCGCTCGCTGTGCGTGCTTGGCCGACGACTGCGCTTACCCAACGACTGCGGCAATGCGGCAAAACTATCCACCCCAGCTTTCTGAAGGACCGAAGATTGAAGGGCGTTTCGAGCGGATTCGGAAACATATTTTCCTGTTGTAAACAGGCCATGAATCGGATGGTGGCGATAGGACGACTTGCGTCAGGCGGGGGGCAATAATTTGACAACTCGCTACCTTTGGTCTTGCAGGCGATAGCACCAGGGAAGACGCAGAAAGTTCGGTTGACAAGCATACAAGTGATCCGGTGCGCCAACCCAGACTTGCCGTCGAATCTCCCGGCCGTTCTCGGAAACGACAGAGAAGGGGATGATGTGATCGAGATGCAGTCTCAGCATTCGTGAAATATCTTCATCAAGTTAACGAGCGCCCCCACAACTTCGGGTTGTTCGTGATCTTGAGCTATTGAAGAGAACACTGGCAGTAAGAGGGTGGGCCGGTCAGCCTGAGGAAACCTCCCACGTTAGAATTCGGAGCTAACTCGAGTTCATATCTTATCAAATGTCTGAGCTGGCGTTGGCACTCGCTAACTGAACCGTGGGAGGTTACTGTACTTCTCCAGCGTTAGTACTGAAAGTCTGAAACCTAGTACAGTAGATGACTTCTTGGTATTAGTAATCAGGATTCGACTATGGCACGACTATAGCAAGAGGTGAATAGGCCGACATGATCACATTCTGACAAAAGATCTTTCAGGACCTTGAAGCCAATGGAGCCTTGAGTCTTGACACCAGGAAAGGGATTTTCACGTTCAAGTTTGCTGAATAAATGTCACGGTCACGGTCACGCCAATGTTTCAATCACGTGCAGGGACTGAATGCCTAGATCACCGGTAGAGTCAAAGAATGTGACGGCCTTAAACACGCTACCAACGGAAGACATAAATCATGCTTTGCAAAGGAACATTCAACGAAAGTACAGTATCAAATTAATCCATTCTCCCTATCACTTGTCATGGAAATTTGCCCCGAGAAGACCCTAGTTCGAAAGTCAGCAAACACCATCTCATAATGTATAGCGATACCGAGAAGCGACACTTACATGATCGCTTGCGATTAGTACCATCTCCGGCCGCAGGAGTGTCCTGGGCCTTCTTGTTAGCCTGCTTCACGTTTTTCTTGTCACCCTTCTGTTTCCCGCCATCCTTCTTTTTCCCATTATTCTTCTTATTCCCGCCATTCTTCTTATTCCCGCCATTCTTGTCATTCTTCCCATTCTTGTCACCCTTCTGTGCCTCGTCGACCTTTCCTTTCTTGTCGCCCTTCCCCTTCTTGTTGCCCTTCCCTTTCTTGTTGCCCTTCCCTTTCTTGTCGACCTGATCGGCCTCCTTCGTCTGGTCATTCGCAGGCTGTGAATTTGTCGAACTGTTCACGCCCTTTGCCGCTCCGTTACGGGGCGAGTTAGATTGGCCAGACGTCGAGCGTGTCGCAGAAGCGTTCGATGCCCCAGCACCTTGTGAAACTACGACACAATTTCCGAAACCTGCAGTGGTAGTAAAGGACGCAAGACAAAGGTTTTTTTGGGCACCACCAGTGCATTTGGTACCGGGAGGGAGCTGGGCAGTGAGCTTATCCGTACCATCGTTCGTAGGATTCTAGGGGACACGGGTAAGTACGAGGATAAAGAATACAATGGACAGTACGTACAGCATCACCGTTGGCGATCATTTGGGCTGCAACAAGATTCTTTCCGGTTCCGGTTGCATCTACTTGCACTTTCTGGATGGATCTTGAACCGTCAGCACCACTGAAGGTCTCCACAATCAGCCAACCATTCGCGAGAAACATGTGCGTGGATGACTGTGCTCACCCATTGAAGTTTGAGATGGTAGGCGAAAACTTTCCGCTCCCATCTGCCTGAACAGGGGTGGAACTATCGAGGTTTTGGGCGATGTCTACATTGCCACAGGGAGAGTTGGCGGAAGGACGCTGGACGCCGTTTCGGGTTATCTGCCCTTTGACCCCGAGGGCAGGATTAACGCCAGCATGAGCATTAACGGAGGATATCGAAGCAAAGAGGAAGATGGAAGCAATGAATGACTTGGAGAGCATCTCGACAAAACGATAGGGAACGGAATGAGAACACGTAGGACCAGCCAAGTGGATCGTAAAAGAAGCAGGGTCAGCTAGAAAGATGGACTGCGAGGAACCCGTCCTCTGAAGATGCAAGACCGGAACGGGGGATGAACAAGGTTGCTGAAAGGGTACATCTGAGGCTTGAGGCTTTTATACACGCACAGAAGGTGCAGGACCATCGTTTTAGAATCAAACAGAACAAAACAATTTACCACAAGGTAAGCGGTCAGTGGTCGCCATGCATGTATAAATAGAATGAACAAAGTGAGTTATTGTCATGGTCTAGCCACTTCCATGGCGATTATTCGTGTCTGCCAACCCCATTTCATATCGTGTCTGCAGGTAGAAGAATCAAGAAAAAAGGTCACATTTCGGTACTGTAAATCACCGGCACGCGTCCAATTAGCTTTGTCATCCCATTTCTAAAAATAAGACGTTCCAAAAATAAGACCAATCGGCTCAGTTGCGACATCAACCCGTTGCGAGCGGATATTGTGATACAGTATTGCATCCGCGCACGCCTTGACCTCACATCAGCGTCTCTCTGAGGACACTTTACCCCACTCTCGCTTCATCCACATCCCGCAATGCCTCCTTGTAGCTGTATAATGTATACAATAGAACACAGTGCAATGTCCGAGTCTTTATGCCAGTCTTTGTATTTGTGGGTTCACTATTTTCTCAGACTATGTCCTCGCGTCGTGGACATGCCCTTTTGTTCGCCACTTCGCCCATCCAATGAGGCCCCATTACAGGGACTGCGTCAAGCTGATCACACACCTCGGGATTCACCAATTTCACCCTCGAGACCCTGACACGCAGGGACATTCTGCGCTATTTCTTCACTTAGCTACATCAAATGCTTTTATTCCATACTGCAAAAAAGGAACGAGTCGAGGGTTCATAGTAAGGTTGGATGAGCAACTGCCAAAATTAATGAACCCCCCTAGTCCATGGGACTGACCTGGTTGCCAAGTAGACAGAATGTGGTTGAGATATGTGGGAGCGAAATGACCAGTCCAGCTGTCAGCGAGTTCTCCTGGCTTGTTGACAACCCCACAATGAGTACGGACACGAGGTTCGAAGGGCCAGTGGGAACTTATCGCAATCGCACACGAGGCGTGGGAGAGAAGCAAAGGCGTGACGATGCTTGCCACGTGACAAGTCTGCGAGAGTTCCTCTCCACGCTGTCCTTCTTGGCGTTTTCCAATGACGAGCAGGGCTCGCGATCCCCCGCCCCACATGTCCACTGGCCCACCAACCTCGAGGAGGTCCTCAGACCGCCAAGGATCCGAGCGTGAGCCGAAACGCCAGCGGTCTCGATCACCCCGACGTAATCGGCGCTCACGCATGGACTCATATCGCCCGAGTGCAGCCGCCTCACGCAGGGCATACCGTGCTCGCAGGAGCAGAGAACGCAAACGTAAGGACAGGGACTCAAGATCAAGGTCTTGGTCCAGGTCGATATCACGGTCCAGGTCCAGGTCTAGGTCCAGGTCGAAAGACCGAGATTATCATGGCCGACAGCAATCAAGGTCGCGCACGAGGTCTAGATCTTGGGAGCGGGGACGCGCACGGTCTGACTCGAGGTCATGGTCCCGTTCTCGTTCTCGCTCGAGGACTCGTTCGCGGTCACGCTCCCGATCGAGGTCGAGGTCGCGCGATAGGAGAGGTCGACACCGAAAGCGCACTCGCCGATCTCGCACCAGAAGTCGGTCCAAGAGTCGCAGCCGCAGTCGGGAACGCAAAAGACGGAGAAAGAGAGGTGGCAAGAAGAATGTACGTATTTTTATTTCTCGTCTAGTCTCTGCTCTGGAGGTCTTATCTGGTGGCCCTCCACAGAGGGAGAAAAGAGAAAGGAGGAAAAATGGGATGGCATCGGCCGCTGCTCTAGGCGGCCAATGGGGCAAATTCGGTATTATTAGTGAATCCGAGTACGTCGAGTATTTTACCTTGACGAGTATGACGTTCCTAACTTTCCGCCGTAAGTATCTTCAACAAAGAGCCAGAATTCCGCGCGTGGCTTGTTGAAGAGCGCAAGATGAATCCGGAGAGGATGTCCAAGGATCAAAATAAAAAGGAATTCGCTCGATTTGTCGAGGACTATAATACTGGTCCGTCCTGCTTATCATTCACATCATCATCATTGGTAACAGGCCAAACATGACAGCCACTTTTCCCAATGAAAAATTCTACAACATTGAGGCCTATGAAAAGCGTATGGACGCAATGCGCGCGGGCGAGTTTGTACCGCCCGCAGACGATGGTTATGACGCCGAAGCGGACATGCGAGCCCACCAGAGCAAGCTTAAGCGGCCCGCGGTCGAATCCGAAAGTTTCTTCGACAAGGACCAGCTCCAGGAGCTGCGCCGCGTGCAGCGTGAGCGTGTCGAGGTACGATGAATCACCACCTTGTACCCCTTGATCGCTGTGACTGACGATTGACTTTGACACTTAGGCCGGCAAAATGAAGCTCCTCGGGATGGATATCAAAGCAAATATGGGTGTACGGATGGATGGCCCCCTGCTCGACGGTTGATTCCTGAGTGGGAACAACTCCCTTGTTGTGATTTTTTTCATAGTCGAAAAATATGTACCAATCAGCTTGGATGTGCGTTTCTAACGGGTTACGTGTATGTGAGCATCAAAGATACGCGCGAGGCAAGTATTGGTTACTGATTAGCGGTGTATTGTTTAGAGTATCGCGTACTAAATTGGCTGTTTCCCGACGTCATGCTAATATGTGTGTTTCACAATGGGGCCCAACCCGTAATCCTCCGGGTGTATATTCATTCGTAAAAACTGTTAAATTTTGCACGTTACGCTCATCTCTGAGCTCCTTCGATCGATTACGTAAACACAGCGCGAGTCCTTACCACGGTGAGTATTCGACACACTGACTCCAAGTTGAAACCCTCCATCTCTTCACCTATTCAAGAACGATGGTCGATATTCTCCTCATCGGCGCAACTGGTTTCTGCGGCCGTCATGCCGCGCGCTACGTTCTCGAGCATCCAGAACGCTCAAAATTTACGGTCGGGCTGGCCGCGCGGTCCCGCACCAAGCTTTTCTCCGTCGGCCTGCCCATCGACGACTCTGTCCAGATATTCGAACTCGATATCCGTGACGCGCTGGCCGTCGAGAATGCCGTCAAGCAAGCCAAGGTCGTGCTCAATTGCATCGGTCCGTTCTGGCATTACGGGTCCCCAGTCGTGCAGTGAGTCCCAAATCCCCCGCGCCTACTGGTAGTCCGGTGCTGAATGCCTATCTATAAACGTCAGCGCATGTGCAAGGAACGGCATACACTACGTCGATATCACCGGCGAAACCCCGTGGATTTTCGACATGATCAAAAAGTGAGATTGGTTTCTTTTGCAATACCACTCGCGTGACTTCTTATATATGACCTACACGCTCCATCCCATTTTACCTCCACCACCCCGACAACAAAAAAAATTTAGATTTGACTATCTGGCAACAAAAACGCACGCGATCATCGTTCCCTCCTGCGGTATCGACTCGGTCCCAGCAGACGTAAGCGTCCACCTAGCCTCCAAAGCCCTCGGCTACTCCCCACTTGGCACCAGCACGACGTCTGCCGGTCTGAGTGGTGGGTTTCCAGGCGGGACGATCGCATCTTTCATCACAGCATGCGAAGACGTCCCGTTCAACCATCTCCTGTTATCCTCCCGCGACTGGTCACTCTCGCCCGTTCCCGGCGCACGGTCACCCCGCCCCTCCCTTGTGTATCGCCTTGGCCCTGGATCGCGCATCGTAGGCGGCATCGGATTGTTTGGTACAGTCAACCGCGCGCTTGTACAGCGCACCGCGGGACTACGGGAGTTTGCGCACAGAGAAGCGCGGCTTAGTGGGCGCGGAGGTGGAGATGGTGGAGCGGGTGCTTCTTATGGTCCAGCGTTTACATACACCGAGTTTACGCCTACTGGCAACACCTTCGTCGCGTTCATGTTAAGTTTAGCAATGGGGATCGGCGTCGCTACGCTCGCCTTCTTCGCACCCGTGCGTGTCGTATTCCGCTCAATTCCCCATCCACACCGAGCTGATCTTCACCACGTTTTGATGCCTTTTTCACAGGTCCGGTGGGTGGTCAAGCGTCTGGTGACGCAGCCAGGCTCTGGGCCAGCAGAGCAGTACGTACCGGTCATTATTCTTCCGTAGTGACGTGAAAGCTAAGATGCGAACTCGTTGCCAGCACGCTCGAGCACGGTCGAATGAAATATGTCAATGTGACGGCGTCGGACGAGCCGTCACCTCGATACGCCAAGACGGTCATCAAGGGTCGCGGGGACCCTGGCACGCTGCTCACTGCCGTCATGGTGGTCGAGTCTGCTCTGACGCTGCTCTTGGACGAACTCCCGCCCGTCGCAGCGGTTGGTGGCGTGTTAACGCCCATGACTGCCCTTGGAGATAGTCTCATTCACCGTTTGCGCGCGAATGGCCGGATCGAGATCGAAACTGGCTTGGTGGATAGCGCCGATGACGAAATTGGTGAGGACAAGAAGACGCGTTAAGGGATCAACCGGTCGTCTTGAGAAGACTGATGTACAGAGATTTTTCCGATACACTGTCTATATCCATTCTTTACTATGTAGACACGTCTTGTTCATACACAATCATTTGTCCTATGATGATACATATGTCTATTGATACTTTTCTATCGTACATATACACAAACCCTGGTCTAGTGGCCTATCTTTCACTCTTCCACAAAGACTAGTTGAATACAGCCGTCCTTCTCTATCTCGCGTTGCACAGGTCGCTTCCCGACGCCAAAAATGTCTCCATCGACGCTCGGTTCCAGGGACAGCACAATCCCGGACTCTTCCTCATCTGATACGTATGTGTGCCAGAGTTCGTAGACCAGGAACGGGGAGGGGATAGTAGTTGGACTGCCCGGACATTGCCAGTTGGATTGGGTAACCGCTTTCTCGTTGTTACACGCTTCCGCGAAGGAAGCTTGTAAGCGAGGGCCGAGGTCAAGTGTGGGATCGGAATTGGAACCAGTCGGGGATGCGAGTGGAAGAACACCCGTTCCGGACTTTGAGCCCGACTCCTTGTTACTGGGAGAGACCGGAGTCTCGACAGCACTAGAAACATTCACGCGTAATCGTGCGCAAACGTCCTGTTGCGCAAAAGTGGGAGTGTCAGAGCGACCTTTAGCGCGAAGGAGGGGGGAAAGGAACGTGTGGAGCATACCTGGACTCTGAAAACGTGCGTTGACGACATCTCAAATATTTTCTTCCAAGATGATTCAAAGATGAAGAGGTAAAGTAGAGGAAGTAGAGAGGAGGCGACGACGGGGGACGATGACGACGAGGGGAGCGGAAGAAACGTAAACTCGTAAATAGACGAGCGCTGGCCCTGTAGCGACGGTAAAGGGTGAGGTGAGAGATCCCTGGCTTAAATATGTTCATTGGTCAAATGGCTGTGCAAATTTTTTGTTACACGTACGGTATCCGTATTGCCTACAAATCAGTCCCAAGCCACCAAGAGTAGGGCCTGGGACGGAGGCCTTGCCCCGATTCGGAGCGGTGGGCAAGGTGCGGTGCCCCTGATTGTATCATCACTTTTTCGAAATGATGTGTGATGTGATCCAAAGCACAAGTGGCTATAAGCGATAGCATCTGGTGTGAGATGATGTGTAAGTTACGTGTCGCGCCGCGCTTCACCGAGTGGTGGTAGTATCCCGCGAGGCTTTGATGCATTGATGCCATTTGATGGCCTGTCATATCTCGTCCACTGCATCCAACTCACCGCTCCAAGTTTGAAGTGTATAGGACCGTTGTGATCATGAGCGACTCTTTCCCCTAAGCATGGCTATGCCACCGCCGCATACAACGACCAATGACGGCCACTTGTCTCCGACTTGTCGGGTCTCCGGAACAATAAACTGCCGACTGCACCCCCAAGTAGTCAAGTCCTCTACCCTGCTATACATCTCGGACACGCCTTTGTCACTCATATTACTCATAGTAGGAAAAGCCGTTAAACACCTATCAATCAGTCACTGCTCGTGCTATCGTGACAAGTCTTGGCTCGTGCTCGTCCTGGGCCCGCGTAGGCAGTTTGTATTCCGAGTCCTACAGCACAGCAGTCCTGTGGTCCCACACACATGAAATTTCCTGTCACCACTTACTAGTACGCTTTATTCACCCAACCTCTTAGTGTCATTCCCAGTCGTTTACAGATGGGGGCGAGGGTGAGGCCCGGTGAGGTGTTGAAGAAGCGGTCCGGGATGTGAAGATCAACTTTTTTGCCTCCGACTCTGGACTCCGCTCGGCACCCTCCGATCACCTCCGGAACGTCGACGGACCGCGGATACGCAAAGTCAATTGCCGCTGAATCGCTGATCTTGACGCTAAACCAAGGACCTATCTTCTGAGCGGGAGGAGACACCCATGCTTTCATCCCTGTCACTTGAGAAGCGACAACACTTCGTGCTCAATCGAACGGACTTGACCGATGTGACAACGACGTTGGATTATGAAACTTGGGCAAGACCATGAACTGGCAACATTCCTGCCCGTTTTTCTATGTCACCTGCAAGGGGTCTCTCTCTCATACGGTAGCTCTGGGGTTGTGCTCTGCCCCCAATGGTACAGGAAACGTAAACGACGTGTGGGCATCAAACCCTGTGCCCCTGTATGCGGAATTGGAACCAACCCGGGAAAGCACGTACCGGAATGTTACATTCATAAATGTCATCAGAGCCAGCTTCTATGTCATCTTCTGTCCGGAATGGCTGCTTATTTTGCTTCATCTTGACACCATGTCCATATTCCGCATACGATATACCGGTTCTGGGCATGCTCGATCCACTTCTTGACCCGCCTTTATCCTTCCTTCGTAGCACCCGATTCTTCAGCAGATAATCGTGCTTGAATAATCTCGCTCTGAAAAACCCTATAAAATACCTCAGTGTTCGTTTGGTTCACTCACCAGGCTCTGAGTCGCTCCTACTCCTTTTCGTTTCGCTTTCATAGTCATGTTCTCTCTTGCCAAGTTCGCTCTTTTTTCCCTCATTTCTTTTGCGACTCTAGCTCTTGCTATTCCTTCTCCAGCGGGTCACTCCAATGACCCTAGGGCTGTCATTGCCAATGCCAATGCCGTCCTCGAGAGGACCGTACTTCCTTTCCGTCCGTTCTACCTATTCCACACTTCACTCGACCTTTGTTCACCACCCCTGATTAGACTATGTTAACTCTGCCAATGCAACGTCTGGATGTATCGATCCTGTGCTCCAGGAGGCTGCTGAAGTCGTTAGGGAGCTCACCTGGGTCCTCAAGGGGTTGCGCCTCGCTGGCTGTGGCTGCACGTACGACATCATTGCGCTCGTTGCTACCCTGCTTAAGGTCGTCATTATCTCCGCATCTGTCTTTCTCCTGCACTCACTTCGTTGCGATAGATTATATTCGGAGCCATTGACACTCTGCACGCCTCATATTCCGATCTAGAGCCTCTTTTAGGCGACCTTGTGTAAGTCCTTCTGTCAATGTTTTGTAACGCTACTGAATACCCAACTCTAAATGTAGCGCTGCCGTCGTCGAACTTCTCGACGTAGTCCTAGCCCTTGTTGGTGGACTTGTTGGGGAACTTCTCATTCTCCTCATCGGCAATGGTTGCGCAGGGCTCCTACTCAAGCTTAAACTTGGTGTTATTATCAATCTTCTGGGTCTTGGAGGCCTTCTTGGCTAACTAACATGATACTGTGGCGTTGGACCATATACCCTCCTTTTCTCTTCTGTGTCAAGGACCCCATACGCTTGTTTTGCAGTTTTTTTTTGACCATAGTTCGCCCTTACCCTTGATGACTCTAGCTTCCCGACCCTTCTGTTCTGTCTGCGTTATGCTGTGTTTTCGATAAAAGTGACTAGGCGTTTTTGCCTACATTTAACTCGAGTACTATCGTGATCACCATGCCATGGTAGCCGGCCGCGGTAAGCCTGCGGACGAGATCCTCCCGGTGGATTGACGCAAGGTAAATTCGTGTAATAGCCATCTTGACAGTCCAGGGATCGGAATTGAGTGAGCCATGTTCATTGTTCCGATCCTAAGGAGGGTAAGAAGCTGCTACGCGTTGGCAGAACATGGGTAGGGGGCTATGACGTACTGCCTATTGAATAAAGAAAACCGATTGTTATCCTATTGTGATAAATCACAATCAAATCAACCTTCCCTTCCGTATCATCTATCATGCCCTGGAATACCTGGAATCCGAGATGAATGCACAGCAAGCGGATCAAACGAAATGTTGAGAGCCTCCGAGTCGGGTGCAGAGATCTCCGATTCTTGTCCGCCAGCCAGTTACAATGGTTTGTTCAGAGCTGTGCGTCATCTGCATGACCATTCGAGAGACGGAGGAAATACGGTCATGTGGATTTTCAACAATGATCAATGATCAAAGCATAGTAGCTGTGTGTTTGCCCCATTTTTATTGGTACAAAGTGATCGCCTGCGCCTCTGCCACGGGGATAAATATATACAGCAGATAGTGTGAGCCAAAGAAATTGGTAATATATATGTTAAAAATGATACTTGTACTATAACGCGGGTTGGTTGGTTGATCCTATATAGTATATATCATCTCCGATGATTAACCGGTGAAGGTGATGGGTAGGTGTCTAGTCTAGTCAGCCATCACCGTATATCGAAAGATCTACCGAACAAACCAGTGGTACAGAACAAGCGCGAGCGTGTCCCTTCCTTCACCTTCGCAGAATTACCAACCAAAAAAAAACAGACAAGAGGAGGATTAAAAAAGGAATGAGTAGATCGGGGTCAAAGCCTAAAGCGCGTGCGTGCGTGCGTCCATCCATAATAGTACTGGTACTGTACTCCATGATCATCAAGTCGAATCGGGGACACAAAAGATCATGCATGTGAGAGCAGATGGACATCCGGTCATGATGGGTGAAGTCTAGTCTACACCGTGAATCTTGCATAGATCCGGTGGACATCCGGTCATGATGATCATGCGTGATCATGCGAGCTCCTCCACCGCGGTGGCGTACGTCTCGCGCTGATTCAGCGTACGCTCGTATCGCCTACGGCTCTCGTGTAATATAAACGACGACGCCGCGAGCGCGAGGAGTAAGAGCAGGTCGTCCATGGGCAGCGCCTCGGTTTGGAAGATGGCCTGCATGAAGGGTACATATACGAGTGCGAGCTGCGACAGGAACGAGATCGCCACGGTGATCATTAACATCCGATTTTGGGTTAGCCCGCATCCGAGCCCGCGATTCTGGATCGCTGAGACGAGGTCGAGGAAAACGAAGCAGGAGAACGTCTATGCCAAAAGCGGCAGGGAAATTTAAAAAAAGGTCTCCGTAAGTACTTCTGGCTGACGAGTGTGTATGTGTCTGCCGGGGGTGGCATTGTCAGGGAGTGGATGAGTGACGAGGTCGCTCTTTCAAGAACGGTTTGCCCCCGTATTGAGGTGACCATCCCGCTGCCCTTGAAATGATCTCAGAAGAGGGATCTCGCTCGCCACTCCGTCTACTCCCTGCCAATGTCACCCTCGAGAGAGTGTGTGAGTAAAGATGGCTGAGCATACCATTGTTTGATCACGGCGCGACATGTGATCGTCCGAGAGTGCAAAGTAGTAGATGAATAGTGTGCCAGCGACGATAATAGTCGCGGAGAACAATACACGAAAGCGGATACGTCGGTCGATAATCGGTTCGTCCTTTTTCCGCGGCGGCTTGCGCATCACGGCGTGATCGACCGGATCGACGCCAAGCGACTGGCTCGGGGGACCTGACGGACATTTCAAGTAAAAAATCATTAGAAAGGTGAAGGTGAAGGTCAGAATTGCCAAAACGGATTGAGGTGACATACCGTCCATGAGAATGTTAATGAATAGAATTTGCATAGCGTTTAGCGGATTACTCAGCCCGAACATTGTACTCAGTGTGATCAACGTGAGTGCTGCCGCAGCTGTGCTGAGCTGGAAGGAGAGGAAGTTCTGAATGTTGTGGAATATTGATTTGCCTACAACAACATCACATCACATCAGACTGAGGATCAATGATAGGGTTTTTGAGACGAGAACTCACCCTCTTCCACAGCTGGCAAGATGGTGCTAAAGTTGTCATCCACAAGAATGACGTCAGCAGCCTCTTTCGCGACGTCCGTGCCGCTCTTGCCCATCGATACCCCAATGTCCGCCATCTTAAGTGCCGGAGCATCGTTCACTACAACAAATTCATGAGTAACCAAAACGGACGTCGGCAGAGAATTTAAGAAACTTACCTCCATCGCCCGTCATAGCGACGACCGCACCGCGAGTCTGAAACGCTTCCACAATCGCCATCTTATGTTTCGGGCTCACGCGCGCAAACACGCTCACGTTGCCCACGCGCTCGCTCAACTGCACCGCAGTCATACGGTCAAGCGCCGAACCCGTCAAGCACGCATTCGGGTTCGAAGCTCCGCGCAATCCAAGCGATTTAGCAATAGACAGCGCCGTCTCTTCCCCGTCACCCGTAATCATGATGACTTGTACACCGCCACGCTGCAGGTGAGCAACGGCGTCTGCGACGCCCTTACGCGGCGGATCGTACATCGCAACAAAGCCTGCGAATACTAGGTGCGCTGACTTGTCTTTGTCAATGTAGTCGGTCGTGTTGTTAGGCATGGGCGACGATGGACGCGAAGGCCCAATTGCGTCTGCGTTGCCGTATGCCATCGCGAGAACGCGCAACCCGCGTGTCGATGCTGCTTGCGCTTTGCCGGCGATACCGGAGCGCATTTTCTGGTCAAGTAGGGGTGTCGAGCCCTCCGCGACGTGGTAGAACTTGCATCGCGGGAGGAGTACATCGATACTGCCCTTGATGTGGTACAATTCCCGTCCGGGTCCATTGAGATGCGTGACGTTGGCGTTTGAGGTGGTATGCGTTCCGGAGACGGCCATGCTCTTCGTCTCGGAGCTGAAGGGGCGTTCAAAGACGCGTTTGAAAGTCTGATAGAGCAAAGTCGGCGATGTTGTTGCAAGTAGAGATCATAAACTACTAACCTGCCGAGGATCGGGAAGGCCGAATACAGAGAGAACGTTGAGTAGGGCAACATCTGTTGCCTGTCCCACATAATTGCCATCCTCGTTACGCGCGGTGCTCGCGTCGTTGCATAAAGCTCCGACTTCTAGAGTTTTACGCATTGCAGGCGAAACATGTGCCGGAGGAGCAGGTGCAGCAGGGTCAACGAATACAAGCTCGTCAACAGTGTACAACTCGGTGACGGTTTGCTCATTTCGGGTGAGTGTGCCTGGGGCGATCATTTCAGCTTGACGGAAAGGGGCGAGAGAATGAGAAGCGCGCCTGTTTTGTCGGAGCAGATCACAGACACGGAGCCAAGAGCTTCGACCGAATGAAGCTTCTTGACGATCGCCTTGCGCTTGGCCATGCGCAGCACACCAAGAGCAAGCGTGACCGTCGTCACGATTGGCAAGCCTTCTGGGATGGCCGCAACGGCCAATGACACTAACCGTAGCTGATGAGTTTTCGTCCTTCGGAGTCACAATCCAGGGCGCACCTCCAATAGTAAACATATCGAGCCAGGGTCGGTGCTGGAAGACACCGACGAGACAGATAACACCGATTATCCCAAAAGAGATTATAGAGAGCTTCTTCGCCAGCTCATCCATGCTGTTCTGGAGCGGAGTCCGTCGCTCCTCAACATCCTGCATCATACTAAAGATGATACCGAACTCGGTCTGGGTTCCAGTGGCGATAACGATACCAGTACCACGGCCTGCGAGTGGTTGACTGTCAATTGATTGCCAACAGAAGTGCACAAGGACGTACCGTTCCGCACCAATGTGCCCATATATGCTATGGACGCTCTCTCAGCCATCTCAGTGCCCTCGGCACAGGGAGCAGGATCCTTCCTCCGTGTTGTGGTTTCACCCGTCAGGCTGCTCTCGTCAATCTCGAGGTCGGCGGCGGAGAGAATGCGGAGATCAGCGGGGATACGGTCACCTGTAGAGAAGGTGACAAGATCACCCGGGACAGCCTCATTCGCAAGGAGGTGTAATTGTTTTCCGTCGCGGATGATGTGGCAGTGGTGAGGAACGAGCCTGTTAAGTGACTCAAGTGATTGTTCGGAGCGTCGTTCCTGTATGAAGCCGACTAGAACAGATTCTAACTTGAACAACCACGTTTGAGGAAGATGTGACTACGTACCCGTAAGGACAATGACGATGGCGATACTGATGCTGACGGCGTCATCGACGTTGCCCATGATGGCGCTGATGAGTGCACTTCCACATAAGAGGAGGATAAGCGGGCTCTCGTAAAATGACTTGGCAAACTTGAGGAGCGGGGGTTCCGGAGCCGACACTGAGAATTCGTTGTAGCCATAATCTTCACGAAGCGAGGAGATGATAGATGCGGTCAGGCCATGCGTTTCGGAGCTACCGAACTTGGAGACAACGTCCTATATTTCGTCAGGAGGACGCTGGGGGTTACGGTACGAATAAAGGGCGCACTTCTACGGTGTGGCTCGCGTACTTGGCCGAGGGTGTTTGCTCGGCCGCCTTGGGAGCAAGTTCATAGCCATTTTGTTCTGGATCACCCCCATGTTTATTGCCTTTTACCAAACCAACCAACCTGTCCCAGATACCAGACGGGCCTTGCTCTGTCACGGCGGAGCGAATGCTCTCCAAGTCGGCCATAGAACCACCTGACCCGCCGTGTCGCCGAAAGGAGCTGCTGGACCCGAAATGTCGCTCCGCGTCGGGGACAGGTTGCATTTCGTGTTCATCGTCGGGACGCGAAGAGAAAAATGTGGATGATGGTGGGGTCGTTCTAGGCGCGTTTTGAGACGTGTGGCGGGCATAAGGATATGAAGATGGGGTGGAGTTATAGGAAGGCGAAGTGGTCGAGTAGGGTGTACGCTGGTGCTGGCCCGGCATCGTTGTGGCTCACTATATAAAGACAACGGAGGATGAGACAAGAAAATGCAAGAGCGAGCAAGGTACTGAACCAAAGCGTACAACTATTAGCTCGATATAAAGACAAACGCACAGGCGTAGATGATTTGATAGGTAGTTGTCGTCGTGTCAAACCGTGGCGTCTTGAGGTTTCCGGGCCGACAAGCACAGCCATCGGGTAAGATCACTCGTCACAGTCGCTTATTTACATTACAGTAAATCCCACATCCACCCACTCAACGTTTACAGTATCATTGATGTGAGATAGACCCCATGCAACATTTATTTGATCTTTGCTTGACACCCGCGGTACGGAGCAGCTCTTCATCCCGTATCCTGGACCTGGTTGCCAATGCGCGGCGCCGCCATCCCAATTTGCTTTCTCGCTAGTGTTCAGCTTTCAGCCTGGATGGTCACTAGGTCACTCCCTTCATGATTCCATCTCTCTCGTGTACTCCTATCTTTTCTCTCTATCTGATAGGGACGGTTGACATGCTGGCGACTCACTAGTACTCACTGCCGAGGCTCGTCATGATGGCGTCTTCTCTGCAATGCTTCGTTTCTCGTTCTCTCTGGCCAATCATCGAGGGCATTGACGCTCAGGAGCCTGGTACCCTCTCTGCCAGCACAAGAGTGCTGATTCCTTGTCCTGTCTCCGATGCAATAGGGTGCCCAGTTCAACCCAACTTCAAATGCCGCGTCACGTCTCGCATCTCTTGCGGCCTTGGTCTACCGCGTTTGTGGACTTGCGGTCATCTTGGCCTGCGTCACACATAGGTTACATCAGTCAGCTCTCTCTATTTCCTCTGGCGAACGGCAGAGTGTGCGTAGGAATACGATCATCGGACCATCCTTGTGCGGAAAGGATTTCTTCGTTTATACCTCAATGCCGTGTCACCTCCCTGCTAAGTCCCGGCAGAATCGCCTTGGTCCGCGCTGCGCTGACAGTTGCCGGTACTGTAACTGAGTGTTATATTGCCGTCAACATCAGTACTAAGCTACGTCGAATGTCCGCGAGCCAGGTTTTCCGGATCTGCGACTTGCTCTCTTCCAATAGACCCGTGTACCGTTCAACCATGCCACTTCGAGACCAAGAACGGCTTCTCTCGTGGGCATGGCGCTTGAACTTCAGCACGTGTGAAGCGGCAGGAGATCGGGGTGATACATGAGAGTAACACGACCCCCACTCACTTATATATCATCTCTCCTGCCACCCTCAGTCACGCTCCCCCCAAGTCCTTCCTCTTTATTATCTCTTGCTTGAAATACCCTCCTCTCCATTTTCCAAGTACTATCCGTCGCCAACTCTCGATTACCTTCCTATGCCTAATCGTGAGTACCAGTGCCACATTGGCGCCCGTACACCATTTAGTCTGTGCTCAATAAATCCGTCGCACTTAGGCAATTTACGTCGAATTGTTTGCACAGCTACTGGAGCTGTTACCGGGATTGCCTTGACACAGGTTATAGCTCCCATTGTCCTGGGGTGGTTTGGCTTCAGCGCCATCGGGGTTGTCGGCGGTAAATTCCCTTCCCAAGCTGACCAGTTCGTGAGGTAGCATCTAACCTTTCGAGGACCACCAGGCACAGCAGCCGCCGGGATGCAAGCTGCTATCGGAAATGTTGCTGCGGGAAGCGCTTTTGCAGTAGCCCAGAGCATTGCAATGGGCGGAGCGATCCCGGTTGCCATCACGGCGGTTGGCGCAGGTTTGGGTGCGGGAGCGGGCGCTGCAGCTGGGTCAGGCTCAGATGGTGAGGACCCGAAGGAAGGAGACTCAAACGATAAGGGCGCCGGTCAAGATGGCGCCGATCAAGATAAAGCTGGTGAAGACGGAACTCCCGTAGACGTGAATGTCGACGGCCTAGTTGATGAGGGTATCCGCACGGGGCGCAACCGGTGCCCTGAGTGTAGGCGCCGGCGTGAGCGCTACTGCAGACATACGCAAGAATAAGTACTGTACTGTACTATACCATTATGATTGGGGACAAATAGAGAAGGAAGAAACGGGAAAAACCGGGCCGCTCCAGTTCAACCTGACTCCTTCAGCGTGTTTGTCAACAAAACTAACCACGGGCAACTTCTACTTGAATCAACCAATTGTATCCATCCCATGTCTTCGCCCTGCCTGGCTCCGGTGCGGAGAGTCGGATGTGAATGGTATATTGGAAATTGAAAGTTGCGCTGGCCCATCGCGCTCTCTGAACCCCAACAAGCTGTCAAGTTCATCGTATCGCAGCGCGACTTGATGCCGTATCATATCTGTCCAGACCCGCCAGAATCGTCTTGGTCTTCACGCTACAGTATCATTCAACTGCTTAGTACTCCATGAACCAAGTTCTTAGTACTCACGCGAGGCTTTTCTGCCCTTTCTTCCAATAGATAGACCCGCCGGATACCGTTCATGATTGATCAACCATGCCACTTTGAGAAATATGTGCGTCTCTCGTGGGTACGGTGCATGAGCCTGAGCACGTGTAACACGGCAGGAAATCAATTTGATACACGACCCCCACTTACGGCGTGTCACAGCAAGGGTTCCTTGTTTGACATCGCTTGGCTTGCCTGCGTGGTCCAACTTGTACTTTCTCCCCCCACCCTTCCACATTAACATCACTTGTCCGCAATATTTCTTTCTTATCTGAGTCCTCCAAGTACCATCCGTGAACCCCCGATTATAATCTTTCCCATGGGTCGTAAGTAACGGTGCCACAGTAGCGCCCATATCCTTGTAATCTACTTAGATGAGTATGTGCTCAACGCGACCTAGTTTTAACAGCCCTGGCCATCGGCGCAGCTAGCACTGTTACCGGTGTCGCCCTGACTCCTTTCGTGGCCCCCGTAATGCTGTGCCTGGCCCCGATAGTGTTGGCCGTGGCCCCCGTAGTGCTGGCCGTGGCCCCGATAGTGCTAGCCGTGGCCTCCGTAGTGCTGTGCGTGGTCCCCATAGTGCTGTGCGTGGCCATAGTGCTGTTCGTGGCCCCCGTAGTGCTGGCCGTGGCCCTCATAGTGCTGGGCATTGTTGGCTTCGGCCCTGCCGGGCCCGTTGCCGGTACGTTCCTTCCCGTCTCACCATCGAGGCAAGATCTAGACCCTTTGAATTGATAGGTTCGATCGCGGCTGGAGTGCAAGCCGGTATCGGTAACGTTGCGGCTGGGAGTCTATTTGCAGCGGCCCAAAGCATAGCTATGGGTGGTGGTGTCCTAGCTGCTATCAGCGGCTTAGGCGCGGGTGCTGCTGGCGCCGCCGTCGCAGCAGTAGCCATCTAAACACTGAACTATCGATACTATCGTACAATATTAATGATCGTCTTTTGTGATCGCCATCGGGTCAGATAACAAAGACTTTCCGTTACCTAGTTGTGATATCCGTCTACATTTTTACGCTTGTCTTGTCATCTTCTGGAATCAGATCCCTGTGGGAAAATCGTGATAACCTGGTAACACGAATCGCGCCGTTTGACCAGTGCCGTTCTCGCTGACAAGCACCTTGAAACCCGGGCTTACAGTACACTTGTTTCTTCCATGCCAACCCGTTACGGAATCCGGATTCTCTCCTTCGGTGCGATCTCACCTCAGTCACGTCACCTCTTCTCTTCGAGTTCTGCCCATGCTTTGCTTTATGTCGCGTGGCGTCGGTCTCATCTTCTGATGCGGTCTCGTCACTTTCCACACAGAAAGTACCCTCACTTGAAAGACCTCGCCCTTTATTCATGTGACTCAGATCTTGCAGCCATTCTCTCAGCAAGAACTACCCCTTTGTTTCCTACCGGGGATCTGCTTGGCAGCGAGTGGATGTTCGTTTTTCCAACGCGGTGCTCGTCGGCTTTATCGTAGTCCTGCAAGGCAGAATATAAAGCCTTGTTTACACGCTCACCACCACCACTGCCAACTTGAAACCAGTCGAATCTGTTCTTGCATGGACACACATTGAACCGGTAGACTAGTGCTAATCGACAAGCATATCATCGAATGTCCGCGAACCATGTTTTCTGGATCTGCGACATGCGCGGCTCCTCTCTTCCAATAGACCCGTGTACCGTTCAACCACACCACTTCGATACAAAAACGGCTTCTCTCGTGGGCACGGCGATTGAACTTCACCACGTGTGACACAGGTGATATACGACCCCTATTCATTTATATATCATCTCGCCTGCCACCCCCCGTCACGCTCTCCCCCCCAAGTCCTTCCTCTTTATTTTTTTTGCTCGAAATATCCTCCTCGCCATTCTCCAAGTACTATCCATCGCCCTTTCTTGTCAACTCTTGCTTACCTTCCTATGTCTGATCGTGAGTAACGGTGCCACATTGGCGCCCGTCCTCCAGTTGTCCACTTAAATCAATCGTGCTCAATGAATTCGTCGCGCTCAGCCAATTCACGTCGAATCGTTTATGCAGCTGCTGGAGCTGTTGGCGGGGTTGTCTTGACACCAGTTGTTGCTCCCATTGTTCTGGGGTGGTTTGGCTTCAGCGCCATCGGGGTTGTCGGCGGTAAATTCACTTCCCAAGCTGACCAGCTTGTGAGGTAGCATCTAACCCCTCGATGACCATCAGGCTCAGCAGCAGCCGTGATTCAAGCTGCTATTGGAAATGTTGCAGCGGGAAGCGCTTTTGCAGTAGCCCAGAGCGTAGCGATGGGCGGGGCGATCCCTGTTGCCGTCACGGCGGTTGGCGCAGGAGTGGGCGCGGGAGTGGGCGCTGCAGCTGGGTCAGGCTCAGACGGTGAGGACCCGAAGGAAGGAGACTCAACCGATAAGGGCGCCGGTCAATATGGCGCCGATCAAGATAAAGCTGGTGAAGACGGAACTCCCGTAGACGTGAATGTTGAGGGCCTAGTTGATGAGGGTATCCGCACGGGGCGCAACCGGTGCCCTGAGTGTAGGCGCCGGAGTGAGCGCTACTGCAGACACACGCAAGAATAAGTAGGTACCATCATCGCAGTTGTCCCGGTGATTTGTATGATTGGGGAGATTGTGTGGCGGAAAAGGTGGCGAGTAGCATGGTCAATTGCGCAATTCGATTTACAGCGTACTGTATTGATGGAAACAAATCCACTGGCACAGTGGCACAGTGAGATGTTATCAAGATGACCAGCGATATGCACAATTAAAACGTCGTGTAGTTTATGCTTGGGAACACGCATGGGTGAGAATGCACGAATATACAGTGGGGTAGATTCAAGGAAGAAACGGGAAAACCCGGGCCGCTCCAGTTCAACCTTCAGCACCGCACCGCGTGACTCCTTCGCGCGTTCAAGTTCATCAGCACCAACCACGGGCAACTTCTACTTGAATCAACCAGTTGTTATCATATCCATCGTGGCGTGTCTTCACCCTGCCTGGCTCCGGTGCGGAGAGTCGGGTGAATGGTGTATTCGAAATTGGAAGTGGCGCTGGCCCATCGCGCTTTCTAAACTCAACCAGCATCGTATCGCGGCGCGCCTCGATGCCGTATCATATCTGTCCAGACCCGCCAGAATCACCTTTGGTCTTCGTGCTTCGCTGGTGGCTCCCGTGTACAGTATCATAAACTGCTCCTTTAGTATTCCGTGAACCAAGTTCTCAGTACTCGCGCGAGGCTTTTCTGCCCTTTCTTCCAATAGATAGATAGACCCGCTCAGGCTGGATACCGTTCATGATTGATCAACCGCCACTTTGAGAAAATATGCGCGTCTCTCGTGGGTACGGTGCATGGGCCTGACGACGTGGTACACTGCAGGAAATCACTTTGACTTTGATACACGACCCACTTACGGCGTGTCATAGCAATACTGCATGGTTTTGGTTGCTATAGGGTCCTTTGGTTGTTTGACATGGCCGCGTGAAATTTCAACTTGCCCTTCCACATAACTTCCCTCTCTCCCGCTACCTTCTCCCCTCACCCTTCCACATTAACATCACTTGTCCGCAATATTTCTTCCTCATCCGAGTCCTCCAAGTACCAATCTTCAACCCCCGATTATCATCTTTCCCTTAATACTTCCCATGGGTTGTAAGTAACGGTGCCACACTAGCGCCATATCCTTGCACGAGTATGTCCTCAACGCGACCTAGTTCCAATCCCTCTGGCCCTCGGCGCAGCTACCGGTGTCGTCCTGACTCCTTTCGTGGCCCCCGTAGTCCTGGGCGCTGTTGGCTTCGGCGCTGCCGGGCCCGTTGCAGGTATGTTCCCTCCCGTCTCACTGTTGAGGCAAGATCTAAACCCTTTGAATTGATAGGTTCAACGGCGGCTGGAATGCAAGCCGGTATCGGTAACGTTGCGGCTGGAAGTCTATTTTCAGCGGCCCAAAGCATAGGCATGGGTGGTGGAGTGCCAGCTGCTATTAGCGCCGTTGGCGGCTTGGCCGCGGGTGTTGCTGGCGCCGCCGTCGCAGCAGTAGTCTCTAAGCCCTGAACTCATGATCGTCTTTTGTGATCACCATCGGGTCAGATAACAAAGACTTTCCGTTACCTAGTTGTGATATCCGTCTACGTTTTTTCGCTTGTCTTGTCATCTTCTGTAATCAGATCCCTGTGGGAAAATTGTGATAAACCTGGAATGCTTACCTGTGA
Organism: Russula olivacea; assembly: GCA_963926505.1. Lineage (NCBI taxonomy): Eukaryota > Fungi > Basidiomycota > Agaricomycetes > Russulales > Russulaceae > Russula > Russula olivacea. The sequence goes on from OZ004884.1 coordinate 2,936,047, forward strand.
CCTGGGATGGAGAAAGGGACTCACACAGCTGGTAACGCTGGAGAACTAGTGATCGATGGTTCGCTGTCGAACGTTGAACACGAATCGCGCCGTTTGACAGTTAAGCGCCCAAGTCGTAACGGAGGTAGGGCGCAAGTCGCCGTTCTCAAGTACCTTGAAAACCCCACAGGAAAGAGGGTAGGCTTACACTTGCTTCGAATACTTCCATGCCAGCCCGTTCGGGATTCTCTCCTTCGGTGCGATCTCTCACCCCAGTCACGTGACCTTTTCTCTGCCCTTTATGCCGCGTGGCGTCGGTCTCATCTTCTGAAGCGGTCTCGTCACTTAAGCTACTTTCCACACAGAAAGAACCCCCACTTGAAAGACCCTCGCGCTTTATTTCACGCGACTCAGATCTTGCAGCCATTCTCTCTTGGCAGGAACTACCCCTTTGTTTCCTACCGGGGATTTGCTTGGCAGCGAGTGGATGTTCGTTTGTCCAACGAGGTGCTCGTCGGCTTTATCGTAGTCCTGCAAGGCAGAATATAAAGCCTTGTTTGCACGCTCACCACCACTACTGCCAACTTGAAACCAGTCGAATCTGTGCTTCTTGCATGGACACACATTGAACCGGTAGACTAGTGCTAATCGACAAGCATATCGTCGAATGTCCGCGAACCATGTTTTCTGGACTCTACCAAGACGCTAAAGACTATCGTTCTGGCGGAAACGTTGGGTGAACTTACGCTAATGATTGAGTGAAACGGTTCATATCTCCATAGGCCTACGGAGATGTTAGCTCTCTATACGAATCGAGATTCAAAGAACTCACAGGAATTCCATTCAAGCTGGACATAACGTTAACCCCTTTTATGTGTTGATATAGACACTCTTGTTCGTCAGGATACAGAGCCAACAACGCAAATGAGAAACATAGTGTATGCGCTGTAGTCTGTAAGAACTGTATAGGGACAACACGGGAGGAAGAAGGAAACGACCAGACCTCATGTCCAGCAAGAAGGAAGACGAACATGTTTCCTAGGAGGGGAGGTAAGACGGCTTGCGACATGCTTCGGCCCTCTCTTCCAATAGACCCGTGTACGTACCATTCAACCATGCCACTTCGAGACCGCGATTGAACTTCACCACGTGTCACACATGTAATACACGAGCCCTATTCATTATATATCATCTCTCCTGCCCAAGTCCTTCCTCTTTATTATCTTATGCTCGAAATCATATCCTCCTCGCCATTCTCCAAGTACTATCCATCGCCCTTTCTTGTCAACTGTCAACTCTTGCTTACCTTCCTATGTCTGATCGTGAGTAACGGTGCCACATTGGCGCCCGTCCTCCACGCAAATCAGCCTGTGCTCGATGAATTCGTTGCATTCAGCCGAATCACGTCGAATCGTTTATGCAGCTGCAGGAGCTGTTACCGAGATTGCCTTGACACCGGTTGTAGCTCCCATTGTCCTGGGGTGGATTGCTTCAGCGCCGGCGGGATTGTCGGCGGTAAGTTCCCTCCCCAAGCTAGCCAGCTCGTGAGGTAGCATCTAACCCCTCGATGACCCCTCGATGACCATCAGGCTCAGCAGCAGCCGCGATTCAAGCGGCTATTGTGCTATTGCAGTAGCCCAGAGCGTAGCGATGGGCGGCGCGATCCCTGTTGCTGTCACGGTGGTTGGCGCAGGAGTGGGAGCAGGAGTGGCCACAGCTGCAGCTGGGGCAGGCTCGGATGGTAAGGGCCCGAAGGAGGGAGACCCAATCGATGGGGACGCCGGTCAGGATGAAGCTGATGAAGACGGAACTTCTGTAGACGCGAATAGCGAGGGCCCAGTTGATGAGGGTATCCGCACGGGGCGCAACCGGTGCCCTGAATGTAGGCGCCGGAGTGAGCGCTACTGCAGACATATGCAAGAATAAGTAGGTACCATCATCGCGGTTGTCCCGGTGACTGTGTGATTGAGGAGATTGTGTGGCGGAAAAGGTGGCGAGTAGCATGATCCAATGCGAAATTCGATTTACAGCGTATTGGTGGAAACAGATCCACTGGCACAGTGGCACAGTGAGATGTTATCAAGATGACCAGCGATAAGCACCATTAAAACGTCGTGTAATGGAACAATGGGGTGAGAATGCACAAATGGAGCCGGGCGGATTCAAGGAAGAAACGGGAAAAACCGGGCCGCTCCAGTTCAACCTTCACACCGTGACTCCTTCGCGCGTTCATCAGCACCAACCACGGGCAACTTCTACCTGAACCAACCAGTTGTTATCATATCCATCGTGGCGTGTCTTCACCCTGCCTGGCTCCGGTGCGGAGAGTCGGATGTGAGTAATGTATTCGAAATTGGAAGTGGCGCTGGCCCATCGCGCTCTCTAAACCCAACAAGCTGTCAAGTTCATCGTATCGCGGCGTGCCTCGATGCCGTATCATGTCTGTCCAGGCCCGCCGGAATCGCCTTGGTCTTCATTCTTCGCTGGCGGCTCCCGTGTACAGTATCATAAACTACTCCTTTAGTACTCCATGAACAAGTTCTCAGTACTCGCGCGACTCGGGATGCTTCTGCCCTTTCTTTTTCTTCCAATAGACCTGCCGATACCGTTCATGTCTGATAAACCATGCCACTTTGAGAAAATATGTGCGTCTCTCGTGGGTACGGTGCATGGGCCTGAGCACGTGTAACACGGCAGGTTAATACACGACCCCCACTTACGGCGTGTCACAAGAATACTGTATGGTTTTGGTATATTGCTGTAGGGCAAGTTCCTTGTTTGACATGGCTTGGCTCCCCAGCGTGAACTTTAAACTTGCCCTTCCACATAACTTCCCTCTCTCCCGCTACCTTTCCCCCTCACCCTTCCACATTAACATCATTTGTCCGCAATATTTCTTCCTCATCCGAGTCCTCCAAGTACCATCCGTGAACCCCCGATTATCATCTTTCCCTTCATACTTCCTATGGGTCGTAAGTAACGGTGCCACAATAGCGCCCATATCCTTGCAATCTACTTGGACGAGTATGTGCTCAACGCGACCTAGTTTTAACAGCTCTGGCCATCGGCGCAGCTACCACTGCTACCGGTGTCGCCCTGACTCCTTTCGTGGCCCCCGTAGTCCTGGGCGTTGTTGGCTTCGGCGCTGCCGGGCCCATTGCCGGTGTGTTCCCTCCCGTCTCATTATTGAGGCAAGATCTAAACCCTTTGAATTGATAGGTTCGATCGCGGCTGGAGTGCAAGCCGGTATCGGTAACGTTGCGGCTGGAAGTCTATTTGCAGCGGCCCAAAGCATAGCTATGGGTGGCGGAGTGCCAGCTGCTATTAGCGCCCTTGGCGGCTTGGGCGCGGGTGCTGCTGGCGCCGCCGTCGCAGCAGTAGCCATCTAAACACTGAACTTATGATCGTCTTTTGTGATCGCCATCGGGTCAGATAACAAAGACTTTCCGTTACCTAGTTGTAATATCTGTCTACGTTTTTACGCTTGTCTTGTCATCTTCTGTAATCAGATCCCTATGGGAAAATCGTGATAAACCTAGAATGCTTACCTGTGACTTGGGATGGAGAAAGGGACTCATACAGTTGGTAACGCTGGAGAACCAGTGATCGATGGTTCGCTGTTGAACACGAATCGCGCCGTTTGACAGTTAAGCGCCCAAGTCGTGATAGAGGTAGGGCGCAAGTCGCCGTTCTCAAGTATCTTGAAACCGAAAGAGGGTAGGCTTACACTTGCTTCGAATCCTTCCATGCCAACCCTTTGCGGATTCTCTCCTTCGGTGTGATCTCTCACCCCAGTCACGTCACCTCTTCTCTTCGAGTTCTGCCCATGCTTTGCTTTATGTCGCGTGGCGTCGGTCTCATCTTCTGATGCGGTCTCGTCACTTTCCACGCAGAAAGAACCCTCACTTGGAAGACGCCCTTTATTTCATGCGACTCAGATCTTGACAGGAACTACCCCTATGTTTCCTACCGGGGATCTGCTTGACAGCGAGTGGATGCGGCTTTTCGCAGCCCTGCAAGGCACAATATAAAGCTTTGTTTGCAGCAGTCCCAATGCGGGGCAATGTCTATAGGCGCTCACCACCACTGCCAACTTGAAACCAGTCAAATCTGTGCTTCTTGCATGGACACACATTGAACCGGTAGACTAGCGCTAATCCCTATGGAGATATCCAAATTGGACCTTGCGAAGACGTAATCGCTGTGTCGGGGAGCAATTAAATACAGCGTTGAGGAGCATCTCAGCTTTAGCAGCGACCGCTGGATAGTACTGTAAATAAATTGTCACCGTCCTCCATAAATGTCATCAGGTGAGCAACGGGATTCTTCGCGACTCACCGCTACTGGCGTTCGTTCCGCACCACATTCGCAATGGGATCCACACATTCGTAGTACGATGGCGAACAGACATATAAATGCCAACTTGACGTGGTGCCGGAATGCCCTAACCCTCCCTCCAGATCATTTAATCAACCTCTGATCGAACACTGACTGTCTCGTCTCTGAATATTTAACGAGGGTTACAATGGGTCGTAAGTCTGTTCCAGGCAACAAAGCCACTGCGTACCTGTGACTGGCACCGCATTAGACGCTAACCGATTCACACAGAGGCTGCGTCCCACATAGTAGGCATCATTATAAGCAACGTTGTTGTGCCCATCGTAGCGCCGGTACTTCTTGGTTTAGGTCTCGGGCCAGCGGGCCCAATAGCAGGTAAGTCTAAGTTCAGGACGAAGAACCTTGTCTTCTCTTCCCCTTCATTGGCGTCAAACCTTGGCTAATGTGTAGTACCGTTTACCGTATCAGGCAGCATTGCCGCCGCAACCCAGGCGATAATCGGAAACGTTCAGACCGGTAGTCTATTCGCGATTGCCCAGAGCGCTGCGATGACCAACGGCCGGGCGGCCCCGGCAGCAATCACCGCGGGAAGTGCTATCATACATGCTGCGGGGCTCGCCGCTGATGAGGCAGCGGTGCGCGAAGAAGAGTGAGCTGTGACCTGCCCAGTCACGTTAATAGGCAAACGCCAAACGCCAAGATTCTTGGCCTTGTAGCATAGACTCCATTGTAATCCCCTTCCCAAAATGATGGTCTGTCTTTAAGAGACGATGTCAGGTGGATCGCCGGAACAAAAAGACTATGCCGATATGGTGGAAATGAGCGTAAGAGATAACAGATCACATGAAGTAGCTTTTTTGAAGCGAGATTGCGGGAAGGGGAGACCAGGCAAGTCCAGACAAGCCCATAAGGACGATGTAATTTGAATTGACTCTTGTAAAGGTATGGAGGTCGAGAGCTTCGAGAGCGAGTTGGAACATCATTTGGTAGTTGGATTGCCAGTGATTGGAAAGGATGAAATTATGAAATCGAGAATATTTTAAATAAAGTCACGTACTCAGGTACTATCAGGCATTATTACGTAATAAATACCGCCCTCTCAAGTGAGACTGCCAGTGTATATCCCTCAAAGCGACTCGGAGCAGCCCACCTTTTTGACGGAGCGCGCAAGAATCAGAACTTTCTGTATTTGCAAAAGCTGCCGCACTGCCGCGGCGCCATTGTTTTTCAACTGTCACCCCTCACTGTCACTCCTCACAGTTCCATGTGACGAAAACGAGGGTCTCCGACGCGCTTTTGGTGGTCTCGCCGCCATTGTACACGTCAACTGTACACATTAAAGACATCACAGAAACTCGTTTACGTCCATCTCCAGCTCTTTTCGCCGGAGCTACATACCTGGACGCTGAACGGTGCCATCAAGTGCGTTGTCTGTATCTTTTTCAGTAAAGTGTTGTCTATTGGATATATATATATAGCATATGGTTTGCGCCTCCGTTTCTGGCCTCATATGGAAAAGTCTGGGCCCCAGCAGTTCGTGGGACACCTGCGTTCTCGAGACGAGGCCGTTCTACGTTTGTAGTACTGATGTGTGGTGCCCGCGGCATTATAATAGACCGTCATATATCCCACCACTCGCTGTCGTGCAATATTGCTTCGATGCAGCTAACAGAACAGTCCCCCAGCACCAAGACAATGACCGACTTGCCTACACTCGACCAAACTCACTTCGATGAGCTCAAACAGACTGTCCGCGGGGAGGTTTACCGTCGTGGCGATCATCAGTACGTTATTGCGAACGTCTGTAGCTATTAATCGTGCTCAATTCCTCTGTCCCCATTCAGGTTTCAAGAGCATACACGCCTATTCAATGGAAACGTTCTGAATGCCTCCAAGGCCGTTGTACTTCCCCTTGACGCACAGGATGTCTCACAGTATGCGGCCTTATTTCCTTACAATGTTATCCTCGCCGACGTGATTTCAGGGCAGTTATTATTTGTAGTAAGCACGGACTTTCACCGTCTGTCAAGGCTGGCGGGTATGGCACGGGCGGCTGGGCAATCAATGGCGACGTTGTCATCGACCTATCCAAGATACAAGACATTGATATCGAACCGCCACAGCAAGGAGGCGGCGGGTATACTAGCCTGCGCGATACTGCTCTGTCCATTAACAAGGGCAAAGCTCGCACTGGCGAACCTATTCCTGACCCGTCAGTTCCTGCCCCACAGAAGCGCCAGATTGGAAGTGATGCCAAGCAAGACGTATTTGGCCCCGGCGACTTGCCAACCGTATGGTTATACGGCGGCGCATCCGCTGCAGTCGCAAACTTCCTGACTGGCCCTGCGTTACTGCCTGATAGTTTTGGCGAGGATTCCCGTCGTTTACTGGTCCACCCAAGACTGGGCCTCGATCCTAGCACACTTACCGTTCCTTCGCACCCCCCTGCTGACGAGTCACTCACGTCGCACCCAGATACCTCCCCCTTCAGCATCGATGCCGGGTCCAGAAGTAACAGCGGGACCAGTGTTCAGTCCTCCACCTTCACCCCCTCTTCGGCAACCGGCTGGGCCACCTTTGCTACGACCCCCGAGCCGTCGAGCACGCCGCACTCGGACTCAGTCAATTCCGCGGTACCCGCATCGCCGTTTGCATGTGCAGAGCCTTTCGAGACTGCCCCTTCGCTCCCCGATCCGTTCTCTTATATTGACAGTCCGGAATCCCCTATGACGGGGGTTTCGCTGCCCGCATCGCTCGGGACGAATATGATCTGGGACTCTGACGCGGCATTGTTGGCACATCCGCTTTTTTCAGGAGAAGCGCCATCTCATCTGACGAGGCCCGTGCCGCCCCACACGCATGCCTACGTATCCTTTGGGGCTGGTGCCGGGCAGAAAAACGTCGACGTTTTCACCGCGGAACATCCCCTGGAAGGCGGCATTGTGCCATATCACATTCCCTTGTGCGCTTACCTTCTCTGATTCATTTACTCTTGTCTTGTGTCGTTTGCTTAAATTTTCCCCCCTCCGCGGATTGATCGTGATATTGTAGTTCGGCTCACCCCGTTGGCACATCCGTGATGCTTCTCGGGGGATTTGGATTCCTGAGCAGGTTGCATGGTCTGAGCATTGACAACCTAGTTGAAGCAGAGGTAGTTCTAGCAGACGGATCAATTGTCATCGTGAACGAGGAGGAGCATCCTGGTAAATTTTTCGTCACTTCTTTCGCCGTAATGGCATGTGTTGACTTGAAAAATCGAGATCTCTGGTGGGGTTTGCGCGGTGCTGGTCCGGCGCTCTGCATTGCGACTCGCTACAAAGCACGCGCGTACCCGGTGCCCGTTGTCTTCGCAGGCAACTTGATCTAGTACGTCTTCCTCGCCATCTATTTCTGGGATGTGAAACTTCTGATGGCTTCTCGTGAGAAGCCGCTTCCACCGCGCGACGGCACCTTCCCTTCTGCGGCATTTCCGCGATTGTGTCAAGGGGGCACCGCGCGAACTTTACGCAAACGTGCTTCTTACTGCTGGCCCAGCGGACAAGGACTCGCTCGTCGTAATCCAGATGTGCTATGTCGGACCGAAGGAACAGGGAATGGAGTACCTCCAGGCGCTCAGCTCGTGGACCGGCGAGAGCTGCTTGCTCAAGGAGGTGCACGAGAAGACGTTTCTGAGCCAGCAGGACAGCGTCGCGCAGGTGCTGCGTGGCAAGCGCGGCAACCAGTGGTTCATCCGCTCCGCGCTCATCAGTTCCCTCCCGGACGAGGTGATCAACAAGACCGTACTCGAGTTTGCGGACACCCCCGTCGGGTGTAGTGAGTCACCTCACCTTGCCTCTTTTACTCTTCAGAAACGCCATGCGGATATCTGAGGTCTATGTTTCAGCGTGGCTCTTTGAACTCTCGGGTGGTGCCATCGTCGATTATGAAGGGACGTGCGTTCCAAAGGAACAGCGCCAGGCCGCATTCACCATCGCAGCCCTGCACCAGTGGGAAATGGGAATCGACGACCCGCGCTGCGTTTCTAGCGCCGAAGACGTAAGATCTTCTCCACCTCTTCGTGTCCCCCGCTGAACGTGACACACTATTTTCCTTCCCTCTCTACCTATGACACAGTGGCTCCGAGATACAATCAAGCCGGTGGCGTGCGGTGGGGCTTTCCCTTCGGTAAGGCAGTTCTTCATGATGCAAAGTAAGAGCTCTCAAATGGAATGGCGCGACGCGCAGTTCCTCGGAAGGCACGAGCTCCCCGCACGCGTGGCCGCCTCCTTTGGCGAAAACTGGGAGCGTCTCGTCGCGCTCAAGAAGAAGTATGATCCGACGGGTCTGTTCAGGAACACGTTCTGGCCACTTGACAAGGAGGGGCGCGAAATGGATCCTAGCGAGCACGAGCCGTTGGAACCGGAGACTTGAGAAGGGCTAGGGCCCGTAATGTATTTGTAACCAAACTAGGCCCCGGTCGTTTGATCATGTTTTACTGCATGGTGATACTTCTGGTAAGTACGAGGCCTACTATGTGAGCCCATTACCGTTCCTTGAAGTCACGCGGTCGCGAGTACCAGGGTGTAATATTATGTATATGACTGCGTGATACTTATTGAGGTGTCCAGGCCGTGGTCATGTACTCGAGTAGCTGCGGGACTCCCTACGTCAGCGCATTGTTGGATGGCCAACATATTTGCCTCCATCGTCTTGCCAGTCACGGTGGGGCATCCGTTAGCGTTTGATCTTTCTCGGCGTCTAAGGCGTTTTCATAATTGATACTGGGCTGGTGCCGATGGTGACCTGTTGTATCCCAAGTCAGAGCTCTCCTCCCAAGTCCCTGATTCTCTGGATGACCGGGTTGCTCGTTGACGAAACAAACCGAGAACGGCGTTTCAAATGCAAAGGCCTGTGCCCCGCAAAGTTGGTTCTACGATTTCTAAAATGAAATGTTGGATGCCAGTGGGTGTCAAATTGAAAATACTGCAGTAAAATAGATGCAAGGACTTTTTGTCATTATAATGCGGGGACGTCAAGCAAAGAGTTATTGGCACCTTCAAGTGCACTACATAGTAAGAGGCGCGACACTGCCAGTGGCCGGTCCCTGTGTGGGCAATGGGTGTTATGTTATTCTTGTATTACTGCAGAATACCACAGGCCAGGGGCCGGGGAGTGGGTGGGAAGTTTATGGGCATGCGGGCTGAAGCTAAACATGATAAACGCCGCGCAAGGGTGCCCGAGAGTAAAAATGAAGGAAAATCACAAGGCACCAAACATACTGTAAATAAGAGGTTATCATGAAAGCACGATTCAATTAGGAATAATTGAATTGATAAGACCCTTAAATTACTATATAAGACTGTATTCAAGGAATTTTTTTATCATTTTATTTGCCAGTGGGTGCACGCCAGGCAAGCTCGATCATGCTCCAACAGAGGATCGGTGCTTTTAAGAGTTGATTGTCGCGACAGAAAATGACGTATCTAGGACAGGCTGATGATAGCTTGGAGGGACATCGAGACCAGTAGAGACACAGCAATACTGTAACCGTATGAATTGCGTCCGGCCTCGGCTAAGATTTAGGCCCTGAGGAAACGTTACAGCAGATTTAGAGACAGACAAAACTTTGAAAATTATCCTTGTTCTCGTCATCGTTGTCATCGTCACTACTGTATGTCATTCGATGACACCGCGACGATGACAACGGTGTTGACACCTGTGTAGGAGGACTCGGATGAACCGTTACCGTGACGGTGGTGCTAGTGTGCACTGGCAGTTACTGACTTACAGTAGGGGTGGTTACTGTAGTTGGTGGTTGATGACGATGAACGCAGTACTTCAATTACTGTACGTATTACAGCAGCAAGTTAATTAACGATTCGAATTCCCCGAAATTCATTTTTGAGGGAGGAGGGGTCCATTCCAAGTCAATCGGTGACTGCCAGTGGGCCCGAGGCTTCCATACCTCCGACCTGCCAGTGTGAAACCTCTGGAGGAGAACTTGAAGTAGAGCAATGCGGTTTACAGTACATGGTTGAAGGAATTTATCCTGCTCTTGACGCCAGCTTCAACTCTAAGACGAGCCGCTGTTCGTTATAGAATTGAAGCTGGAGTTCAAAAACGAGAAGGATCACGTAGCTCTCAAGTAGCGTGGCGTCGGTGGCATGGCATTTGAAGCAGGACGTCACGGTCGTCATGGTGCGCACTTACATTCTTTCTAATATCATAGCTCGCGCCGCGCCCTGTGACACCATACCCTAGTAATTCCTTCATCAATCGGATTGGAGTTCTACTCTGCTTATCCGTGTTGCTATGGGGCGTCATCGCTGTCGATTGAATATGTTGAGGGTTGCAGCAAGTCGTGGTGTGGTGTGACGTAGAGTGAGGACCAGTCAGCGTTCGGTTCGCTCCGGTTCGGTTGTTCGCTCCGTATGGATATGTTGGTATCGTAGTACGAGTACAAGAACAAGACTTGTTTCTCGCGTTCAAAGCCTATAATTCTATAATTTGACCACATAAACGGAGTGAATTAGTGTGTTTTTCATAGTTCCCAGTCGACGAATTGGTTCAGCATGTTTGATATACACAGAACAGAAGACGACTACAAAACGCCGGATGCTACACTCGCAACTTCTTCTATATGAGTTCAACAAAAAGATGAACCGGTATCCACAGTAGCGGAAAAGGAGGAAAAGAGGGTAAGGGTGGGTAAGAAATCAGTATTATCAGTGTGTTGCGCAGGGTGTGAGGAAAAGATGAACAACATGAAGTAAAAACAAGGAATGATGTAAGCCATACAAGGAGGAAAAAATGACATATAAAACAAATGGGAGGGGGAAAAAATTGTAAGGTGTCCGTTGTCAATCCACAGGGAACAAGAAGCTCGCCAGCAACCATCCCAACTCGCCGCTCGAATCGCGCGCGAGAAGTAAGCAATCCTCGCCCTCGTCCACGAGCAGCGGCAAGTCAGAATGTCCCGACGGGTGTCCTGCCTCCTTGAGCACATGATACACATCATCGAGGAACAGCTTGAAAAACGGTAGGCCATAATACTCCACGCCCTCTGGCGGGTCGCACCCGTGCACTACACGACACGTATACAGCGCCGGCGCACGATACCAGCGCGAGCTCACGGTCAACTGTGGCATCGGTGGCATCGGTGGATGTGGATGTGGGTGAGTGTACTGTCGGTGGGGAGGGTGCGGTGATGGGTGGCGGTGCGGTTCCGCCGGACGCCCACGTTTCGCGCCTAAATTACGTCGTTGTAGTGAGGGGAGGGGTGACGTGCGTTTGCCGCCGGTGCCCTGTTCCTCCTCAAGCTTCGTATCCCTATCCCGGCCCTCGCGCCCATACGAATCGAGTAACAGGCCATGCGACTGTGAGTGGTGCAAAGACTTCTGCATGCTCTGCCGCCGCGGCATCGGGTGGCGTGGAGGCGAGGGTGTAAATTCTGGCGCATCGACATAGTGCCCGTGACCGGACGAAGACTTAGCGGAGCGGATCGAGTGCAAGCTGTCCGTTGATGGTCGACGTGCAAGTCGGTGTACGGAGGGGCTCGTGTTGAAGCTACGTTTCCTGTGGGGAGAAGCCGTAGAGTCTACAAACGATGGCGTATCTATTTGGGGCGAGCGTGCTAGTTCCAATGATCCCATGCTCGCATTGACAGTGCCTGTTCGCGTAGTTGTAGGGGAGGGTGGTGACGTGCGTGCTTGTCTCGAGCGAGGAGTCGGTTTGTCTGGAAGGATGATGTTGAGATTATGGAGGTCACGTGTGGCCTCTTCCCAGCGGGCTCGCCAGACACGTTCGGTTTCCTCGTTTCCAGCGTTCATCTCACCCTCGACACGTAATGCATCCCATAAATCGCTCCAACGCGTGCGCACATCGCGCCACAAGCGTGCCTGCCATTTTATCACCTGGCCCACGCATAGCGTCACGCCAGAATGAAGGAGACTGAGGTAAGCGGGTAGTTCCGTGACAAGCTGCGCACGCAGCGCGACGAATGCAACCGAGGCTTCATTTAACGCAGGGGGCGGGCGACCCTTGGCAGGGTTGTGTTGCACTAGAGCATGATGGTGGGGTTCCAGAGCATGAAGGGTTTCGAGAAGCAAGCCAGGGCGTTTGATGGTGTCGAGGAGAACGCGAAGCTGCGGCAAGAGCTGTTCCTCGACCAGAGCTTTGAGGTCAATACAGAGTGCTGTGAGCTGCTTGTCGACGACGACCAAAAATGCGTCAAATGCTTCAGAGGTGACGTCAGGCCCGAGACCGATCACCCGTCCGAAGCCCTCGGCCCACATGCGTAACGCAGACATGAGGATATTTACGGACTTGACCCAGTCGACTGTCTCTTTGGCGAATTTTTGGATGAACTCAGTCGTATGATGTATGTTGCGTTCCATCTGCACGACTCGCTCGGTTTCTTCGCTGTCGGCGCGAGATATGCTTTTGGGTGTGGTGACACCGCCGCGTACCCGCCCCACGATACCAAGGCCCTTCTTTTTGAGTAATTCTGCGGGTTTACCGGCGGCGAAAACTTCTTTGACGATCTCACGCCGCCGTTGGCACTCGTTGATAGCATGCGAGACCGCTTCAAGCATACCCTTGGCGCGGCGAAGGTTCTCCTTGTCGCCGTGGGAATCGGGGGTGGCTTCGATAATAGCGTTTAATAAAAGTGCATACTTGAGTAAGCGCTGCACTGGTTTGATGAGCAATGATGGAAGGTCCCACGCGTGCGAGAGTTGCTGGGCAAGGGTACGTGTTTTAGCATGATACGCGGCAAGCGCAGGGGTTTGGGGGAGCGAATTTAGATGTGTCAGGGAGACCGGGTGATGGGTGATATAATGCATGTAGGGCGATTTCATACGAGGAACCTTCAAAGGGTTAGCCGCGGGAAAAGTAGCATGAATGGAGGTCGGCGTACCATCTCTATGAAAAGAGCACCGACTCTGTCCTCGCCCTCCCCGCTTGGGAGGACGTTACCTAATGCGGTCTCCAGGCGCGATACAAAATCGTCGGCAAACTCGGCGAGCTCGGGAAGATTGCTGAAGATAGTTCGGGCATCGTCGTGTGTCATAGGCGGGCCTAGTAACGTGGTGGACGAACCCGACGCGTTACAGAGCGTTCGGAGGGACGAGGAGGACGATTGGGGAGGTGTTGGAATTGGGGGTTCATTGCCTTGGGAGGAACAATCGTCAGAAATAACGTGTATTTGGGAAATAGAAATAAAATGACACATACCGAGGGCAACGGGGAGGTGAATGTCACGAATAAGCGCAAGGTCGGAAGCGTAGGCACGCTCGGACTCGATGAGCTCGATGAGAGCGTGGGTTCGCTTAGATGTTCCGTTGGCAACTACTTTAGAGGGAATGGTGGCAGAGGAGGGCGGAGAGTCTAGTGGGTCCCGGAGGCGAGGGCTGTCGAGGGTGCTGTCACCGATTGAGGTTGGGGAAGAAGAAGACAAGGGTGTGATTGGAAGGGGTTTGTCGGGAGAGGGTGTTCGGGAGACAGAAAGGAGTGGAGGGGGCTTTGACATGTCGCCTAGGAAAGCACCATCGATGATGATGTTTGAGGCGGGGAGAGAGTCGATGAGGGTCTCGATGGAAAATGAGGATAAGGAGCTCATTCGCAGCATGGCAGGGGGCATGTCTTGTACGGGGGCGTCCTCTGAAGCGGAACGGGGAGAGGCCTGTGGACGAAGCGGGGAGCGGGGAGGGATGGGAGGTGACTTTGAAGACTGTAGCTGGGGTGGCCGATGGGACGCCGTGTGCACGAGGGGTGAACGAGGCCGAGCGGATGGAACAACTTCTAGGCCTTGTATCCGTGAAGGCATTCTCGGCGCTCCGCGTTGCGTTGGCACTGGTTCGGGCACTGGTACGGGCACGGGCATGGATGATTTTTCAGAAAATAGGTGATGACCGACACCTCTTTTTCATCTCGGCGCCGGATGAAACCACACTGACTTGTGGCTGCGCCCGCAAGTCTCGCTTCCCCAAATATGGTACACCGCCGTAAGCCGCTTGCCTCGCTTGTCTACCCCAAATATTCCGGACATATTGCGAAATGTCTCCCCGTATTTTTTATACCACATATGTTGTCGCCCTCTAAACTGCGGCCAACATGAAAGACAAGGACCACTCCAACCACCCATATAAGCCTGCCCAAATGCGGCCATAAACGACCGTAATAGGGCTATTTGTGTCATTCATTCACTCGGCTTCCCACGTCTATCATCGTTTCCCCACATACATAATCCACGCCCTCTATTTCGATCATGGCGCTGTACCCCCGGGCAGCTCTGTCTCCCCCCGTCTTTCTTTCCAGTCGTCCATGTAGATCTTCCAACCATTCCTTTTCAGCTTTCGGTCTTGCCACACCCGGCCCCTGGTCGTCGACACTGTGTCTAGTATGCCTCGTGCGCCGCTTAAAATGCTACCAATTCTTCGACGTTTTGGCATTATATCGGCAACGCATACATTCTCATTGGCCCCGTGATCGAGGTCAAGCATGGCGGCCAATGACCGCAGACAGGAGAATGGCCGATAAGTGCATCTAGGTCGTGGTCGCCCACCCTTTATCGATGGGCGCTCAAATCGGTCGCATGATGCTCGCACGTGCCTTACTTTCAATATAAATACTGGAATGTGACAGTCTTTGCGCTCACCTGAAAAGTGTGAAATGGCCTCGCCCTTCTTCCTAATTTCCGCTTTGCAACGCGTCTTGTGTTCCTATATGTTATCAATCCACTATCATAGTTCCTCAGGGCCGTTACGCAATCTGTTCTTCTTTCTCCGATTTCTCCGAATTCCCTGCTAAAACACAAAGGGGGGAGCGCCGC
The DNA here is from genome assembly GCA_963926505.1 of Russula olivacea. Lineage (NCBI taxonomy): Eukaryota > Fungi > Basidiomycota > Agaricomycetes > Russulales > Russulaceae > Russula > Russula olivacea. Next base: position 2,951,174 of record OZ004884.1, read on the forward strand.
AATGCCCTTGTTCTGGGTCCCCCTTTCACTATTCCCTCCTTATCACCTGGTGTTATCCCATCCATGCGCACATCCGCGCTAGCTATGGAGGGGAAGGGGGAATCGTTATTCTCAGCACATCCCACCCTTTCGACTTAGGCACCGCAACAGTGCGATTGCGGCGCGGGGAGGCACAGGCTGGAGGCCTGAGAGCGCCCGCCCCGTCCCGTCGGTAACGCAGAAGTTTCTCCGAGTCACACAGCACAGTACTAGTACGTTCTTTGGGCGTACGATCGTTCCTCCTACCATGCCGCTATGTAGTGTCAAACAGGCCATGTGTGTGACGTCGGTGAATATTACCGAGACCGAGAGAAGCGCACCAAGTTTCCTTTTGAGACCACTACATGGGATTTCACAACATCCCTTAAGTCACCTCACCTCATCTATCCTGCATGCGCACATGGCGCTATATAATAATTTTCTGGTCTTCGACTGCGTCACACGGCCTCTACCGTGAGGGCAGTCGCTTAATCATCTTCTCTTCGCTTTCCTCCGTCACTCCCTCCCATTTTCTGGAGATACTGTAACTGCTGCGCGACCCTGTGTCCTCATCGTCCACCGAGCTATTGTAATTGCGCTTCGGCTCGCTACATCTTATGTGGGAAGGAATGTTGGAGCACGATCGGGCGAACTCGCCCTCCTATACCATGAGAATTTTGCGATTACGAAGGGCGCCTTTGCGCGTTCGCCCACAATCTTATTTCCCTTCCCGTCCAACCCGCTCGCACGTGAACTTCCCACAAGGAATACCCTTCTTCATAGACCAACTCGAGAACGACGTCATGATAGATAAGCCTGGGAGCTTTTTCCTCACTCATTTTTTTCATTTATCTATTTACAAGTTTCCTTTCCTCACAAGTAATGTACAAAGATCCTCTACTCCATACCATCGTAATCACATGTGGTCTTAACAAAATAACAAAACATGAAATCATAATTGGGGTGCAGCTGTGGGGTTTATCTATCTCCGAACTTGACCCTTTCGGGGTGAAAGCTGTCTGCGTAACTCATCATGCCTGGGCAATGGCGGTGACAAGCTCTTCTGCCCTTCTATCCCTGGGCGTGATGGAACAGGTGAAAGGGCACGGAACGCTAAGAAGAATAAGGTCGGCGGGTTAGCTCTCCGAGTTTCTCCCGCGCCACAAACGCGATACGATGACCGCACCTTAGGCAGCTGCCCGTGAATGGATACGCGTCAGGCCCTTTACCAGTACCGTTTTCCCGGAAATTGAAAACCGAGAGTAAAGAAGCAACGACGATGAATAGCGTGGAATCGACCAAGTGTCTACCAGGGCAGATCCGCTTCCCGGATCCAAACGCTACCGCCAACACTGGATCATCAATGACGCTCCCATCCGGGTTGATGAACCGTTCGGGTTTGAAGGAATCTGGGTCTGGGTATACGGCCGGGTCATGAAGGACCGCCCTACAAAAAAGGTTGGAGACAAGCGGAAAAGACAAATAGGGTAGATACCGCACCATACGTTCATTATCACGATTGCACCTGAAAATAGAGATTAACCAACAGGAAAAACAGATCTGTTCGCTGGGAGTACCAACCCTTCGGGATAAAGTAACCTTCATAAACGTCATCTTCCGTGGTTGCGTGGGGCACACCTGCGGATCGCCGATTCGTCATATGCATCTGCTCCGGTGAGGTAAGTGCCTGCTAGTAACTCACCAAGGGGAGCAATTGGCCTCCATCTCGTAACTTCCTTGCATATCGCATCGACAAATGGCAACCGCGGGCGATCTTCGAACGTCGGCAGTCGTTCTCTCATAGTGACAGCATCGAGTTCTTCCTGCGCCTTCTTCTGGATTTCTGGATGAAGCAATGTCGCTACAATGAATATCATTACGGAATTAGATGTCTGGAAAACGGGGACATGTTTCAGCTGGCATAGTCTCGCATGTTTGCTCAGCCACATACTGTGTCGTTCCCGCCTACGGAGAGCTTTAGTAATCATATCTCAGACGTAAGTCACGTACAGATATAACACGCACCTAAATCCATCGAACTAAGGGCTCTCCCAATTATTTCCTCCGCCTTTTCGCGCTCTGGTCCCTCCAATTTCTCCGTTTCTCGCAGATTCTCGAGAGCAAGTGACGGTTGAGCAGTCCCATTCAGCTAGCCAAAGGGTGAGCTTTCAAAAAAATCCTTGAACGCCCAAATACTCACTATGCTTTCTCTGACGAATTCCATCGGCTCGTGTAAAACCTGCTGTCCTATATTATGGCCATGGCGAGCGAGCGGCTTGTAGCTCAACCATGGAAGCCATTCGGGGATATGTCGTACTGGTACGAATGAGCGCCAATAAAGTTTACCCGATATTAGAGAACACTAACGGAAAGGGAGATCATTGACAAGCAAGGCACCCGGAAACGTTGCTGCTCCGGCAAGGTCTACCAATTTTTTGGCGGCGTTGACTTTCCGGTCATTGAGCCCCTTGACTTCGTAACCGAACCCCATAGCCAAAATCAGCGATCCGGACAGGCTGGACAGTTCGGACTGTATTTAGATAAACTAGAGAAATCATCAAAATTCTACGAACTGATGGAGATGAGCCTCAAGCTGATCTGGGGTTGACAACAACTGAGTGAGGAGAACATGGGCCTTCGTTTGCATTAGAGGGCGATACCCTGCTATGGCCGCTGGTCGAAGGCTACGGTCGAGCAGCTTGCGTGCCAGACGCCAAGACTCGACGTATCTTGAAAACGTCACAATCCAGCCCCATTTCATCCTAAACTTTATCAGACGCCATGCATGCGTGAATACTCAGCTCGGGAGAACATACATCTCAACAATCGGAATCACGGGACGATCAGAGTATATATCAGCACGTCTTTCGAGGAGATCCTTATTTCCTTTGAGGGAATTCAGCACGACTATGACTGTACCAAAGACGCGGAATGATAAGACGTCGCCTGCAATTTCTTGTGTCAGAATCACTTTAACGCCAAAATACTGTACACCATACCATGCTTCTTCGAGAGCTGGGCATATGAGAGCCAGGAGAACTCCTTTGGGATATCAAAGAGATTCCCAACGAGAGGAAGCGGTCGTGGACCAGGAGGATACGGGAGTTCCCTTCTCCTTCGATAGATACGAATGGTCAAGAATGCAGCAATTGAAAACACGAGGAAAAGAATATCAAGAGACGACCTCAAGAAAATCACCGGCATGATCGCAGCACGAACTACAGGGGGGCTCCAGGCGGGGAGGGAATCATGATAGTCGCATATGGTCATGTACTTATACAAATGATCCGAATAAACGGAGCACAAAATAATAGCGGCATAGTTTCCGCAACGTGCAGCACGAGGTTGACACGATTTTTAGAACAGCTGTGGCAATTACGTGTTATGATCATCTAATCCATTAAAGCGATACGTCACTTAGTCTCCAGTGGCGAGGGTGGGTGGGCGCATATTCGTCATATGATCAATGGTGCGATAGAGATCTACTATATAGTAGACATCTTATCGCACCGTTGATATGCCAGTGACCCGTCCCATAGATTGCAAAGACAGGATAAAAGGTCCATTTGAGTGACGTAGCGGGGTTAGCTCAAATGCGGCACTACCGCGGACGCAAAATTGTCAGCTTCGTAGAAAATATCCTCGCCATGTGTGCACAAAATTGGGCTCGGCTGGTACGTTCTCTACCGACAATCCGCAGCAATAATCAGCAGCAACGTGTTGACCAAGGGGCTCTGTAGGGCTCGGTCGTGATAAGAACGCCGATGGAAATGGGGGTGCGCAACGTGTGCCGAGGTCGGGATGCAGCAGCTGCTAGCGTTGGTGGCGGGCTGTGCCTGCCTCTCGCCACTTGTTGCGCCCAACATACGTCCCATCATGAACGTGGCACTCGCGAAGTCACCGGGCCAGCCGGGTTTTAGCCGGCCGGGAAACCCGGGCCAGCACCACTGCAACAGTCAACAAAAGAGCGCAGCCATGTACACCCCGATAATCTACTGTGTCTCTTACCCTCACCAATTCGTCTTATAAGTCTCTTGTCCTCTTGAGTCACCTAGTCCCGCCTCGCTTCCATCAAGTCATCATCCTTGTCTGTGTCTTTGTCCACCTACTGCCTTCCCATCGGTGACTCGGAAAACATCGCCTTTTCATGTCTTCTTGATATCCACAGCTACTACACACATTTCTTAAGAGTCAAGTCGGCCGAGTATGACTGGAAAATGCCCTTGAGACCAGTCGTAGTTAACTCCCTATGCCCGATCTTGGGATCGTCAACTCCGACAGTACTGTAGGCTGAGTGCTGTTGGTCTCCTCAGCTCCTCGTTACCTCGCTCCTCCGCGTCTCTGCTTATCTTTTTCCCGTATCCTCTTAAGATCCACCCTTTTCCTCACCATTGCCTTCGCCTTTGCTGCCCCGCCGCCACCATCCTCTTTGCCATCTTTTCCCATCACTCGTCCTCGCCTTCTTTGTCCTAACTTTGGCCCTCCTCCTTACCTCCATATCGTCGCACTTTTCACATACACTTCTCTACATTCTCAACCGACTCAGGTGCGAATGTAATCACATATAGCAAGCACAACCCATCCAAGTTGACGATCACGGAAGGTCCTGGCTTAAAGATCGAACTTAGGCAATTGTTGTCACATAGCTGTACCAATATCACACCAGTGAGAAATTACATATCCCGTTGCTTGTACCAGAATAGTTGAGCTTTGTCTCAAACCACACTTCCCCAAACCCACCTTATCCCGTCGCATAGATGGAAATATTGGCATCTGCATTGGATGTGGGACCCCTTACTCCGGTCAGCTACCAACACCACCGCATGTCCACAATGATCTGGCAGTGTCAACAATATTTGGATTTGGAAAACGGATCTGCCCCAGCAGACATTTAGCCGACGCCATGCTGTTTACTGTATTATTAATACGCCTTTCTGTGTTCAACATCAAAGGGCAACGACACTAGTGAAGCCCATGAAGGGTCAGATACGTGCCCATACACAGGCACTGGCGTAAGGTGCGACCATCGCGTCTCGTTGATAGTGTATGAGACTCGGAGAGCTGACCGCTGACTTTTTCTTCTTAGTGTTCCATGCCCTTTCACCTACTCCATCGTCACAAGATATAGAAAGGCGGAAGAGCTTATATTTCCTCGCAAGGGATGTATAGTACTATGTAGCACGAGTTAACATGTCTAGATCTGTCAATGATCGGAGATCACCGGGGCGGCTATTTCCGCCCGGAAAGTTCGGTCCCAGTTCAGCCGTCACTACTAACACCATTTTTTGATTCTTCAACTTCAACTGCCAGCAGAGAACGGAATGAATTTTCGGGGCCTATCAGTGGAGTTCTATTCCTTCTCCATGCCTCTTCGACTGCCACGTGTCTTTTTACGTGGTTACAACCTTTTCTAGGAGTAGCATCCTAACGGAGCGTCGTATGTTGGTTCTCTCAAAGACACTCTGAGACCCCGTGGCTAGAGACGAGATACGCCGTGACATCCCTGTAACAGGTTATATACTGTAATCTTGCATGGAACAACCGCATTTCGATCAATGGTGAACAAGTCCTGAAAACATGCCGTGATCCTGTTTTGATTCTCAGCCTGGGCTTCTCGTTATCACCGACGAATCGACGTGAATGACGTCCAGCGGCCTATATAACTGCTATGGTACCATATCATATACCCATATCTCCCCCGCTCCGACCCCCACTTTAACTCGTACTGCGATCATGCCAGTGGTTTCGCTGATGTTAGCTCTTGATATTGTTGTTCTCGTGACTTCAATCTCTGCGTTCTTTGCTATTCGTGACTATCATAGACGACGGGGGCTCCCGTACCCTCCTGGCCCACATCCGCTTCCTTTAATCGGCAATCTACTTGATATCCCAAAGGAGTTCTCTTGGCTCTCATACACTCAGCTCTCGAAGAAACACGGTATGATCTGCTTTGCTCGTTAGAGAACTCCTGATAGAAGGGATGGCAGGCGACGTTTTATCTTTCCATGTCTTCGGTAAAGTCATAATCGTATTAAATTCTCTCAAAGCAAATAAGGATCTCCTCGAAAAGCGTGGCGATTTCTACTCTGATCGGCCTGTGATTCCGATCCTCCAGATGTAGGTGTTTTTGAGCTTAAATATCCACGAATGGCGTCTGATAAAGTTTAGGATGAAGTGGGAATGGAGTCTGGGATTTTCCGATTACACCGAGTCTTTTCGTCAGGCGCGCAAGCTACTCGACCGTAGCCTCCGACAAGCGACCATAGCGACGTATCGTCCTCTGCTGCAAATGAAGGCACATGTTCTCCTCACTCATGTGTTAGCAAATCCAGATAAGCTGGACGCCCATTTCCATCAGTTCGTCGCATTCCCCTGGCTCCGCACGGTTTCCCTAAACATTATTCCAACTATCCAGTCTGTCAGGTTCTCTAATCTTAGCTATGGGGTATGGTTATGAAGTCAAGGGGATCAACGACCGAAAAGTCAACGTCGCTAAAAATATGGTACAACTTGCGAGTAAAACAGCCCTCCCGGGTGCCTTGCTTGTCAATGATCTTCCCTTCTGTGAGTTTTCTCTTTGGAAAAAATGGAAAAGTTCGACGTTCATTCATACCAGTACGATATATCCCTGAGTGGCTTCCATGGTTGAGCTACAAGCCGCTCGCTCGCTATGGCTACAATATAGGACAGGAGGTCTTACATGGGCCTATGCAATTCGTTAGAGAATCCATAGTGAGTACTTGAGTGTGCCGAATTGTTCTGAGAATGCAGACTTCGTTAGCTCAACGGAACTGCTCAACCATCACTTGCTCTCGAGAATCTTCAAGAAACGGAGACGCTTGAGGAACCAGAACGCGGAAAGGCGGAGGAATTGATCGCCAGAGCTCTAGGATCATTATATGCTGGTAGGTTGTATATCGGTTTATGGGACATGGGTGATGAGGCTCCCTTTAGCCGCGACTGACACAGTATGTGACTGGGCAGATATTTGAGATTATGACAACTCAGACAAGTCTTCGTTTCTAGACAGCGTCCATCTTGATGGTGTTTGTTGTAGCGGTCTTACTTCGCCCAGAAGTTCAGACGATGGCCCAGAAGGAACTCGATGCGGTCACTAAGAGAGAGCGTCTGCCAACGTTCGAGGATCGTTTAAAGTTACCATTTGTCGATGCAATATGCAACGAGGTTATAAGGTGGAAGCCGGTGGTACCTCTTAGTGAGTTACTACCGAGCAATCGCCAACGCAAGAGATATGACGATTCACAGGTATACCCCATGCAACGTCAGAAGATGACGTCTATAACGGTTTCTTCATCCCCAAGGGTTGGTACTCTCGGTGTGCGGATGTATTTCGCTGTTTGCTAATCCGTATTTACAGGTGCGGTGGTGATGACGAACATATGGTGCGAAATTTGCCCTGTCCTTGCCCGGTTGGCGTCAACTTTTGTTAGGGCGGTCCTTCATGACCCAGTCATGTACCCAGATCCAGACTCCTTCAAGCCAGAACGGTTCATCAACTTAGATGGAAGCCTGCGTGATGATCCGGTATTGACAACACTCTTTGGATTCGGAAGACGGATATGCCCTGGGAGGCACTTAGCCGATGCTACGATATTTATTGTTATTGCTTCTTTGCTCTCCGTTTTCAACATCAAGAAGGGCAACAATACTAATGGAAGGCCGGATGATTATCCATTCACAGGCGGCGGCGTAAAGTATGGTTATCGCAATGACATGGGAGAGAATCGAAGAGCTGACCACTGGTGTTTCCTTCCTAGTCGTCCGTGCCCTTTCGCTTACTCCGTCATTCCAAGAGATAGAAAAGCGGAAGAACTCATCCTCGCCGATTCCCGGGAACCATGAGCCATTCAGCTCCTCTGTTTATCTCGTGTTCCATTTTATTACAAGGACTGTATTGTGCTACGTGTAAACATTGTCTAAAATATTGGACCGATAGTGTGCCAGGCCGCGTCGGTGGTTGTCTGACCAATCGGTCTAATCTGACTATAGAGTGTAACCTCGACTTCGAACAGCCCAAGGACAGGACCGTAACGTGAATCAAGTTCAATCAACACTCCACAGGATGTTCTGATAGTTTTCATCAAAGGTATTCCCGCAGACTTTTCAAGGAGCAGTTACTGGGTCTGATACAATGCGGATGTCCGTCTTATCAAGTTATCATGAGTGCGACGTGATGGGGAAAGTTTGCGAAATGTTGCACTTTGGGACATGGAAACGAATTATCAGTGCAGTTTAATGCCTATCAGCCGAGAGTGGGCAAAATCGGTAAAGACATGCGGCGACGACACTCACAAGCCTTACCTCAACTGGTGAGCCAGGACACTCTGAGCCCGTCAGCTCAGGAAGCAAGCGGTAAATAGTGGTGAGGAGGGACAGTGTGACTATGAAACATGAGCGTAGATAAGGAAGCGGGCAAAAAGTGAGAGTAGATTAGTCACGTGTGATGAGTGATCACGTGGTCATAAGAAGTCTCCAACATGGCGGAGCCTGAGGCCACTTCCTCAAGAGCCGACTTGGAGCTGAATGAGTGGTAGCAGTCATCAACATGGCGTCCCACGACACAACAACTCTTACATAGACGATGTCAACACTCTACGAACAACACAATACAGCACTTGAAAAAAAGTCGCACGATACAAAACAAACGACTTGAGCAGGTCATGAAGCCTGGGGATTGGCCGGGATAAGCTCTTCTGCCCTTCTATCCCTTGGCGTGATGGAGTACGTGAAAGGGCACGGACGACTAGGGAGGTAAACGCCAGTGGTCAGCCCTTCGGATCTTCCGTGCTGTTAACGAGATGAGAAACCCGTACCTTGTGCCGTTGCCTGTGAATGGATACGCATCAGGCCCTTCACCAGTGTTGTTGCCCTTCTTGATGTTGAAAACAGAGAGCAAAGAAGCAACAACAATAAATATCATAGCATCGGCCAAGTGTCTCCCAGGGCAGATCCGTTTTCCAAATCCAAATGCTGATGTCACCACTGGATCATCACGCAAGCTTCCATCTGCGTTGATGAATCGTTCTGGTCTGAAGGAATCTGGTTCTGGGTACGTGGCAGGGTTATGAAGGACAGCCCTACAAAAGGTTGAAGCCGGTCGGGAAAAATAGCGCAGACTCGGATATCGCACCATATATTCGTCATCACCACCGCACCTTAAATAACAGATTAACCAACGACTCGGAGATAGACATGCATGCTGAGAATACAAACCCTTGGGGATAAAGAAACCCTCATAGACGTCATCTCTTGTACTTGTGCTGGGGACACCTGTGGATCGTCAGATTTCTGCGTGGATGAGGTGAGTGCTCAGTAGTAACTCACCAAGGGGAGTGACCGGCCTCCACCTCATAACTTCCTTGCACACTGCATTGACAAATGGCAATTTCGGACGATCTTCCAACGTCGGCAGTCGCTCTCTCCTCGTAACCGTATCGAGTTCCTCCTGGGCCATCTTCTGGATTTCTGGACGAAGTAAGACCGCTACGAAGAATGATAGCAAGGTAAATGCCGTCTAAAAACGAGGACTTTTTGAGTTGGCCATGTTCTCAAATATCTACTTGGACGCATACCGTGTCGGTCCCGGCTAGGGAGGACATTATCAACCATATCTCAGGCTTTCGATGTACCACTCACCAAAATACATCGACCCTAGAGCGTTAGCAATCAAATCCTCCGCCTTTCCGCGTTCCGGTTCCTCCAGGTTCTCCGTCTCTTGCAGATTTTCGAGAGCAAGCGACGGTTGGGCAGTGCCGTCGAGCTAACAAAATGAAAATTCGAATGTTCTCAAACGTCCCATTACTCACTATGGATTCTCTGACGAATTCCATCGGCCCACGTAAGACCTCCTGTCCTATATTGTAGCCATAGCGGGCGAGCGGCTTATAGCTAAACCATGAAACCCATTCAGGGATGTGTCGTACTAATATGAATGAGCGCTGAAGTTGTCAATACCAACACAGAAGGCTCACAGAAAGGAAGATGATTGACGAGCAAAGCACCTGGGAGGGCTGTTTCACTTAACACTTGTACCAATTTTCCAGCAGTTTGGACGTTCCGGTCATTGAGCCCCATGACTTCATAACCATACCCCATGGCTAAGATTAGTGATCCTGACAGGCTGGACAGTTGGGACACTATTTAACGAAATCGGTGGAATCATAGGAATCCTACGAACTGATGGAGATGAGTCTCAAGCTCATCCGGATTTGCTGACACCTGAGCGAGGAGATTATAAGCCCTCGCTTCCAGCGCAGAACGATACAAGGCTACGGTCGCTGGTCGAAGGCTACGGTCGAGTAGCTTGCGTGCCTGACGATAAGACTTGTTGTATCTTGAAAATACCAAAATCCATCCTGACTTCATCCTAAAACTTAATCAGACGCATGCGTGAGTGTTCATGTCGAGAAAATATACATGTCAATGATCGGAATCGCAGGACGATCACAGTAGACATCACCACGTCTTTCGCGAAGATCCTTATTTGCTTTGATGGAATTTAACACAACGATGACTGTACCAAAGACGCGGAAAGATAAAACATCCCCTGTAGCCATTGGTCCTGTTAGAATCCCTTTACCGCAGAATAGATCATACCGTGCTTCTTCGAGAGTTGAGTATATGAGAGCCAGGAGAACTCCTTTGGGATATCGAGGAGGTTGCCAACTAAAGGAAGCGGTCGTGGACCAGGAGGGTAAGGAAGCCCACGTCTCCTTTGACGGTCACGAATGGCCAAGAATGCAGCGAGTGAAGACACGAGAACAAGAACATCAAGGACTGCTGTCAGGAAAACCACAGACATAAAAACAGCACAAGTTAGAATGGTGGCGACTCGGAGGCAGTGAGGAAATGGGGATTGCTTCATAGGCCCTGACTGACATTGTAGTTATATAACTTGTAGACCTCCGAACCGTACCGTAACGGTGTACTTCAACGGGTCCATACGGGTGGGGGTTGGTTGCCGACCGCCACCTGTACCGAACAAGTGACTTGCATTTTGATCAGGACAACTTGAAGTAGTTTCACTTTCGCACCCATGAGCTTGTACATATTTGTTCCTCCCAAACATCTGTCGCACTGGTCTTCAAGCAATCGTGCGCTGGTTCTAGGACTTTAACCTTCCTGTTGATGAGATTGCGCTTGTGCCTGGCCAAATAGTCAAGGCTGTCTACCAGACTTTACATCTGTATGATAAATCAGTGCAATAAGTTCTGGTCGCAAATGAATTCTCGATTATGAGAGTGATGAGCGTGATGGGTGAGTCACTGGACAGCGGCAACTGAGACGATGCTGAGTTACGAGCATGACTGTTTGGGAGGAACAAATATGTACAAAGCTCATGGGTGTGAAAGTGTCGGTCACTTGTAAGTTACGGTACGGGTAGCGATCGGCAACCCACCAGTAACCCACACCCGTATTGACCCATTGAAGTACGCCGTTACGGTACGGTTCGGAGGCCTACAAGTTATATAGTTCGATTCTATCGTAGACCGCGATGTGCTGCCAAAGGCTGTGTGTGTTGTGGGCACGTCCAAGCGCCGGTGATACACTACTGTAGATACTGAGACATGCGAATTGTGTCATGAATGCATGAATTCCCACCGCTGCCTGAACCTGAACCTGAGCTTGTATTTCGCAAACAGGAGCGGGAGTGGAAAGCGCCGCTGATTTGTGCGTACGGTTAATCACGGGTAGGGGTTTTTTTAGCAACCCGTACCCATAGGTGCGGGTGCGGGTATTTACGGGTACGGGTATGGAGTTTGAGATGGGTTGACGGGTATGACAGATACCCGCAGGTTGATGCGTTCAGATGTTCAGACGGTGACATGATGCACAAGAATTGTGTATTGAGGTTGAAAAAAAAAGTCAATGTACTACAATACGGCTACAACAAACGAGGAAGACAGGTGGCGGCCGTGCACGCATTCACGAAATGTTATCCAAACCACACATGTGCGATTAGTACCGGCCGTTGGCTTCTCCCATGATTCTGCTCTGTGCCGCAGCCTCCCTCAACCCTTTCTCCCCAACCGGTAATTCAACATTTGGTTCGGAGGCTCGATGACTGCCGGAGTCACATCGTCCTTACAGCTGACGAAGGGCGTCACGGTGGGAAGACTTGTGACCAACGCTATTGTCGACTCGGCGCTCAAGTTTCGCCCGCACGCCGAGCACGTCCATGTGGGGAGCGCGGCACATTGTGCCTTGCGTCGTGCAGAGCGCGACCACGTATCCTGTCTGGCTACATCGCAAACTTTGTTGTCACTCGGCTCGTCGGAGACGGATACTGCCAGGCTTGCCAGGGCACCTAAGACTTTTTGCATCGTCTCTGCGGGAGGTGCAATGTGGAGAGGCTGGGGATGGGTCGTTCGAGGCGAAGGATGTGACGACCTGGCCTTGCATTGTCATGGATGTGATCATCTGAATAAAAAAAGTCGATAAGATGAGATCAAGGTCTGACTGGTACGGGCGCGACGTGATGGAGTAAGTTTGCGAAAAGTTGCACTTTGGGAAATGGAAATGAATTAGCAATGCAGTTCGATGCCTAACAGCCGAGAGTGGGCCAGTCGAACCGATCAAAGACATACGACGACACTCACCAGCCTTACATCAACTTGTGAGCCAGGACATTCCGAGCTTGTCAGCTTACGCAGAAAGCGGTAGATAGTGGTGAGGGACAGTGTGACGATGGGAACATGGGCGTAGATAAGGAAGCGAGCAAAGAGTGTACTGTAGTAGTGGAGCAGAGTGGAGCAGGGTTCGCACTCGGGCCGGATAGTCGGGTGCCGACAGGCCACATGTTTTTTTACAATAAAGATGTTCGCCACACTAATTTTCGCTTTTCTTCTTCAACTGTTCCTATCCGATCCGAGGACCTTCACCTGAAGCCAACTCTGTTCGTCCACGGTAGCGCGGAAATACTTAACGCAAACCACAACAAAGTATCCTTTTTCTTCAACTGTCGTCATATCATCCCTCCCTCATCTGAAGCCGACTCTTTTCGTCCGTGGTAGCGCGGAGTTACTTATTATAAGACGCACTGATAGGTCTTTTGAATCTGCTGAGATACTTGTTTAGCGGGACATGCATTATGAATAATTGCGACAATGCCAGCTGGCACTCTTGCGTGATAAGTGCTGCTGATGGCTTTGAGGAACGCGTCGGACTCGGAAGGTGTATTCGTTGTAGCGAGGGATATATTGCTGGTCAGGGCACAAATTCTCGTCAAACGTGAGTCCTGTGATGTTGTTGGATCATACCCAAAGGTACTGAAGTCTTCGGGATCTTCTCAGTGAGCCACTGCCAGTGAAGACCGGGCATCCTAATGGGCACAGACCAGCCTTACCAGATGTATTTCTGCTGGAGTGGGCCCATTTTCTTTTTTGTTTGTTGGTAGAACGGGGTCATCGAGGCGAACAGAACGCTCAGGCTGAGCCCAATGGACGAGTCGATGGCTCAATCTCGGCAAGCTGGCATGTTTGATAAAGCGTACAAACAAGCGTTGTGCAAAACGGCCTATCGTTATGAAACTTGCTGTAATCATATCTTTGCTGCGCAAGTCTGGCCCGGCTTTTCGTTAACCCCATTTATTCGGCATCGCCTATATAACTACGATGAGCATAAGGTCCATCACACCACCACCCCTCCAATTCGTGCCGATATCATGCCGGCAGTTTCGCTGCTGGTGTTCGCTATTCTTGTCCTCGTGTCTTCAATTGCTGCATTTTTGGCCATTCGTGATTTTCAAAAGAGACAGGGGCTCCCATACCCTCCTGGTCCGCGGCCGCTTCCTCTAATTGGCAATCTCTTTGATGTACCAAAGGAGTTCTCCTGGCTCACATATACTCGACTCTCCCAGAAATATGGTAAAGTTTATTTTGCGATAAAGTGACTCCGAGTGCTGACAAAAGGGGATGGCAGGCGATGTCTTATCTTTCCATGTCTTTGGTAAAGTCATAGTCGTGTTAAATTCTCTCAAAACAAACAAGGATCTCCTCGAAAGACGTGCTGATATATACTCTGATCGTACCGTGATTCCAATAATCGAGATGTACGTCTTCTCGAATCGAGTATTCACGCATGGCATCTCACCAAGTGTAGGATGAAGTGGGACTGGATGATGGGATTTTCAAAGTACACCGATTCGTGGCGTTTGGGACGCAAGCTACTCGACCGTAGCCTTCGACCTGCGACCATAACGAAGCATCACTCTCTGCTGGAAACGAAAGCCAATTATCTCCTCACTCAGGTGTTAGCAAGTCCAGACGAGTTGGAGGATCACCTCACTCAGTTCGTAGCCTCCCGCAGGTGCCACCGATTATTCTAATCATCATCCCAACTGTTTAGCTTGTCAGGATCTTTCATCTTAGCTATGGGGTATGGTTATGAAGCAAAGGATTCCAGTGATCCGAAAGTCAAAACTGCTAGAAAGCTGGTACAAATGACGAGTGAAGCAATACACCCAGGTGCCTTGCTCGTCAATGATCTTCCTTTCTGTGAGTGTTCTCTTGGTATTAGAGAAATTCGACGCTCATTATTAATACATTAGTGCAATACATCCCCGAAAGTCTCTCGTGGTTAAGTTACAAGCCGCTCACTCGCTATGGATGCAATATGGGACAGGAGGTCTTACATGGACCAATGGAATTTGTCAAAGAATCTATAGTGCGTATTTGGGCGTTCCAGGAGATGTTTGACGGCTCACAGATTGCTAGCTCAACGGTACTGCCCAACCATCACTTGCTCTCGAAAATTTGCAAGAGACGGAGAAACTGGAGGGACCAGAGCGCGAAAGGGTGGAAGGAGTGATCGCCGAAGCTCTAGGATCGATGTACCTAGGTGAGCAGTATATCAGCACCAGAAACATGATGATGAAGCTCCTCTTAGGCGGAACTGACACAGTATGTGGCCGAGCAGATATTTGAGACTATGCCGGCTCAAACAAGTTACCATCTAAGACAGCTTCTACCGTAATGGTGTTCATTGTAGTTGCTTTACTTCGTCCAGGAATCCAGAAGATGGCGCAGGAGGAACTCGATACGGTTACTATGAGAGAGCGACTGCCAACGTTCGAGGATCGTCCAAAGCTTCCATTTGTCGATGCGATATGCAAGGAAGTTATACGGTGGAGGCCGATCACACCCCTTGGTGAGCTCTACCAAACAACTCGCCTTACCCACGCGGAAGTGTGACGACGGACAGGTATACCGCACGCAACCACAAGAGATGACGTCTATGAGGGCTTGTTTATCCCCAAGGGTTAGTATTGAAATGTACAAATCTATTTCGCCGTTGGGTAATCTGTATTTCAGGTGCGATGGTGGTGATGAACATATGGTGCGATGGCTACCCAAACATTTCTCGCTTGACTCCAACCCTTCTGTAGGGCTATCCTTCACGACCCTGTCATGTATCCAGAACCAGATTCCTTCAAACCGGAACGGTTCATCAATCCGGATGGAAGCTTGCGTGACGATCCGGTGGTGACATCACTATTTGGATTTGGCAAGCGGATCTGTCCTGGGAGGCACTTGGCCGATGCCACGATATTTATTGTTATTGCCTCTTTGCTCTCTGTTTTCAATATCAAGAAGGGAGATGGCATTGAAGGAGGGCCTGAAGTGTACCCATTCACAGGTAGCGGCCTAAGGTACGGTAATCGCATCCCCTTAATGGCACGGGAGAGACTCGAAAGGCTGACTGCGGCCTTTTCCTTCCTAGTCGTCCATGCCCTTTCGCCTGCTCCATTACCCCAAGAGACAGAAAAGCGGAAGAGCTTATCCTCGCCATTTCCCCGGTTCCGTAAGCTTTCACGCTGTTTGTTTATCTCTTGTCCGATTTACTTATAACGGCCGTACTGCGCTAAGCTACTACAACTAAACATTGTCTACTTGTATGCGAGGGCCGTGTTGGTGGATGCGCAGCTCTTCGTACCATAATAAAATCCAGCGTGTGCACGAGTCGACTTCGAACAACCCCAAGCCACTGCAATGACAGGACCGCAACGTGACTCGACGCTCCAAAGGATGTTCTGATTCAACTTCTGATAGATTTCATCAAAGGTATTCTCACTGACTTTCAAGGAGCAGTCACTGGGTCTGATTGAGGGCGATGCCGCGCGCCGAAGCGTTTGAGAGAGTTGTACTTTGAGACACTGGCATGGATCGCGGACACAACCGTGACAGCCGAGAATAGAGAATATTCTTGAATATTACGATACTCACGGTTAGCTCAACCTGTGCGTCAGGACATTCCCAAACTTAGTGCTCGGTACGTATACGTAGGATTAATCGTAAACGCGTAAATTGTACTGTGCCACTCGGGACACGCCGGCAAAAATTCGCTCTCCGCTGACGTCGCACCAGTCCGAGTCGGCCCGGACTCAGAGCCCGCTACTAACGTACTACTTAGTACTCGCTCGCCGAGTATAGTATTCCCCTCCAAATGGCCAAATATTCCGACTCACTCACTGGCAGGGAAAACATATCCACTTAACCGTGACCATCTGCACTCCGACTATGAGTTTCGACAACTGGGAGCTAGCCGATATTAGCTTCTTTTCTTCGATTGTCATCGGCCGCCGCCGCCCGGGCCGCGGTAGCCTTTCGCCGTGCTCTGCCCTCCTTTGGCCTTTGGCCGGGTGTGCCCGCAAACAGTTTGGCGACTTTCAACCAGGACATTATGGTGAGGTGTGGGTGCTTGCAAATTCCTTCGGACTGCACCGAAGTCCAGTTATTTATGACTTGGACCCAGCACCCATTCCCATTCCACATACGTCACACACACAATATACTCAATGCTCCACTGTAAACATCAGGCGGGTTCCCTCGTCCGTCTCCATCACCTCACAGCGCACATCATCCAAGTTCTCCACCACAAAGTGGGCGCCACACCCTTCGATCTGTTTGCGCGAGTGGCTCGTGCACACAGCAATAACAATGGCACCAGCCGCAACACCAGCCTTTATCCCACTAGGTGAATCTTCAAAGACGACGCATCGCGAGGCTTGATAGCCAAGGCACTCAGCAGCGAGGAGGAACGGATCTGGCGCGGGCTTGCCGGCACGGAGTCGTGAGTCGTCCGCCGTGATCGTCACCTTGGGCGGGACAATACCCACTCGGGCAAGGCAACCATGCGCTGCTCACCTGTCAGCCCAGTCGCGACCGAAGCCGCACGGGGATGAGAGGAATGGTTGGGGACGCAACGCACCATATGTCTTCGCCCCTGACGTAGCAACGGCGCAGCGGCCCTCCGGAATCGACTCGAGCAACGCCTTGACGCCCGGCAGGATGCGCACAGCGCGATCCACTTCAGCAGCCTCGAGCTCGAGCTCCCCCTCGTTCGATCTATCCCCGTTCGCGATTCTGAGAGCAACCGCAAGCTCATCCGCGAGCTCTCCCGGCGACCCGGCGACGAGTTGTTCCGTCGACGCCATGGCGCTTGGCACTAGAGATGATGCAGACGAATTATCCGCCGAGCTGAACCCCGAGCTAACACCAGAGCCGGCGCGTGAGTCGGAATCGGAATCGGAATCGGACAGGAGCGAGTGCGTGGGGGTGCGCGCCGCGCGCCGAAGCGTGTAGGCATCAGCGTAGAAGAGTATAGACCGCTCAAACTCCTCCACGGCCGCTTCCATCTCGTGCGAGCGCAGATGCGGCTTGAAACGCGTGAGATTATCGATAGCGCGCTTGCCATGCGTCGCCGCAATCACGAACGCGGGGTCCACGCCGATTTCGCGCGCCACTTTGCTCCATGCCGCTTCGACCGCTGCGATGGAATCTGTCAGGGTTCCATCCTGGATCCCGTATGGGTTGTGTATGGCTGACTCAGTGCACGGATGAATGTGTTATGGAATTGGCGTACCATGTCGAAGAGTGCTGCGTCAGCGAAGAAGGTCGTCGTTCTGAAAATGCGGCCGTGCACAGTAGGTTTAAGATCTGGGGGTGTGGGAGCGGTAACGCTGATGATAGGCTGCATTGCGGTGTAGTGGGGGAAATAAATTAGGCCAGCTAATTTACAGGAAGGTGTAGTAACGCAAAGGAAGCAGCGGCATATAGTCTATAAGAAAGCGGAACAGGGTATAGACTCACGGTCTGGATTGACATTGCGAAACTGCCCAAGGACACACGGATCGAAAGGTCGAGTCCTAAACCGTCCCAAGTCCATGGGCTGATGAAGGCCCTCCTGCGAGAGCTATGGCCAAGGGCAAACGTAACAAATAAAACGAGCTTTGTAGAACTCAAGACAAAAGCCCAACAGAGGTGAACGGAGTGGAGAGGCTTGTGCAAGAAAAGAAAAAAAAGAGGTAGTTCTGTGGACACATCCGGAATTGAACCGGACACCTTTCGCAGAGCCCCCGGAAGAAGTGCGAAGCGAACGTGATAAACCAACTACACCATGTGCCCCTTGTAGTCTTGGACATCCGATGCAGTCTGGACCTTGCCAGGCAGGAGAACAGTCAGCGCCGCGTGAGGACCCCATGATCGGGCGGCACAGTCGTAAAAGAGAACCGAATCCGGCTATTAGACCGCGCAGTCGCTCTGGACAGCATCTGAGCGTCATGGAGTAGGTGTTAAACCACCACAACTTGAAGGACCGCGACTAACAACCGTAGGTATGTGATGAGAGGACGAGAGGAACCATCAAGACATTGCCGCAGCACAAAACCTCATGCCGTGCCGTTATAATAAAAACGGGAGAAACGTGCAGGGGTAAAACTGTTAATCCGCGTGAGTGAGTCATACGTATACGTATGGGTAACCTGTGATGTGTCAGACATAACTAGGTTCAAAGAGCTATTCCGGCAGTAAACTGCTTCTGAAATGGAAACGGCCAGATCAACAAGGTCTGCTGAGTACTAGTACTGACCAAGACTTTGTGACGTGTGTGGAGTTCGTCGAATCCCCAAACGTCATGTGGGTCAAACCTAAATTGGCAGATGACCACGTGGCCAAGCCGTCGCACCCACGTCGCTTAGATAGAATGGCACATAGAATGGCACCGTGATGTAGTTACTACGATTCATCATTAAATTTGATCAAAGACTCGCTGAAGACTTCGCTGCACGTTTTCCGGTAGAGCAACTTGGACCTATCCAGACCATGACTCTTCGACGCAAACTTGTAATCGCGTGATGGGCACTGGCACGCGTTACTAAAGGATTGGACAGCTTATTATAAATAAATAAATAGGAGGCCAACTTCTTTAGTGCCGATCAGTATTCGTAAGTCCTGATTGCCGCCCGGGTTTACGCTGCCGTGGCCATTCGTCACTCCATCAGCTGCCAATAGTTACGCCCCACGGGGCGTTATAGCCACTCACGACCCACTTGAGACTCCATGGCCGTTGAGTACAAATACCAAATCAAGAGCTGTCGACAATGTTATCAGTCAATTCATCTATAGTACCCTTCCAAGAGTTACTTGCCCACATCTCAGCTTCCATAAGATGTCTTTCTTCTCTACCGAAACTCCGATCTCCAAGCTTGCTCGTTATCGCACTTTGTCACCCCTCGCTGGTGTGCGCGTCTCGCCCATCCAGCTAGGTGCTATGAGCATTGGCGACAAGTGGCATAATCTTGGAATGGGCTCCATGGATAAAGAGAGTTCCTTCAAACTCCTCGATGCCTACTTCGATCTCGGTGTAAGTCAAATATGACATTTCTCTTGGTAGCGCTTCAACTGACTCAGCCAAAAAGGGAAACTTTATAGACACAGCGAACAATTAGTATGTCTTGAATAGCGAGGATTCTGCATTATAGCTGACATTCGACGTCAGTCAGGACGAATCCTCTGAGGAATTCATAGGCGAGTGGGCTGAGAAGCGAGGCATCCGAGACCAGCTCGTCATTGCAACAAAGGTAGGTCCAGATCCTCATGTTGCAAGCCTGCGCCTACAAATTAGATATGCTGATCCTATCATTAGTACACAACCAACTTTAAGCGAGGCAAGGATGAATACACCAACAAGGTGAACTACTCCGGGAATAACGCAAAGTCCCTCCACGTCTCCGTGGAGGCATCCCTCAAGAAATTGCGCACCTCGTATATCGATATCTTGTATGTGCACTGGTGGGATTGGACCACCTCGGTCGAGGAGATCATGAGCGCGCTTCATAACCTGGTCGTCCAAGGGAAAGTGCTTTATCTGGTACACTCCTTTTCCGCTCTCTTCAGTCGACGGCCCTACTGACCTTGCATGGACAGGGAATCTCAGATACACCAGCATGGATTGTGCCCAAGGCGAATCAATATGCGAAGGACCACGGAAAGACCCCCTTCTCAATCTATCAGGGAAGATGGAGTGTACTCGAACGGTCCTTTGAGCGCGATATCATTCCGATGGCACGCGCTGAGGGACTTGCGCTTGCACCTTGGGACGTCCTTGGGGGCGGGAAGGTCCGCTCAGATGCGGAGGAGGCACGCCGACGCGAGACTGGAGAAAAGGGCCGCGTGTCCTTTAACCCTAATTGGGAGCGCACAGAGGAAGAGAGAAAGGTGTGCCTCGTACTCGAGGAGATCGCAAAGGAACTCGGAGTGGAGAGTATTACTTCCGGTGCGTTAGCTCCTCACAATCCGTGAGGGGGAGCTGTGCTGATCGGATACATTGACTAGTCGCTATTGCGCATCTTCTGCACAAAACGCCTTATGTGTTCCCCCTCGTTGGTGGACGGAAGGTGGAGCATCTGAAGCAGAATATCCAGGCGTTAGACATCTCCCTCTCTCCGGAACAAATGCATCGCATCGACGACGCGAAGCCTCTCGATGTTGGTTTCCCTTACACCATGATTGTACGTACCTCATATGAGAGCCTTGTGTGCGCCTCGCTGAATACGTGAATAGGGGAATAGCGCAACAAATTCGTCTTTTGGTAAAATCCTGATGCAACATACTCACGACTCTGTCCCCGCACAGGGCGTCATAACTCCATCTAAAAATTAAGATCGAAACCGGGATAGAATCATGGGTTGTGCGCTTCAAACTTTGGTTTTCCTTCGGAATGTTTTTTGAGTAACTGTATCATAAGTCCTTTACAATAAAGAGTCATGACCCGTAGACCTGTGTGAGAAACCTAGCCACCCAAGAAATGGGAGAGCGGTGAGGGAAAAGGACGACGTCGTCTCACTGTCACTCAATTCACCAAAGGCATTTTCCTTGAAGGCGGACGATGCCATGGAGCAGGATGGCAAGCAGAGTTAAAATCCCTCTATTAGATGGAATGAAAACAGTAGGGCGACTCGGAGGATCGAGAGAACAGTTAACCATTCCGACAAGTAACCAATGCGTGGGTAGTTGACGGGGTGAAAACCGCTGAAGAAGTCAGAAGAACCAAATTATAGTGTAACGGTAAACCAAAAAAATGTTGAAAAGGGATCCGAAAGATATGACTTGATACGTACCGTTGCCAGTACAGTAAGCTCGGCTCAGAGTTAAGCGCGTTAAGCCGCAGCTTTGCTGACCTACTTGGCCGGTGTGAACTTGAACTCGGGAATGGGGAGCATCTTGGAAGCGTCGACCATGAAGACGGCAAATTCGAACTGCAAATCCGGATCCTGTGTCTTTTTGGCGTTGGCGCAGTAAAGCTCCAAGGCTTGTTCATGGGAGGAGAGCTGCTTGTTTTCCGGGACATAAATAGTCGAGGATCGGACCCCAGGTGGTGGGCCCGGACGGATTGGTTGGTGATTGAGCTTCCTTACCACAGCACGACTAGGGGCGCCGTCGCGAGATGCCACAGCGCATGCCAGTGGGCATTGAGCACACGGGCCCACAGAGGCAAATCGAATAGTTCGAGTGTGGTGGCCGCCGTCGTCAATGCAATCGTCAGGGTGGCTATACCGACATGTGCTGGACAGTAGCTCCGGCATTGCCGCGTAGCAGGCGAATGGGGGACTACCGGGAAAAGCGAAAAGGAGCCACAGAACGTGGTGGATGAGGCTGAGGACATTGTATGTGTAGTCGAAGCACGGCGCAAGGCCGAGATAGGAAATATGCCCGATGTATGCAACCGCAGCTTTGGCGCGCGTATAAGTGCGGGCGAAAAGGAGTCTACGAAGAGTGTATATTTCACTCATCATGCCGGAATCGAGCTAGTATGAAGTATCTGACAGCGTAGTACATGACCTTCGCGAGTCCTCCATCCACTAGTGACTGAAAGGGACTATGCAGTTAAAAAAAGTTGTGGCTGACAGGCACTCAAACAACCTTGAGGGCACAGCATCCCATCATCGCTTCAGTTTTCATCATAAAAACACGATTTGAGTTTCGACATTGCCACCAAAAAGCCGCCGCCTGGGCTACAAGCCTGAGCCATGCATATGAGCCCTCCCTCCAGTTACGGGTGCGGCTCCGAGTCGGCCTAGGCCAGCTTACGGCATTAGGCCGCGTGCACACACATCCGAGTCACTCTCACAAGGGTCCGAGTTGCTGGCAGAACTTTGTGACGTCATCGAAGGAGAAATTGAAGTGAACACAAATCCAAAGTCTGACTCGGACTTATCCCCAAACGCGAGTACTGTAGGTAATTTGATGTGGATCAAACCTAAATTGGCAGATGATGACTCAGATGTGCCAAGCCGTCGCACCACACGACCGTGATAGAATCGCACAGATACTAGCTACTACGATTCATCACAGACTCGCTAAAGAGTTCGCTGCACGTTTGCTGGTAGAGGAGCAACTTGGACCTATCCAGACCCGTGAGTCTTCGACGCAAACTTGTAATCGCATGATCGGACACGGGCACGCGTACTAACTGAAGGACGGGACAGATATAAATAGATAGCAGGCCAACCTGATTGCTGCTCGGGTTTACGCAGCCGCGGCCATTCGTCACTCCACCGGCTGCTAACTTAATAGTTACGCCCGACGGCGTTATAGTAGCCGCTCACGACCCACTTAACTTAAGACCGATCGACGGCCGTGTCCATTGAACTGGCATGCCGCGTCTTGAAACGTAGCGCCTGCCGTACGTTCGAGTATATATACCGAGTCAAGAGTTATCGACAATGTCATCGGTCAATTCATCTACCCTCCAAGAATTACTTGCCTACGTCTCAGCTTCGATAAGATGTCTTTTTTCTCTACCGAACCTCCGATCTCCAAGCTTGCTCGTTATCGCACTCTGTCATCCCTCGCCGGTGTGCGGGTCTCGCCCATCCAGCTAGGTGGTGGAAGCATTGGCGACAAGTGGCATACTCTTGGAATGGGCTCCATGGACAAAGAGAGTTCCTTCAAACTCCTCGATGCGTACTTCGATCTCGGTGTAAGTCAAATATGACATTTCTCGGTACCCTTTTAACTGACTCCGCCAAAAAGGGAAACATTATAGACACAGCGAACAATTAGTATGTCCTGAATAGTGGGGATTCTGCATATAGCTGACGAGCCTGACGTTCGACGTCAGTCAGGATGAATCGTCTGAGGAATTCATAGGCGAGTGGGCTGAGACGCGGGGCATCCGAGACCAGCTCGTCATTGCAACAAAGGTAGGTCCAGATCCTCGTGTTGCACGCCTACAGAGTAGATGCTGATTGTTTTCATTAGTACTCATCCAACTTTAAGCGAGGCAAGGATGAATACACTAACAAAGTGAATTATGCCGGGAATCACGCAAAGTCCCTCCACGTCTCCGTCGAGGCATCCCTCAAGAAACTGCGTACCTCGTATATCGATATCTTGTATGTGCACTGGTGGGATTGGACCACCTCGGTCGAGGAGATCATGAGCGCGCTTCATAATCTCGTCGTCCAAGGGAAAGTGCTTTATCTGGTACACTGCTTTTCTCTCTTCAGTCGACGACCCTACTAACTGTGCATGGACAGGGAATCTCAGATACACCGGCATGGATCGTGCCCAAGGCGAATCAATATGCGAAGGATCACGGAAAGACACCCTTCTCAGTCTATCAGGGAAGATGGAGTGTACTCGAACGGTCCTTTGAGCGCGATATCATCCCAATGGCACGTGCTGAGGGACTTGCGCTTGCACCTTGGGACGTCCTCGGGGCAGGGAAGATCCGCACAGATGCGGAGGAGGCACGCCGACGCGAGACTGGAGAAAAGGGCCGCGTGGCCTTTAATCCTAATTGGGAGCGCACAGAGGAAGAGAGAAAGGTGTGCCTCATACTCGAGGAGATCGCAAAGGAAGTCGGTGTGGATAGTATTACTTCCGGTGCGTTAGATCCCCACAATGCGTGAGCGGGAGCTGTGCTGATCGGATGTATTGACTAGTCGCTATTGCGCATCTTCTGCACAAAACGCCTTATGTGTTCCCTATCGTCGGCGGACGGAAGGTGGAGCATCTGAAGCAGAATATCCAGGCGTTAGATATCTCCCTCTCTCCGGAACAAATGCATCGCATTGACGACGCGAAGCCACTCGATTTTGGTTTCCCTTACAGCGTCATTGTACGTACCTCATGAGAACCTTGTGTGCGCCGCGCCTCGCTGAATACGTGAATAGGGGGATAGCGCAACAAATTCGTCTTTTGGTCCATATCTGATGCAACATACTCACGATGCAGTCCCCGCACAAGGAGTCATAACCCCGTCTAAAAATTAGCATCAAAACCGAGATAGAATCATGTGTTGTACGCTTCAAACTTTGCTTTTTCCTTCAATACATTTTTTGCGTAACTGTACCATAAGTCCTTACAATAAAGAGTCATGACTCGTCGACCTGTGTGAGAAAATTAGCCGCCCAAGAAATGGGAGAGCGGTGAGGGAAAAGGATGACGTCGTTTCACTGACACTCAATTCACCGACGGCATTACCAAGGAAAATTGTTGAAGCTGGACGATGACAGGAAGGAGGATGGCAAGCAGAGTTAAAATCCCCCTAATATGGAACAAAAACAGTGGGGCGACTCGGAGGATCGAGAGAACGATTAACCATTCCGCCAAGTAACCGATGCGTGGATAGTTGACGGGGTGAAAATTGCTGACGAAGTCAGAAGAACCAAGAAACCAAATTATAGTGAAACGGGAAACCCAAAAAAATGTTCAGCCAGACTCATCCACCCCCTTCACTCCCGGGGCGATGTAACGCGGGACGAGAAAAACTTGACAGCTAGCGGCAAAACGATAGTCACAGAATAATCGAGACATGTCGGAATCTGAATCTGAGTGCCAAGTAGTCGTTGCTCGAACCGTCTAGTCAGTGACTTGTCGATATATCGATACCTTCCTCCTTCACCACTATCATTGCAGGAGACCGCCGTTTATACATCCTGAGAAAATAAAGGCTTATCTGCATCATGTCTGCTCATCTCAAGAATTCAGAAATTGCTGAGGTTGGTTACAGAAATCAGTGAGTGCTGAGCGCACAGTCTTGAGGACCTTAGCAGCTTGGCAGTAGACTGGACAGTAACACGGCGGCCCTTGCAAGATGGTAGACCTCATATTTTGACTCAGATTCACATTCCGACGTGTCTTGATTATTAGGGCGTGGTCTTCTACAGTACTGTGCGCTCACTAAGGGTCCAAGATTTCGAGTTGCCGGCAGAACTTTTGTGACTTACTGTAAGTGAACTTCATCGAAGAAGAAATTGGTCAGTGCAAGTGAACACAAATCCAGAGTCTGACTCGGACTTATCCCCAAAACGCAAGTAGGTAATTTGATGTAAGTCTGGGTCAACTAAATTGGCAGAGGCCACGCCATGTGCCAAGCCATCGCACCACACGACGTCGTGATAGAATCGCACAGATAGTATTCATCACAGACACGCTAAAGAGTTGGCCGCACGTTTGCTGGTAGAGGAGCAGCTTGGGCCTATCCAGACCGTGAGTCTTCGGCGCAAACTTGTAATCGCGTGATCGGACACCGGCACGCGTAACTGAAGGACTGGACAGATAAATCGATACTAGCGGGCCTACTTCCTTGGGCGGTCAATGCCGGTCAGTATCCGTCAGTCCTGATTCCTGCCCGGGTTTACGCAGCCGCGGCCATTCGTCACTCCATCGGCTGCCGCCCGACGGCGTTATAGTAGCCGCTCGCAACCCACTTGAGACCGATCGATGGCCGTGTCCATTGCGCAAGCTAGCGGCATGCCGCGTCCTCGGCGCCTTGAATCGTAGCACCTGCCGTACGTCTGAGTACAAATACCAAGTCAAGAGCTATCGACAATGTCATCAGTCAATTCATCTACCCTCCAAGAATTACTTGCCTACGTCTCAGCTTCGATACGATGTCTTTCTTCTCTACCCAACCTCCGATCTCCAAGCTTGCTCGTTATCGTACTTTGTCACTCCTCGCCGGTGTGCGAGTCTCGCCCATCCAGCTAGGTGGTGGAAGTATTGGCGACAAGTGGCATGATTTTGGAGTGGGCTCCATGAATAAAGAGAGTTCCTTCAAACTCCTCGATGCCTACTTCGATCTCGGTGTAAGTAAAAAAACTACATTTCTTGGTAGCGCTTCAACTGACTCAGCCAAAAAGGGAAACTTTATAGACACAGCGAATAATTAGTATGTCCTGAATAGCGGGGATTCTGCATTATAGCTGACATCCGACGTCAGTCAGGACGAATCCTCTGAGGAATTCATAGGCGAGTGGGCTGAGAAGCGGGGCATCCGAGACCAGCTCGTCATTGCAACAAAGGTAGGTCCAGTTCTTCGTATTGCACGCCTACAAAGTAGATGCTGATGTTATCATTAGTACTCATCCAACTTTAAGCGAGGCAAGGATGAATACACCAACAAGGTGAATTATGCCGGGAATCACGCAAAGTCCCTCCACATCTCCGTCGAGGCATCCCTCAAGAAACTGCGTACCTCGTATATCGATATCTTGTATGTGCACTGGTGGGATTGGACTACCTCGGTCGAGGAGATCATGAACGCGCTTCATAATCTCGTCGTCCAAGGGAAAGTGCTTTATCTGGTACACTGCTTTTCCGCTCTCTTCAGTCGACGGTCCTGCTGACCTTGCATGAACAGGGAATTTCAGACACACCAGCATGGATCGTGTCCCAGGCGAATCAATATGCGAAGGATCACGGAAAGACACCCTTCTCAATCTATCAGGGAAGATGGAGTGTACTCGACCGGTCCTTTGAGCGCGATATCATTCCGATGGCACGCGCTGAGGGACTTGCGCTTGCACCTTGGGATGTCCTCGGGGGCGGGAAGATCCGCTCAGATGCGGAGGAGGCACGCCGACGCGAGACTGGAGAAAAGGGCCGCGTGGTCTTTAATCCTAATTGGGAGCGCACAGAGGAAGAGAGAAAGGTGTGCCTCATACTCGAGGAGATCGCAAAGGAAGTCGGTGTGGATAGTATTACTTCCGGTGCGTTAGATCCCCACAATGCGTGAGCGGGAGCTGTGCTGATCGGATACATTGACTAGTCGCTATTGCGCATCTTCTGCACAAAACGCCTTATGTGTTCCCTATCGTCGGTGGACGGAAGGTGGAGCATCTGAAGCAGAATATCCAGGCGTTAGACATCTCCCTCTCTCCGGAACAAATGCATCGCATCGACGACGCGAAGCCACTCGATCTTGGTTTCCCTTACACCATGATTGTACGTACCTCATATGAGAGCCTTGTGTGCGCCTCGCTGAATACGTGAATAGGGGAATAGCGCAACAAATTCGTCTTTTGGTCCATTTCTGATGCAACATACTCACGACGCTGTCCCCGCACAGGGCGTCATTACCCCGTCTAAAAATTAGGATCGAAACCGAGATAGACCCATGTGTTGTACGCTTCAAACTTTGCTTTCCCTTCGGAACGTTTTTTGTGTAGCTGTATCATAAATCCTTACAATAAAGAGTCATGAGCCGTAGACCTGTGTGAGAAACCTAGCCACCCAAGAAACGGGAGAGCGGTAAGGGAAAAGGACGTCGTCGTTTCACTGACACTCAATTCAACGAAGGCGTTTCCAAGGAAATCTGTTGAAGGCGGATGGTGCCATGAGGGAGGATGACAAGCAGAGTTAAAATCCCTCTAATAGATCGTAAGGAAACAGGAGGGAGACTCGGAGGATCGAGAGAACAGCTAACCATACCGACAAGTGGTTGGTAGTTGACGGGGTGAAAATTACTGAAGAACCAAACTATAGTGTAACGGTAAACCCAAAAAGTGTTGGAAAGGATTCAGATATGACTTAATACGTACTGACGCCTTGCTATACAAAACGCATTGTCGTCCAATACCATACCGTTGCCAATAATGACAAAAAATCAACGACGTGAGGCGCTTACAATTATAATTCGAAGTCCGCTGCGCGAATCCGACAATGACAAAAGGTGTACTTCATGAATCATGAGCTAGAATGACTTAGTGTAGTGCTAGTACCATGAATCTATCATGGATCCGATAAAGGAGCGCTAGTAGGAGAGTGAGCCTAAGTTTGTTCTCCTGTCTAAGCTTCAACACGTCTCTATTTCTGCACAACATCATAGTGAGCACTCCACCACACCAGCGGCCACGGCCCACACCCATAGATTTGTGTTGAGAGTAGTCAGAGTAGCCACGTAGCCACAGTACTGAAATTGTCCCCTTATGTCGTTGCAAACGGGCGGGTGAATGACATGGAAAAGACGATTTGTTGCTAAGAAAGTCCTAGCGAAAGTCAAATGCAATATGAAGTGTTTTATCGCAAAGTGGGCCGATAAGGAACAAAGGCTGCTGAGTGCTGTAGCGCTCACCAAAATTTCAAGTGACCGACCCCGGCGAGGGAGACGTTGAGTGCAACACAGAACCGAGTCTGACAAACCCAGGACGTAGACCTTGGTAAGGCGGGTCACAAAGCTCAGGGTCGTAAATCGACAGATCGACACGTGCCCAGCGGTCGCTGGCACTACATTGTATAAAAGTGTATAGAGTATCGCTTTGATTCGTCATGCGTCATGCGAAGTCAACCCTGCCAGGCACGGGCATTGGATCAAACTCATAATCACATGATGGGTACTAGGAATGTAGAACAACAAACAGGGCAGGCAAACTTCTTTGGTTGGTCAGTTGCATGGTAGCATAAAACGTCATTGCCGCTCAGGCCTACGCTGTCGAGGCCATTAGTCACTCCATTCGTAGAAGTTAGGCCCTATGGCGACAAGAAGCGGCGCCCAACCCCTGTGACCCTCTTGATAACGGCCAACGGCGGTGATCATTACCAAGCTAGAGGCATGCCCACGTCTTGGCAGCCCTGTAATGTAGCGCCTCATTGAGTACAAATACCAAGGCAAGGAGCTGTGGACAATGTCATCAGCCAATACATCCACCACCCAAGAGTTATAACTTGTTCACATTTCAGCTTCGATACGATGTCGTGGTTATCTGCTCCGCCTCCGATCTCTAAGCTTGCTCGTTATCGCACCTTATCACCCCTCGCTGGTGTGCGCGTCTCGCCCATCCAACTAGGAGCCATGAGCATTGGCGACAAATGGCAAGAATTTGGCATGGGCTCCATGGATAAAGAGAGCTCCTTCAAGCTCCTCGACGCCTACTTCGATCTCGGCGTAAGTCAAGCTTGCATCTCTTAGTAATACCTCACCTGACGCAGCCAAAAAGGGAAACTTTATAGATACAGCGAACCATTAGTATGTCCTAAGATTGGTGGCTCTTGCATTGTCGCTGAAATCCGATGTCAGTCAGGACGAGACTTCTGAGGATTTTATCGGCGAGTGGGCCGAGAAGCGAGGCATCCGAGACGAGCTAGTCATTGCGACCAAAGCAAGTCCAGTTTCCTTTGTGTTGCACAGCCGCAAATTAATGCGCTGATGTCATCTTCAGTACACAACCAACTTCAAGCGGGGAAAGGACGAAATCACCAACAAGGTGAATTACTCTGGGAACCACGCAAAGTCTCTCCACATCTCCATAGAGGCATCCCTCAAGAAGCTGCGTACCTCGTATATCGACATCCTGTACGTGCACTGGTGGGATTGGACCACCTCGGTCGAAGAGATCATGAACGCGCTTCATAATCTGGTCGTCCAAGGAAAAGTGCTTTATCTGGTACGCTGCATTACTGCCCAGACCGTCAATGACCCCCACCCACACGGCGTGAAAGGGAATCTCGGACACCCCAGCATGGATCGTGCCCAAGGCAAACCAATATGCAAAGGACCACGGAAAGACCCCCTTCTCAATCTATCAGGGAAAATGGAGCGTACTCGAACGGTCCTTTGAGCGCGATATCATTCCAATGGCGCATGCTGAGGGACTTGCGCTTGCACCATGGGATGTCCTTGGGGCCGGGAAGGTCCGCTCAGACGCAGAGGAGCAGCGCCGACGCGAGACTGGAGAAAAGGGTCGCATGACCTTCAATCCTAATTGGGAGCGCACAGAGGAAGAGAGAAAGGTGTGCCTTGTACTCGAGGAGGTCGCAAAGGAAGTTGGTGTGGAGAGTATCACTTCCGGTGCGCTAGCCCCCTACAATGCGTAAACGAGAGTTGTGCTGAGCGGATGTATTGACTAGTCGCTATTGCGTACCTTCAGCACAAAGCGCCTTATGTATTCCCTATCGTCGGTGGACGGAAGGTGGAGCATCTGAAGCAGAACATCCAGGCGTTAGATATCCCCCTCTCCCCCGAACAAATCCATCGCATTGACGACGCGAAGCCATTCGACTTTGGTTTCCCCCATACCGTGGTTGTACGTATTCCCATATAATTCCCGTTTGCGAGCCCAGCTAAAAAAAATGAATAGGGAAATAGCACAGCAAATTCGCGATTCGCTGAAATGCTGACGCTACACAGTTACGACAGTGTCCCCGCACAGGGCGTTATAACACCGTCGAAAATTTGAAATGGAAACCGAGACGAGATCAATTCGTGAAAGTTTCAAATTTTGTCGCCCCTCGGAACGTTATACGAGGGAACATGCCGGTTGAGTAGTAGCGCGAGGGTGGAAGATTGAGCTGGGGAGTGCTTGACAATGTATTTTTTTTTCGTGTAACTGTACCATGAAAGTCTGAAAATAAAGTCACCCATCCGTAGACCTGTGTGAGAACGTCTAACCGTTCAAGATACGGGAGAGCGATTAGGATGAAGGCCGCCACTGATTTGCCAACACTTGAAGTGGAAAAGATTCTGCCAAGAAAGACTGTCGAAGGTGAACGATGTAATTCAACCAAAATGCGATCATGTAAGTCCGCTAATGACTGTGGGCTACCGAAGCCATCTGGAAGTGCGCAGCACCGGAATCCGATGGAAAGGTGCAAGGTTGCCTAACTTTCCGAATCGGCCGTCTCATGCCGGAGAAAGGAGATGATTAGGTTCATCATAGTCTGAGAGCGAAATATCAATGTGAGATTCATCAAGCAGGGTTCTAGTAAGGTGTTCACCCATGAGATGGATGCTTGGGAAGGAGACACAAGAAATAAATAGCCTCCAAAACATATACTCGTGAGGTTTTATTGAGTGGGAGGAGTTAGGTCGGACATGGACCGAGTACGGTATGAGCCCTCCCGTTGCCGCGCTCCTTCGCTCGGTCTCCTTCAGCACGCTAAGTTAAATTGGGCTGATCGAACACCTTATTGGACTTACAGCATCCGCATAAATACATTGAACGGTACAACGCATCACCTTCAATAGAATAATTCACATTCGAAAAAGAAGAGAAGGGAGCTTACTGGAAAAGAATTTCCTAAAGGGTTACGATGCGCGTGATCGGTTTTAGGGTTGCCGATGTGAAACGGGAAGGTACAGCAAATAAGGTCACCAAAGCACTGCAAACCTGGAGAAATGATGGTGGCCATGCGGCGTCGCCTGCAGTCTAAAATTTTGAGTTGTCAGCTTAAACACTTACAGTAAAAAAAAGGCTTACAGGAAAGGTCTGGCACATACCCTAGACGTATACAGGACGTCCAAACTCAGGTCTCGGTTCATTGAGAGCGCTCTGGCCCATCTGTGCCTTATGGAATTCGAACGGGTGACTTGAGCGGACTGACAGGCACTGAAGCTGGAGGAGTATATCCGGCCAATCATCGTGAATCAGGAACTGGGCCCTACGAGACGAGACGAGTTGGAAAATCTGTGCGGTGGCAATCAGGGTAACATAAGATGTAAATTGTACGGTATTGGCAGTCGCAGGCGGAAAGACGAAGTATGATAGTCTGCATATGTCTCGCTATCAAATCGGGGAAATTAGCCCAAGGAGCTGAACGCCGGCGGGCACTGCATTGTGTTGGTGTCAGCTGTATGTCACGGTTCACGTACAGAACATCCGCCGTTACACTGATAAGCAATGAGCGGCATTCTGGCGCTCCATATGAAGTAAATACACTTCCGAGAGAGGCTGGTCATTTCAGTGTAAGTTAGCCCCTTAGAGAGCAAGCCAATATTATGTCGAAACTGTCGTGATGGGATGCGTCGGAGTTGAGTGTGCCTGGTTTGCCCTATTGACATGTGCCTGACCCGTTATCGTTATTGGCATTAGCCAGTATTGTCTGGATGGAAGTGTCGCCGTCGAAATGTGTGTAGGTATATGTTAGAATAGCAGTGAACAGGTGAATTCTTACGGCGGTGATAAGGCTTGTTCCCTTTGTGGCAGTCCCCCCAACACTCCGGTGACGTGACACAACGCCGCCATCACCTCGGGGCGGGTTTGGCTCGATTGTACTCTAAACACTCAAGCCCAAGCCCCGCTACCCTCCCCCATTCACCCATGGCCAATAGCCCGTGATTTTAAATGGCTTTTTTTGTGTCGAATATGTTCGCAATCCCGGGCTCAAGGCTGTTTCATTTCCCTCACAATGAGCGCTAAATGGGAGCCGCCCATCGCCTCATTTCCGACCTTGATTTCTGCGTGGGTAGATAAGGTCCAAACACTTCCCTATTGTGATATATAAATGCTGAGACCCGGGTATCGCAGTTTCGAAACCCTCCTAACAATTGCCACTACCTGTTCACAACGACTACCCTCAAAGAGTTGCTCATGCGGAGTGATCAGCCACCTAGACTAGACACGCACGCTCACAGCACGCCAGTGCAGTCCGTTTACTCTTCGAGAAAATCGCACATTCAACAATCCCCCCTGCCGCCCCCTCCCTACACCGCTCCACCATCACCAAATGCTTCTGCGGAAGCTCTCTTTCAACCCCACTTATCTTCCCGCGATCCCACTCCGACGCCTCCACGGCTCCCGAATGACCATGAAACATCTCGACGCCTACCTCCACCACCGAATCCAAATATTGCACTTCCGGTAGAAAGGACTACTTCAAGTCCTAGCCTTTCAGAGCTACCATCACCATCATCTAGCTCGCAATCCCCAATTCAGCAATCATCACGTCCTAGTTCCTTCACTTCTCCCCCTCTTATTCCTTCATTCTCGCCACAGCCCGATGTCAATCCCTCATCGTTCCTTCCACTACCTTCAGATGGCCCCATCGTCAAGTCTCGTTCGGTCTTCAACCCATTTTCTGTCCTAAAAATATCAAAAGCGTCTCGCAAGGCAGCTGCACAAAGTGTAAAGCAAGCAGCTGGGAAGGTCGGCGAAGAGACAATAGTACGGAATGCAGAAGAGGATGTCGCCGGGCAACTCTCAAGAGAAAGAGGCGAAAATGCGGCTCGCTACACTGCAGCGCAGGTAGAAGCGAGGGAGCGTGTCCGATCCTCCATCCACTCTTTACTCTTCCGTGGCCTTACCTCTGATGAGGAACGCACCTCCGTCTTCTCGAAGTGCGCTCGAGTTTGCAAGGACTGCGACCTGGACTTCTCTGCCGTCTTACAAGAGCCACTTATCGAGGGACAAATCCCGGTGTATTGGGCTATCCTCAATAGGCCAGCCACATCCACAAAAGTCGACAACGGCGATGCTTTGAATGCTCTTATATTCACCCTTTTGAATGCTTCCGGGTCACTAAAGAAGACGACCAACGATTCTGTTCGCCTCGCTTGCATGTGGACGTCTAATAACGCCCTCCTCCAACAGTTGTTCTGGCAATTTCCAGGGCTCTCTGCACTGTCCATGAGCGATCGTATGCTCTTGGGCCCCACTGGAGGAGACGTTGTCAACGTGCAAGAAACGCGGGACGGTTCTGGAACCTTCATCGCCCATGTCAATATCCGGCGATTTCGGTTGCGGATGAATTCTTCCAAACTTATTAAAATCGAGTTCATCACTTTTGGTAGGCCCTACTATCTTTTGTCACTGAACGACATGACATCTGACTTTCTGTCGAATGCAGAGCGGATTTGGACAGCCAAATTCCTCGTGAGTGCGGAAAGAACGCGAGAAGGTTTGACTGAAAATAAGTGGCTGTTCGCGCTCGAATTAGCAAGTCCGTCCACGCCGGCATGGGTGGATGCGGATCTTCTCGTCCGGGGACACTCTCAAACCCGGGGACACTCCCATCAAGCCACTACCTCGGATAGCAATGAACCCGTTTTTTCCATCCCTATTGGCTGTGTTGGGCGCGCGCTTCAACCAGGTCCCGAAAATGCGATTAAGGTGCGACTGGATGACGGGCCCATGCGTCTCCACTGGATCAATGAGTTCGTCAATATTTATTCCATTGCCCATTTACGTTATCTTATTGATTCCTCGTTCTACAGCTCGCTGACGCTCCTTGATGCAGAGGGAACTCTCCATGCCGAACTCCATGTCAGATTATCGCAGCCTATGGTCCCTCCCGCGCCAGCCCTCAGCCCAGATAATTCCGACGCTTGGAGTCGCACAACCCATACTACCTACACCAGCAGCTCAAGTTCAGAGAGGGCGCGCTCTCCTACTCACCGAAGTAGGACAAAACAGACGGCGGAAGTCCGAGAGAAGCCGGTTTACGCGAGCCTGCGTAAAGGCGGCCGCTTACGCTGAGCTCAGTTTTAATCTACTCGGTATCTTGTAACGTTGACGACTGTTGTCCATCCCGGAGGATATTCGATGGACCTTTTTCTCAGAAACGAGCACCGTTTGGCTTCGTTGCACCGCAGTTGTAAACAAGTCTTGTCATGCATCCCGAAATGATCGACTTGCTTACATAAACTGTTAACGTGTCATCAACCCGAGTCACGGGATTGCACTAGATGACGCATTTCCTATCTATCAATCTCAATTTCTTGACCATCAACAGGCGAGCGAGCAGCACATTGCGAAAGGGAGAAAGCAGGGTGGGAAAAACCGAATTAGGAGAAAAGCGGGACCGCGTATGGCTGTACGTACTGTAGTAGTATGACGGAACTCTAGGCTCTAGCTTTGCCAGGGACATGACACCGTGCAACCGTGCAACATTCATCTGTCCAATTAGCACTGATAGCGCCAGCCAGAAATAAACCCAGGAAGGCACCCTTACAATTAACCCGAGCGTCGGACTCGTGCAGGTTGATAGGGACACTGTAACGGGTGGCTGCGGATATGTCCGGCCAGCCTTTATGTATCTGGTGACGCATGCCTGTGTGGTCAGTCGTAACGCACAGGGAATTCGTGGGCAGGCGGAGTTGCGCTGTCAGAGTACCCAGTTGGAAGCAAGGGCAACTTGAAGTCGTATGTCATAAAGCCATGGGGAAGGGGAGGATAATTGTAAGGAAGGACTATAGTAGGCCGCGGTGGAAGCTGTTTTCTGTGCCACTGGCAGTGAATGCCAGTGCTTGTTGACTCCTTCCAAAGAGGTTCACTGGCTTCAGAATCGTCGGGCCACTAGAATCTTTTTGAAGAGGGATGAATATAGGGCATATACGAAACTATATATACTTCATATCGATGTCCATGGACGGCTGGTGAAGAAAGTGGTTCCGACTAGACTGAGGCCGCTAGCCGATCAACTTGGACTCAGCCCACCACTATCATCAACATCAAATCGATCTCAACACCCATGGGATCACTCTTCCAATGTTACGCCCCCCCTCTTTTATTTTTATTTTTATTTTTATTCAGATTAGTTTTTCCCTCCTGGTCCAGCCTGAGAAACCCCGAACTTGAGGCGCGTGCAGCACCCTACAATCTTAAACTTCGCTTATCAGGAAAGAACTCCAGGAAGGACGACTTTTGCAAATGTGGCGCCCAGTCCACGTTCCAGGTGGACCCTATTTACTATAATAGTACTTTTGAGGTGGGAACGAGATATCTGTTTTCCGATGTTGATGTATATCTGGCCTAGTACCATGAGGTGAGCCATATGCCGTCATATAAGTGCAAGTGTACCAGGCCCTGATAACACACTCCCCCCTCTTCCTACTATCCGTTCTCTTCAATGGTATCGCTCACTCGGATGCCCTCGTTCCCCCCACCCGCGCCCCCATCCCATTGTCAGCACAAGCGAAATTTAAGGCTGACGTCGGAGGACCTACAGGTCTTGCAACTAGAACCACCGGTGGATATATTGCAACCGCATCCTACGATGCATGCCCCAGCGTTTTTGCTGGGAAGGCCTTCTACTCCACTCCCACGCACCCCGTCTCCCTCACTTTCATCGGAATTCGATGCGGACCTCATCGAGCAATTTCCACTTCCAACCCGTCTGCGGTGCTTATCTGAAAACGTCCTTCCCGAACCACGAGGTCGTCCTCCTCCCTCCCCTCCTCCCTCTATCGCCGCCTCCCCCTCTGCATCTGCCCCTGCCTCCGCCTACTTTTCGGTACCGTGGTCTGTCTACGGAGCGACAGTTGCCACTGCAGCCATATCCCCATCCCCATCTCCATCCCCATCCCCACGACCAGCATCACACTCTGATGGTAGTTATGTACAGCCGCGCGAACCGTCCCCTCTCCTGTCTCCTCCGACAGGCCAACCCCCTGCACACCGGTTCAAGTTCCATCCACTGGCCGTATTCGGCTTGTCCAAAGCTGCCAGACAGTCGAACCCGCAACTCTCGGAAGCTTTAGCGCGGCCAGAAACAGGAGAGAGGCGACAACAGTTGTGGTTGGAGAGGGGGTTACGGGCTACTCGGGAAAACGGAATGGGAGAGAGCGCTCGTCAAAGTTCAGCGCAGGACAAGGTAAAGGAAATAGTCCAGACACGCGTAACGGCCTTGCTCCAGGGTAGACTGCCGCCCGGCGAGGACAGAATGTCGACACTCTCGGCTTGCGCTCGGGCATGCGAGAGAGGAGGCCTGGATTTCTCCACCGTCTTACAGGAAACATCGATCGATGGACACCCCCCGATCTATTGGGCCATCATCAACAGAGACGTAGTGTCCGGAAGCCATGGTTTGGAACCTGGCTCCCTTGTAGCCACTATATTAGCCGCCTGCCGACCTCTTAGCCCAGCCTCCCTCGCAGCTATCCGTGTTGCATGCACGATGTCATCCGATAACGTTCTTCTCCAGGAGCTATTCCGGTTTATTCCTCCCCTCTCACATATTTCCACGAGGGACGCGTTATTGCTGAGTCCTGCCAATGAAGAAGATCGCGTTGACGTCGATGAGAAGCGAAATGGGACAGGATCGTGGGCGGCACTCATCAAGATCCCCCGGTTCCGATTGCGCATGCGGGTTTGCGGTTCCGTTTCAGTTGAGTTTATTGCATCCGGTGTGTTTTGCTTCCTACTTGCCTATCTCGTCACGTTAACGCTTTTTCCAGGAAGGATGTGGATTCTCACGTTTTCAACTGTAACTAAGGTCTTACCGGGCGGCCGAACCGAAAACAGGTGGTATCTGTCTCTCGAATTAGAAGCACAATCGCCACCAACAGCGGTCAATGCAACTTTCCTCATCTTAGGGACTCCCGGGGCAACGGGAGACAACTATTCTGAGGAACTTGCTAGATCCATCCAACTCTGTCCTCCCATGACCGAGCTATCCTCGGGGTATGATAAAGGGATCAACATCCGAGTCGACGATGGTCCGATAGGTCCATATTTGCTCAACGAGTTCGTCGGAATCATACATGCTGCTACGAACGCTAACCAACCCATAAATCAATTTCTAGATCATCGCTCCTCGTCGATTCAAATAGGGCCCTTTACGCAAAGTTGACCCAGTCAACAGTCCCCACGCTGGTCGCAGATACATCGAGTGGTTCTTCTTATTCGGTAGAACCACAGACGCCTAGCTCGGATATAACGTATATCCCTGCGTATCACCATCCTCCACCGCCTCCCAACCCTCCGCCTTCACTGAAATTTCTACCCCCCGCGCGTCCTCGGTCATCCGCGGGTTCTCCACCGCCCGAGAAAAAGAAGAAGAAAAAGAAGAAACAAAATGAGTACCAGGTGTCGTTACGGAGGGGTGGTCGGTAGCGCCGCGTAGAACGCGAACCTACAGTACCTGCTTACGTATCCGAAGGCCAGGGGGTTGTGTGCCTGCCTGCTAAAGTCCATGAAATGCGTTGGCTCGAGATAATACAGCGTCCTTTTTTTCTTCTTTACACTAATAATCGGGGGTAGGGGAGCCGTCATGTGGCGCCACATTGTAATTCGCGTAATGTATCGATTTTGACGACGGTGACAGACAAGTAATGTAATTTGATTGAGCCCATATTTGTCGGAGCCAGTCATGTACAGAACTGTATCTCACTGTGGCCCACTGGCACTAATAGCTTTCTACTAGGTAAGATGGGTATATCATTTACGGGTTTATTTTTATTGGCTACCGCCAGGTTCTGATTAGATGTTCGGTTCTTGTCCAATACCATATTTGTCGCTCTTCCTTATCGCCCTATCCTTATCATTCGGGTGTGTCATGTCCAATTCGTGGCCAATCCTGGGAACGCCAATCCTGGGAAACCCCAGCGCTGCTTTCCCTCCCGCGATGATATTTAAGCCTGCCTTGGCAGAGCTTGGCCATGCACCGGAAAAGCATGATGCTCACGATCGATGCCCATGGGGAAGCCGTACCTCGCTACCTCTGCTTCTCCAGCCTCTTCCGGCATCTTGTTTACTCGCACAACGGTCCGTCCCCCGTGCCTGGCAAATACCGGGTAAATATGCAGATCCACGAGATCTTCACACGCGCTCCCACACCGACCGAGGGGCCCGAGGTTCCGGGAACCTGAAGTGAGTTAGATCCAGCACGAGCTACTGTACGTGTGACGTATTTTTGCTACTCAGAGATGGCAATAAAAATCTCTTGAAGAAATTGTAGATATGGGTCATATCTTCCATCTTTAAGCCATGAACGGATTTTATTGAGGTGTGGCAAAGGAGTAGCCGGAGGGAGCGTTAAGTAAACCGTGCTGGATCTTCGTGAGAGCCTATCCTATTAATTTAATTTTTTTTGGAGAGCGCTTTATTTGGTAATCCTGTACACTAACTACCTAAATAAATGCCGAGTACCCCGGGTGAAGACTGGAGCAGGCGAAAATGCCTTTACCAAGGCCTTTACGCAAGGCCTTACGCAACACCCCTGGTACAGTTAGTGTGGGACTCAAGTGATGTACCTGGTTGTTGGTAAGCTCTAATACCCACTCTGATGTGTCATGGCTTGGCTCTGTGATTGAGAGGTTTTGTTTGGGAATTGGGATGGGGAGGATGCAACGTCGTGTGTTTACTGGTCTTGTAGGTCCCCACGCCCAGATGGTAATTTGTAGTACTCATACTGTTTGATAACATGCACAACTCGTGTTTATGTTCAATTGAGTGAGTATCAGCGGGTGTTCAGGCCTTCAGGCCTTTTAGGTGTGGCGTAGTTGGTCACGGTATTCCTCCTTGCCCCTTCGTGGGAAAACCCTCCCATGGTGGTGGTTTCAGTTCCTATAACGTACACCCATTGGGCCATTGCCTCAGGCTGTTTGACAGTCATTTACACTGTATTGTCGGACATCGTTATCGTGTCGTGCTTCTCGTCGGAGCACTGGCAGGCCAGGAGTGAGAGAAGACACTTAGTGCCTGGGGAGGACCTCAATAAGATACTATGAGAGAACTTCAAAGTACAGTATGTGGGAGGAGTCCCTTCCATTCCCTGGTCGTGCAGTCACCCGTGACAATCCTCTGTTTGACCTTGCTACTTTCGAACGCCGAGTGCCTCGCCCCTTCGGGGTTCTTTCATTTTGAATTTTTGACACAGGTACCGGTCCCGAGTCTTCCCTTCATCGTTGGCAGGCGCACTCCGTGTCCACCCGTGCTGTCAAGACAAAACGAGAGTGATGACGAGAAGGAGTTCTCGGTGCGGACTAACTTACTGGCAGACGATGCTTACTGGCACGAGCCGCATGACTAGGAATTCGTCTTGTACTCGTTCTGGCAGCTCATGCGTCTAGGAAGTGCTTGTACGCTTGCTTTGGCAATCAACCCCTGCTGGCGGCCAGGTACTACAGTTGCAGGG
Source organism: Russula olivacea (assembly GCA_963926505.1). Taxonomy (NCBI): domain Eukaryota; kingdom Fungi; phylum Basidiomycota; class Agaricomycetes; order Russulales; family Russulaceae; genus Russula; species Russula olivacea. The sequence continues at coordinate 2,991,349 of OZ004884.1, forward strand.
CTTCTACCACGACAGACGTACGAGATAAGCACCTCGTTTCATCTGGGCTGTTCTGTAGTAGGTTCGGCACTAATGTTTGTTGTCTAAAGCCACATGTCAAATTAACGTAGCTCCACAGCGTTTGTGGCGCACGGCACACCTATCCGGTCTTGCGCGATTTTGGCCACGATGTCACGGTCGTGCACGTATCCAAGGACTCTTGGCAATTGGCATTTCAACTTGTCCGTCAGTCGCGCGGTGCCGAGGCCGTTTCTTTGCTTTATTTCGTCTTGATTTCATTATGCTTTGACGGCTACTATATCATACTAGTACCGGACCGGATATGGTGCCTCAATTTCTCTGTGGCCACGAATGCGTTGCTAGGTATTACCGTGCCCTGTATTATCACATTTTGAGCTCGGTAAGCACGCTTGCCAGTGTCAATGAGAGAGTCCAGTTGACGCGCAACTCCCGAGTCCTCACCAAGGCCGCCAATTCGCGTGCCGACGGTGTAACGTAGGCAGTTACGACAAAATCAGTTTCGTTCTGGAAAACAAAACATTACGGCTACAGACCTTCAAAACAAGCGCTGCAGCATATTTGCAATTTTCAAGTTCCGGCCGACATCACTGGAATCCATCCTCCCTTCATTCGCCTGCGTGCTTTGACGGCCCATCGCGCACTTCAAGCCAGGCTTGCCAGGCCAGCCCCCCTAGATCCCCACTGTGCTCATTACTAGGCACGCCGCGTGTGACGACGGGATTACAGTACAGTAACTTACAGTACTCGTATATCCAGTTTGTACCTGGTGTATCATTCGGTCTTGCCACTTGCCGTAAGTCATGGTGATGTGATTCACATAGACTATACTGTACAAAGGAAACAAAAGTATCATCCCCGTTGCGCTACCCACGCTCAACACCGTCGTATAGTCGAATATATCGAAGACGAGCTAAAGGACGTAAATTCAGGTACAACTAAGACCCTCGCTCTCATCACCAAAAAAGCTATCTTGTATAGTAGCTTGCCCTGAAAACTTTCTATGATTCTTGTGTTTTGCTTTCTTCCGGTCTTTCTCAGTTGGGTTGGAATGCTTATCAGGGTGATTTGCAGCCTTGTCTGGTCTTCGTTTCGTGGGTATTTCTGAGAAGCGCGTATTAGGTGACTCCCCAACCTCAGAATCCTCATTCTCCGTGTCATCTTCAAAGAAATCGTCCGGTGCATCCACGTCTTGTCTTGCCATGACTTCTTCATCCACTGCAACGCTTCTCTTGCTCTTATCGATTGAGCCTACCCACTGCTGGGTCACGCTCTTTTGTACAGATTGCCTGTGCTCCAGTGTCTCCGGCTCGCCACTCATCTCCCCAGCGCGCATCCTTTCACGCACCCATTCCCGGAGCTTTTCACGCTTCTCATCCGTAACACTTGCGCTGGCTCCTGAATGGACGGAAGCTGCACCGCACTCTCCACTCCGGACTTCAGGAGGGTAGAGTGAGATGTACTTCTCCAATTTTGGGTAGTTCTGGTAAAAGGCACTTGTAAAAAAGCCAACTGCACAGCATTCGAGAAATGTACCATGACGTAGTTTAGATCCACTCTTAAATCAAACAGTTCTGCCTTGAGAGCTTTCCGAACTTTAGATGAGATCTTTTCGTCCTTGAGCTGCATTTTTGTCCGCCTGATCTTACGCAGGAGTTTCTGACGATCTGATCCTCGTTTGAGAACGCGCCAAGGAGATATGAAGTACAATACGCACCAAAAAACTTGACCTTATGATACCGAGTTGCCAGAGCGCGTTCCTTATTCGCCTTTTCTGCCACTACAAGATCTCCTTCGAGAGCTTTCAGTTTACGCTCCGCTTCGATGCGTACATCAGCTCCGAGGCCCTCCTGTTGCATGTGAGTGCATATAAGGTCTCGCAAAGATCCATGACCACTGCACCTTGGCGAGGAAACGCCGAGTCTGCCTGAGCGCGGACTTGATTTTCGATACGCCTAGAGGCGCGCCTTCTTTCAGCCTCTCATTGTTTCTTCCCTTCTTACGTCCTTGTTTCGTTGTTGAAGAACCAACGTTTTGAGACTGTTTGGTGCGAATTGGAGGCATAGTCGAAGCTGGGTCGAACCGGACCGGCCACACCGGGATTTTATCGTCCACACCCGTGATCGCAAAATTGTTGAACCAGTCCGGACTTGGGCTGTCGCTTCGGTTCTTTGCTCGTAGTGCACTTCATTGGCACTGTCATGAAGAATATCGCGATTTCTGGAATATGGCTCTCCGACATTCCATGTGGCAATATCGCCACGACCATTGTTGATGTTGATAGGGCTTGCCTATGGATAGCTTCGGAGCGGTTGAACGCTGACGCAGACACCGAGATAGATATCTATAAAAAGGCACTTCCGGGCGATTCATATGAGGTAGAAGATGTGAGTCCTCCGTTCAAGGACCCGAGGCCACGGATACGACACAAATTCACTGTCACCACAGGTAGCGCCTACGGAACTCGTCGCAAAGCTTGTATCACCTACAAGTCGGCTCGTTCCAGAGTCCTTTTCACAAGTGGTTTCTCTCAGGAGCGTTGCTAGTGAAGAGTCGCTTGTTATCATCATGCGCGGAGGAGACGTCTCATCGATGAAACTGGGAGACCGTGATGTGCAGGCAAGTTCAAAACGCTTTATCTACACTCATACATCGCATGTTGACGAGTTAGATCACTTCTTCACTCAGTTCGAGACTATTGGCTCCTTTGAAGATGGGATACAGGCGGCTGCATGGAGTCCAGATGATTCGCTGCTCATCCTTGTTACGGGTGAGTCTCCTGTATCACTGCATACAGCTGGCATGCTAATTTAATATAGGGGAGGGCAAGTTGATTGTCATGACGTCATCTTTCGATGTTCTCCACGAGTCCGCCTTGCATACCGATGAGTTTGGCGAAGGTAGCTTTAACTCAGTTGCTTAGCTTGCTGTCACTAAAGGATGATAGACGCGCCGATTAACGTTGGATGGGGCTCCAAACAAACCCAGTTCCACGGATCGCTTGGCAAGACTGCTGCTCAGGCGCCCGTGGCCTCTTCGCTGTCATCCGTCGGTCTCTCACCTGACGACGATCTTCTCACTCGCATTTCTTGGCGTGGCGATGGCGCCCTTTTCGTCGTTTCCGCCGTCTCGCCGGTCCCATCGGACGCCACATCGCGTCGCCGGCGCGTGCTCCGCGTGTACGACCGCGACGGCGTGTTGCAGGCGACCGCCGAACCGGTGCCAGGGCTGGAGCACCCACTGTCTTGGCGTCCATCGGGCAACCTTATTGTCGGTGTGCAGCGTTTTGGGACCTTCCCTGGCGGAGGGAAAGGCCGCGAGGGAAGACACGATGTTGTATTCTTCGAGAAGAATGGACTGAGACATGGAGAGTTTGGTCTGCGACACGGGATGCTTGGTGTTGGGCCATCCGACTCAAAGGAGAGGAAATGGGGCTACAAGGTAAAGGAGGTCTGCTGGAATGCTGACTCAAATGTGCTTTTGGTGTGGATCGAGGAGGATGACGGCGACACTGGTAAGTACGATTGATGTGCTTCAAGGACAACCCTTATGCGTTTAGTTCAACTCTGGACGACTGGGAATTACCACTGGTGCGGTTCATGTTTAGATTCGCACTGATTGGAATTCTGATGCTCTAAATAGGTATCTCAAGCAAGAGATTGCGGCACCCTCTTCAGAAGGTGGAAGGTACACCTCGGTCACTTGGCATCCCGAGAATTCCCTCCAGATTCTACTCACTACAAAAAGTTGGTCAACTTTGTCCATTTTTGAAAGTGGCCACTTCGTTTACGCTTTGATATCAGCTAAAGTTATCTCGTATTGGTGTCGCTGGGAAACTTGTACTGCTATGGCAAGAGCTCCTAATGACACAGGGACAGTTGCCGTTGTAGATGGATGTGAGCCACTTCTATTTCTTCTTGTGAACCGCATTCGTAACTTCTACCATAGCTTCTATCTTTCTCACGACTTTCAGGGTGCAAAACGTCCCGCCTCCCATGTCTTCCTATAAGCTCACGCTTCGGCGCTCCCCGTCGGTACCTCTCCGAACTCCTCGGACTCCCTGTTACGTCACATTTTCGCCAACAGAAGACATGCTAGCCGCCCTATGGGAAACAGGGTACGTCGAATTGTGGGACCTACACACTAGACTTGAGATCAGGCGCGGTCCCGTCATGACACCTGAGCTTATTCGGAGCGGACCGCTCTTCCGTGGCGCAGTATTCCGGGAAATAGCTGTTTCTACGAACGCTTCTGGGGGTGCTACAGCGCGTTTTGCAGCCTTTGGCTTCGAGAGCAACGGAAGAGACGTTCTCCAAGTCCTTGACGTCGAGCAGGAGACTGTCAGTGCTCTAGAGGTCCCGAGTCTTGAGTCATTGGGATGGCGCCTAGCTCTTACCCGTGGCCCAGTGTCCCTCCATCGTAATGGCAAGGTGTTCGAATGTACGCTAGTACCTGTTCCTGCTGTGCCTCTAATTCTTGACATTCTATCAGATGATATTGATTCCAGACGGTTTATTCCTTGTGTCGATTTTGGGAAAGCCTGCGATGTCGTAAGGGTGATCGATAACTCGCAATCCTCGACCTCGCACGCAACGTCCCTTTTTCTTGGCCTCACGTGCTCTGGGACCTTATTCTCGGCTCCGTTATCTTCCCCTTACCTGGTCCTCGCACAGAATGCAAATTCCATGACTGTATCGGGCGACCTCGTCGTGTACGTCACTTCGGCACACGAGGCACATTTTATTCCCACGACTCTTCTTGCAGCCGCAGACGGAGGCACGGATGTAGGCAGTGAACGGCGTCGTGTTGAAAGGGGCTCACGAATTGTTACTTCCATTCCGAGCGCTATGAGTTTGGTTCTGCAAATGCCGCGCGGGAACCTCGAAACTGTGAGCCCTCGTCCGATGGTCATGGCGGCCATTCATGCAGATACCGATGCGTGAGTATTCTCCCCACTTCGTGACAAGGCTTCGCTTATGGGTAACAACAAGAGGGAACTACCGCAAGGCATTCTTGACGTGCAGAAAGTACCGCATTGATCTCAATGTCATCGTAGACAGAGACCCAAAGCTGTTCACAGAGCGCCTGTCATCCTTCATTGAACAAGTCTACGATGTAGACTACATTAACCTTTTCCTGACAAACCTTGGGTCTGTAGCTTTTCTGGACCTACCTACTGGGCTACTGATTAGGGTTCGTTCACAGGCAGAGTTCGCAGCCACCAGAGGTAATATCTGAGCTCTGTGATGCCGTGAGGGAACGACTCGAAGGGCAAGACATAGAAAAGTACATCAACTCGATCTTGACTGCATATGTTGTAAAGCGTCCTCCGGACCTCGAGGCTGGACTTCGCGTTCTTTTGCAACTCCGAGGTAATGAGGCCGTTTATTTATTGATGCTGAAACCTAACAGCGCATCTCCGAATAGAGCGTGTACCAACTGCGGTTGAGGAAGCTGTCAAATATATAATTTTTCTGGTTGATGCGGATACGCTGTTTGACGTCGCCCTGGGAATGTACGATTTCTCGCTGGTACTCTTGATTGCGCAGCATGCCCAAAAGGTCCTTCCTGCGTGTCCCAACATTTTATGAAATATTATGCTAATATTATCTGTTAGGATCCTCGAGAATACCTCCCTTTCCTACGCGAACTCCGTGCTTTAGAGAAGTATTACCAGCGATTCCGCATTGATGATCACCTCAGACGATACAAAAGTGCTCTGCAAAATCTCAGTCTTGCAGGTATAGTAAACCGATGTAATTTCGTTCGCACTCTAATATGATGATGTACTTCAGGCCCGGAGCACTTTGACGACCTGAAGGCGTATGTAGAAAAGCACCAACTCTACGAAGCGGCTCTGGAAACATATCGTGACTCTGATAAACTTCCGGTGCGTGTAGTGTGTTTAGATCAATCGCTTTAATTCACAAACACCTCTCAGGAAATCCTGAGCTTGTACGGAGAATGGCTTTTCGAGCGTCGTGAATTTGACCAATCCGCATTAGGTAGGGGGGATATTATGGCCCCTCATCTCTGCTCACTGATGGGATGTAGTATTTTTGGACGCGAAGAAACCACAGAAAGCAATGCTTGCATACGAAAAGGCGCTGTTATGGCGAGAACTCTTCGAGCTCGCGCAGCTTCAGAAGGCCGATCAAGAAGAAATTGTTGCGATGGCATATCGTGTGGCTGGTATGCACTTCTTCCACAATTGGCCATCTTAGCACTAACAGTAGCTTTACAGAGGATCTGGGCTCGAAGAAGCGCTACACAGAAGCGGGTCAAGTGCTTCTGGATTATGCCGAGGATGTCCGCGAAGCCGTCATCATCCTCGTCCAGGGAAATCATTTCTCGGAAGCGCGTCGTATCGTGAGTTGAAGTAACAATCTTCCATCATATTTATATAGCGTGGATCTTCAGATAACCCTCAATGAACACTACGAGCTCCTCGAGGAAATCATCGACCCTGCAGTCCTCGAAGCACGGAACCAAATTACGGAAGATCTGACCGAGATGCGTGAGCAGCTCCAAAAGCAAGTCGCGCGTCTGCGCGAGCTACGCATAAAAAAAGTCGAAGAGCCAGGTTTGCTCATTATCCTCCACCTACTTACCCTTGCCTCAACCAGAGACACTCATGCTCTTTGATACCAGGGGAGTTCTATGGCGTTGAAGACCTCGTTGTACAAAATGTGGACGTAATGACCGATGCCTCTGCCTTTACCGCCTTTACACGGTACACCAAAGCACCGACTACCTCTGCCGTATCGCGCATGACGAAACGCAGCTCGCGCTCAAAGCGCAAGATGGAACGCAAAGTGGGCTCGGGGCGCAAGGGCACTGTTGACGAAGAGGAGTACTTGCTCAAATCTCTCGTAAAGCTCGCAGGCAGACTCGTTACTGCTCAAGGTGCGTGTCCGAATTTTCTCCTTTTCCCCCCAAACGGCAGAGCGGAGAGTGTTGAAATGAGATGCTATGGCTCGGTGCCATTAGACGAGACCGCTGCGCTGGTGCCGCATCTGCTACGGTTTACCCCTTCGCATAGGACTGCCGCTCGCGAGCTGCAGAATGAGGTGGCAGCAATTTCGCGCGAGATGACCGAGGCGTTCGATGAGGTGTGGCCTTCTTCAACCGAAGACACAGAGACGCTTGCAGAACCTGCGGACAGTTGGGCCGCGCGTATGGCAGAGCGAGAGAAAGAACGCGAGCGCGCCATCAAGGCGATAATCAAGCCAGAGTTGCGCACAGCCAGCTCGTGGCGCACGAGGCTTCTCGATGCCCCTGTGACAACTGGTTGAGAACTTGAATGGTGCGGTATTGTGACTAGTCATGTAAGAAGTTTATGACACGATCATGTAATTATTCGCTGTGCTCCGAGTCGGCCACGTGTAGGTTCTGAAAGATTGAAACCGAATGATTTGTCAAGTTCTGATGTCACCTTACAAGGTTCCATTACATCGGATTCTGTCTCATTGTTCAATCATCGTTGGGTGTAGCTGAGATGGGACCGCGAATGGGAAGTGCCTTGCCGTGGTGGCAATGAACTGCTCACAGATCGAAGGCATGGTTTATCCATCCCTCTCATCAATGCGGTTGACGCACTTGCCATTTCCTTTTTCCTTTGCTTCCTTGTTGTCTTCCGCAACCACAGAAGACGAGAAGGGTTCCCCTATCCACCTGGAGCGCATATCGGCCTATAATCGGGAATTTACTTGATGTCCCGAAGGACCCGCCTTGGATGGTGGACTCTGATATGTCCAGGAAATATCGTAGGCATAGCATTCTCGGGGCACAGGTTCACTCCAGCTGAAAAGCGCGTCCGTAGTCTATTGTATAAATATTTGCACCCTCTGTGTTTATTTGGGAAATGTCACGCTGTCAGGACTGACGGGACATTCTCATGGCAACTTTTAGCCCTGGCTGAAGCCATTTGATCCCATATGTTCACGGTATCATGCAGCCACAGGATTCATATCACTCATGAGGTGCATAGTTAGGTTATCAGCAATTACACTTGTGGTGAGAGGACACACTGAGAGGCCACGACACATTCGGTTCGGGTTCGGAGACTTCGGACCGGTTCAGAACCTAACCGGGGCCCTAACGATCCGGGAACCGGAATTGATCCGGTCCGGTCCAAGTCCGGTCCGAACCGTGGTTCTGACCGCGGCATCACCCCTTTGCTCCTTTGCTTAAGACTGCCGCTTGCGAGCTGCAGAACGAGGTTCTAACATTTCCGCGAGATGACAGAGGTGTGGCCTGCATCAACCAGATGCAGAGATAGCGGCAGAAACTGCGGCAGAGCGAGATGGCCCCCCATCAAGGCGGCGAATCGGCGATTACAGTAGTACCGCGGCTGAATCGCGTGGTACGTAGCTTCGAACGTAGCTTCGAATCTGTGACGCGTAATCGTTTACCATAAGCGTCATTTTACTTTAATTCCACCACATCAGATGATGAGTTCGCGAATAGGAAGCACATTCACCCCGTGGCAATAGACCGCCACACACAGAGCGAAGGCGTATAAGTTCATCCGGGCCCCAAAGCACCCAGTCCGAGTCCTATCATGCAATTTTCCCTCATCAATGCGGTTGATGCCCTTGCCATCTCTCTTTTTCTTTACCTCCTTGTTGTCTTCAGCGACCATAGAAGACGAGGAGGGCTCCCTTATCCACCTGGCCCACCACCCTGGCCTATAATTGGGAACTTACTCGATGTCCCGAAGAATGCGCCTTGGATTGCGTACTCTGTCATGTCCAAGAAATACGGTAGGCGTATCATTCTCGGGAACTGGCTTGCCCTGGCTGAAACGTGCGTCCCAAGGCGATGTTATTTGTCTTCGCATTTTTTCTCAGGTCGTCGTCGTCTTGTGTTCGGTATCAGCCGTTAAGGATCTCCTTGAGAAGCGCGGGGAAATATACTCGGATAGGCCTCACTTACCGGTCACAGAAATGTTCGTTCTGCAACGTTTTTCTCACAACGAGCCGTCATGTTGATAATCCTCCATTCTTTAGTACGGATTTCGATTGGCCACTGTTCTTTATCGAAGTAAATGAGACCTGGATTAACGGAAGAAAGTTATTAAGTCGCAGTCTTCGACCTGGTGCAATAATATCGTATCGGCAAATGATGCAGGAAAAGACCCGTGAATTTCTCGCACAGCTTCGTACAAACCCGAAGAAATTCCGACACCATGTCGGACGGTCAGTTAGCCTTCCACCTTATATCGCATAACTATTGAAGGCCAGGCAGCCTTCAGGGGAAACTCATCATGTCACTCACGTATGGCTACGACTTGAAAGATGACGACAAAATCTTAGAAGCGCCGAATGGGGCAGCTGAAACACTGTCACCACTCCTCCTACCCGGAGGAGCACTGGTAAATCACCTTCCATTCTGTGCGATTTCCAATTTTGTCCCCCCCATAATAGCCTTACAGCTGTGTTTAGTGCGGCACATTCCTTCATGGGTCCCATTTCTCAGCTACGAACCATTGGCGCAGACAGTTAGGAAGCTTAGTGAGAGGATAAGGAATGAGCCTATCGATTTTGTGAAGAATGCTCTGGTGTGTGGTAATTGTGCCCCTGTTATTCTCGTTCCCTGACACTATATGCCCATAGCATGATGGCACCGCAGTGCATTCATTGGCGGGTGAGCATCTACAGGAATTAGACAGCTTGGTTGGCTCGGAACGTCAAAAACAGGAGGAGATTATTAAGGAAGTCATGGGATCAATGTATCAGGGTGAGACATCATATTCGTGAATCGGGCAATCAGCACTTACAAGACCTCATTTAGCCGGTTTTGAGACTGTGCGTGTTTCTCGATAATCCCTTACCTTCTTACTGACTCCTATATAATTGAGACTGCATCCTCGATTACCTCTCTCTTTCTGGTCCTAGTCCTTTTCCCGCAGGTACAAAGACGAGCGCAGGCAGAACTCGATCTTGTAATTGGGAGAGACCGGTTACCTACGTTTGACGATAGGCCGCGTCTTCCGTACGTTGAAGCCTTGTGTAAAGAGTTGATGAGATGGCATCCGGTTTTGCCTCTGGGTAAGATTCGGAAGAGTCGCGAGAATCGGGTTGGTTGAATGACTGATGACTTTTAGCTCTTCCCCATTTATTAACTAGGGATGATGTTTACAGAGGCTTCTTGATTCCGAAAGGTCAGACTGCATTTTGCTTTTCGAGACATTGCCGTTAATTATTTGGACTAAAGGGACTACGATACTAGCCGACGCATGGTATGTCGGTGTCTAAGCATTCGGGTGTCTGTCTGAGGTGTTTCAGGGCGATCCTACACGACCCAGAGGTCTACCCGGACCCAGAGGAATTCAAACCCGAGCGTTTTCTCAATGAAGATGGGAGTGTCCGAGACGATCCAATTATCTCTTTTGTGTTTGGCTTTGGCAAAAGGATCTGTCCTGGACGTCACTTTGTCGATGCTACAATCTTCATTGTTATCTCGTCGGTGCTCTCCGTATTCAAAGTGACAAAAGCAAAAGATGAGAATGGACACGAAATTCCTGTCAAGGCCGCGGTGACTGCCGATCGCGGGGTCGTCATGTGAGTCCTGGTGATTGCCCATAACCACTTCTTGAAGCTGAGAGCCCGATTTTCAAGACATCCCGAGAAGTTTGAGTGCTCAATTCTTCCAAGGGATAAAGTTGCCGAGGATTTGGTTTCGGCAGCTAGTTTGTCTTGAGGTATCTAACGGAAAATGGACGATGGAATTCGGACGGGTTTGGGATTTGGACTGGCCCTCCGTTTGCACTGACGCCATTAGAAAAGATGTACCTTAAAGATGTACTTTAACACTCAAAGGCAAGCATTTACGAGGTTTCGAGCTCTCGATCATACATTTCATTCTGCTATCCTTGAGAGGCTATTGGCTGTGCTATATTTATCTTATCCTGCTCTGGCCCTCATTTCCGCTCCACCTCCGAACCCCAGCATCAACTCCCGCTGCGACATATGACTGTAGCTCGTCCATCACTGTTCCTCGGGGTTAAGTGTCCGATTCTCAAGACATCTGGAGAAGTTTGAATGTTCTTTCCTGCCAAGGGATCAAGTTGCGGGAAGATTTGATTTCGGCGAACACTTTGTCTTGAGAGATCTGATAGAATATGGACGATAGACTCGGACCTCAATTTCGAACGCGTTTCAGTTTTTCTTCTGACTCTCGGTTGCGCTGACACTTTTTAAGTAGGATGTATTGTACACTCAAAGGCAAGCATGCATGAGTCTGAGCGTCCAGCTCGATCATGCATACCATTATGTTATCCTCTAACCTTCCCATGGGCTTGAGAGGCTGTTTCCGCGTTGGATGTCATCTTCCTTACCTGCCCGACCCTTGTTTCCGCTTCATCTTCGAGCCCTGGCGTCAACTCCCGCTGAGACATGCGGCAGCCACTGCTGCGGTTCACTTCTTTGCAGGCCGCCGCTTGCGAGCTGTAAAACGAAGAGGCGGGGTGTTTGCACCGAGGTGTTTGGTAAGTTTGACAGCCATCAACCAAAGAAGCCGAGATGGCGTCGGCGGACTCGATGCCGCAGTAGAGCCTCCGGACAACCTCCGGACAGTTGGGACATGCGGATGGAAAATGGAAGAGCGAAAGAATGTAAGCGTGCCATCAAGGCGATTACCGAGCGGTCCGAGCCAGAGTAACAGCACGTGTGTTGTCCAAGGCTACTCGACACCGCTGCGGCCGCTGTGACAACTACTTGTCCAGCAGAAGGCCTGAATGATGCGGTTTTTAAACACTCATGTAAGACGTTTGTGTAGTTACTCACAGTAATCTCAGGTTAACACGAGAACCTACTGTAAAGAACTTATGACCCGTCATATTCAAGTTGTTCGTGGCGGGAGCTGAGATAGAGCGCGTTGGCCACCGCAAACCTCCGGGTCTCTGTTTCCAATCCCCGCCTTCCGCCTCTCTCGTTTGCTAGTTTTCTTCTTTTCCTCACCCTCTAGACCTTAGAACAGTTGCAAACACCTTGAGCGTCCCCATCAGCCTTCCTTATTCTCACCCATCGAATTCGGAGCCTATCCTAACTGGTTATTGTCTCCGCAATCCCAGACCCCGTCCGGAGTTCGACCGAAGTCGCCCAGCAGCCCAGTTGTCTCGCCTACCCTCACGGCTTACATGTCTTCACTTGATGTTCTGGCCAAGCCAGAAAGCGAACTGCGCTTTGCCCATCCTGTACATCTATTTTTGTCGTCTCCCCAGTACGTCTGCTAAGAATTGTGCTCTTGGTATGACGCGGTCCCTTCATCAGTAACTAAAGAAGAATGATTGACACCGAATTTTATGGTAAGTTCTCATGTCATTTTACATGATTCCACTACATCGGATTATACCCCATTTTCTTCGGCGTAAGTAACCTGACTTCGCAAATGAAAGCATCCTTGGCACCCCGTAGCAATGGGCTGCACACTGAGATAGATGTGATCCGTCCTTGGGTGGATTCGGATTGAGTGGCATTCCAGCATATATAAGTCCTTTGGTTATGGCTCCACATATTTCCCCATAATCAGCCAGTCCTGCCGGTATCATGCAGTTCCTTCTTATCAACGTCATCGACTGTCTGGCTATCTCCCTTTCCCTTTACCTCCTTGCTGTCTTTCGCGACCATAGAAGACGACGAGGGGTCCCTTATCCACTAGGGCCGCCATCATGGCCTATAATTGGGAATCTACTCGATGTCTTAAAAGCGAGAAAGGCACCTTGGATTGCATATGCAGAGATGTCCAAGAAATACGGTAGGCGTAACATTCTCATAACATAGGTTCACTCTGGCTGAAGCCTGCATTCCAAGGCGATGTTACCTGTCTTCACGTCTTTTCAGAGGTCGTCGTCATTTTGTGTTCGTTATCAGCTGTCAAGGATTTTCTTGAAAAGCGCGCGGAAATCTATTCAGAAAGGCCTTCCTGGCCAATCCTGGAAATGTACATCAAGTAACATTTTATATCCCTATCGGCCGCCATATTGACAGTCCTAATTCTCTAGGATAGATTCCAGCTGGGCCATATTCCTAATCGGAACGAATGATACTTGGCGCAAGGGACGGAGGCTATTAGATCGCGGCCTTCGACCTGGTGCGACGATGACATATCGACACGTGATGGAGGAAAAAACGCGTGAGTTCCTTGCGCGACTTTCCGCAACCCCAAAAAACTTCCATTCCCATCTCAAACTGTCAGTCAGCCGTCTTCCCAATATCGTACGACTGTTGACGGCCAGACAGCCTTCAGGGAAAATTTATCTTGTCTATCACATATGGATATGACCTGAAGGATGGTGACAAAATCTTAGAACCGCTAGAGTGGGGAGCTGAAACACTGTCACCGCTCGTCCTACCTGGAGCAGCACTAGTAAATCATCTACCATTCTGTATGGTTTCTGATTTTGTCCCTGCAATACTGGTAGCGTCTCACGGTCGTTTCAGTGCGGCACATTCCTTCGTGGGTTCCATACTTCAGCTACAAACCTTTGGCACAAATGGGTAAGAAAGTGAATGAGAGGGTAAGGAATGAACCTATCGATTTTGTGAAGGATGCCCTGGTGTGTGGTGATCATTTTTTTTAGCATAATAGTATCCATGTTGATCGACACTGCATTTCACAGCGTAATGGCACCGCAGTGCAGTCGCTGGCGAGCGAGCATCTGCAGGAGTTAGAGAGCCTGGTTGGCTCGGAACATCAAAAGCAGGAGGAGATTATTAAGGTAGCCATGGGATCGATGTATTCAGGTGAAGCTTTATATTCGTGGGTTCGGTACATGACATTTACAATACCTCTTTTCAGCCGGTTTAGACACAGTACGTATTTATATATACTCCCGCACGCTTCTTACTGACTCTGACATTCGAGAGTGTCTCGTCGATGTACTCCCTCTTTCTAGCCCTAGTCCTATTCCCCCAGGTACAAAGACGAGCGCAAGCCGAACTTGATGTTGTAGTCGGAAGAGACCGGTTACCTACATTCGATGACAGACCACATCTTCCTTATATTGAAGCATTTTGCAAAGAGTTGACGAGATGGCAAATGCCGTTTCCCACAGGTACGATCCATAGTTTCCATCTGTCTCGAAAATCGACATGACAGGACAATGACTTTCAGGCGTTCCCCGTTCGTCATGTAGAGATGACGTGTACAAAGGGTTTTTCATTCCGAAAGGTTAGATTTTTTTAATTTTATATTTAACTTTTTGACTTTGCCTTTAATAACAATAATCTGGTAGGATCTACAATACTAATAAACGCATGGTATGTCGGTTGTCTATTCATACGAATATCAATACGAGATTTCTTAGGGCGATCCTACACGACCCAGAAGTCTACCCGGACCCAGAGGAATTCAAGCCCGAGCGTTTTCTCAATCCAGATGGGACCGTCCGAGACGACCCGACACTCTCATTGGCATTTGGGGCCGGCAAAAGGATCTGTCCTGGACGTCACTTGGTCGATGCTACGATTTTCATTGTTACCTCGTCAGTCCTCTCCGTATTCAACGTAACAAAAGCAAAAGATGAGAATGGCCACGAAATCCCTGTCAAGGCCGTGGTGACTGCCGATCGCGTTGTCGTGTAAGTCCGGGTCATCGCACAACTGCTCCTTGAAGCTTAGTGACCGAAATTTAAGACATCCGGAGAAGTTCGAATGTTCTATTCTGCCAAGGGATAAAGTTGCGGAGGATTTGATTTCGGCGACCACTTTGTCCTGAGATATCTGATAGAATATGGACGATAGACCTCAATTTCGAACGCGTCTCAGTTTTTCTTCTGACTCTCGGTGGCGCTGACACATTTATTAATAAGCAGGATGTGTTGTACGCTCAAAGGCAAGCATGCATGAGTCTGAGCGTCCACTATTATGTTATCCTTTAACCTCCCCATGTGCTTGAGATGCTTCCGCGATGGATGTCATCTTCCTTACCTGCCCGACCTTTGTTTCCGCTTCATCTTCGAGCCTCAGCGTCAACTCCCGCTGCGACATGGCAGTAGCTTGAACTTAAGCCACTGCTGCGGTTCACTTCTTTGCACAGGCCGCCGCTTGTGAGCTGTAAAACGAAGAGGCAGGGTGTTTGGTAAGCGGGGTAGCCAAGCAACGGCGCTTGTCACATGGCTTGGCTTGTCTGTTTTCGGATAAGCTGGAGCCAAGCCGAGCCGAGCCGTGACAACACTTGTTGCTAGCCGAACCCGCTTAATTTCCCCATGATCAGCAGTCCTGCCGGTATCCTGCAGTTCCATCTTATCAACGTCATTGACTACCTTGCTATCTCCCTTTCCCTTTACCTCCTTTCTGTCTTTCGCGATCATAGAAGACGACGAGGGGTCCCTTATCCACTAGGACCGCCATCATGGCCTATAATTGGGAATCTACTTGATGTCCTAAAAGCAAAAAAGGCACCTTGGATTGCATATGCAGAGATGTCTAAGAAATACGGTAGGTAACATTCTCGTAACACAGGTTCACTTTGACTGATGCCTGCGTTCCAAGGCGATGTCATCTGTCTTCGCGTCTTTTCAGAGGTCGTCGTCATTTTGTGTTCGGTATCAGCCATCAAGGATTTCCTCGAAAAGCGCACAGAAATCTATTCAGAAAGGCCTTCCTTGCCAATCCTGGAAATGTGCATCAAGTGACATTCTATTTCCCTATCAGCCGCTATATTGACAGTCCTAAATCTCTAGTACGGATGCCAATTGGGCCATACCCGTAATCGGAATGAATGATACTTGGCGCAAGGGACGGAGGCTATTAGATCGCGGCCTTCGACCTGGTGCGACGATGACATATCGACAAATGATGGAAGAAAAAACGCGTGAGTTCCTTGCGCGGCTTTCTGCAACCCCAAAAAACTTCCATTCCCATATCAAACTGTCAGTTAGCCGTCTTCCTTATATTGTACGACTGTTGACGGCCAGACAGCCTTCAGGGAAAATATATCATGTCTATCACATATGGATATGACCTGAAGGATGGTGACAAAATCATAGAACCGTCAGAGTGGGGAGTTGAAGTACTGTCAGCGTTCGTCCTACCTGGAGCGGCACTAATAAATCATCTACCATTCTGTATGGTTTCTGATTTCGTCCCTGCCATACTGGTGGTGTCTCACGGTCATTTCAGTGCGGCATATTCCTTCGTGGGTTCCATACTTCAGCTACAAACCTTTGGCACAAATGGGTAGGAAAATGAGTCAGAGGATAAGGAAGGAACCTATCGATTTTGTGAAGAATGCCCTGGTGTGTGGCGATCATTTTCCTAGCATTTATGTTGATTGACACTGCATGTCACAGCGTAATGGCACTGCAGTGCAGTCGCTGGCGAGCGAGCATCTGCAGGAGTTAGAGAGCCTGGTTGGCTCGGAACGTCAAAAGCAGGAGGAGATTGTTAAGGTAGCCTTGGGATCGATGCTTTCAGGTGAGATTTTATATTCATGGGTTCGGTACATGACATTTACAATTCCTCTTTTCAGCCGGTTTAGACACAGTACGGATTTCTATATACTTCCGCACGCTTCTTACTGACTCTGATATTCGAGAGTGTATCGTCGATGTATTCCCTCTTTCTAGCCCTAGTCCTATTCCCGCAGGTACAAAGACGAGCGCAAGCCGAACTTGATGTTGCAGTCGGAAGAGACCGGTTACCCACATTCAATGACAGGCCGCATCTTCCTTACATTGAAGCATTTTGCAAAGAGTTGATTAGATGGCGAATGGCGTTTCCCATAGGTACGATTCATAGTTTCCATCTGTCTCGAAAATCGACATGACAGGACAATGACTTTCAGGCGCTCCCCATTCGTCGAATAGGGATGACGTGTACGAAGGGTTTTTCATTCCGAAAGGTCGGGCTTCTTTTAATCGTATATTTAGTTTTTTGACTTTGCCTTCAATAATAATAATCTGGTCTAAAAGGATCTATAATAGTGGTAAACACATGGTATGTCGGTTGTCTATCCGTACGAATGTCAATCTGAGATGTCTTAGGGCGATCCTACACGACCCAGAAGTCTACCCGGACCCAGAGGAATTCAAGCCCGAGCGTTTTCTCAATCCAGACGGGACCGTCCGAGACGACCCGATACTCTCATTGGCATTTGGGGCCGGCAAAAGGATCTGTCCTGGACGTCACTTGGTCGATGCTACGATTTTCATTGTTGCGTCGTCAGTCCTCTCCGTATTCAACATAACAAAAGCAAAAGATGAGAATGGCAACGAAATCCCTGTCAAGACCGGAGTGATTGTCGATCGCGGGATTGTCATGTAAGTCCGAGTAATCGCACAACTGCTCCTTGAAGCCAAGTGACCGCGAATTTTAAGACATCCGGAGAAGTTCGAATGTTCTATTCTGCCAAGGGATAAAGTTGCGGAGGATTTGATTTCGGCAAATACTTTGTCTTGAGGTATCACTGCTTTTTCTTTTCTTTTTGGTTTCGCGTCCGTCTGCAATATCGTGCAGCCAGTATGTATTTTGCAGTACTGTAGTGTGGAATTGGGCTACTTTGGTGTATTGGGTTGGGAAACAGCTGCCGCCGTCTGGAATCTGGATACGCGTACTATTATGTAGAACAGGAATGGAAGCCGGAGTTATCGCGCATCCTTGAAACTGACAGAAAAAGACCGAATCTTGCCGAAATCCGAGGCAGGTTCCCTGACTCGGAGGTACCAACTCCGGTTGCATGGGCTCACACACAGAGTTTCCCAGTGCATCTTTTGTGGGGGACCTTTACGTTACACTTCCGACCTCAGACTCGAAGAGCGACACGCCACAGTTCTAGCTGGTTTTGTGAGAACTTGAATGTTCAGTATAGCATGCGCCCGGAGCTCAGTCCAGACGGGTTTTCCCGACGCGGCCGCCCCAATCGAAGATCCAAACTCGTGCGTCCGCGCTAGCTCATCCACACGCTCAACTCGACATTGACATACAGTCACGGACAGTTCCGGAGCTAAACCGCCGGGCGCGGGTGGCCTGACTCAGAATTGATACCGTGATGTAGAGACTATGCACAACATCTCGACACGCTGGACGCAAACAAACACTGAGTGACTTTTGGGCGCACGGATCACTTTTACACACGGATCATCCAGGGTGAGGGAACGCCGACGGGAGGATCATCTCACCCTGATCTGTCGCACACGTGGGAGTGGGGCTTGGGGCCAGTAATATCTCCTGGAAAGAGAGTTCATCGAAAATTTCTTCCTCAACGTACATGGCATCCTATGCCTGTGTGTCGGGCTATAATTATACAAGGCAGTCACGGAGCAAAGAAAAGAAATTATAGATAGTTAACTAAATACTTCATAGATTGAGCGCTCCCCTCCTGGGCTATGGTCTTCATACTCGAATAGGCTCGACAATGGGCGTGCTCGCGAGGTCCACGTCATCATAGTCCCAGAGACGGCCATCGTACCAAAATGCGACTAGTTCATCACTGTTGGGGAACAGTGGCGATCGGGTACCCGAAAATACCAACCTCGCAAGTTCATCGCCCCGGGGTGGGAGGAAAAGGTGACAACCAAAGGGAAGACCCCCTTTGCCTTGGAGCCGATGAGTAGGGGGCATGAACAACGAAGACGACCTTTGAAATCTGGTGCGCTCGTCGAGAGCCGAGGGTCTGTTTTCAAATTCCGACAATATGAGTCCCAACCGCAACACGGAAAATTCTAATGGAGATGTTTACCGTGCGATAAGACGTAGCACCTCTGGCGCATGCGCTGCATCGACGAAGAACGTGGCGCCCTCACGCAGCGCATCAAGACGAGCCCATCGATCGGCATCTTCGTGGTACCGGTCCGGCCATATTCCGTCGAGGTACATCTGCCACCGGCGCAACCAGAGCGCGCTCCACTCTTCCGGATCGACGTCAACGATTGTACGCATCATGTCTCCGTCATCTTCCGCGCCCCAGCCGCCCCTGCCGAGGCGTGCGACACAGGGCACGCCCGTGTCGCCCCGACGTGCGCAGGAGAGGACCGAGGTAGGGTCGACGTCGGCGTGGTGGAGGAGGTAGCCAGTCGGAGGTGAGTGTGAAAACGGCGCCGGTGCTGCGTTCACGCGAGTTATCTGAAAAGTAAAATGGACAGGTTTGTACAGTTGTCAAGTTGTCAGCGTCAGGGGTGAGAGTGACAGATGAAGGGGACGGCAGCGCACGTGCCATATTCCGGGCCTTGCCGCCGCTCTGAAGCGCCATGGCGACGAACTTGAAGGATGGGGACTAGCCAAGTTCTTATCTCGCATGCATGATTTCATGCCCGACACAAAGGCCGCTAGTTGACCCCAAACGACCTCACCTGTTTGCTCCGGCGAGCATCTCGTCAGCTTGTTTCCAAGTAAACAGGGGCGCGACACGGGGATTACCCCAGATGACGTACCACTCGTAATTTCAAACGATCTTGTCAGTTTCCCTGCCTGAGCTGGTCTTGCGGATCGCCAGCGAGGCTCAAAGTCGTAGGCGAATTCCCTCAGACGCACCTCTTCGATGCTAGGCCGCATCCTGAATCCCGCCTCGAAATCCGGCCGGCGCAGACGGCCATCTGCGAGAGCGCGGCCGCGAACGTCGGCGACGCGTTTCTCGAGCAGATGCCAAGAGGGATGCTTTGCGATGATGCGCGCGCACAATCCGCGTGGATCCATCGTGCTAAACGAGTTCCAGTGGATGCACCACACGAATGCGATTGCCGCGATGATTTCCTCGTCCGTGGGGATATGTGATCGCGGGGACGGGATTGCACCCGGAGGAAGAGGGCGCCAGAGGGCACGTATGTCCGGTGTTGGTAGTGCTGGGAGCGACGTGGGATGTGCTACTTTTGAGGAGGATGGGGTACTCCTCGTTGGAGTCTGTAACCCGTTGGCGAAATCCTTGGGGGGCAACATGGCTGTAAGGAAAGGAGAGAGACTCACACAGAAGCATTGCCGAGAACTCGTCTTGTATTTTTGATACCGATTTCCGAGACAGTGCTCTCCTTTTCTTTGTCTGCCGTTACATCCGCATTTCATATTTCATACTCAGCACGTTGGTGGCCAAAATTTAGGCCAATCGCGCGAACAGGCGTCGGGACTACTGTCTTAAACTTCGGGGAATGAGCTCACCCGGACGAATCCCAGACGTGATACGGATAGTACAAATCTACTGTACTCGAGTATTTACTTACCACCAACAGTACCATTTTCTACAAGCGTATTCAGCTCTTCTGCTGACAAGCCCAATTCCCCGCACAATATCTCCCCGTTGTGAGCCCCGAGATCTGGGCCTGCCCACCGTGTGCGAGCTTGTACACCCTCCAACCTAGGCGCAACGCCTGGCATCTTTACCATCCACCCTCCATTTTCATCTCCACGGGCGGCCTTTGACGGTACCTGTCCAGGAACCCAGACGTCTTCCACCGCTTCACGTTCCCGTACCTGCTCGCTGGCAACGATATCGCGCACGGTCGCGACGCGACCTGCAGGCACGCCAATTTGATCTAGCACGCGCAACACCTCGTCTCGCGTTCGCTGACGTGTCCAGGTCACTATCGCGTCCTCGATCTCGACGCGCCGCTTGACTCGATGTTGATTATTTGCAAATTCGGGACCCGTCAGGTCGGTGCGATCCATCACCTGCATCAGCCGCTCGTACATCGAGTCGGCATTTGCCCCGATGATTACATACTCTGGCTGTGTGTCCGCGTCCGCTGAGGTGGAGGGTGCAGAAGGAGCGCACGGGTATGCGCCGGTTGGCACTATCCCCGTCACGGACGAACCGGAGGGGCTACGCACGACACCCTTGCGATCGAATTCTGGGATAATACCTTCCATCAAGTTGAGCATGCTGTATTTTTACCCCATTAATGGCGGCTAGACTACAAATGGGGAAATTTTCGCTTGCTTACCTCTCCATAATGCTCACATCCACACTTAGCCCTTCCGTGAGACCCTTGTCTTGTTTGGCACGCCTTGCGAGTAGAGCCAGTACTGTCCCGAACGCAGCCGTCAATCCAGCCACAGAGTCACCGAGACTGATGTTCGGCCGGACGGGTGGCCCACTAAGTTGTCCCGTCTTTTCGTCGGGGAAACCGTTGATGAATCGGAAACCCGCCTCGCCTTCGCACACGCTCGCGTATCCAGGCCGGGAAGACCAGGGACCTGTTTGACCATACCCCGAAATACGCGTAAAGATCAGTCCAGGATTGGTCGCACGTAGTGCATCGGGACCAAGGCCCCATTTCTCCAGCGCTGCCACGGGGGAAAGAAAATTTAGATGCTATTATCAGCGACAATTTTCAGGGAGATGAGCTAGGATGCGCACTTCCAGGCTTGAAATTCTCAATCACGACGTCTGAACGCGTTGCAAGCCGTCGTACGAGTCTATTGTTACAAAGTTATTCATTACCATATGGTATTTTTAGTAAGAAATGCTTAGAATGAAATTGAATACCCACGCGCGACCTTCCTCCTTACGCATATCGATCGTTACGCTCTTCTTGTTGCGCGCCAGGCTACGAAACCAAGGGCTCGTCCCATCGACATCCAGTTCGCGCCAGACGCGAAGCGGATCTCCACTACGCGGCGGTTCAACTTTGATAATCTCGGCACCGAAATGCCTACAGATAGCCAACCCCCGAATTTGTCCCATCAGGTACTTGAGCGCGCGCGAGAGAGTTGAACGAAAAGAGGGAAGAAAGCAGCGACGCACCCGAGCAGCTGCCCTGTGAAGGGTCCTGCAATGAGCTGTCCGAGTTCAAGGACGCGCACCCCGGATAATGGTAGATTGCTGGTCTTGTCCTTCGATGTTGAGTCTGTAGCCCTTACAGAGACATCGCCATCACCGATTATGTCGAAATCAGTTACGGTACGGTAACTCTTACACGGTACAGTAGTATTACTCACATTGACGACAACTTGAACCCACAGCGGCTAACCAAAGCACGCGACGCCGCGGGCCTGCTCGCCCTAAATCCCACTGTCCCAGGTTGCCTGAGCATAATAATGATCAGAAAATAGAAACGGCGTTCGGTGGATGGGATATGTTGGCGGAAAAGTATGGTGGTACGGTCATAGTTACGTTATGTCATTAAACTTGACGACTTTGTCGCTTTGAGCAGTCGGAGCGGTCGGCCGAGAAAGCCGATTCCCGCTGGGCGGTACACTTCACACACTGGCAGCCATGATTTCCCTCTACTCTCCGTATCGTCAAATTACACACCGGGACAACAACCAAGGTTCAGTCAACATCTGTTCTGCGACGTTAGTTTGAAAATCGTTCGACTAGGTTCTGACCTGGCCTAACTTACTTATAGTCACGGCGAATTGATTCGGGGTCCTGTGCAACCCCATTATATGGATAAGCCTCATCCCGCGAACTTTTCTAGATTACACGTAACGAGAGGCATAACTCAGGCCAGCAATGCCCAGCATCCCATCGGCATCACTGTAACAATCTGAGAATAAATCAAGTCAAGTACAGAATTATCCCGACTTCCCTGTGTTGCCGTTATCATGATTACTGTCATCGAGCGGTAGCGCCCGCTTCCAACTCTACAGGTGGTTAGATTTCAAGCTTCCTGTCAAATACACAATTCAAATACTTACTGCTTACATGGCATCGAACACGGACACGAATCAAAATCAATACCGAAATACTTCAAGACAAAGCATTCGATGAAATCAAATCAGCCGCAACTTTATCCCTTGGGAGAATGAAACACTCGAGTTCGTCCGGATGTCTTGAAAAACCGACTTTCGGGTACTTACTGTAAGCACAGCCATTGGGTAAGCGCAGTCAGTCATCTCATCTAGTAAAGCACAGTCATCGATTTTATAAAAAAGCGCAGTTATCGAGTAAATACAGTAAGCGCAGTCACCTCGTGCCGAGTATGCTGTAAGTAGCCGCTAGAATTTAGCAAAGTGCTACATAGGCGCACTGAAATGGACTCAAAGAAAAAAAAAAGCGCAGCCAGTGAGTCCATTCACAGCCAGATATGCGAATGCGATTCTGGATCTCTCGTTGAAATCGTATCACCGGTCTCATAGACCAATCCAATAGGATCGCTCAGGAGATTGAGATACCGCAAAATTCGCACTTTCTCTTCCAAGGATACAGCCTCCATCATACTATGCGCCGATCTCCTATTCAGCGTCGAGCTACGTGTGGGTGCGTAACACGAACTGTGTTGGATGACATGTCAGTGAGCGACAGTCTGAGGTTTACCCCGCACTCCAGGCATGCCGGGGGTCGATGCTCTCGTTCTTTGGCATGTTCTTCTTTCTAGATTTTCAAGGTATTCAGCCGCGGCTCGAGGGCAAATTAGCTCTCCGTTAAGAGAATTAGTGGGTGGCTAAACAATTGGTGCAGTGTAGCTGCGGCGCCACAAACAAGTACGGTTACGGTCCTGCCTTTGGTGATTGCCCAGGTCTGCGATGGGTTCGACAGGAGCCAGTCACTGGAGCTGGTTGGCGACAATAACTTACGTTGCGGAAAATTTCTTTGTCCAGTTCGGTCTCACATTATCGCCGTGCCTCTTCCGCTCGTGTATAAAAGCTCAGCCATGGTCCCTTCCAATATTCATCACCACTTCAGTCTCCCATTACACAGCCTATCTCTTGCTGACCCTGCTGCCATCCTACGTACTTTCATCCATTCGTTATTAAGATGCTCTCCAAGTCCTTCACCGCTTCCTTATTCCTCCTCGCTTTGACGTCCTCCGTCACTGCCGACTGTGTCATCACTCCTGCCCTCGGTGTCAGCGGCACTCCAGGAACCGGCGACGTTCAGCATCCTTCCACCGCCGCCCCCTGTGGCAATATACCCATTTCTCAAAACATCGATAATTCCACCCCTGTTCAGGCAAAAAGCGGACAACTTACAGTTTCCATCACAAACTTCGTAACGTGAGTACATCATGTATACTCATTTTTTACCGGTGACCTGGTCAGCTGATTTGGGATGGCCTTCAGTGGTTCTGAAGGTTCACGAAAGATCGCGAAAGTGATGATGGATCCAAGTGGAACAGGAGGGGGCTTTGTCGAAACCCACATGGTCAGCAACGGTGATGAGGTACACACTGTCCATCGTGCTACATATCTTCGTACTGACCCATGTCCCCCAGGTTCCTGCGAACAAAGATTCGCAATCGCTGACCGCCAAGCTCCCCGACGGCATCAAATGCGTTGGTGGTGAAAACCAGAATCTTTGTGTTGCATCGTTCGTTACGGGTCCGGGCTCTGGAAATTGCGTCGTGTTCACCCAACCGGAAACCACTAAGAACACTACTAGTACCTCTACGGACGGGCAAAAGCCACAGACAAATGTCCAGAATGGCGACCAGGCGAAGCAAAACCAGAAGACTGAGGGCGACAAGTCCAATGGCAAGAAAAGGATGATCAGGAAGAGAATGGTCTAAAAGGTGACAGGTGGTGATGTTGCGGTGCGCGTGGATCTGCGCGCGCACAATGACTTAGACATTGGACTGATTTTCGACTTAATCTTTTTATCCTTCCGTTCTTTGTGGCAGGTGCAGAATACGTTTCCTTACCTTATGCACATCTCCTAATATTTCTCCTTACATTTCTCTCCCATCTTTCAGACTATCTGCTTCATATAGCGTCAGATCTAGATTATTTAGATGTGGATACAACTGAAGTGGACGTAGTGTAAGCGAGAATAGCATCCATTGTGTGCGTTCATGCTTGTCGTCTACGGTTCTGCGCGCGCGTCCCCTTCGTTTGGAAATGGATATGACATAAGAATGCGGGGTCAACATGTCATACCCATTTCACTGCCAGTGGTACTCGCATTATCATTGACACTAACAAGAATCAGGGTAAACTAGCTGAAAGCGTGGCAAAGAAGCTCTCGAGCACGGATCCCGGGCCTTAAACTCGATCAAGTTCAAAGACATACCAGTATAGGTCGGGCGCGGCGGTCACTCACTTTTGTCCATTTCGGACTCGTTATACGCGAACGGCCTCAGCTGACAGTTCGCCTCTGGCGTGCAAACTACAATTAACTGTCAGCTTCCAGAGAAGCAGGTATGGACATGATGATCCCGCGATTAGGAGCTATCGCGACCTTGACAGGGATTTCGTTCCCGTTCCCGTCTCTCGCCTTTGTCACATTGAACACAGAGAGAATCGATGAGGTGACAATGAAAACTGTAGCTTCGACAAGGTGACGTCCAGGGCAGATCCTCTTGCCAATTCCAAACGCTAATGAGAGCATCGGATCGTCTCTGACAGTCCCATCTTCATTGAGAAAACGCTCAGGCTTGAATTTGTCTGGTTCTGGGTATGCCTCTGGGTCATGCATAATCGCCCTGAAACATCTCAGATAGACATTCAAATGGATAGACGACCGACATACCACGCATTCGCTATCACCATAGCTTCTTTATTAAACGATAAGAGCGAAGGGTTAACAGAAGGGTCAAAAAGCAGAAGGTACAGTTATGGGGAGTCTGACCTTTCGGAATGAAAATCCTTCGTGAACGTCATCCTTTCGTGACGAATGGGAAAGACCTGCAAGTTATCATTCCGTCATTCCGATTTACGGGACACATGGAAGACCCCAAATCGTACCTATCGGTGCCACCATGAACCACCTCATCAACTCTTGCTTCAATGTCGCGGGCCTATCATCGAACGTGGGCAACCGGTCTCTATCGACTATAAGATCGAGTTCTGCTTGCGCCCGCCGTTGCACCTGCGGGAAGAGGACTAGGGCCTGGAAAAGAGAGTACACCGAGCATACAGTCTTAATTGTGGGAGTTGACAAGAAACACGCAGTGTCAAGACTGGCTGAAAGGATGCCCTGTAAGTCCCATGTAGGTAAATGAATACAATACTTCACCCTCATGCAGTGATCATAAACCATGAACTTATATGCCTTTGCTTTGCGTTCGGTCCGTTATTCCGAAGGAGCTCCCCATTCACGATCATATTCCTTGGTGAAATTAATGTTTACTACGACTCCACGAGACCGGCCGCTCTCAAGGCCGCTCTTGTAGAGTCATAGTAAACATTAATTCCGGCCTTGAGACCGGCTTGAGCGAAGGATTGGGGGCGAAGAGGTGGACTATCAGATAAATGGCGAGCTCGCTTCAATTGTCATTCTAGAGCTCACAAATACTGTACACAAATTGATGAACTTCAATGGCTGGAAAGGAACGGGCAGGTCCGAGTCTGGCAGGACGAAAGTCACGAAACTGGAGTGGATGGCTTGTCGTAATTTACTACAGAAAGTCTTCGATTTTGATGGGCTAGAGGCTAGAGTATCCGTGCCGCATCAATCGGATGTGCAGTGCGCCTTGACAAACTTGACTTGGCCGAACTTGAATATCAAGTTTGGTCAAGCTCAACACTATGAAGTACATTATGAAGAAAGGGACTGAAGTGAGAGAAAGGGAATGTTTGCCCGGAATGCTTATGTCATCATCGATTCCGGGAACGCACTGGCACTCCGATCCGAACAATCTATTTTTATCCTCATCCTGTCCGTCATCCTTTGCTCTTCAAGGTTGCCGAGCTTCAGCTGTTATCGGGCGTCGAATTTACTTTGTATTTCAAGATCGTCCTCCTGGCCTGCAGATACTCAACTCGCGAAGAAGTGCGACCATCTGACGGTTTCTCTTCGAGCCCCCTCAAACTACACTCAGCTCGTAGGGAACGTCATGATGTCATACCTCATTGCTGTTGCGCTGATGGGTCATCGTCACATTGACTCCAACTGGGCTACGAAAATGTCCGAGTCGTTGCCTTTCTTTTTACTCGTTGGACTGTGGCATACTGAGTCTTTGATTGTTCCCCGTCCCAAATGCCTTTCACTGCCACACCTGTGTGTTCTTTCCTCCAACTTTATTAAGTCTCTCGCCTTGCCCCTTGCCATTGGCACCGCGCTTCTAGAGAATCCTCACGCCGAGTCGTTCTCCTCTTTGAGCCCTTGCGCCGTGGACCATCAGTCAGATTACCTCGACTAGTTTGACGCTCCAACAATGAATAGCTTGATTTCTTCCCTCCGCGTCTCGCTCTCCTCTAAGCACCTTCGATGGACTCACGATCCTAGCGAACCACAGGTCACACAACTATTAGCATTTACTACGTTAATCCACGAAAAGGGTGGGGCAATCTCCCAGAAAATCCACCGGAAAAATGTATTACTTGATGCGCTCGGATCGGAGACAGGATGGATAGGAAAGGATATAAGGATATATACAAGAAGCCTGTTGGCAAAGACTCACACGTAGCGTCGACCGAAATTGGTGACTTCATTACTGATTATATTGTCGAGCAGACATAGACTGCGCTGTGCTTGTCCGTCGGTGGCCTTAGAGCTTAAAGGATCAAAATGGTTTTCACCCCGAATGCGCCGTTTCTTCCTAGAAAAAAAGGCGCGATGCTACCATTGTCATTCCACGAACATAACAAGAGGACGAGAGCATGTAGGGTATGTAACTGATGTCATATGACGTTTTCTTTCATGGCACCCCTGCACAAAACCTATAAAAACAAGAGATAATGATGGACATAAAAAAGGCCGGTGGGTGATACAAGGTAGAGGGTATAAGAGAATACATATCGCTAGAGATAGCAGTGAGGACTAATACCTCCACTTTTATGGCGCATCATTCGGTAGTATATCAACCAAATCTGTGAATAGTATACATCAGCTTCACCTTGGCACCACAGTAAAATACTGCCCACCAATCGGCGACATATATGTGGTAACCTGTCAACGGTCAAAGTTTCGTCAAAAAACGGGCAAAACAATCCAAAAAGGGTAATGGCGTACAAAGGGGTGTAGGATTGGTTCCGGTAACGTATGCCTCCTCAACTCCGATGGGCGCGCCAACTCGACTGAGTCGACTCCGATGTCTGGACTTGAATGGGTATGTGCGTGGCCTGAAAATGATGGTGGTGACGATGATGCGCGATCGTGAGAAAAACGCTTTGGCGAGTCAAGCAACGATGTACGATGCATCAGGTGGATCTGCATCGGTGTTGCGGACTGCGCGAGCTCGGGAGTCGGGCAGGCGTTTGAATGGGTCTGTGCTATAGAGGCAAGGCGGGGCAGATACCCACTCTCTCTGGATATTGAGCGCGGAAAGAATACCTAGGAGCGCATTGGTGCCATGCGAAGGAGCTGGACAAGGAAGCGCACCATGACAGTTATGAGGGATGAGATGAACTGGCCGATGGCAGAGATCATCAAGAAGGTGTCTGACCAGAACCTGCGAGGGATGGTGTCAGGAAACTGAAGAGATCTGAATCATTCAACGTGACTCACAGGCTGTTGTTGATTGGGTGGGAACGGCGAATGCCATCGATAGCGAGGATGAGTAGCGGGATTGCTGCAAAAAATCGAAACACAATCCGAACGAGCTATCATAGAAGTCGGTATCGATCAATAACAGGGGATTAGAAGCGAGAAGGAACCAACATTGAGCTCGTAAAAGGTGGCAAGACGAACGACGACGATGGGATCGGCGCCCTCTGCTATGACGTGGCGGAGGAAGACGGGAAAGCGGATGAGAATGGAAATGAAGAGAAGGTTGGTCGCCGTAGAGGTCAAGGAACCGACGAGGAAGATCCATGCATCGGTCTGGAGAGTAGTCAAGAGAGAGAGCGAAATATGAGGGGAACGTATTCACTGTGACGATATCGTTCCGCGCAAGCAGAGTGGTGAGTGGCATACCAAGAATGGTAGCGGCGGAGGCTAGACGAGACAATCATTCGATCCCGGCTCAGAAAGACAGCAAAGAGCAGAGAAGAATAATGACGGACCGAGGGACCAGAATTTGTATTCCCAACTAGTAAACCAGTCACGCTTTTCTGGTCTTTGATCGATAAGGAAGAACCAAAACGCCAATTCTGTGCTCGTCCTATTCCATCACTCGCCGACGCGGGGAGAAATGAAACACAAACCTTCAAAGTGGGATATCCTTCACCAAATACAGCCCATGAGCGCCGAGCAGAGGACGAGAACTAAAACAACACGACGCACTGTTCGAGTGCCCACGCGACGCTAAAAACGAAGAAGAGGGCGAGAAGCGTGTTTTGGTGGCCTTTGGACCATAGATTCGCCGGTTTTGGAAATACTGTTACCAGCTTACCATTAGACAGTCCAAGGTTCTTGATAAGCGCGGTCATCAGCGTACCTTCATTCTCGGAGATCACCACGACGCCTGCTCCAGTGAGCTCCTATTTTATAACTTCCGATAGGATCAGCGTGGCCCACCTTCTTTAAACTTCAAAGTGGCAATGCCCACTCCAAAAGCCATGAGCATCGTCGTCGACCCGAGGTACGAGTACTGTGCATGTGGTCGCAATCCAACATGAAAAGTGAAGTCGACGCAAAAAACGAAAAAGGAGCGAGCACGGACTATCATAAGGCGCCTAAATGTGCCGGGTTGGCGTCCCGCGCTCCATTTTATACACTGCAAGCGGTCGTATTTCCAGAGATGATACAGGAAGAAGGCTAGAAACTAACGTTATCAACGTCAACTGGTAAGATCACGATCAAGGGAAAAGTGGCGCGACGTACGAGGGAAGCGAGAATTGCCCAGGAGAGGAAGGCGGTCCAGGAACCATTACTCATGGTCGCCGGGTAACTTAGTCAATTGCGTATGAGGGAGTGGCAGCCCTTGGGCAATTGCAGAAGAAAAAAACCCAACCGGGGTGTCTTGCGGGGAGAGGGAAAGAAAGTGAACGAAAGTACAAGACGGAAGAAGGAACCGGCTTCTTTGGATGGATACGAATCGGTTTGATCCAGTACAGTAGTCCCCCCCCCGAGATGTTGTCTGATGTGCCTGTGCCAGTGCGTGCCACTCAGTCGTCAGGTTATGTAATCTCGAACACATCTCCCCGTCCGGTCCGGGAATCACGGCCTTTATTACGTCGGCTAACTATTACAGACCTTCGAGTTACTCTATTCTCTTGTTCTTTGACCTGTTTCATCATGCCATTTACTCGAGCTTTACAACGTACTCCGTCTGGGCTTCCTTCTCATCTGCTTCGTCGAATACGTTGACCATCCACTTGGGTGAGTACGTAATCGGGATGTTGAACCGGACTTGGTTGTTCTTCCCGATATCGCTGATTTTCTCATAATCTTCCTTGCTCAGCGTGATCTGCTCAAAGTTCTTGATGACCCGGTCTGTTTTTCAATCAAAACGGGAGTCAATAACACTCTAAAGACACTCTTGGTAGTTCATCATGGGCGACTTACCCCTTTGTACCGATTTGGGGATCACAGAGTAGCCCCGCGACACACCCCATGCAATGAGCACCTGCGCAGTGGTCGCACAGAGCCGTTCAGCAACCTCCTTCACCTCTGGGTAGTCTACCAGCTTCCTCTTTCCTTGAACTGTTTTTCTTTTCAGCACGCAGTCACTTATACTCGGCGTTTTCACTCACTGTTGTTCCCCAGTGGAGAGTAGGCTGTAATGAGAATCCCTTGCTTTTTGCAATAGTCAACCATATCATCTTGCGGCAACAACGGGTGCGCCTCGATCTGGTTCACTGCCGGTCGCTCTCCTGTCGCCTTGATAATCGCTTCGAGGTGTTGGATCGTAAAGTTGCTCACTCCAATTGCCTTGACTTTTCCCGTCTTGCGCAGAGCGATCATCGCCTTCCACGTATCCACGAGTGAGGTATTCACGTCGATTTCAACTTCATCGGGCTTGTCCGCGCGCACGGGGATTGTCTCACGACCCGAGACGAACGCGACAGGCCAATGGATGAGGTAAAGGTCGAGGTAAGGGGTGGCCAGTTGCGAAAGCGTGATATCGAGCTGCTTCTCGACTTCCGCTGGATGGTGCGCGTTATTCCAAAGTTTCGACGTGATGAAGAGCTCCTCGCGGCGTATCGCAGACGGTATGACTTTCTTCAGAGCAGCACCGACCTGTACCCACCCTGCTTTGTTAGCGATGTGGAGAGTGGAGAGGCTAGGACACACCTCATCTTGGTTCCCATAAACATATGCGCAATCGAGGTGACGATACCCAGCTTCGACTGCCCACACAACCTGTCCCAGTCTGTGTCAGTCATCTATGCGCATATACGCGCTCGAAATGACGCACCGCGTTTTCGACCTCATGAGGTTTGGAGAGCCACGTCCCGAGCCCAATTTGTGGGATGGCTATGCCATTTTGCAACTGAAGCGTCTTTTGAAGTGACATGGCTACTATATGCTACGGGGAAGGAAACGAGTCGTCTTCGGGAAAGAGTCTCTTCTTTCTCCATTTCTTTTAATTCTATACTTATATAGCGCGACATGTAAATAGTTGCAAAGATGCGATCGGACCACCTCCGGTAAATAACTAAATAACAAGAGGGGCAGTGGCGCCCGATCGGGTGCATTGCTTTCATCGTTGTACGTCAATGAGGTGGTATTCCAGCGTAGGTCCTTATCCAAATGCATTGCCCTCTGGTGCTTCCACCTCTCTGGGCTCCAAGAAAGGCTTGCGTCGCTCCAATCGACTTGGCCAGGGCTTCGGTGCCCTCCATTTCGAAAGCGCAAAGTCACCGCGGGGAATCGGCCCGTTGCTCACGTCATAAATTTTGCAACGAAAGAACTCTTGGGGTTTTCCCGATCGAGCCGCCGGCGCGATCAGCACGACGAATATGCTCAAGCGTTTGCCTTTTCTGTAATAGGGCAAGTCGGTCCTGTCTGATTTCCACGATGAGAAGAATCTCTCTCACCTCGTGATATGAGTACGCACAGCGAAAGTACATGGGTTCTTGCCTTATAACCTTCGACTCCCATCCTTCCTCCGCATACAGCCAGTCTTGTCATGTTCCGTCTCATCAACGCCCTTGACTGCCTTGTCCTCGCCCTTTTTCTTTACCTTCTCATTGGATTCCGCGACCAGAGAAGGCGGAGAGTGCTTCTTCATCCACCGGGCCCGCCATCATGGCCTATAATAGGTAATCTACTTGATGTGCCGAAGGACGCACCCTGGATCGCATATTCCAATATGTCCAAGAAATACGGTAGGTGTAATATTCTCTGAACACCAGCTCGCCATAGCTGAAACGTACGTTCTGAAGGCGATGTTATTTATCTTCGCATTTTTAATCAGGACATCGTCATATTGTGCTCGATATCAGCCATTAAGGATCTTCTTGAGAAGCGTGGGGAAACCTACTCGGGTAGGCCTTACATACGAATCGCGGAAATGTACATCTTGTAGCGTCTTAATTTTTCAGTGAGCTGCCATGCTGACAATCCTCGATTAATAGGATGGACCTCGAATGGCCTCTATTCATGGTCCAAATGAGTGACACTTGGCGCGGGGGACGAAAGCTATTAGATGGAAACCTTCGATCGGGTGCAATGATGTCATATCGGCAAATGATGCAGGAAAAGACGCGCGAGTTTCTCGCGAACGTTTTTGCAAATCCAAAGGACGTTCATGCCCATATCAAGCTGTTAGTTGGACGTCTTCCTTATATCGTATGACTATTAACGGCCGGACAGTCTTCAGGGACAACTTATCATGTCAGTCGCGTATGGCTACGACCTAAAGGGCGGCGACAAAATCTTGGAAGCGCCGGTTCAAGCCACGAAACTGCTGTCACAGTTCGGCTCGCCTGGACGAGCACTAGTGAATTACCTCCCCTTCTGTACGGTTCTCAATTTCGTCCTTGCCATGCTAGTCATGCCTCACAGCCTTTTTTCAGTGCGGTACATTCCTTCATGGGTCCCATACTTCAGCTACGGACCATTGGTTCGAATAGGTAGGAAGCTGAGTGAGAGGATAAAGAATGAACCTATCGATTTTGTGAAGAATGCTCTGGTGTGTGGCGATCATTCTCCTAGCGTCCACTTGACTTGAACTGCGCGCCGTAGCGTAATGGTACAGCGGCGCAATCACTTGCGGGGAAGCATCTGGAGGAGTTAGAGAGCTTGGTTGGCTCTGAACGTCAAAGGCAAGAAGAGATCATCAAGGGAACCTTGGGTTCAATGTATTCAGGTGAAGCACCATATTCATGGTTCATGTAGTACTACATGGTTCTAACAGGACTTCGTTTTCAGCTGGTTCAGACACCGTGCGTATTTCAAGATATTCACGGATGCTTCTTACTGACTCTGACATTCGAGACTGTATCATCGATGTACTCCCTCTTCCTGGCGCTCGTCCTTTTCCCGCATGTGCAAGGACGAGCGCAAGCGGAACTGGATCTTGTAGTTGGAAGAGACAGGTTACCCACGTTCGATGATAGGCCACGTCTTCCGTACATTGAAGCCCTCTGTAAAGAGTTGATGAGATGGCAGATGGTGACGCCTCTGGGTATGACTTCTCCATAAGAGTCGCGTCAATCGAGATGAAGAAATGATTGTCTTCAGGTCTTCCACACACGTCAAGTCGGGATGATATTTATAGGGGCTTTTTCATTCCGAAAGGTGTGCCTACTTTCAAATATCTAATCCGTTTTGTGTGATTCGCCGTTAATCATTTGGCCCAACAGAATCTTTAATGATCGCCAACGTTTGGTGCGTCAGCTTTACCCATCTGACATTTATCTTATGATGTTTCAGGGCGATTCTGCACGATCCAGAGTTATATCCAGATCCAGAGGAATTCAAGCCAGAGCGTTTTCTCAACAAAGATGGGAGCGTCCGAGATGACCCGACACTTGCGTTAGCATTTGGTGTTGGCAAGAGGATCTGTCCCGGACGTCATTTTGTCGATTCGACTCTCTTCATCGTTACTTCATCGGTCCTCTCCGTATTCAGTGTCACGAAAGCAAAAGATGAGAACGACAATGAAATTCCCGTCAAGGCCGCGGTGACTGTTCTAACTGGGATCGTCGTGTAAGCTCGGGTTATTGCTTGTAAATGGTTCTTAAAGCTGAGATTCGGATTTTAAAGTCATCCAGAGAAGTTTGAGTGTTCCATTGTTCCAAGAGATAAACTTGCGAAGGATTTGATTCTGGCGAATAGCCTGTCTTAACGCGTTGCTACTCTTTTCTTGATACATGGGTTAGAAATATCAGAGAGTAGTTGGACAAGCTAGCAGGCTAAGGAAATGTGCTTCAATGTAAGACCCTCATGAGGCTCGTGACATCAAGAGAGTTTCGTGAGGAAGTAAAACAAGATGTAGATCATATAGAACATAAAGTGCTTTGTCACAGAGGTGAAACACGCAAAAGAAGCCAAGAGTACAGAGGGAGAATGTCAAGTTGTAATGGCATCAGCATGTCGGTTGAAAATCGGGCAAGGCCGGGACTATGGCGCGTCAATGGCTCTGTGAGAACCTACTGGGGCAGCTACCGTACTGGATGGGCCGCAGATAAATAGATCGTCATGAAGCTGCTGGGATATTGTGTGCCCATGGGATCTCGATTGCGGAAACAGGGTCTGCCTTTGCGACAGGTGCCGACACACGCATAAAACTATCAGTTTCAGCACGAAACACTTGAGCATGGTCAAAATCGTCAATCATGTGGATGCCGAGGGGCACGGGGGCCGTAGATGCACCAGTGAGAATGCCAAAGTCAGAGTCGGAAGTCCGATTTGAGGTGAGTGCCGACGTGCTAGTCATCCGAAACGGAGACGAAAGAGGTCGGGGGCAGCGACACGTACCTAAAAAGAAGCTGTACGGAATCGCGAACAGGCAGTTAGTACGGTTACGTTGAACGTGATTATACCACAGCATGAGGCAAGTGTACACAAGATGAATGGACTTGGTGAGCTAACTCGAATGCGATCTGCCTGCGCGTTAGGGAATCGTCCCACCAACGCCTGTTTTGAAGACCTGGAACCCACATAGTGTGACGTAAAACTTGAAAAAGGGACATAACTTAGTCACGTAAGAAGCCATGGGGCCGAAAAAAAAAGCTCACGGTGCAGGGCACGAAAAGCGATCCGCGAAGGGTGATGATGTTGAAAGCTTCCAGCGAGTGACGGGACACTGGCGCGTGAGTCGTGGCATGACGAGGACGAGGACGAGGACGAGGACGATGCCGAGTTAAGCCAATTCTAATTAAAGGAGATAAAATAAGGTCGTGAAAATGATGCCCGTCTGCCAGTATGGGCAGGCCTTTCTGAGATGAGAGGCCCACTGGCACTGCATTACTGTATCGTCCCAGTGAGCGAGATGCCTCCGGAATCAGCCGAGCGAATTTCAAAGTTGATATTGAACTGACCGATTATGGACATTACATGGAAGGACACTCTGCGAATGGGATTTAAGTAGCACTTGATTCTTGGAGTGTATGACGCCCTCTTCTCTCCCCCTCAAGCAGCCGATCCTGTGATGTACCTCTTCATCAATGCCCTCGCTTTCTTCGTTTTCCTTTACCTTCTCGTCGTCTTCCGAGACCGTAAAAGACGGGGAGGGTTGCCTTATCCACCGGGTCCACCATCACTGCCAATGATAGGAAATCTACTTGATATTCCGACGGATGCGCCTTGGACCGCGTACTCAGATATGTCCAAGAAATGCGGTAGGCGTTACACTAGGAAATCCCAATTTGCCCTAGCTGAAACTCGCATTCCAAGGCGATGTCATTTGTCTTCGCGTTTTTAATCAGGTCATCGTTGTGTTGTGTTCGTTATCAGCCATCAAGGATCTCTTTGAGAAGCGCGCAGAATACTATTCTGATAGGCCCACTTTGCCAATCTTGGAAATGTACATTTAGTACCATTATCATGTGCAATCATTCATGATATTAATCCACGACCTCTAGGATGGATATGGATTGGTTCGTGCCTAACACCGGGATGTGCAATGCCTGGCGCGAGGAAAGGAAGCTACTAGACCGCAGCCTTCGAGCTGGTGCCACGGTGTTATATCGACAAATGATGGAGGAAAAAACACGCTGGTTTCTTGCACAACTTATTGCAAACCCAAAGGAGTTCCACCATCATATCGAACTGTCAGTTTGCAATCTCCCTTATATTGTATATATTATAACGACTAGGCAGCCTTCAGGGGAAACTTATCATGTCGCTCGCCTATGGTTATGACCTAAATGATGGTGACGAGCTCATGGCGGCCCCCATTCAGGCCACTGAACTAATGTCTCGGGTCATCCTACCTGGAGCAGTATTAGTAAATCACCTCCCATTCCGTACGGTTCTCTACTTTATCACTGCCGTGCCGGTATCTCACAGCTATTCATAGTGCGGCACATTCATTCATGGGTTCCGTTTCTCAACTACGAGCCATTGATTCAAAGGGGCCGGGAGCTGAGTGATAAAATAAGGAATGAACCCATTGAATTTGTAAAGAATGCTATGGTTCGTGATGGTTGTGCTCCCGCCATTCGCTTTGGCTGATCGTGCTATTTATAGCGTAATGGCACAGCGGTTCGATCACTGGCGAGCGAGCATCTACAGGACTTGGAGGATTCTGATGGCTCGAAACGTCAACAGCAGGAGGAGATCGTTAAGATGACCTTGAGTTCAATATATGCAGGTGAAGCGTCGTATTATGGATCGGGTACATGGCTCTTACAACATCTCTTTCAGCCGGTGCAGACACCGTTCGTGCTTTCCGATAATCACGCACGCTTCTTACTGACTCCCATAATTGATAATTGAGACTGTATCCTCTATGCACTCCCTTTTTCTCGTCCTCGTCCTCTTCCCGCAGGTACAAAGACGTGCGCAGGCGGAACTCGACGCTGTAATTGGAAGAGACCGACTACCCACGTTCAATGACAGGCCGCGCCTCCCGTACATTGAGGCCTTATGTAAAGAACTGATGAGATGGAATGTGGTGACACCCACCGGTACGAGTTTTTCTTGAGTCGCACGAATCAGAATGACAAACCTCTAGTTTTAGGTCTTCCTCACAGGTCAAGTCGGGATGGTATTTATAAGGGCTTCTTTATTCCGAAAGGTCTGATTGCTTTCAGTATCATTCTGCTTTCCAATACTTACGTACGTTAATTATTTGACCATTAAAAAAAGGATCTATAATGATAGCCAATGCATGGTCCGTCGGTTGTTCGTTCAGCTAGATATCTGTCTGAGACGTTTTAGGGCAATCCTGCATGACCCAGAGACGTACCCGGACCCCGAGGAATTCAAACCCGAGCGTTTTCTCAACGAAGACGGGAGCGTCAGAGACGACCCGACACTCGCGTTAGCATTCGGCGCTGGAAAGAGGATCTGTCCTGGACGTCACATTGTCGATGCAACGCTCTTCATCGTTGTCTCTTCGGTCCTATCCGCATTCAATGTGACTAAAGCAAAAGATGAGAACGGTAACGAAATCCCAGTCAAGGCCGAAATGACGGTTTTGAGTGGGATCGTCGTGTAAGTTTTGGGTTCATCGCTTATAAATGCTTCTCGAAGCTGAGAGTAACCGTGTGATCTTCCCAGACACCCCAAGAAGTTCGCGTGCTCTATTGCTTCACGAGATGAAGCCGCGGAGGATCTGATTTCGGCGAATACCTTACCTTGATCGACTTGTATCACATACTGTCTCATTTCTTGTTTTGGTCTGCGATGAAGTATGGCCACGAAGAGCGGTGTATCTATGTTGTATTAGCCTGAAATTGGGTCATTGTTTTATCGAACCGGGGTACGGCTTTATATATGCCCCCTCTTGAAAAGTCATGTCGAGGTCTGGAGGTCTAGGCCGTCTAGGGCGTGGACGATCGTGAGCGGTCGTTAAAATGGCTACAGTTAGGGTTAGATAATAGTCGCGACACGATCATCGTCGGCATCTCCTGTCCTGGGGATAGCGCCGAGTTATGAAGTCATGCGTTGTAAGAGGGGAAATGGAAGTTACTTTACAGCTGCACGGGTGTCAGGAAGTGAGGCGGGGAATCATCATCGTGAGCATGATGATGATGTTGGCTGTCTATTGGCATCCATTGTCACTTTCTCCGCATTCTGCTCCATTGTTAATGAAAGGATTGCACATATAGAAGGGGGTCGGAACGGTGAAAGGGTGGAAAGACGAACCCAAATAGTAAAGGCGTTTGGGACTGGGCAAATCCGTATAAGAAACCGTTCCAATAGATTTTGGCTCACGTTTCATGGTGTATGGTGGGGCACATACCCTACACCACGAAACATAGTAGTATGATTTAGCTTTCGTACTTCGTCTCACCCCAGGTAAGACGAGAGACGAAAGCCAAATAAAACTGATAAATGAAAAGGGCAATTCCAAAAGTCAGAAAAAAGGTATGATAGACAAGTGCACTTCCCGCTGAAGAGGCCCCAGAGTAAAGGGAACCTGATTGATTCAACTGCGCTCATTGCTTAAACGCGACTCGGACAGCACAACAGGTGTCGCGACGAGCCTGAGGATGATCGGATACTGTAAGAGTTACTGCCAGTGTAAGCACACTCCGAGTCGCCCTCGGAAGAACGGGAGAACACGGGAATACTCACTATACTTGTACTAGGTGCGTGCATCGTGAACTTGTATGATCAGGCGGCCCGTCCATGCAAATTTTACATACCGGTACAGGAAATTGGTAACGCGAGAAAGGAATCTGCTGGAGCCATGAAGGCGGTTCCCCGTCGGGATACGAGGCGGAATGGGTTCCCGCACATGATTGTACTACAACCATGTGCGGTAACCCATTCCACCTTGTATCCCAACGGCCACCGCGCCATGTCATCCAGTAGTAGGAGACTAGGTGCCACACGCATCTAGTCTCATTCCCGGTATTCCGGTCATGGGTGGCCAGGGATCGTAGTGTACTGTAGACTCGATTGCCGCTCGAAAGAGCGATGGGCATGCTCTTTATACCTCGAGAACAGGTTGTAATAAAATGTGGCACCTACTAGTAATCAGTCAGTACAACTGAAAGCGTCTCAGGCACTTCTCAGGCTGTGAATAAGGGCGATGGGTTCTACTTTTGCTCCGCCACACGGTTACAGGACACCCCCAATAAATACTAGACCAGGCCAAACAAGAGGTGGATCTCCGATCTCAGCCTGAGCCCTTCTAGTACAGTAGTAATAATCACAAAAAAACCGGTGCTGGGATGCCCTGAATGGAACGTTTGATTAATAACTTCTGCATAGATCACATGCCATAAGAGCTTGAAACACTCCAACAGTCATTCATTTTTTGAATGTCCGAGTAGGACCATGGCCATTCGTACGCTGTTTGAACGGTGGTGGTCTGTAATTGACAGCTTGGGTGGCATAACAACCAGATCACGCTTAGAAAGTAGGGCCATCATGCATCGGGCCGGATAGCCCGGCGGTTGCAGTACGTCTTCGTGAAGTTGTGAAGTAAAGACCGACGGTTGCGCTGCTTGCGCAAGCACGGATGTCAGCACACTGCCATGTCAGCATCTGGACTA
Organism: Russula olivacea; assembly: GCA_963926505.1. Lineage (NCBI taxonomy): Eukaryota > Fungi > Basidiomycota > Agaricomycetes > Russulales > Russulaceae > Russula > Russula olivacea. Next base: position 3,030,627 of record OZ004884.1, read on the forward strand.
TCTTCGAAATTCTTTCCTCCTCCATATAGACCGGACGTGGATGGCCCACCACTCTCAATACTAGACATGGCCAAACAGAAGCTACTTCAGCACATCCCCGGCTCAACACCCCGTATCCAAGACCAGCAGCACCACCTCGCTCTCCTGACTGATTCTCCTGGTTACGCAGTGTTCTTCCTTACATCTCTCGACCTTTATGAACGTCTCCTCAACGCCAAACCTGTCCTCATACAAGGTACGTTGTTTTTTTTGCAAGGCCGTACTGTAAGGGTTTCCATTCTACCTTTGAACCTACGCATAATCCAGAACGTGTTGCAGACGACCCATGGAAGCTCCTTGTCGCCGTAACACTCCTCAACAAGACCTCCGGTCGGTGTGCAGTGCCCATCTTCTGGACACTTGTTGACCGCTGGCCAACACCGCAGTCCCTTGCCAAAGGTCAGCCTTTGTTGTCCTCCGAGTCCGATGTCCTGGGCGTTGTTAATGATATCATCCCTAGCTGACCCGGAGGAGCTCAAAGACCATATCCGTTCTCTTGGTCTACAATCTATCCGCGCAAGGCGTCTCATAGCTCTATCCTCTGCTTATCTGTGCTTATATGCATATCACGACCGCAGCCAAGAGTCTTACCCCGACCATACTCTCATCTCTCATCTTCCTGGGAGTGGTCCCTACGCGCTCGACTCATACCGCATATATTGCGGAGGACCGGAGGCTTGGCGTACCGTAATACCCTGCGATAAGGAACTCATTAGATATATCGTGCGTCTGTCATACTTCTGAGCGCTGATTGATGAAATCAACCTTACCCACCATCCAACCGATATTATCAGAAGTGGCGCTGGGCCACCCACGGAGTGCAATGGTGCCCCAGATTTGGCGTATTGGGTCCTGCAAGTGAGACATACATCGAGCAACTCATCTATGAACTTATTGCATTTGATCCATATGCTCCTCGATAATTTGTTTCTGAAAGCTCCTTTTATTCTGCCATACTAACAGTTTAATGGATTCAGTCTCTCATTAATCTCATCGATAAATAGTAAAGAACAATAAAATGACATGTGGATTCAGTCCCAGACTCCCAGTCCGAGTGAATGTGCCTTGATGCTATGGTAAGCCAACATAAGTCACGCCTGAGCCTGCCAGCGTCAACGCTCTTCAAGAGGTCTAGATTTCGCCAGTCATTGTGGTTCGAGAACCCAATCTGGGCATTGCAAGAGAAGTCTCAGGTAAAATTAAAATATTCAAGTGCGAGCAGGAATGATGATTCGGAAGACTTTATCCTTTCTCCCACCCATAAACACCCCACCTGTGAGCGGGAATGCTCATGGCCGTTCACTGCCTATTTGACATTCCTTGCCAATTGCCATCGGTTTTCCGCCCGCACTCACAAATGCATTCGGGACTGACATGTACTGACATATCTAGCGTAATGCCGCATGTTATCAAGCCCTCTACTTAGGTAATGAGCGTACACCTATCTATTTATTTTCAATTACGAAGTTGTCCTTGTGTCATTTTGTTTTCGTCTCTCGTCTCACATCTATATATCATACTACTAGTATGTACCAATCAACTACGAAATTTGTGTCAGGGGATGACCTGATAGTATAAGGATTATTTTAGCACATGCAACTGCAGGACAACATGGGAATACATACCACAGGTGTGTGCACCGGTACACATGCTTGTATAGTGACCGTTGAGGGTCGTGGTGGTTGGACGGGTACTGCCGGGACCATGAATGCGGTCCTCACTGGGATGGAGGATGGTTGTGCGACGACTGTGGTCGTGCACTGCCAGCACTGGCATTGGCAGGTCTTGAGCCATGTCCGCCAGCCGTCAGGGTGGTAACACCGGTCTAGGACTCAGAACAGCTGGGGTCATGAATGCGGTCGCCGTTGGGATACAAGGTGAATGTACGACCGTGGCCGTGTAGGTGGCACAACAACGAGTTGCGGTACATTGTGTATGTGAGAGAGGGTGGGTGGATGGTGCCGGTGTGTGGTGTGTGTAGTGTGTTGTAGGCTTGAAAGCGGAATGTACATGCCCTTTATACCTCAAAACCTGTAACAGAATATGGCGCTTATGAAGGCCCCGTCCGTGAGCAATAGGAGCTGTCCCTACAGTGCGCCGCCACTGGCCCCGAGCCACAAAGGCCCCCTCAAACAACATGGGCCAAAACTGAGGCCGTACCTTCAGGTTCCAACAAGAGCACCTTCCCAATTCCGTTTTATTATAAGGTCAGCCGTGACGACGAGCCTCGGAACTCAAGTATAAGAACAAACAATAGTCGGAATGTCCTGGAAGGAACATTTTTGTCTGCCATGGCAATTAGACATAGATGGAATAAAGCACACGACATAGCCACACTGAAGGCTTGAAACTTGCCAAGGTCGTTTATTATATGACCACCGGTGAAGGGCCACAGCAGTCGCGATACAAGAGTGAAGGACGGGTGGAACAATCGTGCCGCCGTGGCCCACGGTTAGTGCCACATGTCACGCCGATCTTAGTTAGCGCCGTCAGCAAGCCCTCCCGAGTCAGAGAGGTCGCCACAGACAAATGGTACAGCACTGTGTGGAGATGGTCACGGTTCGAAAGCGCAATCTGGCTACTGCAACTGGTACCCAAAATGTCGCAGGGACTGGAAAGCCCGATTGAATGCAGATCAACCCTCGTGTGATAGGAACTCGGAATATTTTCCAAGAGGGAGTGGCGTCACGGTGCCCTTTCAGTGACTGAGAATTCGAAGAGCTATTACTTTACTGCACGTGTCAGAGAGCGAGACGATGGACCCATGTCAAGATTAACGTTGTGAGACTGAACTTGACGCGCGTCGCGTGAGGTTGTCCAGTAGCCTGCGGGGGCGCGAATGTCGGAGGCGCCTAATGACATAATCCTCTCACCCAATGGACTTCCCCGGCGTAAATCCCCGCAGGCAGCTGAGGCTCATCTCAACTCAAACACAATGCTGGCTGTGCCATTCCTCGACATTCCTTGCTGCTTTTCCGCCTTCACACGATAAATATTGGGACTAAGCCAGTGTTTTTTGGCTTTCATCTCTCGTTTTATCCGGGTCCGTCTCTGCCAGTGTATATAATACCATACGACAACAAGTAGAACATGGGGCCGTGTCACGGTTGTGATTCCCGCCAAAGCCGGCTGCCGGCACCAGAACAAGGGAAGTTGAAATATCCGCCTTCGCTGTCCATTCCCACTCTCGCTGACCCTGACTCTGTTCCTGGGGCCGTTTGTTCTTGCTTTAGAACTTGAAGCGGCTCTTGACACTCCCTTCAACTTATTCCTACCCTGTTCTTTCTCTCATGAGTTGCCCCTCTGGGGTCACAGGTTCGGAGTCTAGGTTCATGGCTGAACGCACGCCAAAGTGGTATGGCCGCTATGGCGTTGAGGAGGGGCGCGGGTGTCAGAGAGCAAGATGAGGAATCCGAGTCATCATTGAGAACTACGTTGTAGGCACGATGAGGAACTTCATGCATGTCGTGTGTGGGGCAACTTCAAGAATAACGGATATGGGCCGGGAATATCTATATCTGGTCGAAGTTCGAACGCGGAGGTGCCCGTCCCTTGTAAATTCAACCACCTCCACGGGCAGTTTGTCTCCGAGTTGTCTGATCGACATCGGAGTTCTCCAGCAATGACTTAGGCGGAGCTGATTTACTCTACCTCCTGCTTAGTGCTCTTACAATCAATAAACTACCCCACACTCATGGAGCGCACAAGCCCGTCTCAACTCCGAGTTTTTGAATATGGGACACGCAAAGACGAGGTGAACGCTAGGCTGGTTGACGCAGGCGAGAGCACAAGGAACTTGGAGCAACAGCATGCAGATGCGGGACAGAAGTAAAATTGGACAGACCAACATTAGGTATACGTCACGCTATTTAATTATATAATGCCCATGTACTACTTGTCTCAGGTACTCGTAGTCACGGTCGGGTTGTATAGTATAGTATAGTGAGATGCGTCGTTTGGTACAAGAAACGAAATGAGACTGAGCCATAGTAAGAGACTGATGTGCAGAAGATGGTCGCATGTGCATTTGGGGGAGACGAGCGGAAGTCAAATCAATAAGTATCAAAAGGGAGAAAAGAAACGACAAAATGATGTCGGCACGAAGCCTACGAAGCTCCAAAAACTAGAAGAAACATATCCAAAGCGTCAAGGGAGATAATCATTGAACGGACGCCCAAGTGGTATGGCGTCGAAGGGGGAGCGGTGTTGCCGTGTGATATGAGTGACGTCTAGTTCTTGAGCGCAATAAATGTGACACAGGGACTTGTCGCATGGATGACCTGGTACTAGAGGGACGGTGGTTATTTTAGCACACGCAACCTCGGAAGAACGCGGCAACACACACCACTGGTACATGCACCGGTACATATGCCTGTATAGCGACCGTTTGGGGTCGTGGTGGTTGTATGGGTACTGCTGGGACCATGAATGTAGTCCCGACCGGGAAGTGTGCAGCGGCCGGGGTTGCGCACTGGCATTGGCAAGTGGGCATGACGAAGAACGAGCTAATGTTATGACACATGGATAATTTGGTGACTGTTCAAGTTTGTGTCTGCGGGTGTGGGTGTTTGTAGGTGGGTGGTGTGCGAGTGGGTGTGTAGTGTGTTGCTGTAGACTTGAAAGCGCGATGAGTACGTCTTTTATACCTCGATACCCGTACAGGATTTGGTACCTACGAAGGCCGCGTCCGTGAGCAAGAAAGACGGATCCGGACGCTGCAGTGCCTTTCCAGCGCGCCGCCACAAGTCCTAAGTCACAAAGGCCCCTCATCGAATGCTGGACGGGGCCAAACTGAGGCTGTACCTTCAAGTCCCGAAAAGGGCGCCTCTCTTATTCCATTCTGAGGCCAATCGTGACGACGGTCCCAAGAATAAGAAGAAACTGGAGCTGGAATTCCCTGCAAGGATTTCGAGTGCCGTGGGATTTAGACATGGAGTGTGAGAATCGCACAACGTCATGACAGCCCGTTGTTTGGTGACTAGCGAGGGCAAAAAAAAAATGACACGGGGGATGCTCAGGCTGCGGCTGTGCCTGGGGCCTTTGGCAATACTGTACGTCACGGGCCGGGCCTATTTGGCGCCGTCGGTTGTGTCCTTCAAGAGCCGTCGCCACCCTGGATGGTTCAAGAGCACGATCGGGCCAATTGCAGCTGTTACCTCAGGCTGTAGATGGCGGATTCAGTTCAAGAGATGAGTCACTCCGACATTCCTCCCCGCATAGCCGCAAGTAAAAGGTGCTCTGGGGTCGCAAGGACTGAAAAGCCAAATACAGATCCTAACCAGGGTTATGGTAATTAGGGTTCACCACGGGCAACCCCGGGGTTTTTTTCGACAACCCGTACCCGTACCTGTCAAAACCCATACCCGCACCCACGGGTATGGGTTTTCATGGGTACAGGTACGGGTTGATGGCGGGTGGACGGGTTGATGGGAAACCCATGGGTAACGGCAGGTTCCACATGTTCAACACAATATTGCATGTGGCATGCCATGCCAGGCTCAAGACTCAAGTGACGGTGACAAATCTGACTGTTTTCTGATGACACGTTGATGTCTGGACCAGAGTTGCGGTGGTTGACTAACTTCAAGTCTTCAACTAGTAACTTGACTTCAAGTCCAAGTCTTTGTTGACTCTTTGACAATGCCACAGCGCTGCGCAGCCGTGATGTGTTGATGCTGTGAATCCTGCGGTGCTGTGTGCTGATGCAGAGGCTAAGTTGAACTGTTGAAGGCTTGAAGCTGGATTGGCGGAGGCCTGGACCACCTGGTGGGAGTCGTGGCCCTTGTGGGACTCATCGTGCTCAAGTCAAGTCTGGTCGTGTGTGCAGATCTTTCGAGGTTGTGTCACTTGTGTCACTTGTGTGTGGTGTGTGGGGCGTGTGCCTGTCTGAAAATAAAAAAACCATTCTATTGATCAACGTGACTACTCTGAGCCTACTAACACGGCTACAACAAATGCCTATGACGGAGTCTACATCTACGACAAACAACAGTTCAAGAAAATTCTACAAAGCAGCATGCAGCACATGCATAATGCATTCACCCTATGTTATCCCAACCACTTGGAAGTGAGGGCTCCTGACCATTAATATCAGGCAGAATTGCTGCCACCTTGATATCGCTATCCTTCACAAGACCACGCCAGCTCCAGTCACCAAGGCATAGGAGTGCGTGGGTTGATTCTGAAGAAAGATGGTTGCAGACATAGGGTAAGAGTAGGCGGCCTTGACTAAAGACTCACTCAATGTCAACAGAGGTACTTGTTATTACAATAAGTTACACATCTAGCAAAGAATCAAAGATACTTAGATACTTACATGGAACAGTGTGATAATTGATAGCCATTCGATATACTGTAAGTGGGGGTAGACATGTTTCTGTTCATGCCACCATTTGAGGATGTCTTTGTTCTTTACATCTTCAGGCAAGGTGGCGAAATAGTGTGCAAATTCATCGAGTGTGGCAATTTGAAGCGAACGGCATGCTGGTAGATGGTCGAATATGTTCTTTGCTGAAGGATCGTTGGACGTGTCTTCTGGCCCTGTTAGGACAACGTCGTCTTGAAACCGGTAGGTGCAGTCATACTCATTGCGAACAAGCTTTTTCGCTGTCATGATCCAGTTGAAAGCCCAGCCAGCATGCTGGAAGTATGTAAGCTTGTGGCAAGAGTGTAACACTGGGTGAAAAGCACAGTATTAGCACTTTAAAGGCACATAAATTGTGTACATACCCATTGTGATCTGATACAGCTTTGAGTGGTCCGTCCGGTCATAATACCAGTTGAGTGTTTTCTTCCTGATTACAATGGCAGCCCTGATTGCAGGGTCATACTTGTGGCCGACAGCTGCCATTGCCAGATGCTCGTTGAGGTGGTCCATGGCAGGAATGACAGATGCTATGTTAGGTGTGCCCCCACACGAGAAGAACAAAGTAGCGTCTTTGAAAATCTAAAAATGTTTGAGCACGATAGTTGGTACAAAAGGAACTTTTACTTACTTTCAAGAGATCATGCAGTTGTCGGACTACATCCCATTTGTGTGCCTCGATTTTGTACATGTGTAGCTTCATATCTCGGATGTCAGTAATCTTGTTAATAGCCTTCTTGTACTTGTAGGCGAAGTCAAGCATGTCGTATGTTGCATTCCAGTGGGTACGAACGTCATGGGGTATCACCTGTGCCTCAAGTGAGAGGCTCTCGAGGATGCGGTACCATTGAGGAAGGGCGATTGTGCTTGAGTTCTTGATTGCATATGCAAGTTTGCGAATCTAAGGTGTTGACTGGTTAGCTAATACTATACAGTTGTTGCTTACTCATCTGTTTACCTTTGTCAACAAAAAACATATCAGCTGGACACTCTCCTCTAGCTCATTGACATCGCTCATCATCATGTCAACCCGCTTGTTGATCCACCCCTCATCATTGTCGCTACAAGGCCCTTCTTCCTCTGGTTCCTGATCTTCTTGTTCATTCTGTGTCTCTAGCTCCTCTGCGTCAATGTTGCTGGCCAACTTTAGTAACTCGTGAGTCCTTTCATCTATGATGCCTGACTTTGTAGTATGTACTAGTCACATCAAACTGGTGCATTATACTTTTCACCACCAAGTTGAGGATGTGCATGAAGCAGTGTGCACGATTGGAAGCCCCAGGGAACTCCACAAGTCATTCTGCAAGTTTATTGATCATTTTGTCGTTACTGGTCATGTTATCACAAGTTATCGCCAGTATCTGGTATTGGATCAGCTAAGCTTGGTTTCTTTCTTATTTGACTGCACCTTGTCACTGATACCAAAGTCTTTCAGGACCTTCTCAAATGTCGATGCAAGGTTAGCCCCAGTATGCGAGTGTGCGCACTCCATGATGTCAAGTAGCAGTGACTGTGGCACCCCATTTGTCTCAAAGTGTACGGTCACAGCGATGTATGCCCGGCCATTGGGGGAAGTCCATGTGTCAGTCGCAAAGCTCAGGCAACCATCGTATGCCTGCACTTCACATTTCAGTATCAGGTTGAGGTCACCATTAGTAAGTAAGATCACCTTTAGCTTAGCTGCTACTTGGGATCACATACTGATGAATACATGCTTCACATCTTGGGCAACCATCGAAGGTGATGGTAGTCGATACTCGGGACGTCCAGTCTTCATCAAATCCCTGAACCCATATGGGATCCTTCACTATTATAAAAGGGTGCTTGCTCTCTGCAATCCAGTGAACAATTTCGATCCTGGGTGCCATTATATTTGTTGCCATGTAAGTAACACAAACAACATACCTTGTCTCTGTGTATGTGTGCTGATGATGCGAATAGGTGACCTTTTCCTTACCAATGCATTCAAAAGCCTGGGTAATACTTTAATTTCTTTTCAACCCGGACTTGGCCAAGACAGTGCGTGCGCCATCTAGGTCTTTTGTATTGTCAGCAGCACTGACCACTTCATCACCCCAACACATCTTTGCATGCCAATGCAGGCCACTTGTCAACCTTGCATCACCTGTATCCAGGAAGCGATGCACATCATGGCCGTGCTTCCCCTTGCAGTGGGAGGCCGCACACACAAAAATGTGGACTTGACGCCTGTCAACATACTCAATACGTGGCATGCGATTGAAGAAGACATAGATTGGTGAAATTCAGTCTTTGGCAAGATGATCTGGGAACAAAAGGTGAGTGACATGCTGCAATTACAAGGTTATTTGCGTACCCAGTTCTGCCTGTGCACTTTCAGCGGGCTTTTCCGACTCTGAGGTGATGGCATTGTCATCATTATCATCACTATCATCAACCTCAAACACCACATCGATGTCAGTGTTGCCATCATTACCACTATTGATGGGACTTGTAGCACGGGAGGCCGAGGTGAGGAATGGATTGTTGTTGTCGTCCATGTCTGTGATAATGTAGCAAACAATATATCATGTAACTTTGAACTGCTGTACCTGAAAGTCCTGTGGCACTTGAGCATGCGTCCGACGCTTTTGAGGCAGACGTGGCTGGTCGTACCCTCTTTGACTGGGCAAGTGCAGCCTCCCTGGCTTTCTCGGTCAGAGTTTGTTTCTGAGGCCCAGTTACCAACTCAGTAGCAGCAAGGGCATATTGTGGCATGGCACTTGATGAGATGAAGCAGGGAAATTGAAGGTTTCAGAGGTAAACAAGGGGTGTATTGAAGTAGCTACGACATGTCGACAAATGAACTATTTAATAGTGATGTTCTCCATAAGTTGACAAGTGGGCATTAAGAAGGATGCAACATGTAAGTTGTAACAAGTAGTGATTTAAAGTCCGGTCCGGTCCGGTCTTTTGCCCTTTTGAACAAGGACCAGGACCAGGACTGGTTGATAGTTTTCAAAAATCCATAAAGACCGGACCAAGACCACTATCAACTGGTCCATGTCAGTCTAATTACACTAAAAGACCAGTTGACAACTGGTCTTATTATGAACCAGTTGACAACTAGTCTCAACCAGTTTATTTCCAGTTGCAACTGACACTTAAGATCACTTTTAAAACTTAAACTCAGATAGTGTTGCTACAGCTTAAGCCAATGTTTTTTGTAATTTGATTATATCTTAAAAAATAAAATTGCGAAAAATATGAAAATATTTGTAGATATAGATAAGATCAGAAGCTGATGGGTCCTCTGCCAATGCTAAGTGATCTGACCACCCATTTCTGAGTTATTTGATCAGCTATAAAATTAATTTAAAATGCTAATTTTGTAGCTAATCAAATAACATAGGAATGGCTAATCAGACCACTTAAAGTTGGCAGAGGACCCATTAACTTCTGATCTTATCTATGTTGATAAATATTTTTGTATTTTTAGCTATTTTATTTCTTAAGATATAATCAAATTTCAAAAAACATTAAGCTATTGCTGCCACCACAATCAGATATGTGGCAACTGTATTAAGAATTGTATCTTGGCATATGGCATGGAACTTGAACTTTACTAAACAGTTAAGGTCTCCTGGTTGCTAAAAGACCAGTTGAAACCAGTCTTTTCCTGGTTGCAGAAGAAAGTCAAATGCATGCAACTGCAACTGGTCCTGCTCCCAAACTGAGGCAACTGCAACCAGTGGTCTGGTCTTTTTTTGGTCCGGTCCAGTCCAGTCCTAGTCTTTTTTCAGTCCATAGGACTGGACCTTAAAACACTAGTAACAAGAAGCAGGAGATGGGAGTTGGGAAGTGAAGTCTCAAGAAGCATGGCTGTGACGCCAATGCTGCATGGCTGCATGGGCGGTGGGTGGCATGGGCCAGTGATGCTGCACTGATGCAGCAGCGGCAGCACGCAATTGTGACACAAACTGATGGCAGATGGGGAGTTGGGAAGGCCGAACACAGCGGTGCATCACAGAGCAGCGCCAAGGGGGGACTTGAGAGAGTTGAGATTCGGGCATGGTGACTCATGAGTCGTGATAGTGGCACGCAGGCAAGCATCAGGTGTCTGATAAGAAAGAAAGGGTTAGCAAGACTCGCAAACGTGATGGATGGTAACTTCAACTGACTTGTGACTTGAGATTTGAGAAGTTGAGAGCGGTGAGTCGGTGACAGAGGGTGGACTATAGAGGAACAGGTGTAGTAGTCATAGCACGCGTGGCCTGTCAAAGTAGGTGGTGGTGGAGAATGGTGAATTGGCGAGACTTGGTGATGGACAGATGAAGAAAAAAACCTGTACAAACCTGCACAACCCGCCCTGTGGGTATGGGTTTCCAGCGGGTGGGAAAATTCCAACCCGTACCCGCGGCAACCTGTACCTGTGACCTGTATGGGTTGGGCAACCCATGATTTACCCTATGTGCATATAGTAACGAGGCAATACATGAGGAGTCATTGAGGCAGTACATGTACAGCTGCTTGAGGCAGTGTGATCGATTGAATGTTCATGCAATGCATGTAGATAGGTGTGGTTGAGGCATGGTACTTGGTCAGAGAAAGAGAAAGATGTGGCTCATGTGGGCCTTTAATTGTGACACTTCATCTCATGTCACTGGTTCTCATGCCACCTTATTGTGTTCATGTTCACTTTGTGGTGCTGTGCTACTTGTGAACAACTGAGTTACAACTCAATATCAATAATGCACCCCTCAAGCCCACTCATTCCTTTCCCTTCAAGACTAGCAACCACAATGTAAGGAGCACATTGGAGCTGCGCTCAGAACAGCTGTGTTGGAGCACCTGTCAGCCACAAGCCACACTGTACACTCACATCTGTCATTATCTTTTCAACTTTATCACTTTTGCTTCCCCTTGCTCATGACCATTGCCTTGTTCCTTAACCTCTGATGTAAGGCAACACTGAGCAAATTGAAGACTGTTCCACCCTCACAGCCACCCATTCGATGCCCTTGCCCCAACTTTGTCCTCCCTTTTCGGACATTGAACAGCGATGATCAGCTCAGCTTATTAGAAGTCATTGGCTGATGATAACTTATTATGGCATGAAATATGTGCACAGTACATTAGCATCAAATGCAAGAAGTGTGGCTAGGGTTTGCCCATTCTCAAGTGATGGCAATTGGTCATCACCCACTCTGTTCTCTCATCTCCTTCACCCCTTGTAGGTGCTATGTTATCATCATCCCCAATCAGTAAATGCAGGCAGGAAAATTTGGCCACAGCCACCTCTCCTAAACACCACTGTTTTAAGCCTTCCCCTTCTATGGCACCTTCTGTCCACCCAAGCTTCTCACCATTACCCACACCCATCCTGACCACCAAGAGTATCAGCTCCATGCCATCATATTGTCCATTGTGGTATGCATGGCTTGCCCACTTTGATCTAGGAAGATGTTGCGAGCTGCTGCCTGTCTGACTGAAACTACAGTGTGGGCAGCAAGCTAAAAGCTAAACAGTGCCTCAAGGGACACTATCAGAGCGCCCAGACAGCAAAAGGAAGGGAAGCACTATTGGAGTGCCCCCAGAAGGATGGCATAAACTCACCTTGTATCACAAGTGAGGCTGGCTTAAAGGCACAGGGTGCTCATAGACTAATCAGCTCTGAGGCACAGACTAGAGTGAAGGGGAACAAAGAGGTCAAGTTAGGGAGTAACTACACAGGGGCATGGCTAATATAGACTATGACTAAGCTATAAAGTGGCTCAGAGTGTAGCATACTGTTATAGGATTAGGGAAACAAGTCCATCCATGACAAAAGGCTTGGTCCTTGACCCTGGTAAGGCTTTCCATACTGTTATCCATGCTTGTATCTAATGCAAATCTGGTTTTTAGAGAACATATTTGCTTTCATGGCAAGACTATCTGTACAAAGAAATTAGAAATGAGAGCCAGAAAGCATTACAGCGGGGTGATATATGAATGCAAACAGCCCTGCAATGAGGATCCAAACATGTAAAATAATGAAGAGCCTTCCAAAGAGGTGATTGCATGGGTGCACAATGTGATGCATGGATTGGAATGTATTGACACATGAGGTTGAGACTGCACAATAGACTTAAAGGGTTAACAAGGCGAGAAAATGACAAAGAGTAAAGAATTGCACAGAGCAGCTTTGCAAGCATTGTCATTGACTCATTGACTTGTTATTGTCAGCTACATGGCTTGGGTGCTCTTGTGATCTTGTGATCTTGTACTTATCATTTGTTGTAGCCATGTTGATACTTTACTGTCTGAAATTTGTTCGAATGCATATGAACCTGTGGGTTCCTATCAAACTTGCATCTAGTGTTTTAAGGTCCAGTTACTCTAACTAGTAATTAACTAATAATCGAACCTAACCTAACTGCAAATAACTGAACCATTGATTAAAGTTAATGGGTTTTCATATATTTTTGGTTAGTGGTTAAACAATTTTCAATAAATTAATTAACCAGTCTTAACCAGTCTTAATTGGCCCTAACTGGTTAATTTACAATGGTGAATAATTGATTATTACTGGTTATAAGTTTTAATGTTGCTTTAGATTAAGCTGGAGTCTTTTTTTGAAAGTTGCTTATATCTTAAAAAATAAAATAGTTAAAAATACAAAACTATTTATAAAGATAGATAAGATCAAAAGCTGAAGGATCCTCTGCCAACTCTAAGTGATTTAATTAGCTGTTCTCAAGTTATTTAAAATTTACCCAATTTTAAATTCAATTAAATAACTCAGAAAAAATTAATCAGATCACTTAGAGTTGACAAAGGACCTTTTGGTTTTTGATCTTATTTATTTTTATAAATAGTTTTGTATTTTTAATTATTTTATTTTTTAAAATATAAACAAGCTAAAAAACTTCAGCTTAAACAGTTAAACTAAGGCAACACTAGTTATAATTGATAAATAACTGGTTATAACTGGTTAATAATCAGTTAATAATTAGTTATAACCGCAACTGGTTAAAGATTATATTCAACTTAACCAGTTAAAATCAGTTCAGTTTGGTTAATTTGTTTATATAAATATATTTAACTGGTTATGGTTAAAGTTAATATGCTAATTAACCAGACCTAACTGGACCTTAAAACACTACCTGCACTTGTGAGAGCAGGGAACCCATGATCTGCCATAAGAGTGCGAGTTTTTCATGAGGCAGATGCAGGTTTCCTTTTTTGACCCACAGGTTACCTGTAATTTACCCTAGTAGTGGTGCCAGTCTATTGCATTGCTGTAGTTCTAGCTGGTTGTTCTGTTGGCTATGTTGATCAGACATGGTACCAAAATAAGGAAAGAAAGAGGGAGAAAAAGGGTAGAAGTGGGCCTAGGGTTTTTGTTTTCACCTTAACTTAGGGTGAAAAAAATCTTTCAGGGTGTTAACTTTTTTTTCACATTTAATAGTCACATACATTATACATGATGCAAACACTGAAGAAATATTCATATTATGTTATATCATATTGAACATTCCTGTCACACTGGTCACACTCAGAAAACCTCAAAAGTTTTTAGTGAAAAATCATGCATCAAAATATTGTTAATATGAAGCTTAAAGAGATTTTAAGATAAAAGCTTAATTAATAAAATCAAGATCATAAAATGAGCAAATTTCCCTATATATTATAGAAACTTTGCATGTCTGAGAAACAGTAAACATGGTCACATTGACCTTAATTTCCATTTATAAAATTTCTATGTAGTTTACATGGGCATGATCAAAACAGAAAAATTCACAGCTGTCTCATTTTCCCAGTTCTTTACATGGAATGCCAAATTCTCTCTATATAGTATGTTGAAAATTGGCTCACTGGCTTCTATTAGTGTTTACTTGTGGCTGCTTATACAGTTGATAGAGCATCTTACAAATACTCTATATTGTAACTATATTGTAAGCATACTATATAAAATCTGGGCTATGAGATGCACCATCTTTCAAACCCCTTTCCCAATAAACTATCTTTGAACCTTCACTCTTCTAATCTTAATAAAATCATTATTAAAAATTTCAAAATCATCATTGTAAAAAACAATGAGTTTAAGAATATCAGTATGGGTACATCCATAAGTGTAGAAAGGCCAATTGTGAGGCTTAGATATATCTTCAATTGCTGCATTTGAATGGTAGAGACTAACAGTAAGAGGGAGCAGCTGATTATAGCTCTTTATAGCCAAATCATGTTTCTCGCTATTGATCTAGAAAGCAATTTAAAGTTATAACAATGCTAATACTGTAACTTACATATTTTTGAAAGGGGTAAAGGCAAGTTGTACTAAATTTTTTTGTGAATATAATGTCCATTTAGGCTTGTGTTTTGGCAACTTGTCGAATATTTCCCAACTGGGCTTGGAGACCATCAATGGCAGATGGTATGCTAAACTTCATAAATGCATCTGAAATACTATTGTTAGTACTATAGTCGCTCAAAAAACTGTTCCAATGTTTGACAGTTTTGGAAAGATTAACTTAATAAAAATTCAATAAATTACATAATAATCTGAAAATAATAGGTGTGATATTAGATCATTTTGGCTTTCAAATAAAATTTTGATCATGTGATTTGGGCTAGAATTAATATAGTAATGAGTGAAACAAAACATCCTATCATTGGGACAGTTTTTTTACCTTTCTTTATTTTAGCAATACACCCTTTAAACTAACCTAAATCACTATAAGATCAAGTTCAAAAATGATAAGCAAGGTCATGTGACTTTGTTTATATATATTTGACATATTGAAATCACCCCCACTATTTTTTTTTCTTTTTACTACAATATATACACTATATCTTTTATTTAGTGGCTTTATTGTCTTTTTTCTTTTTTATAAAGGCCATTTCTTGTATCAGATTTAATCTAAAACTGGTTTATAAAAGTGTACTATTAATATACTTAAGAAAAAAATGAATAAGAACAAGAAAAACAGTAAAAAAGGTTGCTTTTCCCTCATAATAAATAGTTTATTGTCTATTAAATTATTATTGAAAGGCTTAATAAGGCAGTTCAGGCTATTAATTTCATCACTAACATTCTTCTCAATCTTATTACCCCAATAGTTAAAATATACATAAGAGAAACAGTTTTTGCTCTATTATTAAAAAGAAATGTCCCTTATTTAAAAAGTGACATTGATTAAATTGGCTGAAATCTGCCCTATATTATGAAAACTGAACAGTAAAGGATTGAAAAAGGGTCTTACAGTCAAATGAGACCCTTTTTCAATCCTTTACTGTTCAGTTTTCATAATATAGGGCAGATTTCAGCCAATTTAATCAATGTTACTTTTTAAATAGGGGGCATTTCTTTTTAATAACAGAGCAAAAACTGTTCTTCTTAAGTATATTTTTAACTATTGGGGTGATAAGATTGAGAAGAATGTTAGTGATGAAATTAATAGCCTGAACTGCCTTATTAAGCCTTTCAATAATAATTTAATAGACAATAAACTATTTATTATGAGGGAAAAGCAACCTTTTTTGCTGTTTTTCTTGTTCTTACTCATTTATTTTTTTAATTGTGTTAATAGTAGACTTTTTTAAACCAGTTTTAAACTAAATCTAATATAAGGAATGGCCTTTATAAAAAAGAAAAAAGACAATAAAGTACTAAATAGAGAATAAAGTGTACAGTATATGTTATAATAAGAAAAAAGAAAGATAGTGAGGATGATTTCAATATGTCAAATATGTATAAACAAAGTCACATGGCCTTGCTTATTACTTTTGAACTTGATCTCATAGTGATTTAGATCAGTTTAAAGGGTGTATTGCTGAAATAAAGAAGGGTAAAAAAACTGTCCCAATGATAGAGTGTTTTGTTTCACTCAGTACTACATTAATTTTAAACCAAATCACATGATCAAGGTCTCATCTGAAAGCCAAGATGACATAATATTACATCTATTGTTTTCAGATTATTGTGTAATTTATTGGATTTTTATTAAGTTAGTCTTTTCAAAACTGCCAAACATTGGAACAGTTTTTTGAGTGATGATGCACTGCAGCTCTGTGTGCCCATGGAAATGGTGCTTCTGCAGCCCCTATGGGCACTGGCATGGCCCTATCACACTAACTATGCTTTTCTGACACTCCAGACCACTTTCCTAGGGTTCTAGACTGCTTTCTCAGTGCTTTCCCACAATCCTATAGCTACATATCCTTAGTCCCTTTGGCAGTGTCTCCAATGTACCTTACTACTGTTCCTTACCCTCCTTTTTCTATATAGGTTGTGTAGTTACATTACACAATAAAAGTTTTGAGGTTGCCTTTTCCCCCATTCCCCTTAGTGTCCCTTTCTCTCAGAAAGCTCAGTGTAGCTACTCTTCACATTCCCAACAGTGCTGCATGCATCCATGAAACTTCTACTTTGGACAGCTTCTGTAGTGGTCCGATGCAGCCCTACATCTGAAATCCTGGAGCTTGCACAAACATGCATGACTGGTAGCGTTAGCAATTCTTCTGGCTCAGTGTAGCCCTTCCTGACACCACTGCACAAGTGCACAGCCTTAACAATGTGGATTCCACATGTATAGGACCTAGACGAGCACCCCTTCGAGTTCAGGTATTCTATGAAGGCCTGTGTGACCTGCTGTGATGCTTCATACCGTCATACTTGCATGTCGACCCCCTGGAGAGCTTATAGGTTGATTTAAGGATCGTTTCCCTCAGTGTAGGCTCTCTAGCTTGTCAGCAACTGTAATAAAAAAAAAATGGAGAAACTTACAGTATATGTTTGTCTTAAAATGTGTGCACAGTTCTTGACCATCTCAATGACTGGGTCTGTGATAATGTCTGGGAGAATCCTTAAGCATTATTAGTGGGTCATGAAAGGAATCAAAATTGAGATTCTCACTATGACCTTGGGCTCCTAAAAGCACTTTAGGCTACTCAATTTCTGACCCTATTGCGGTTAATTGTTTCTTATAGACATTAACTCTAATAGGTATATTTTTGTTAAGGCTCCCAAAGACAAATCTATTTTCTTCTAGAACAAATCTGCTTTTTCCCGAGATAAATTTGTTTATCCCAGGGTAAGATTTAAAATGATATATTTTATAATAATTTTGTATCCTTTTTATCCCACTTGAACTGGACTGCCCAGGTCATTAAGTGTCTAAGGTCCTTTTTTAAAAATATAAAAATGTTTTGCTTACTATATAAAATTGTTGCAAAGGAAAGCCTAATTACTATTGTAACATTCTAATTCTGCTTAATATATTTGAGATTTAAATATAATCTAGGCTAAGTTGGTTTGGGCCAAAATTATATTATAATAGCAAAGATTCAGAACATATATATATTGAGAAATAGTTTGGGCTAAAATTATATTTCAACAAGAATTTTCTAAAATGCCTTAAACATTTAAAGATGGCCTAGATTAAATGGTGTTCTGATAATAATGTTCTGGAACATTTAAAGATGGTCTGAACTAAGATTGTGTTTTGACAATAATGTTCAAAAATATTTAAAAATGATCTAAACCAAGATTTTTGATAATAATGTCCTAGAATATTTAAAAATGGTCTGGACTAAAATAATATTTTAATAATAATGTCTTAAAACATTTAAAGATAATCTGAACCAAATTTATATTTTAATAGTAATGTTCTAAAATACTTAAAGATAGTCTAAACTAAAATAGTGTTTTTATAGTAATGTTCTAAAACATTTAAAGATGGTTTAGATTAAGTTTATATTTTGATAGTAATGTCTTAAAATATTTAAAGATGGTCTGAACCAAAATAAAATTCTGATAATAATGTTTCAAAACATTTAAAGATAATCTGGACCAAAAGTGTTTTAATAGTAATGTCTCAGAACATTTATAATATTCTCAAAGATAATTTAAACTATAGTCTCAAAACATTTATACTGTATACACTTTTAAAGATGGTCTAAACTAAGATGTATTCTAATAACAATGTTTTAGAATATTTATAATGTCTTTAAAGATAATTTAAACTAAGATTGTGACATGCCTAAGCCTTAAGGCACTTTAGTGTTGCTTTAACCAGCTTTTGAGTTTTTAGTGGTAATGGGTCATTTATTATAACTAAGTGATTAAAGTATATAGAATTATGTTGTTTTAAAAATGCTAAAAATCCAAAAGCAAATTAAGACAGTATTAAAGTGCCTTAAGGCCTAGGTACAGTATAACATTTTAATGTTATTAATGAAAGAAAAGGATTTTAGTGTGATATTGACTATAACAATATAATAATAATATTTATCTACAAAGGGTATTATTGTTAAATTGTCAAGATTATACAGTATATATTATAAACATTTTAAACTATCTTTTATATTAATATTATTCTTTATTTTGTTTCTAACCATTTTTGAAATTTTTGCAATGTATTTGCTTTAAACCATTTTTTAATATGCTATAAATGTCTTAAACTCTTATTATGGTAGATACACTGTCTTAGACTATATTTGAATTTTATAAAGCAATATTCTGAATAATCTTTGAATATATATAAATGTTCTGAAACTTACAATATCATTTTTAAATGTATTATAAATGTCTCAGACCTTACTATTATACAGTAACATAATCTTGATACAATTCATCTTTAAAGCTGTTATAGATGCCTTAGAACATTATTGTCAAAACATATTTTGTCCAGACTATTTTTAAAAGACATTATACATGTTTTAAAACATTATTATCAAAACACAGTCTTAGTTCAGATTATCTTTAAAAGTATTGCTGAAACATTACTATTTAAATATAATCTTGGTCCAGACCATTTTTAAATGTTTTAAAATATTATAAATGTGTCCCAGAACATTACTGTCAAAACACAATCTTGGTTTAAACCATCTTTAGATGTTCCAGGACATTATTGTTAAAATACAATATTGGTTCAGACCATTTTTAAATGTTCTAAAACATTTCTATCAGAATATCATCTTGGTTCAGACTATTTTTAAATGTTTTGAAACATTATTATCATTACTATCAAAACACAAACTTAATTTAGATCATCTTTAAATGTTTTAGAATATTACTATCAGAATACCATTTTGGTTCAGACTATCTTTAAATGTCCCAGAACATTACTATTAGAACATTATCTTAGTTCAAACTATCTTTAAATGTCCTGAAACATTACTATCAAAACACAAACTTGATTCAGATCATCTTTAAATGTTCTGAAACATTACTGTCAAAACACAATATTAGTCTAAACCATCTTTAAATGTCCCAGAACATTACTATCAGAACGATATCTTAATTCAGACTATTTTTAAAAACATTGTGATATTTCAGGAAATTTCTATTGAAAAATAATTTTAGCCTAAACCATTTTTCAATATATATAAATGTCTCAGACCTTTGCTACTATAATATAATTTTGGCCCAAACTATTTTTGAATGTCCTGAACCTTTACTACCATAACATAAACTTAGCCTAGACTATATTTAAATATCAGATATATTAAGCAGTATTAGAATGTTAAAATAGTAACTAGGCTTTTCTTGCAACAATTTTATATAATAAGCAGAATATTTTTATATTTTAAAAAAAGAACCCTAGACACCTAGTGACATTTATATCATATGTGGGATAGTCTAGGACAAAATACTTGTTTTAAGCAGTTCAGTCCAAGTCAAACAAAAAAGATACAAAGCCATTATAAAATATATCATTTTAAAATTTGTCCCAGGAAGAAACAGATTTGTCTTTAGAAGCCTTAACAAAAATATACCTATTAGGGTTAATGTCTATAAGGAACAATTAACCCTAATAGGGTTGAAAATTGGGTTGCCTGAAGTGCCTGAAAGCACTTTTACAGTGCTCTCTGCATCCTTAACAGCAAGTGGGTCCATTAAAGCCCAAATGGCCTTTGAAAAATTGACACCTTAAAGGAAAATATTTCCATCATTTGCAAGAGGTACAATTATTGTGTTAGTTCAAGAAACATATGATGTCATTGATGTGCTGACTAAACACACCTAAGGTCACAATGGTAAAATGAAAAGAATGAAAAGGAGAAAAGAGAGAAAACACTGTGATGAGGGGATGTGGACATTTGGCCATCCTTTTATACACTTTTAGAACTCTAATGTTATGAAAGTAGATGATGATTGTTAAAGCAGAAGCACAGCATGATAAGATAGCACAGGGCAGGTAGTGATTTAAAGTCCGGTCCGGTCCGGTCTTTTGCCCTTTTGAACAAGGACCAGGACCAGGACTGGTTGATAGTTTTCAAAAATCCATAAAGACCGGACCAAGACCACTATCAACTGGTCCATGTCAGTCTAATTACACTAAAAGACCAGTTGACAACTGGTCTTATTATGAACCAGTTGACAACTAGTCTCAACCAGTTTATTTCCAGTTGCAACTGACACTTAAGATCACTTTTAAAACTTAAACTCAGATAGTGTTGCTACAGCTTAAGCCGATGTTTTTTGTAATTTGATTATATCTTAAAAAATAAAATTGCTAAAAATATGAAAATATTTGTGGATATAGATAAGATCAGAAGCTGATGGGTCCTCTGCCAATGCTAAGCAATCTGAGCAACCATTTCTGAGTTATTTGATCAGCTATAAAATTAATTTAAAATGCTAATTTTGTAGCTAATCAAATAACATAGGAATGGCTAATCAGACCACTTAAAGTTGGCAGAGGACCCATTAACTTCTGATCTTATCTATGTTGATAAATATTTTTGTATTTTTAGCCATTTTATTTCTTAAGATATAATCAAATTTCAAAAAACATTAAGCTATTGCTGCCACCACAGTCAGATATGTGGCAACTGTATTAAGAATTGTATCTTGGCATATGGCATGGAACTTGAACTTTACTAAACAGTTAAGGTCTCCTGGTTGCTAAAAGACCAGTTGAAACCAGTCTTTTCCTGGTTGCAGAAAGAAAGTCAAATGCATGCAACTGCAACTGGTCCTGCTCCCAAACTAAGGCAACTGCAACCAGTGGTCCGGTCTTTTTTTGGTCTGGTCCAGTCCGGTCCTAGTCTTTTTTCAGTCCATAGGACTGGACCTTAAAACACTATTCAGATGGGCTTCTTTCACTTGTAAGGATAGCTCTGATGGCGTCGTCTGCCTCTTTTCTGCCTATGAACTTGCTAGAAGGGATGACTACAGTTTGCTTATTATCCTCTTCTCCTCAATCTGCACCCAGGGGTCGTGAGAGGGCATCTGCTGCAGTGTTGGCTTTCCCTGGTATGTGTTGGATTTCATAGTCATATTCCTGTAGGTCGGCGTGCCATCTTGCAGTTCGACAGTTAAGGTTGTGTGGGGCTTTCCAGTATTGCAGGTTGGCGTGGTCTGTCAAAATAGTGAAGGGCTCTTTTGTCCAGCCTAGATAGGGTCGCCAGTGCGCCAAAGACTTCATTATGGCCAGTAATTCTCTTTCATAGATGTCGTAGTTGCATTCTGTTGGTGTGAAGGTGTTTGAGTAATAGGAAATTGGGTGTAGGGTTGGTTTGCGTCGTTTTTCAAGGGTCTGGCTACTTTCACCCTTTTGCGAGAGTATGGCGCCCACACCATAAGCGGATGCATCTGTTTGCAAGTAGAACTTCTTGTCAAAGTCGGGCTGTGTTAGGACTGGACTGGCACACATGTGCATTTTTAACTCTTTGAATGCCACTTCTTGTGAGGGTCCCCAGTTCCATGTAGTGGCTCATCTTGTCATTTCCAGCAATGGTCGGGCAATTTTCGAATAGTTGGGAATGAAGTAGCGATAATAACCCGTAAATCCTAGGAATTGGCGGATTTCTGTGGGGTTCATTGGGGCTTGCCAACTTCTTACACTTTCAACCTTCTTTGGGTCCATTCTGAGCTTGTTGTGACCAACAATGACACCAAGGTATTCAATCTCCTCTTTTTCAAAGGTGCACTTCTCGGGTTTGAGGTACAGGTAATGACATTCTGCCTGAGCCTGTTAAGCACTAAGTGGGTGTACTTCCTGTGTCTTGTCCGGTGTTGCTCATGGGTTTCACCCATGCGTGGTTTCGTGTGGATGGCAATGTCGTCCATGTATACTGACAACCATCCTTGGGCGACTTCCTTCCGGAATATGGTGTTCATCATCATTTGGAAGGTTGCAGGTGAGTTGGTGAGGCTGAAGAACATTACGGTTGGCTCAAATAGTCCTTCTAGGGTTAGGAAGGCTGCTTTCCATTCGTCCCCCTCTCGGATTTGGACATTATTGTATCCCCAACGCACATCGAATTTGGTGAACAAAGTGCAACCACTCAGGCGATCAATTGTCTGAGGAATGAGGGGCGATACATTTCAGTTCTTCTTGGTCCATTCATTAATGGGTCGGTAGTCCTGGACTGGTCGTAGCTTTCCATCCTTTTTCTTGATGAAAAAGAAGTTAGCTGCATAGGGGCTCCATGATTTGCGGATCGTGCCCCTCTTCAAATGCTCGGCCACAAATTTGCTCATTTCCTCTTGCTCCTTCTGGTTGAGGCGAAGAAGTCTTCCTGGGAGTGTTGCAGGGGCATTAGGGAGCAGCTCTATGGCGTGATCCCATATCGTGTAGTGTGGTAGGCATTGGGAGTCTTCTTCGCTGAAGACTTTCTTGTGGTGTTGGTATTCTTTGGGGAGCTGTTTGAGCTCTTCTTGTTTTGGGTCAGTGGGGTGGATCGTAACACTGCCAATGAAGTATTGGTCATGCTGTGGTGCTTGGAGAGATCTGGTTGGTCGGGGTGTAAATGTGGCCCTTTTCGCATCTGGGGCTTTGAATATGACGGGTAATTGTGTATGATCGATCCAACCTCTCTTCCAGTCTACTCTTGGCTGCACAGCTGCAAACCAAGGGTAACCCAGTATGGCTTTGTGTTCTCCTAGGTCTGATAGGAAGAATCTGAGGAGCATTGTGGCAGTTCCGGTATGGACTTCTAGGTCGGTGTAGAATGAGAGTTCGCCACTCTTATTCTCCGTTCCGTCAACATTGAACAGCTTTCGTGGCTGTGCTAGTCGTTTAATGGGTAGCTTGAGCCATCTTGCGTATGTGAGGTTTATGAAGTTCTCAGTAGCTCCTGAGTCTATGAGGGCAATCGATTCGGTTCGTTTGGCAATGGAATGCACATAGAATCTAACAGTCATTGATTTCCTAGCTGACATGTAGATGTTGTTGGTGGTGGCTCATAACAGTGCAGTTTGTACCAGGTGATCTTGCATCCTTTGTGCGATCTTTTCTCGCATCGTGGTGGTTGGCTTTCTGGCCAGTCGACAGGCTAGAAGGTTCCTTAGCCGCTGTTGGTTGTGTGCTGCCTGTTTTGCTTGTTCTGTGAGGAGGTGGTGCTCCATGGTGGGTTTCATTTGGATAGCGCGTCGAAACACTGGCAGGTTACTGGGCGATTCTCCTTGTGCAGTCATGTCTTTGGTGGCCCATCTTAATATCTGGTGAAGAGTGAGCATTTCTTGGTAGGCATCACTGTTCTTTCTTGTCTTGTCTTGCGGTGCAGCATCTGGGGCAGACGATCGTTGCTCTGCTGTGGTATTTTTGTTCTTTTCTGGGATAGGCTGCATGTGGGGCTTGCTCTTCTTTGAGGGGGCATCAAGGGGTTTTCTTTCTGACAGTTCTTGCTTGATAGCATCATCGTGATGGTCTTGTATGGTAGGGATAACTGTGGTTTTCCCAAAGGTGACCTGCACAGGTCGTCGCATGACTGCGTCTTTATAGGACTTTGGTGCATTTCCAGCAACTTTGGCCTTTTCCGAGGCAGCTTGGTATTTCTGCGTCAGACTTTGTTCAAGTATGGCCGCCTCATCCTTTTTGGCAGCATCTCACGCCTTCCAGATGGCTTTGGCACTTTCCCAAGTGGCTTGGAACTTCTGCGACAGATTTCGCTTAGGCCTGATGGTGATCTGCTCTTTCCAGGGTGTGTTATGCACAGTTGTCTCGTCTCTTCCAAAGGTGGTAGGGATCTTCTGTGTGTTTGCCACCATTTTGGCATTCTTGAGAGTGGTCTGGGACTTCGGGGAAGGAACTTGCAGCGTGGTGGCAGCTTTGGCTTTTTCAAAGGTCTCTTGGAACGTCTGCGATGGGGTCTTTTTAGGTGTAGCAATAGTCGTTTCTTTGAAGGTCGTCCGTTTCTTCAGTGACGTCTGTTGTATCATTGCGCTGCCCTTCTCGAAGGCGGCGTTGACCCTAGCAATGGCTTTGGCTCTCTCACAGGCAGCTTGAAATTTCTGTGACTGGGTTTCTGTAGGCATGGTGATGGTTGTTCCCTTAAAGGTAGTCTGTTTCTTTGGTGATGTCTGCTGCATCTAGTGTTTAAAAGTCCGGTCCGGTCCGGTCTTTTTGCCATTTTGGGCGCAACTGGACCGAGACCGGTCCTCAGGTTATCAGATTTTATGGCAACCGCAACCACAACCAATCAAGACCGGCAACTGCAGTTGCCGGTTCCAGTTGCAGCCGGTTGCAACCAGTTGCGTGTGCAGTTGGTTGCGATTCGATTTAATCTTGATTTTTTAATAGTGAAGAGCCATTCATGGCTTGGTTCGACATTGATACAGTGCAGGTCAATGTAGACACACTTTTATTGCAAGGCTAAGCTATTTAAACATGTACAGTAATTCCTAAGTAGCTTGCAAGTTCAGAGGGCGAGGAAAGCGCTTGATAAAAGATCGTGCAGGCTTTCGCGGGGTGTATACTTTGGAGAGGGGGGGCATTTAGGTCGTGTCTTCGCGGACCTTGCACCGCTAAGTCCGCGCGCAAGTGCAACGGTGTTGAGGAAGAGAGGAAGGGGGGGCTGTACTGAGCCCGGTAATTCGTCACGCGAATTGTCTTGCACCATCACGCGTGTTTTGCAATTTCGTAACCAGGTCCGCATTATGCTTTCAAAGATTCGCCTAAGTTTTCTAAAGCCGCGAGAGCGTGCAGCACCCTCAGGATTGAGGGGACTGAGCTGCACTGAGCTCTGTGCTGTCGCACCAAAGAAATTTTCGCTATTATGTAACATATGGCTATCTGCGTTTCTGCTTCGCCAGGCCACTTTCCTGCCACTATTCCCGTGCTTTCAGCAGTGGCCTGGGAAAATAGAAGTTCCCCCAGGTACAGAGCTGAGTGCAGCTCAGTCCCCCCAGTCCCGAGAATGCCGCACATTTCCGCAGCCTTAGAAAACTTAAGGGCACCTTTGGAGGCATAGTGGAAACCTGGCTATGGAATTTCAAAACGCGCGCGATAGTGCAAGATGATTTGCGTGGCGAATTACTGGACTCAGTAAAGCCCTCTTCCCTCTCTTTTCTGAGACTGCTGCACCTGCGCGCAGACTTCACAGTGCAAGGCCCGCAAAGAAAAGACATAAGCAAGCATCCTCACTAAGTTGTATATCCCGCGGAGGCCTAGCACTACCACTTCAAGTACGATTTCTTACTGTAGCACTTATCTCCCATCCAATTTACCTTGTTTTCCCATAATTCCACTTCCTTTGGTTAATTATCATGCACCCTCTGAGATAGATGTCTGCCTATTTGTTGTAAAAGATAGATAACACAGTAGTAAGATACATATGTGTGAAAGTAACAGTAGGAAAGGGCTATCTATTAGTCTAAATAGCAATCATTTGTAACTGATTTGAGACTATTTTTTCTCAACTTGGTGAACAGTAAAACAGGCAACTGGTTGGCAACTGGTTGCAACTGGTTGCAGAGGCAACCAGTTGCAACCAGTTGCAACCAGTCTTTTCTAAACTTAGTGAACCTTGCAACTGGCAACTGGACTGATCACATTTATAGGCAACTGGCAACTGCAGTCCAGTTGCCTATCAGTCCAGTTCAGTCCAGTTGCCAGTCTTTCTATCAGTCCACAACTGGACTTTAAATTACTAGCTGCATCCTTGTGTCGTTTTCTTTGAAGGCCGTGTAGACCCTTCAGGTTGGTCGCGGTCGTTGTTCAATGGCATCTTTTAGTGCCCGGGTTGCCTTCGCTTCCGAGGCTTGTCTTTGTAGCTGCTCCTTCTTTGCAACTCTTGCTGCTTTCTTTGCCGCTGCATCTTTGCTCGGCGTGATCCATCCTTCCGGATCATATGTGATTTCTCTTGCCCTAGGCATGGGCATTCTCCCGTTGGCATGCACTGTTCCTTGTGCGTTAGTCTTTTGTGCCCGCAGCTTATATGGCAACTGTGGTGCTTCGTATCGCTTGTCTATGCGATTGTGATCTTTGGGAGGGTGTAGCTAGTGTTTTAAGGTCCAGTCCTATGGACTGAAAAAGACTAGGACCGGACTGGACTGGACCAAAAAAAGACCGGACCACCGGTTGCAGTTGCCTCAGTTTGGGAGCAGGACCAGTTGCAGTTGCATGCATTTGACTTTCTTTCTGCAACCAGGAAAAGACTGGTTTCAACTGGTCTTTTAGCAACCAGGAGACCTTAACTGTTTAGTAAAGTTCAAGTTCCATGCCATATGTCAAGATACAATTCTTAATACAGTTGCCACATATCTGACTGTGGTGGCAGCAATAGCTTAATGTTTTTTGAAATTTGATTATATCTTAAGAAATAAAATAGCTAAAAATACAAACATATTTATCAACATAGATAAGATCAGAAGTTAATGGGTCCTCTGCCAACTTTAAGTGGTCTGATTAGCCATTCCTATGTTATTTGATTAGCTACAAAATTAGCATTTTAAATTAATTTTATAGCTGATCAAATAACTCAGAAATGGTTGCTCAGATTGCTTAGCATTGGCAGAGGACCCATCAGCTTCTGATCTTATCTATATCCACAAATATTTTCATATTGTTAGCAATTTTATTTTTTAAGATATAATCAAATTTCAAAAAACATTGGCTTAGGCTGTAGCAACACTATCTGAGTTTAAGTTTTAAAAGTGATCTTAAGTGTCAGTTGCAACTGGAAATAAACTGGTTGAGACTAGTTGTCAACTGGTTCATAATAAGACCAGTTGTCAACTGGTCTTTTAGTGTAATTAGACTGACATGGACCAGTTGATAGTGGT
The DNA here is from genome assembly GCA_963926505.1 of Russula olivacea. Lineage (NCBI taxonomy): Eukaryota > Fungi > Basidiomycota > Agaricomycetes > Russulales > Russulaceae > Russula > Russula olivacea. Next base: position 3,057,986 of record OZ004884.1, read on the forward strand.
CTTGGTCCGGTCTTTATGGATTTTTGAAAACTATCAACCAGTCCTGGTCCTGGTCCTTGTTCAAAAGGGCAAAAGACTGGACCAGACCGGACTTTAAATCACTAGATGTAGCTCTTTTCGGCTGGCTACTATTGGCAAGCCGAGGATGCGTCATATGAGAGCGCATTCTTTTTCGCTCCAGATGCGGTTCCTTGCATCATTACTGCGAGTGCAGTCCCTTGCACTGGCATTGTGGGCATGATTTCCTCCACCTTCAGCATGCTTCTTCGTGTTGGCATCCTAGCATTGTCCAGCCGTCATGGGTGTGGCACGGGTGTGTCGGCCCGTCTTGAATAAGAAAGTTGAGTCTAATGTCACAGCCGCGTCTAACGACATGGAACTTAGAGGACATGTTACGCCTCTGTTGCATCCATACATGTTAACCCCTGTCTCAGTTTCGTATTGCGTGGCTCATTTCCATATATGTGTACTACCGGACCGCTTTACCCGTCTACTGGACTTACCCGTTATCTAGATACTTAGCTGCTTTAACACTTACGCGTCTTACTCAGGACACCTTCCTCTTTCGGACTGGTTTCCCACGTTTACTTAATACACCCTGACTCCACTTCCCTCCAGAGTTGTACAGTATTTCCATTACGCGTGAGTCATTTGCACAGCTACTTACTCAGTCTCTTTTGCTACTTACTAAGTACGTTACCAAGCATCAGTAAGCTCATTACCGAGCCGCTGACGCATCTCTATGTCTACTTACAAAGCCTCTTTTCCGTGACTCAGATTCCAGTAGTACTTGTTGTATATAAACCCTGTACAAGAGTCCAATGTCGCCTCAGACTTGGTCTCCTTTGTGAATCCAGGACCATAAACCCCACTTAAGAGCTTCGCTCTATTCCCCCATCTGATTCTCATCGTATCATTCACTTGTGCTCAAGAGCTTAGCTTTGAGTCTGCTATCTGACCTGACTTCAGATTAAGTCAGCTTTGCCTTAAGGTATCTAGGCGACTCTAGTATATAGAGTAGACTCTCTTAAGTACGATAGTGTATAGTAAGACCACGCTTATTGGTAAGCTATACATTAGGCGAACATCTTTACTCTCACAGCAGCGGTAAAGACTAGTAACTTGATACGCAAAGTCCGTGCATAACAGGACAACTCGTATACATCGCGTATACAGTGGGACAGAAGAACAGGTTACAGCCTCCAAGTACTGTTAGGAGACCCTGTTGCAGCACAAATGTACGAGAAGAAAGGGGAAACTGATATTGAGCCCCTGGGGCTGTCAAGAGCTACAGTAGGTAGGTAGACAGGAGACTCAACTTGGCCCTATCTGGTCAAGTTGATGTTCCTTAAATACTACTAGATGTGTACAAACAAGGTGCTAATCAAGCCACCATCAAGGTCCCTTATGATGGCTGGCCTACATCAAACACATGTCCGTTGCAGAAACACACGGCATACACATGCCCAAATGCATGCATCAAATGATGATGCATCGGAAACACTGATAGCATCAAGCATTGATGCCATCAAACACGCACAATACGAAACACACAAACATTTGGCCGGTTCCACTACTTACCCTGGTCCACAAGAAGGTTCTAGACTTCTTGTCTCGGGAGCCGGATTGATACACGTTCACTTATCCCCTGCTGCCTGCTACAATGGAAGGGAATGGGGCTTGGGGCCGCTCAGGGCACGGATCATTACCGCACCAGAAGCACGGTTTGAGGCTTGCAGCTGCGTTCCAAGTATGCCTCCAGTAGGCAGGTTCCCTTCAAGGGACTGACCGTTGCAGCATCGGTGCAGTGTCACAAGGCTAACGCATTCCTCTGCAATGGTAGCTGCATATGCCCATTCGACTTTGTACAGCCCATTCTGGCTGGCCGGGACTGTGCCAATAATCTTATCTGACTTGTTTCGGATCTGACATGCATTGTCCTTGAAGGTGACTGCGTACCCGGCTTTGGCAATGCAGTTTATGGATACTATGGTGATACCCATGTCGGGGGCATGAAGAACGTCTTTGAGTAAAATAGGAGTGAGGGACTTGCCATTGGGGACCTCAATCTTAAGATCCCCTGTTCCGACTGCATAGAAGGTCCGCTTATCTGTGGCCACAATAGCCCACGGCGGGATCGCACAGTATGACACAAAATGGTTGCGAAAGGGGGACATGTGTCGGGATGCTCCAGAGTCGTAAAGCTCAGTGACTGAGCCCAAGTGCATTTGTCCTGTCTGCGCTGGGGAACTCCCCTCTGCTGCAGCAGCAACATCAAGTTGGGCCTCCTGGTTGGGCTCCTGCGAATACTCCATCGTGGCCCATGCTTCCAGCTCCTCCTTCTCTGCGGCTTGTGAGGCATCCTCCTTCGTGCCCTTGCCACACTTCAGCCCCTTGCCCTCTTGTCCACCACCCTTTGCATAGCATTCAGACTTGTAGTGGCCTTTCTTGTGACAATTGAAGCATTCAACTTTGCACTTGTTCTTGTCCTTTCCACCCTTCTTGGTAGAATCAGCAGTCAGGGCTTCGTCCTTAGCCTCGTTTCACTTCTCAATCTGGTGGCATTCATACTTGTCAGTGATAAGCGATTCAATGATGTCTGGAGTTAGTTTCTCCTTGCTAAAACGTGCAGCCATGCTGATAGACTGGATGGCGCTGCCATAGGATGATGGGAGTGAGGCAAGTAGCATGTCACTGTAGTCTTCATCACTAACAGTTCTTCCCATTGAGGCGAGCTGTTCACAGAGATCAGCAAGGGACTCGAAATGATTGCGTACACTGTCGTCTTCCCCACAGCACTTCATCCGGAACTGCCATAGGATGTCAGTGATTAGGGCCTTGGACCGATTCTTGTACAGGCCCTTGAGAGTATCCCAAGCAGATTTGATGGTTGTCGTGGCCTTAGCTTTGAGAAAAGCGGTGTCAGGGAGAGTGGGGCCAAGGGCAGACTTAATGTAGTCTTCCTCCTTCCAGTGAGCCTCAGAGGTGAGATTGTCGACAGTGCCTCAGGCTGTGTAAGCCGCTGGGGGTGTTTCCGAGCTAAGATGGTCGTCAATGCTCTGAGATTGCAAAGCCCAGATGACCCAGTTTGCACCACCCTTGGTTAGCTTTGGTAATTTGACCTTGTGCCCTTCTTGTTCCATGGTTGTCGAATCAATAAGTTGGTAAAGCAGTAGATTAGTGAGTTAGGGCAGGGCCCATAACCTGCTAAAATGAAGAACGAGGACACAGTGAAAGCACGAGGTGTAAAACCAATGAGTCGAGGTGGCATGGGAACGGACAAGTGGCGTGGGAATGGGCCACAAGCAACTTCAACGAGAAGTGGCAACAAGTGGAGAAGACGACTTGGAACTTGGATGTGGGCACACTGCGGCAATGAAGGAAGGCACGACAACACTTTATTCGAGGTGTACATCACACCCTTAAATGCAAGAGGCTCAACACATGTGAAAGAAGAAGAAGAAGTACAATTAAGGGAAAGGCAAAATACATGAACATGTGGGCAGCAACAAATGACGATCAGACGTGATCATTGGGTGTAGTGAAGATAGAATGAGCACTCCTTGTGTCAGCTGCCAGGGGCGCAAGGTCAGCGAGCATGCGGTGGCGCGCGAGCCATAAGTGTCGGGCTCTGCACGAGGCATGTTGTTGGGTATGCCGCTAATGGGTATGGGCCGACCAATATAAAAGATAAATGATCTTGATTCAAATCAATGTGCCTGCAGTGTTCGAAAGAGAAATGCAATGATCAGGGATCTCTCACCCTCGATCGTGCTTACCCTCTCCCCCTCCATCCTCAGAGGCGCGTTCGTGCAGCTTGGTGCATGACCGCGGGAGCCCCTGGATCACCCGATTCCAACAGTCCCCTCATTGGATCTCACATCACATCAGGTCAGTAGCATATATTGTACAGCCTGTTTATCACTCAATATATGATTGGATCTCACATCACACCAGCTGTTCCATTGACAATTATTATCTAATCTACATTACATACTAGTGGATCTACATTCTTATGGTCTATGCATTCTGGCTATTTGGACTTTCAAGTCCCAGATCCATTGATCCGCTGCTCTAGCTCATGTGTGTTTCAACAGTGACAACACTAATGAGCATGATGATGCAATGTCTCATAGGAATTCATGAATCATAAGATTTATAAGTCATAACTGTAAAATCATACAGTAGCTTGAAAGGAAGAGAAGGCCAATGTTGTTACGGTCATTCCCATATCTGTGTGTCCACGCGTTTATCTGTACTTATATTCTGAGTTATCTGTACTACCGGGCCGCTACTTACCGGACGTTTACCTTTTACGGACTAACTGCTATCTCGATACTTAGCAGCCATGTCTCATTATGCTTACCTTCCTATTCCGTCTTAGTGTTCCCACGGCTCGGATCTCGTCCTCCTGACTCCCCTCACTCAGTAATCCTACTACGTGTGAGTCATTTCTTGTATTACTTACTCATTCTCTTCTGCTACTTACTAAGTACGATACTGCGCATTATACTGCGCATTACCAAGACACTTTACGGCTCTTACCCGTAGTTATGACTTGATCTCTAGCTACTAGTATTTATAGCCGCTTGTAAAGACCTAAGTCGCTTCAGACTTGGTCTCCTCTAAGGATCTTTTCTCCTTTGTGAATTCAGGACCTTAAACCCCAAACTAGAGCTTCGCTTGCTCTGCTCACTCAGCTCTACTTTAACACTCCTCTCACATCGTATTCTACTTGCACTTGAGGACTTTGTCCCAAGCCTGCTATACGATCTAACTCCGGACCGAGTTAGCTTTGCCTAAAGTACTTGGCGACTCCCTTACTAGTTCAGGGAGTAGACTCTGTCCACTAGAAGCTCTAGGCGACAGACAGGGTAACTGTTGTACAATACGAGACTGTCCACTCGTAACATTAGACCAAGTCTTATCCAACACCAACAGGGTTAAGCTGCATCAATAAGTCTTATCCCACTCAAAGGTATCACCCCTATAGCGTGAAGGAGCTAATCAATCTCCAACAGGATCAAGCTGTATCAATAAGTCTTATCCTCATACAAGAAGGATGTACCCCTATAGTGTACAAGACCAAGAACAAGTCTAGCCGTACCAATAAGCCTAGCAAGACCTACCTGACCAAGAAGGAAGCGTCCCTATAGAACGCCATAGTCCAAGATCTTCAATCTAGATTGAGGATCTTACCCCGCTACCACCACGGAGCAAATTGAAGTCACCTTCCCAGAAGACACAGGTGAACTAGTCTACGTCCAAAGAAGGACCAGAGACGATCTATCAGCACACGTCAAAGGAGAGACAATCTCTTGGCATACTGACCTAGACCCACACGGTTACTACCTAATACCACTTGATAGCTGTGGTATATACTCCGTCGAATTTGTCAACAACCACTGGCACTACATTGAAGACGAAAGAGGTGTAACCCTTACTAGTCTCAACAATCGAATCGAACCACATACTAACAGAACAGGATATTGGAGGCTCACTGATCCACAACACCCTCTCTACTATCCACCACCTGTCTCTCTGAACCCAGCAGCAGTTGCAGGACCATCGCAACCATTATCAGAAGACCCTGCTATCTCACCATACATTAGCAGACAAGAACTACCGTCAATCACAACATCGTCAACCACTGAACAGTCAGGACAACCATCAGCAGGACCAGCGACATCAGCAATCTCCCCATTTATCCCTGCACCAAACCCAGATCTATCAGTCACAGATCTAGGATCTATCAGAAGATCCCCTGTCGAAAGGAGACTATCAAGTGATAGCTCAGGAGAAACCCTCCAAAGGACAGCAAGTGAAAGCGAAAGCTCGCCTATACAAGTACCTGGACAACAACAACCAGAAGAAGTATTAGCAGCGCAGCTCCACTACGGACTAGGAGTTCAAGACAGAGAACCAGAGAACCCAGCCACACCAGAACAGCCAGCTTACCAGCAACTCATCGCGGAAGCTATCGAAGTAGGAGTCAGAGTACCAGCTCCACCACCAGTCGCACCACCAGTCGCACAACAAGTCGCACCAGTTGCATTTCAACAGCTGCTACTAGCAATGGCACAGCAGCCAGCCCAGGCACCAGGACCAGAAACCGGCAAGCTTCGGGGAGAAGCACCAGAAGTCTTCACAGGAGATAGAAGACTAGCCGAAACATTCAAGCGACAATTTGGCATGTATCGAAGCATGAATGACAAGCATGAGATCATGATCATGCCGTACTACCGCACCATACAGGCTCTATCCCTAATCAAAGGACCCCTCATCAATGATTGGGTAGCCGATCAAGTAGGAGATCTCAATACCAAAACAACTCGAGTCAACAATCGCATAAGCAAGGACAAAGAAATCCTCTGGACCGAGTTCGTTACCGCTTTCGATGATGCATACATGGATACCACAAAAAGGCAAACAGCACAAGCAAACATCCTATGCCTTCGCATCAATAACAATGACCAACTGGACAATTATATTGCCACGTTCAAACACCTGGCCAGAGATGCAGGATACGATTTAGCAGCACTAGGAACTGCTAACCTATTTGCTTTAGGTATTCTGGACAAACTATGGGATGCTACAGTATCATGCATTGCGACACCCAACCAGAGACCATCGAAGAATGGATCACTGCTGCACAAACTGAAGCCAGAAAGTTTGCAAGAAGACAGGCTATGAAGAGACAAGGCCGTCAAAGTCAACTGTATCAAGTGACACACCAGCAGCGCAATGGAAGGTACATACACCCGAATGACAGGACCGTACCAATGGACGTAGATCCACCAAGCTTTACGCACATCCGTCGAGCCTATTCTGATGACCAGAAGAAGAAATGGCAGAAGGAAGGACGATGCTACAACTGTGACAAGCAAGGTCACATGGCCACGAACTGCCCTAACAAGAAGAAGCAGCAGTTGCAATCCAGATATGGGAATGCTCCTTCCCGATTTGGACAGCCACACTACCAGCCAAAGCCATCATTCCAGAAGAAGAAATCAGAAGGATTTCGCAAGTCAAACAAGCCCAGGGGATGGTACACCCCACAGGTGCGAGTCACTCGCATTGAAGAAGTAGATGAAGACAACGAAGAAGATGAACAAGAAGAAAGAAGAGAGAACCCCTCCTCACTAGCCGCACAAACCGCACGCCTCTCTGAAGACCAAAGGTGTTACAACCCTACCAATTTCCTGACTCATTACGATGACTCATTGATCGGACTGCTTACCAACATGTTGACTCACCATTAGTGTTTTAAGGTCCAGTCCTATGGACTGAAAAAAGACTAGGACTGGACCGGACCGGACCAAAAAAAGACCGGACCACTGGTTGCAGTTGCCTCAGTTTGGGAGCAGGACCAGTTGCAGTTGCATGCATTTGACTTTCTTCTGCAACCAGGAAAAGACTGGTTTCAACTGGTCTTTTAGCAACCAGGAGACCTTAACTGTTTAGTAAAGTTCAAGTTCCATGCCATATGCCAAGATACAATTCTTAATACAGTTGCCACATATCTGACTGTGGTGGCAGCAATAGCTTAATGTTTTTTGAAATTTGATTATATCTTAAGAAATAAAATAGCTAAAAATACAAAAATATTTATCAACATAGATAAGATCAGAAGTTAATGGGTCCTCTGTCAACTTTAAATGGTCTAATTAGCCATTCCTATGTTATTTGATTAGCTACAAAATTAGCATTTTAAATTAATTTTATAGCTGATCAAATAACTCAGAAATGGTTGCTCAGATCGCTTAGCATTGGCAGAGGACCCATCAGCTTCTGATCTTATCTATATCCACAAATACTGTATTTTCATATTTTTAGCAATTTTATTTTTTAAGATATAATCAAATTTCAAAAAACATCAGCTTAAGCTGTAGCAACACTATCTGAGTTTAAGTTTTAAAAGTGATCTTAAGTGTCAGTTGCAACTGGAAATAAACTGGTTGAGACTAGTTGTCAACTGGTTCATAATAAGACCAGTTGTCAACTGGTCTTTTAGTGTAATTAGACTGACATGGACCAGTTGATAGTGGTCTTGGTCCGGTCTTTATGGATTTTTGAAAACTATCAACCAGTTCTGGTCCTGGTCCTTGTTCAAAAGGGCAAAAGACCGGACTGGACCGAACTTTAAATCACTACTCACCATTTGTCCTGACTCATATTGATTCATCTGTTGACTAACGACTGCTTACCAACATGTTGACTCATTATCTGTGCTGACTCATATGCTGAATCATGACTCTTACCAATGTGTTGACTCACTACCTGTACTGACTCACTACCTGTACTATATACAGTATACTGCGCAGTAAACCAGTTCAAGCCCTAAGCTTGACTTGGTCTAGCAATCCACCTTCTTGAACCACATCTGATCAGTCCCCATTCACCTCTTCCATTTCTCACGCCTCCCTTAAACAAGGAGTGCAAAGCCACGCTTGGTGCTTGTGCGATAACAGGCAACTGATCACTCGGCCCTTTGGGCATACTCGGACTAGACGGCCCGTTGGAGCCATGACAAAAGGGAGGAATGGCTTGGCGAGCTGAATGCTATGGGAATCCATTTTTAAATGGCCCACGCTACATGGCAATGCTCCGGGCCCTATTCCCTCAAGCCGCATTCATGCCCAAAGAATCTTCTGTTCATATACCTGTTAATCTCTGGACATCACAATTAATTTCCGAAATTGATTCCCTGATCGACAGTGGCGCAACTGACAATTTCATATCACCAATCGTCATCCAACACTTCGAAATTCCTACCCGCAAACTGAACACACCCCGCGCCATCAGAAATGTCGATGGAACCGCAAATAAAATTGGCAAAGTTACCCATGTTGCCAATCTTGCACTCCGATTCAAAAGGAAGACCCACGTGCAAACGTTCTACATCGTTGATCTAGGCGAAGATCATATGCTTTTAGGAATGCCATTCCTGTCCGCTACCAACCCAGACATCAATTGGGCAGAAGGAACTTGCATTGGCAAAGTAGAAGCATCCTCCACCAATGTAAGCAAGTACAAGCCACTTGCAAGACGAGCAATCGATGCAGCCACTATGAAGGAAATGCTGCAGAACTCCATATACCAGACACTCTTGAAAGAGTGCACCCACAACGAAGCAAGTTGTCAATTGGTAGTTAGGCGTACTACCACAGCTACCACACTCGCAGCAGAACATGCTGACAAGACGGAACGCTCCTGGCAAGAGCAAGTTCCACCAGGATACCACAGGTTTGGGCACGTCTTCAGCAAAAAGGCATCGCACCAATTCCCCAAACAACGTCATTGGGACCATGCAATAGAATTGCTCCCAACCGCGCCACCCATCCTCAACTGTCACACGATCACCTTGGATGAAGGAAAGCAGGAATTACTGGATGAATTCCTTGAAGAACACCTGCGGAAAGGATACATCACGGTATCCAACTCACCCTATGCTTCCCCCTTTTTCTTTGTCAAGAAGAAAGATGGCAAATGGTGACCTGTTCAGGATTACCGCATCCTAAATGAACACACAGTCCGCAACACCTACCCTCTTCCTCTCATCAAGGACCTCATCCGCCACCTTATAAAGAAGGATTGGTTCACCAAATTCAACATTAGGTGGGGATACAACAACGTTCGCATCAAGGAAAGCGACCGCTGGAAAGCAGCTTTCAAGATGAACAGAGGACTCTTCGAACCAACAGTAATGTTCTTTGGACTCACCAACTCTCCTGCTACGTTCCAAACCATGATGGACAACATATTTCGAACTGAAATCGCCTCAGGAGACATCACAGTCTACATGGATGACATACTAATCGCAACAGAAGGAAGCCTTGAGCACCATCACAAACGGGTCACTCACGTACTCCAGAAACTTCATGACAACGACCTATTCTTGAAGCCAGAGAAATGCCACTTTCACAAGAAGGAAGTCAAATATCTAGGCATAATAGTTGGGAAAGGACAAGTCAAGATGGACCCAGTCAAAGTCCAAGGCATTGCTGACTGGCCTGTACCCACTAACCTCACTGAATTACACTCATTCCTAGGCTTTGGGAACTACTACAAGGACTTCATTGACCATTACTCATCCATTACTTGTCCACTACACGAGCTTACAAGGAACAATGTCCAATACCACTGGGATAAACCACAGCATGACGCATTCACGCTCCTAAAGGAGTTATTCACCTCCTACCCAATCCTCAGGAATCCAGACCCTGACAAACGCTATATTGTAGACACTGACACATCAGATGTTGCTGTAGGAGCCACAATCAGTCAAGAATACCCAGATGGACGCCACCTGATCGCATATTTCTCCAAAAGTCTATTGCCAGCCGAGTGCAATTATGACATATACGATTGAGAACTACTTGCAATCATTTATGCCTTAAAAGCGTTTAGGTATCTTCTTATAGGCGCAAGGCAGAAGTTTCTGATCAGATCTGATCACGCAAACTTAACCTTTTTCAGATCGCCACAAAAGATTACCGCCTGCCAGGCACGATGGCACGAGTTCTTACAAGATTATGATTTCAAATTAATCCACCTTCCAGGCAAAAGTAACACGATCGCTGACCTTCTAAGTCGAAGAAAAGACTTTGAGAAGGGAGTGGATCTGAACAAAAACGTTACTTTGCTGCCAAAACACCTATTCACACAAAGGAGCACACAAGAAAATTCGCTATCAGAAGAACTTCCATGGAAATCATCGCTTACAAAGAAGCAAATTGACCAATACATAGCCGAAGCAGATGACGAATACGACTTCCCAGACTGCGCATTCGATCAAAACCACTCAATCAGGAAGATCTACATCAAGGACGATCTAGATCTCCGGCGCAAGATCCTTCAAGAGATCCATGATGCACCAACCAGTGGACACCCTGGAATTGCTAACACATGGACCCTAGTAAATTGCCAATATGAAGGACCCCGTTTACACCAATTCGTCGAAAGCTATGTCAAAGGATGTGCAAAATGCCAGGAAGCCAAGGTCATCACACATCAGAAGAGAGCACCACTCTATCACTTCAATACACATATGGAACAAGGACCGTTCCAATATGTCTCTATGGATTTCATTACTGATCTGCCACCATCTAACGGATATAACACTATACTAACCATTGTAGATCAAGGTTGCTCAAAAGCCGCGAAATTCCTGCCCTGTAATAAGACCATAGATGGTCTGGGCACAGCACTGCTTTATTATCGCCACATCTACCCCTGGTTCAGTATACCCAAACAGGTTATATCAGATCAAGATCCAAGATTCACTAGTCACTTTGCCACTGCACTCTGCAAAGCGTTGAAGATCGAACAGAACCTCAGTACAGCATTCCATCCTCGTACTGACGGACAATCAGAACGCATGAACAGATGGCTAGAAGACTACCTCCGACACTTTGTCACCGGACGACAAACTAACTGGAGCTCACTACTACCTTCGGCAGAGTTTTCCCACAACTCATGGAAACATGAAACCACCAAACACAGCCCACACGAGCTTCTGATCGGAATAAACCCCGTCGCATCACTATCAGTTCCTGAAGACCCTGTCCCAGCAGCACAGGATCACCTCAAGGTACTAATGAAGGCTAGAACTGATGCACAACAAGCACTACAGTGATGCATCAAGCCACTAATACCACCAAGAACCTTTGTTCCAGGTAACAAAGTATGGTTAGATGCGAAGAACCTGAACATCAGAACACCATCAAAGAAGCTCAGTCCACGGAGATATGGCCCATACGAGGTCATCAAACAAATATCTCCAGTAACATATCGCATCAAACTCCCACCATCACTCCGAATCAAGGACGTGTTCCATGTGGACCTCCTTATTCCTTTCCATGAAACAAAGGAACATGGCGCAAACTATCCGCAGCCAGCACCGGAATTGATTGATGGAGAAGAAGAGTATGAAGTGGAAACCATCATTGATGACAGACACAACCGCCGCAAGCGAAAACGGCAATACCTTGTCAAATGGCTAGGATACCCCACTTCAGAGAACTCTTGGGTCGATGAGAATGACCTACACTCCCCCAGGCTCTTAGAGGAATATCGCCTCTCCAAGGCATAATCCCTCAGCTATAAAAGACCCTGTTAATCGACGCTCAAATTCTCATCTTCAGATACCCTTCACTCTGGATTACGAACACATCTGCGGGTGGATAGTCATACTCACCTTCCTCCTCATACTCCACACACTCAGCACCATCTACGCCCTCGTCTCCTACAGAATCGCACGACTGCTCTAATCAGCAACAACCCACTCGTTGACCAACAAGTTTGCCAACCTGTTGCTCACTTTTCATGACGTTGTACTAACCATTCTGGAGCTCCTCCGCGTCCTCCAGATACTCCTATTCCTCTCGTACCTCGTCCACCTTTACTACTGCTATGTTCATTCAAGACAATGACTCAGTTGCCTCCTCCACCCGCGGACATAAGCGGTCAGCCTCCGCTATGTCCCTCTCATCTAAGTCAGTGTCTCCCTCTCGCCCGCCTCCAGCGTCCAATTTCTCAAGACTACAGCACGGTCTACATCGCCCCGTCTGCAGTATGTCTCACCTTCCGAACTACCCAGACCTCACCCACTTGCCTACACCTTCAGCACCAGTCAACTCATCAAGACTGGACTGCCCAACGCCACCCAAACCGAAGTCAGTGAAGCTTCAATTCAGGGTAACATTCGACTTTCACCTGACCATTCCAGCCGCCCTCCTTCAATTCAAATCAAAATTGAGGACCTCTCTGCGCTCCCGCAGCGCAAGACCATCGCCACCACCAGCACCAATTCCACTGGAGTGGATTCCCACTCCCTTTCTTCAAACCAGATCCGAGCTGACGCCAGATCCCTATCCACTAACGCTGACGCCTCCAGCTCCATGCGACCTGCCACCACCGTACACAACGACAGCGACGACGATGACGACGAATATACCGCCACATCCATCGCCGAGGTTCTCAACAACCTCCAAGCTAGCAAGGACCCCATCGTCATCCGGGGCTTGGCTGAGCTCAAGGCAAAGCTGCCACATGGGACCTGTCCTCCCTGCAAAGCCAAGCAAGCCGCCCAGAGCACCACTGGTCAGCCCAGCGTTACCACCACCGCCGTCGAGCCGCTGCGAAAGACCTCACACGTCACGCAGCAGCACGACTTCCTCCAAAAATCCTACGAGTTCGCCAACCAAAAGGTTGCTGCCGGACCCGACAACGACAACGATGATTCCTGGTCCAAGCAGGACCCCAACGAAGAAGACGCATGGTCCGCCACCTGGCGTGACACCGACGACTCGCCACCATAAGGCGACTCGACGCATCCCCCCTCCATATGGGTATGCGGCGAGCACCCTGGTATGGGATGGGAACTGAATGACCCGCTGACGACTCGCTATTATCCAGTCACCATCCCAGACCCAACCACCAACCGCCTAGTTGTCGCCCCTTACGTCTCCTATGCCATTCAAAGGGACAAGGCGGAAGTATCCGCCTCGTTTGGCAAGGACTACCCAGTTCACACCCATGTCCTCCTTCCAATCCCAGTCGTCTACCATTGTCCTCCACTCACTCCGGATCAGCTTCCAATTTTGGATGCTGAGTCCCCTCTCGCTGGTGCCATCAACGGCGTCATTAACACCCAGTTCCCCCTCAGCATTAGCGCCGCCATCAGGCATTACCAATACCTTCGCGAACGCGAACACAAGGCACAGGCACTCGTGCACTGCCTCAAGCAGCGCGTCCACCATCTTGAGACAATCCAGATTAGCTACCTGGAGAAGTCCATGTGCGTTCTTGACGAGCTGGAGAAGATTAACGTTTTAGGTCGTCTCCTTGCCCACAAGGACGAGATCGCCCACGCGCTCACGGAGAAGCCCGCTATCTCCGACCAGTTCATTCGCCTCGCCGTCTCCTTCAAAGGAGTCATCACCAACTCCGCTCTTGACGAGCGCCCCAATCCGTACCGATCCACGATCGGAAACCTCCAAGAACAGCAACACATCGAGTCGTTGTCCAAACAGTGCTGCCGCAGCACCGCCTACCGTGACCTCAGCTCTGAGGACCACACGAAAATCAACACCGCCCTCGATGACATTTCCAAGGATGATGCCGACCTTTGGGCCACCACCATAGAAGAGCAACTCCGTACCACCCTCCATAACCGTAAGTAGTTGTCCACCACACTTACTAGGCCACTGCCTACTAGGACGCCCAACCACTACCACACCCGTGTCCAGTGCTTCAAGTGCCACAAGTTTGGCCACGTCAGGCAGCACTGCCCTTTCTGGCGCCGCCCTTGGCACCTCAGGAAGGCTCGTAAGTAAAGCAGCACCGCCTCCGCCGCTACACCCACATATCCATCAGACATATGTTCCTTTTTGATATTCCCTTTGGATATCTTGTGGCGTGTACCACTTTCGGACTGCCTCCTTACTCCCGCTTACGATACGGACTATACTCTTTCAGACAAGGACCCCTTATTTCCTCATTCGTACTCTCTATGCCATCACTATACTCTTTTCAGTCGACACCCCCATCACTTAATTTGCATCTTCCCATCTAGTACCTTACGCGTCTGCCTTCTTTCCTTGATTTGGCTTACTTCGACTCGTTTGAGTGTTCCGCCACAGATATTGCCTCCCGAAAAGGAGCACCGCCTCATACCTCGCTATTGTCCGCAATATTAGACCTTGAAAAGGGGCTGATGTTACGGTCATTCCCATATCTGTGCATCCACGCGTTTATCTGTACTTATATTCTGAGTTATCTGTACTATCGGGCCACTACTTACCAGATGTTTACCTTTTATGGACTAACTGCTATCTCAATACTTAGCAGCCGCGTCTCATTATGCTTACCTTCCTATTCCATCTTAGTGTTCCCATGGCTCGGATCTCGTCCTCCTGACTAGTGATTTAAAGTCCAGTCCGGTCTGGTCTTTTGCCCTTTTGAACAAGGACCAGGACCAGGACTGGTTGATAGTTTTCAAAAATCCAAAAAGACTGGACCAAGACCACTATCAACTGGTCCATGTCAGTCTAATTACACTAAAAGACCAGTTGACAACTGGTCTTATTATGAACCAGTTGACAACTAGTCTCAACCAGTTTATTTTCAGTTGCAACTGACACTTAAGATCACTTTTAAAACTTAAACTCAGATAGTGTTGCTACAGCTTAAGCCAATGTTTTTTGTAATTTGATTATATCTTAAAAAATAAAATTGCTAAAAATATGAAAATATTTGTGGATATAGATAAGATCAGAAGCTGATGGGTCCTCTGCCAATGCTAAGCAATCTGAGCAACCATTTCTGAGTTATTTGATCAGCTATAAAATTAATTTAAAATGCTAATTTTGTAGCTAATCAAATAACATAGGAATGGCTAATCAGACCACTTAAAGTTGGCAGAGGACCCATTAACTTCTGATCTTATCTATGTTGATAAATATTTTTGTATTTTTAGCCATTTTATTTCTTAAGATATAATCAAATTTCAAAAAACATTAAGCTATTGCTGCCACCACAGTCAGATATGTGGCAACTGTATTAAGAATTGTATCTTGGCATATGGCATGGAACTTGAACTTTACTAAACAGTTAAGGTCTCCTGGTTGCTAAAAGACCAGTTGAAACCAGTCTTTTCCTGGTTGCAGAAAGAAAGTCAAATGCATGCAACTGCAACTGGTCCTGCTCCCAAACTAAGGCAACTGCAACCAGTGGTCCGGTCTTTTTTTGGTCCGGTCCAGTCCAGTCCTAGTCTTTTTTCAGTCCATAGGACTGGACCTTAAAACACTACTCCTGACTCCCCTCGCTCAGTAATCCTACTATGCGTGAGTCATTTCTTGTATTACTTACTCATTCTCTTCTGCTACTTACTAAGTACGATACTGCGCATTATACTGCGCATTACCAAGACACTTTACGGCTCTTACCCGTAGTTATGACTTGATCTCTAGCTACTAGTATTTATAGCCGCTTGTAAAGACCTAAGTCGCTTCAGACTTGGTCTCCTCTAAGGATCTTTTCTCCTTTGTGAATTCAGGACCTTAAACCCCAAACTAGAGCTTCGCTTGCTCTGCTCACTCAGCTCTACTTTAACACTCCTCTCACATCGTATTCTACTTGCACTTGAGGACTTTGTCCCAAGCCTGCTATACGATCTAACTCCGGACCGAGTTAGCTTTGCCTAAAGTACTTGGTGACTCCCTTACTAGTTCAGGGAGTAGACTCTGTCCACTAGAAGCTCTAGGCGACAGACAGGGTAACTGTCGTACGATACAAGGCTGTCCGCTTGTAACAAATGTCATAATACTGTGGTACACAAAGCTACTAGTATGCCAGCTGACTGTATCAATCCATCAACCCAACTACTAGACAAACATACCACAGTATACAGCTGAACTGTACTCCAAGTTCATGGGCTGAGTCTTGGGCTAAGTAGATCTGTCAAACATGGCATTGTGCAGCACCCAAAGTTAGTTTGTTAGTAGTGTGTATTACATTACTCTATACAGTACATCAGCCAAGTCCAATTGTCCAATGCTCAGGTTCAATACCCAAGTGTCCCTAGGTCGTTGCAAAAGTTGGTATTTGACATGTTCCTACATGGTAAATTGTGGCAAGAGAAAGTGATCCATTCACTAGTCTTCCTCCTCCTCCTCCTCCTCCTCCTCCTCCTCCTCCCCTTCGTCGTCTTCATCTTCAGATACTTCCATGCCTTGCTCCTTCATGCACTGCTTGTCCTTTGCCCGTTTGTTACTCAACTCATCTAATAGGACAAGTAGGTCTTCTTGCTCCTTTTCCACTTCGCTGCGCTTGGTGCGCTCCGCTTCAAGGGCAGCCTCCAACGATGCGCGCTCCTGTTCACAGTAAGACAAGGTTAAAGCTGCCATAAAAAGAACAAAACATACTCCGGCGAATTTAGCCGTGGACTGTGATGCAGCTGTCTCCGCAGCGGCAACAGATGTCGCAGTGAGCTCCTTTAATTTGTTTTGCAACGTCTCAATCTCTGCTGCCTGTTTTGCGATAACCCCACGAAGGGAGGCAACTAGGATGCTCTCTTCGCCACTCTGCACTATTAACGAAAAAGTGGCAATAGAATGAATGAAACGAGAGTGTTTCATAACGAGTCATCCACCTACCCGTTGACGACGATGCCGAGTCTGGATCAGCCACAATTCCCCGTTGAATCGTATCTAGTCATGGGCGTTAGAGAAGGATCGAAGGGGCCGCAAGACGAGAAGACTCACGATTGTTCGCCTTCCAGAAGTCGACAAAAGCCCAGTCGAACCAGATCTCCGTCTCGCCGTCGTACATCGGCGTGAAGGCCGGATCGAGCGCTTGCGGGCCGGGAGTCGGGCACGGCAGAACCCAAGAGTCGGGCATGACTACTTTGAGACGCTCGTCGTCGCGCATGCGATTCATCCGGCCCACGAGTACGTCCGCACCCAATCTAGTAAGTATCGAGTGCATCGTCACCCTACGAGGTACAAACAATATCAGTAATTAAACCATCCTTGGATGAACGAGGCAAATGAGAAACACACCGTGTGACTTCACCCGGTTCGCGGTTGAACTCGTAGCATACGCCTAGTAAGAACGCGCATAGACCCGGCACGACCACGTCGATCTCGCTTGGCTGGTTCAGCTGTTCGACGAGCACACCGAGTCCACCAGCCTCAAGGAATTCCCGAACAGCGCGCGGGTCCTCCCACAGCCACTGTGAGAGCAACGAGAGGTAGGCGCAGATGACACGGTCAGCTTCCCGGGCGTCGCGTGGAGCTAATCCGGCTCGCGAACGCTGTAAGAACGCGAGTGAGAGGTGTTCTGTGAGGAGGGCGAGCAAGTTTTGCGGGGCATCTTCAAGATCATCTTTCGCCGGAGAATCGGGCGGAGGAGGCGACTCGCCGTCCGCAGGGACGAAGAAAGCGCCGCCTGCAGTCGACGATGCTGGCAACGGAGTCAAAGGACGGGGAATGATCTTGTGGGCCAGGTCTTTGCAGTACGGTGCGTGCCGGAGCAAGTGGGCGAAGAGAATAGCCGCGAACTGGACTGAAGAGACAACGGTACGGTCCATAGGTGAATTTGGGGGGATGATGAGACCAAAGAGAAGCGGTGTCACAGGCGAATGGGCAGGTGTATCTGTATTCGAGTGGGTGAGGAAGTGAGTAGAAATGATGTGGGATTTGCAAACCAGCATTCTCTTGTGGGAGCATGCCCGAGATAATCGCTTCTTTCACGTGATCATCCCTGAGGAAATGCTTCAAGAGGCATTAGCAAAACCGTAATGGAGACAATCAGGGATAGAACGCAAACCTCAAATACACCGACAGCTGTCGCACGCAAGTCAACCCTCTCCTTCTGCCTTCGCACAGCATCTTGCCCATTATATTCGCCATGCATGATGAGTTCTAGAAGGGCGTCGATGCCGGTAGCGGCCTCAAGGCGGTCCCATTCCTCGCCATTCGTTTCGGGAACCGGCATATATGGCGTCAAAACTATGTCCGGGAGGAGAGCAGCAGCAGCGGGAGGAAGCAAGCGTAGGCACTATAATATATCAAAGTCTTACGTAGGTGTTGCAAGTCAATTTGAAAGGTACCTTGACCTTGAGTGTGGTCGGCGCGTTCGACGCTAGAGCCATTTCAATGAGCAATCTTGTGAAGGCGTAACCCTCTCGGAGCTGCAGAAGGCGCATATATTCATATTTCGCACGCACGAGAGAACAGCATTGTAACCCACACCAGCTCCTTTGGATCCCAATAACAGACCGATCGCTTCGAGAATCAGACCAGCATTGGTGGTCTTGTCTTCATTCCAGAATTGCAACGCGAACTCCTGTGGTACGGCCTGTTCCGGCTGTATATTTGGATTGAAGAAGAGAAGCTTGCAAAGCAGAGAGGGAAGATCTGTCTCGCGAAAGTAGCTCTGGGCTGGTTCGATCAGGGGATTGTGGGTGACAGAGAAGAGATTTCACCTGGTTGGACGTATTAAACCGGAGGAGGGTATCGACGCATCTGAGAGCGTCGGTTACGACCGATTGGCCTTCGAGTCCACCTTCTCGGGTGACGACCGAAAAAAGCTTCTCAAAGATGCCGTCAAAGGCGAGAACTTTCTGTATCTCAGTGCTCTGCCGGATCAGCGCGGCAAGCATTGAAATCCCTGAAAAGCGAGAGGAGTCAGTCTAGGCGAGTAAAACGAATGGGCGGACGGATGGCTACGGCCGCATCGTGGGCATAAGAAGGAAGTGGCATAGTGCAAGTGCTCACCTTGGCCAACAATCTCCTTTTCACCCTCTAAGAGCGCGATCACCGGAGAGGGTCCGACGGGAGCCTTCAGGAAGTATTCTTGCACCTTCTGGGGCCTATTCTGGAGTACTGTTATCAGAAGTACGCATGCGTTATACCGTAGGATATGGTCTTGATCGCCCAGCAACGCAAAAAGTTTATGCGCTATCTTCTCATCTTCCAACAGCTTGTCAGTGTGCTCCAAGCCGAGATCGCGTTGCGTGTAAGAGGCATCGACCGTGTCGCAGAGGACGACGGCGGTTTCAATAGCCGCCCTGCCGATATCTGGGTCGACGTCCGCGTCATTCTGGATGATCCCGATAAGACCTTGTAAAGCGTGAATGCCAATTAATTGCTTGTGAGCTCTGGCGAGGCCCTTCAGAGAAAGGACTGCAGCGCGTCGGTCGGCGAGGAGAGTCGAGGGTGAGAGACGATCGCTCAGTCGGGTGATGGTGTCTGCGGGGGTTTGCTGTACGCCGGCTGGCCCACGAAGGGCAGTGTAGGTTTGCTGGAAGAACTCCATCACGTCGCTGCAAGTCCCAGTCCCAATCCGACTCGCGCTTACCGCGAAACCCTGGCACAGAGCGGGCGCAGAGCGCTGAGCTAGATTACATAATCATGCCCTCTGTCCTCCTCCTCCTTCCTATTCCTTCAAGATAGCGCCATGCCACCACACAACAGTAACATATTAGGCGTTATGAACCATCTATCTCTTGAACAAACACATCAACTGTCCCATCATTTGCTCTTCCAGGATGCTTGTATCATTTTCAATTCGGACGTCCGACATTTCCCACGTCCTTGTTAATTTCATTACTGTATTTCAACTTGGATGTAAGACAAATAAACCGATAAAGGGGGTGTGCAGTACGTGTTTTGACATATTTCACGCAGAACGCAGATCACAGTGGTCTCGAAGCAGTTTATCCTCACAGGCAGCTGCAAGATGATGTCAGGCATGTAGTTGAACATGCATCAACACACACATGTCAACGCTGACAGCAAAATGATAGCTCTGCAATGCTCATATCTACCTTATTCAAGTCAGGCGCTACTAACCCGATTAGCAAAGCACAGGCCTGCCACTGACCACTATCGCCACATTTCTACTGTTGGATCATAAATGCACCCGTGCATCCTAAATGACGGATTACCGGTTCGTGTGTAATATTTCCAGTTCAGGCTAGCCTTCAGTGGAACTCACATCACGGCACACTGTTGCACGTTCCGGTAAATAGGGTTTATGACTATCTAACTAAGATACAACGTTTCTGCGCCCAGCCGACTTTTCGGTTCATGGGAATCAACAGGTTCGATCAATTCCCCGACTCCCGATAATGATGAATCTTGTCACTAAATCTGTTCTGATTGTCTTCCACTCCCCTCTCAATGGAGCCTAGGACATCGCCACCCTCGCCCCCCGGTATTCTCCTGTCTAACCGTTCATGCGTTGTTACTTTGAAATGACATTCCAACTCGGTCCCCAAGATCACAGGAAACCGTAATCCACTAGTACATATACAGCACTAACAGAGGATCAAGGAAAGCGACTTCGACTATGTTGGCTGGCCCATTCGGGGAAAGTACCAAGCCGGCTACATTTCAAGTGACCCGGGCGATCAAGTCAAGCTGTCCAATGCTGACGGGTGCCTGAATGTACTGTGGAGAGTATTTTGCCTCGGGGGCTCCATACTTGCTCTCAAAGGACAGCTTACCTTCGTACAGAGACACATCCCTTGGTGCTTGAACTGGTTGTTGCACCTGGCTGCCAAACGAGCGATAATAGCTGGTCTTTACTTCCAGAGAGAGGTCTTAGATGTACTTCCCATAACCGCCCTTGATTGGACCCAGCTTAGCATTGACATTATCATGTGCCTGTACTTCCATTAAATAAATTGCGACCATGTGCCAGTGCTGTGGCAAACCTGTCTTAGGCGAATAACGACTTCAAAGTATATGCTGCACGGATACTCGGACTAGTTCATTGGGAAGATGCTCCTGCCGATGTCTTCGAGAATCTGATGGGTTTGAGACTCATTCAGCGCCCTTGAGGGTAACCCACATACTGATCCACACCGCAGTCGCCAACGGCCATTCGGAGACTTTAAAATGGCTCATACAAGGAAAGGGAAACACGTCCATCAATGTTCGAGTGAGAGGCCGAGACAGGGCGTATCACGTCACGTATGCATTCGATCTGTTGGAGAGCCCGCACTTGAACATGTGTATGTTAGCTGTTCGGTGCGGGCGAGCATCGAATATTCAGTACATACAATATTCAGCTGATTTTTCTCTGAGGCGCGGAGCGGGGGGTGTAACATGCTTCGCCCAAGACACCGAGACAACTTGCCTCCATATAAGCTGGATTTTTTTCACGACGCCTGATTCCCCAGAAGCCTCACAGAAGATGTCCTCGCAGGCGTATCAGCCGCCGAACTACCAGATACCTTCCCAACCCTCCGGACAGTTAAAAGTCGTACTCGACTACTTCAATTGTCTCAAGACCTGGGATCTTGACACGCTCAGCCAGCTATCCACGCCGGGATTCACCCAGGCAACCCTGCCCGCGTCCTTAGGAGTGCCGGTTCGAAACAAGAGCGAAGATATCGAATTCCTTCGCACCTTCCGAGACTCGCTGAAAGGCGCTCCCTTAGAAGTGTGTAGCATACGGACATTATCTTCCCTGATTTGGGCTGTGAGCTGACCTGATTCGTTCGAAGATCATCATATACGACGTCTGTGAGGAAGAGGGTAAGATTTGGGTCCATGTACGCAGACACTCCTTCTTTCTCGCGCGAAGGAACCAAAGGATCACAGATATTGACTACCCTGGTGTTTTGCTGCAGTTGATGATGAAAACGGTCAACGTCGAGTGCTTTTTCTTGTTCACGTTCGGAACGGGCAACGACGATGACGAGAACCTCATCATTAACGTCACCGAGTTTGTGGACAGCAAAGTATTCAGCGGTGGTAATGGTGGCGACAAGGACGACGGCTCTGGTGGCAATAACAGCGCGCAGCCCGACGCGCAGCCCGAGCCCGGAACGCCTTTCCAAGGTCTTTCGAGTTCGGCCCGGAATTGCATCAAAGCGATGGGGCGATGTTACATCGATATCCTGCTTTTCGCACCCCGGAGCGTCAAATACGTCATGAGTACATCAAAATCACTAGAATAGAGTGGTGTGTCCATGTGCCAGAAGGGGTGGCGTCCGGCTGGGGTACTACTGTACCGTATCCGAGTCTTCCGATTCCGATAACTGTACTCCAGTCAGAATCTGCGATATTGCAAGTCATGATAACATCAATATCATTCGTTCGAAACAATTGCCAATTGAAAGCCCTGGAGTGCTCACATGAATGCCATGAAAATGTCATCTTCCATGCATTGGAGCCATTTACACATCGCCACTCGTTTCTCTCCACCAGGTTTTCATTCCGTGATGGCCGACCCGAAAAACTAAACGAGAGTATTAGGTTCATCAATTACCTGGGGCATTGAAACACCCGGACGAACGTTATCCTTACGAGCGACGGAAAGCGATTTCCGCGCCAAGAGAACGGTCACGGCGCCTTCGAAACCCGTTAACCATAGGTAGTAGCGTTGGTGCATGTAGAGAGGATACTGTACGGAGTTACAGACGAATGACCCAGGTAAGTCCATAAGAGATGCCAGAGGGGCGGACATTCCATCAGAAGAGACGGTGGTACCTCTATGATGGCAACGGGATCCCGAAAAAAGACAGACAGTAAGATCCCCAGCATGATTGTCCGTCCGTCGTGGATCAACGGACGATCGGCCACCACCCCGCGGGAAACGGGATGCCATGAATTCGGCTCTAACCCTAACCCCCACTTCAACGCTTTAGCATGGCCACTGATGCACTTGCGAGGAATGCCCGGGCCCCGCGGGGCTTCCGAGTGGTTTATGTTCTTGCGACCTGAAAAGCACGATGATACACAGTGTTCTGGTTGCAAGTGAAGAGCTCTTTTCTTAGCAGGGGTGGGAAAATAAATACTAAAGAGCATAATACTATGTGAGTTAAATTGATACTGTAGCATGTAATTTATTGGATAACGTTCTGTACTCAACCGCCGCGACGACGGCACATCTCTTTTGTTACAGCACGGGAGGAAAGGCTTAGAGTTGCAAATATAAAATCTCTGCTATGATGGGGTAAATGCTCTAATAATGGCCGATTCGTTAGAAATCTCAAAACACAATTGGTTTACTAAGATCTTTTTTCTTATTTAAATGTCTCACTGGAAACCTGAGATTATTTTTCAAAGATCTTGGGAGGGCGTGCTCTGGCTGTCAACGTGTCAGGCAAGGATGGTCTTCCCGCAGAACGTCACCCCGCCCCGGCAACGCCTCCTCGTGTCTCGAGGGTGTGTTTCCCCTGTCATACAAGTCTGACACACGTTGTAGTCAAATGATAAAGTCAAAATGTGCCACTACTGTCTCAGGGAACTCGACATCAGCCTGGCCGCTGCGAAACACGGGCAAGAAAATCCTTGTTGACTATGACGTCGACTCGGATTATTCTCAATCCGTTGGAGCATCAAGAAAATGAATGAAACGACCCCCAAAAAAAGGAGAACCAAAAAAAAGAGTTACACCTGTCAGGACTGGCATGTTCAAACGAAGATAACAGGGTAGCTTCGGATCACGCTGATGGCCGAGCTGTTGGAACTCCGAGTCGATGACAGAAGCCTCGAAGATTCTGAGGTATCATTGAAGCACGCTGCGACAGAAGCTGCGCCCACGGTGTCACGGCCTAAGCGACGACGATTGGAACTTTCAGCCCGTAACTACTAGTACATTACCTTGTATGGTCTGAACGTGACCCCCGGAAAATTCCTAGAAGACTACGTATCCACCCAAACAAGAAAAGAGGTCGCGCATCGATGGTACCCCTTCCCGTTCCGTTCGCAGCACCACCTACTACTTTCTACTACTAGTAGGAGGAAGCGCCTATCGTGAGGCGCGAACCCACGCGAAGGACTCACGGAGTTATTCTCCCTCGAAAGGCACTCCCTATTGATTGAGGTGGCCCGGCGGCGAAATTAAGCGGCGGATTGCAGAAGATGAGGATCGAATGTAATAGGAGAAGCTAGGCGATAATGTGGGCAGCGACTTATACGAGAAGTTCCAGGGGACTGGGTAACGTTAAGCTAACAGTCTAAAGACTGATCACGCACCAGTACACGGAGAACTTGAATTGGTGAGTTCATTCATTTACAATACAGACTCCGAGTCCTGTGAAGATTTGGGACAAGCTGCCGGTAATCCGGGAGGTCGGCGCTTTGCGACCACCGGACAATGCGAGAACTGAGGCTGCGCGTCAGACCGCGAGTGGATGTGATGCTTGGAAGCCAACCTGCACCATACCGTATGAAACTTCTGCCTTGAGATGGCCGTGTGTGTAACTAAACGACGCCGCTGATAAATCGTCTATCCATTCTGCAAAAAAGGTTCAGGGTGCCTGACGCATTCCGCAAGGAAGGACGCGATGTGCTCTTCTGTCGGAAGAAAGACCCTGAGACTCGGATGTCTTGGAGAATTGTCTGTATTAGACGATTCTGGCTAGCTCGGGTACGCTGCCCGTGTTCGGGAACCTTGACCGAAGGTTTACAGAGTACTTCGCTTGGCAATGATAACGATAACCCCGCAGGTTTTCGTAAGCCATAACGTAGGTCCCGTGTGGACGATTCAATTACAAGTCATCTGCGTGATCTATCGTGAAAATCGGTGATGAAGAGAACCTTGTACACGCTGACATAGCACTGCTTCCGGAATATCAGCTGTCCGACAAAATTTAGTGCGAGTGCCCGACGAACCGATAGCCTCGTGCTATGAGGATGTCACAGTCCATTTCGGGCCCGACAGAAATGCCGATATTATTGACATTGAGGCACTAAGCCCGTAATAAGGGGAGGCAAATGGAGTGAATGCGGGGATAAGCCGACAGGAACACGACACCTGATGGCTATGGCACATAAATGGGAAAAGGCAGTCAGAAGTACACGGACTGGAAGGCAAGTGAAAAAAAATGTTAGCTCAGAATGGAACCGATGCCACGGAGGAGACATACTATGTTGACAGGAGTAGTATCACTCGGGCATTATCTGGGGAGGACTTTACATCAGAAGGCCAACTTGAAGCCGAGATTATGGTAGGCGCCTGCAATGCCAGACCACTAGTGACGCACCGAGTTGGGACAAGATTAACGGGACCTTACGGAGTTCTATCAGTGAGGCGATCCATCCACGTGCATAAGAGAGACATTCTGATATCATGCTACGGATACATCGGGGTGGTGGCGGCGGATGGTGTGATACGTCAAACCGGGAAAGAGCCAATCGCTGTATGAACGAGATCAGGTCCTTGGAGCTTAACTGGCATGGTACGTGCATGACTTCGAACTACCTTTTGCGCCTCTCAGAGCACGCAACACATTCGACCCTGTGCCCTCCTAGACCCGCTGAAGTCACCGCAAAGATGTTAGTGCTGAGTCTGTCAGGCTGTCCGATCTGATAGGTCATTGATGAAGTACCGTGTGCACCTCCGTCTTCGCATTGATCGATGGGCAATCCATGGCGCTGGGAAGTCCAGTGTCGCATGACCAGCATGCAGCGCTCTCAACGTACCTAACTCGACCGATGAGGTAGCGTAATCCCCTCGAATTAGTCGAATACACGCAAAGAACTGTACAGTAGCCAAGCAAAATCGCACGCCACCGAGCCGTCGTCACCGGCATCCTGCGCCGATGCACTGAACGCGTCATGAATTGAGGCCGCCGCTTGCTTCCACACTGGCACACCCACCAGTAAAGATCAGTTCGGTTACGAATCAAAAGGGTCCGAGCATCCCAACAGGATCCTCCTACCCAAAAAAAATTGGGGATCATAATGAAAACCCAGGTCAACATTTTTGGCAGGTGAATTGACCAAAATGGGAATTTGATGCTGCGAAACCTAAACTTCAACCCTTTAGGAAGGATGTCACGCGTCACAAACTTGGAGTTGGCCATGTAAGTGCAGGTTTCCCCCTCCTCCATCCATCAGTGCATCAGTCGGAGAAGCTATTTTGAAACCTCCTTGTTCAGAAGCCGAATGGAGCAAACCTACGCTGAACCCGAAGAAGCTGACTACTCGGACTCGAACTCGGAGAGCGATTACAACTGTTCTGTGAACAGGGACGGGCTGTTGTTACAAGTCTTCGCAAGACAAGGTTCTTTCTGGACACAAGACGCGGGAGCGAAGAACGCAATGTGCACCTGATTCGACTGCCGTACACGTGTTTCAATACATGCGGTGATGCTTATTGAGAAAGTGGTGAGATGACCATTTCTCATCGTGTAAGTGAGATGAAGCTCAGTCAGAACAGGCGACGTGGTGACATGGGCCGATGAAGAAGTACGGGGAAAGGGGGACCGTGGATATGGCGGGGAATCAATGGAGAACAAGAGAGGATCGCTTAATCTGGTCCAAGGATGACCATCTGGGTCAAGTTTGAAGAGAAGCGTTCAAGGGGAAGGGGAAGACCAGCGAACAGGTTCCAAACCCAAAAGGTGGCGCTGGAATGAATTTTACCGTAAAATTGGCGAAAGGTTACGCCCGATTCGACTCACCTCAGTAGCAGAACGGGTGTGACAGACGTACATCAGTACTTGATGGACGCATCGCCCCCGCGTTACACAGGAACGATCTCGAACGCCGGGAAATTGTAATGGCGTCAAGACGAGAAGGAATGCAATAGATCTCGCGACTGGATCCTGAGAGTGTCACCGTGACTGGTACTACCCTCTTGAGTATAAATATGCGTCCTCTTTTGCTCGAACGTTCCAGTACCAGAGAGCTCCTCGATCATGGGCAGCACTCACTCTCGACCAACAGCGCCCACTGTCGTGGCCGTAGACACTTCTTCTGCCTTGCGTCCTCGATCGCTCAAACGTCTCAAATCCGCTCCACATTCCCTCCGACCTTTACGTCCTCTCGAGTCGGCTTCTATCTCAAGAAGCTCGTCGCCGTCGTACAACAGCTTGTCAGAGAAGCAGGTCGTCGTCGAAAGGGATCCCAGTCGAAATGGGCGTCCATGTGACTGTCTCGCTCCTCATGACTATTGCCAGCCTCCATCGCCCACCAAAACTCTCCTCCCCGTTACCGTTTCTGCCATCTATCTTCCCTCGCCCACTGCAGGCCTCTTGCCAGCACCTCCTCCTACACAGCATACTCAATCTGATGCTGCTTATCTTCGTTTCCTTCACAATTATCCCCAGTACTCATCTAGTTGGCATATCGATGCACTCCGCCGTTCGGAGTACACCCGCCTTGCACCGGATGAGACATATGTAGACTATATGGGTGGTGCACTCTATCCAGCTAGCCTCATCTCAGTACACGCTGAATTCCTACAATCTACTGTCCTCGGCAATACGCACTCGGAGAGCTCAAGGTCCGTGTTGTCATCTAGGCTGTGACCAATGATCTAACCCTCGATCACTGCATTTGTAGCTCAAAGCTGTCTGCAGCACTCACTGCTAGAGCGCGGGCGGCTGTGCTCTCTTTCCTCAATGCACCACCAGGATCAACGGTCGTCTTCACAGCCAATGCTAGCGCCGCACTTAAGCTTGTTGGAGAGGCCTTTCCCTTTACACCACGGGCCGCATTTATCCTCCCTGAAGATGCTCACAACTCGGTGCATGGCATTCGTGAATTCGCAAAAGCAAAAGGTGCACCTGTTGTCTATCTATCCTCCCCTCCGCGTGGTGGCGTGCGTGTGAGAGAGGCATTTGTGGGTGGCATACCTTTTACGGCGCATATAGCTCACCTTGACACGCATATACCTGCATCCCAGACTCTCATTGACAAGCATGCTCCACCTGCCGGCACACCCGCACTACTTGCGTATACCGGTCAATCAAACATCACTAATTCAAAGCCACCGCTCGCGGTCCTTGCGCATGCCTCCGCCCGCGGCTTTACCACACTTCTTGATGCGGCGGCGCTGGCGCCCACTACACCGATTGATCTGACGCATACTCCTATTGACGCGGTCGCAATCAGCTTCTACAAGATGTTTGGATTTCCTACCGGCATCGGGGCGCTTGTCCTCGCGCCAGGGATCGGTGCCTGGCTTAGAGAAAAGCGGCCGTGGTTTGCCGGTGGCACAGTCGAGGTGGTTCAAGTCCCAGGTACTGTTGTCGGTCGCACTGCAGCAATTGACGAGGCATTCGAGGTTAGTGTTTAACTCGCTGCGTGGGAATAATGCGGGCTTCCTGAGACACCAAATATTCAGGATGGAACGCTCAACTATACGCTGCTTCCTGCGGTGACAACTGGCCTTCGTCTGCTCGGTGCCTATCTTCCAGCATTGCCGGCACGCATTGCCGCGCTCACGGCTTACTGTGCACGTCTCCTCGAAGAGATTCGATGGCGAAGTGGTCTTCCTGCAGTGCGGGTGCTCTCGCGCATTCCGGGTGCACCACCTGAGCAAGGCGAGGCGACGCAAGGGACAGGCGGCATTGTCTCATGTCTAATGTTTGATGTATGTGATCTTTTTACGTGCACAAGTCTCCACATTGATGATTAATTAAAAACTCTCTTCATAATACGCGGGCTATGCAGGAGAAAGGCGAGCCTATCCCGCCCTCGCGAGTGGCGGCACATGCCGCCGCAAACGGTATCGCGCTCCGCACCGGGTGCATGTGTAACCCGGGCGGCGCGGCGACGTTGCTTTCTCTCGGAAGCCTGATGACTGTACTTGGCCAAGGCGATGCTCATCACCCGCCAACACTACGTTCGCTTGAAGAAGCTGCTGGGCGAGAACTCGGCGTCGTGCGAATCAGCTTCGGGCTCGCAAGTTGCTGGTCGGATGTGTGGCGTGTGCGGTGTTGGGTGGTCCAGGCGCTCAATGAAAGATGGGCAATCAGCCCAGCGCCCCCAGTATATGGGGCCAATGGAGATGTAGGACTAGACAGTGTTGTGGGAAGGGCGATTTGAGTGGAACTTTGATCGATTTGAGGATCTCTTGTTGGACGGACCTTATCGTTGTTAGGTATTATTTATTTTGTAAAGTAGAGGAATTCCTCTCGTATATGTCTCCATATGAATAAATAAAAATAGCCAAGGGGCACCACCGCAGTAGTGCAGTGCAGGGACGACTGGTAGGCTGATGCGCTGACAACCCACAATACGGCTTTGTCTATGCGGGAATGGAGAACTCGGATCATGAAATTGATGAGTTGTTAATGGATTTGCACAGGATGATTTTAATTTCGCTATAGATGGTCCAAATACTGATGTCGTTGCGACCGGATCCATGGAATAAGCCGTGCCTTGGAGATGAAGCCAACTGCAGCATCTGTTTGAGTAAAGAGTTGACGTTGGGCGCAACCAGCGCCGATATTGCGGACAAGATGAGCGCATCTTGATGTGCACTGCCTCTGGTACATACATATACATTCATTTACATTCATTCATACAGTAATACGGTGACGGCGTACCGTAGCCTTTATCGATGGTGGATGGAGTGCAAGA
Source organism: Russula olivacea (assembly GCA_963926505.1). NCBI lineage: Eukaryota > Fungi > Basidiomycota > Agaricomycetes > Russulales > Russulaceae > Russula > Russula olivacea. Next base: position 3,087,826 of record OZ004884.1, read on the forward strand.
AATGAAACCAGTGGTGAATTAATTCCTGGAAAGTACGTTTTTTTTTTTCGTTGTGCGGCAGTGGTACTCCGTTCAAGTTCCTCACTGACATGGTAGGGAACTACAATAGGAACTTCGGGCGGAGCTAAGGTACGTACTTTTTTAGTACAGAATAGACCCCTGTCACTTATTTATGGGGAACATAAGGGCGTGTAAACCCACCCATCGCCCACATGGTACTGTAACTCAGTGTTAACTTACGGTACGTGCCCATCATCATCGAGCTCCGCACTGTCTTCTCAGCCTGTCTACTACTATTCGGCAAATCACACAATAACTTAGAGTTCTGTACGTATTGTGATCTCACATATATACATGGTGCCGCCTGTCCTGAGTTTTTTTTTCTTAGAAAAAAAAGGAATTTGATGGGCCCTAGTATGCGATTGAGGTGACTTCTAAATTTGATGGAAATAGTGCCGGACGGCACCGACGTTCTCAATCGGTGCCTCATCAGCGTCAGAAAGTATCTGAGATTACGATCGAGAGACTTGACGCGAGAGGGAGCTCCACGTTTGCATAGCACCGGATGTGGGGAAGGCGAGGACGAGGAGGAGGACTACTAGTCGAGGTTCTGGATCGGACAGGCCCCACCAGGCCCGAGATAGGAAGTACCACTCCACAAGTAGAACAACCTGAGCTATGCGAGGCACAGAAGACCCGATCCCCGACTCGCCTGTAACTAGTTGAGATGAGAAGCAAGAGGGGTACCAACCCCGGCCATGGCATGGGAAACACGATACCCCGCTACGTAAACAACTCTATTTATCGCCAAAGTGGAGTGCGGCAAGCAAAACTTCAAACAATGCGACAGGTTGTGTGTTTCAGTAACTGATGATGGTGACAGGAAGATATTTGGCGCCCGTGCTCCTTTTTTTTCTTTTTCCATTTGGTATCTTTGATTAGTCAGCGATCGTTACCTCACCTCCCTCCATTCTCAACCTCGCTCGTCAGTAGAATGTCTACAGCGCATAGACCGACATGGGACCCAGCGCAAGCACGAGAAGTCAAAGGTGGCTCGCGCCAGTACTCCGTGCGCGACATGGCCGCGCACACTAAGCTCAAATTCCGGTGCGGGTCACGTCAGCTTTCTCCTCACTCACTCTTTTCACTCAATGAGCCGCCCTGTCCTACGTATCCTGCCAATCCGAAACTCTCAGACAGCCCGGCCAAACCTCTGTGTCCGAGGTAAAGAAGACCAATCTACGCGTGGAGCTCATCGCGGCGGAAGCGGAGTCGCGCGCCAAGAAGCGCAAGGCGGCGGGATTGCCTGTGGAGGATGTGTCGCCGGTCGTGCCGCCGGCCGCGATTGAGGACGAGGAGGCGAATAAGCGGAGAAAGGTTCTACAGGAAGCTTTGGAGATGGATAAGGATGCGGATAGTGATGAAGACGCGGACGCGGACGGTCCAAAGGGAGGAGAGGCCAAGTACGTCGCGCATTCCTTTTTTTTTCTTTCTCCAATTACAAACTTATGTTTCTGGGATACTCCCATCGAACAGTGGAGGCGATACCAAGAGCGGTGAAAATGGTAATGGTGGCGATGGTGACGAGGATGGGGATGAAGACGAGGACGATGATGATGAAGAGGACGAGACAGCAGAGCTGTTCCGGGAGCTGGAGAAGATAAAGCGCGAGCGAGCTGCGGAAAAAGAACGCGTCGAACAGGCGGAAGCTGCGGTCACCGAGGCCGAGCGTGAAGCACAAATCGCGACCGCGAACCCTTTGCTCAATCTTGCCGCCGCACTCGGCAACGCTCCGGGTATCAACACGACCGCGCCCGGTACCTTTTCCGTGAAGCGTCGGTGGGACGACGGTGCGTTACCTATGTGTGGTCAACTTTGGTAGACGTGAATGAACGACTCCCCCTTTCTTTCCTTGCAGACCTCATTTTCAAGAACCAGGCAGCAAAGGATACTTCCCGGGAGGGTCAGTTTGTCAACGACCTTCTTCGGACGGAGTTCCATAAGTGGGTTTCATCATTTGTCGTCGTCTATTCATTGCTCATTACCTTTTGGCACTTTACATAGAAAATTCATGTCACGCTTCATCAAGTAGCGTATAGTACTCACCTGTATTCGTGTATATCAATCACCCACCGCGCGTTTCTATTCCTCCGTTGATCGAAGCACTTCCTTATATTAGGGAGTGCCACCTTTGTTTATGCAGTCTTCCCCCTGATCTCCTGGATTCTCTGCATAAATGACGACAACAAGATATCCTCCGGTGGTTGTAGTCGTCGATGTCGACATCTCGTCAGCTTGCGTAGGGCACGGCATTTGGTCAAGCAAGGCTGCGATCCTTGCTTCGTCGGTACCACAGGGAAACGTTATCCTGCGCCGCCTCAGATGGATTGGTACGGATGAATAGAACCTAAAACGCCACATATCTTTTGCAGAACGAGTTGATCACGTTGAAAACATGGAAGCGAACTTTCTCAAGGCACCAGTCTGGCTGTAAGGTTCTATCGATACTTTCGTTCCATTTCGCCCCCTAACTCGAGTCCTGGGCGTCAGACCCATTCGAGGACATGACCGATAGTGCACATCAAATATAAAAAGGGCTACTATCCTCAAGCAAGGACGGAGCAAACTCTCTCCTGCACACCACAACTATAACTATGGTGACCGCGTTCGAAATCCCCAAAACCCCCTCTTCCCAGCTAAAGACGGTCCTCGACTACCTCGACCTCGTCAAAGTCCTCAACCTGGACGAACTCGAGAAACTCTTCACGGACGATTTTGTCCAGTCTACGTTCCCATCGTCTCTCAACGTTCCCCCGAGGACCAAGCAGGAAGACCTCGAGTTCCTGCGGGGTCTATCCGAACAGCTGGAAGGAAGACACCTTCAGGTACAGTACTAGTCATCGCTACTCGCTCGTCGCTTCCCAGCCGCCCGCTTCGCGCGTTGAGCGATGCAACGATGGATTGTCCGACTGAGCTGACTGACGCGTTTCTTCTGTTCGGTTGCTGTGCACAGATGACTATCTATGACACCGTAGAGTCCCCGGGAAAGGCCTGGGTTCACGTGAGTTGGACTCCCAAGCCTGAAGCGCGACCGAGCAACCTTTTCATTTATTTATTTTCTGAAAAGCTCCTTACGCACATCGAATTTCCGGATGGAAAGACATTCGACATCGAATGTGTTTACCTGTTTACGCTTGTTGAGCACTTGACTTCTTCTCACAAGATCAAGGCTATCAGCGACTTTGTGGACAGCGCTGGGTTCGCTCGCATGGGTGGGGGCGAGGCGGCCACTGGTAGTGAGCTGTGATAGCTCAGATGGATAGAGATGCCCGGACCCAGTTGGGCATCGAACTGTATCATGGCCGACACAGCAATATATATATGTATACTACATGTTGTACGTGGTGGCGGGCAGCTCATACGTATGGTTGTATGCTACACAGTGCTTTGCTTTATCTGTCCTAGCGCATAAAAAACATGTTTCAATGCGGTTCCTGGATAGAAGGATGTGATCGGTTCAAGAGTGAAGATTCCGTGAATGGATAGCATCGATGAATGACATTGCAGCAACGACAGCCTGTGCTTTCTGGAGGAAGGAAGCTGACGTGACACGACTGAGCCTAAAACCTGCGCAGGAGAATTTCATTTCATTTTTCATTTTCATATGCAACATGAGTTTGGGGGAACCGGGAACTGAACCTGCCAGTGGCCCCCTGCCCCTCGCCAGCTCGGCGGATACAACAATTAATCTCCGTACTTGTGCCAACTTGCTGGTATCAGCCGCACACGCGCACGCGCACCGATCGCGAGTAATAGCACGCACGATGCGCCCTTGTTGTTGTCAAGATTCCGAAAAATGTGTGTGTGCTCTCCCGAGTCCCGACACGGTCACACAGACTCCGAGTCGTCGCCGACATCACCGTCACCATGAACTCGAAAACCGGACAGTACACAGTACAATGCTGATGACGGTACAGGCTGTGTCGGAACAACTCGGGCTGGTGCCGAAGTACAGTACAACTTATTGGTGTAATGGATTTCTTTCTTTGCCACAGTATTCGGCTCCGCAAAAGAACTTGAATACAAAGCTCTGAAAGAATCGTATCGCCGGCGGGGCGCTCGGGCTCAAATTTTTACATAGAGTTCCTGGTTGTTTTGTCATACAAAAGGTAACTTTCTCCAATGTCAGAGTCGATCTCGACTGAGAAGGATGCTAAGCTTCAACGTGGAGGAGCCCGGGCCGACACGGAGATGGTCAACAATTGAAGCTGGCACTGGCGCTCGTAATGCTTCGAGTTGTGCCAATGAGATAGTTTTACTACGATAAGCAGAGAGATATGCTGCGAAAATGCTTCCCAAGTGATAGATACATCCTCAAGAAGCACATTCCCATTCCCAACCCTCCGCAGCCCACTCCGGCATCTCCGTCTCGAAAACACCAAGACTTGTCGTATACCGTAACGCGTGCAAAAATATATACAGCCTCTCCGGCGGTGGATCCGGATGCAGCGGCAAATAACATTCCCCGCAGTACAACGCACCGTCGTTCTCCTCCTGCACCGCGATCTGCGCCGCCACCTGCTTCGCGCGCCCGCTCTTCGTCGGCGCGTCGGGCGGAGGTGCCACGCGCAAGAGCGGGTTTTCTGTGTGCTGTGACTCTGAGGCGGGATCGAGGATCGTGAGTGCCTCTTCCTCTGTGAGTGGAGCAACCGCGGCGGCGACAGGGCTCTCGGTTTCGGTTTCAGTTTCGGTGCCTGTCCAGGCCGGTCCACCTCGTTTGCGTCGATTTTGGGGAGGCAGCTTTTGTTGGGGCATACCCTTCGGATGTAACCGGCCCTTTGACTTGAAAACGACATCACGCCACCGCGACCAGTCTTCGCCCTCGTCCTTTCCATAGGAAGAAGAACAATAATAAGTATCGGTCAAGGGATAGTGGGGTCAAGTTTCTGACCTTCATGTTGCGTAGGCAGGTGATTACCCCAACTGCCTCGGCAGACAGCGGCACTGGTGATCCCATGCCGATATCCTTCCCGGTTTCACGTGGGAGTGGCTGTGACGAGGACGGAGTTGAGGTGCCAGTCGTAGGCGGCGTTGAATCGGCTGTGTCGGTCCCAAATAGCTGGGCAGGTACAACTGGCGGGGCGCGTTCGTCTGATGGTGTCGTGTCAATGCCACCCTTCCCCAGGTTTGGCCCCTGAGCATACAATCAGGTCCCAAGTGCGTTTAGAATAACCGGACCGGGACGTGCCCAAATTTTTATCTCCGAGTAAACGGGGTCATTCGCAATTGGGTGGCCAAGATATTGGAGATGGACGCGGATTTGATGAGCTGGCAAGATATGGTTGACGCAGAGGTCGAGTTGGAATACAAGGCGACGACGTACAACGACCAGTCAAAGGGCGACCTGCAATGTGATTTACGGTGGTTGGCTTCCCTTCCAATTCTGAGACGATAATTACGTACAGTGAAGTACGCTCGTGTTGGTGCTTCTATCATAGTGCAATCGTCTGACCACAGTCTTCGCCGGCTTGGCAAGAGAACCGACAAGTCGGCGTTCGGTCAACCGTGTTTACAAGGGACGTGATTTATACCTACTTTGCCTTCCGGATGCACGATGTTCAACCCCATCTGACGATCGACGGTGAGCAGAGGCTGGTCGACCACAACCTCTTCCGCCGGAAACTCGCCTGAGCACCGTGCTACGTACTCCTTCTTGACCTCTCCCTGCACAAACTCTTGCGAGAGCGTGTGCGCACGAGGCGAGGAGAGACCAATGATCATCAGCCCCGAGGTCAGGCGATCCAGTCGATTCACAGCTAGGGCCCAAGTCAGTCAACGCGGGCCCAGGTGGGCTATTAGTAGTAAACTGCACTCACTGTAAACCTTCGGGTACCCAAATTCCCGCTGGAGGATCTCCACGAGAGAGAGATAAAAATAACGCCCTGTTGCGTGAACAGGCTGAAAGCAAAGCGCATTCAGATCGACCTTTGGAACTCGGTGCTGCACACGCACGATGCTACCTGGCTTGTCAATCACGATAAAGTCTCGGTCTCGGTCCTCGTGAAGTATCTTGACGGGTTTAGACGCGACCGGAGGCTCGTGACGATGAACGATATTTTCGATGCGATCCCCGTTCCGCACGATCGTGTCAGGCTTGGCGATCTTGCCATTGACAGTAGTGACGCCAGACTCGAGTGCGTATCTCTACAAAACGGACCCAGCAACACAACGCCGCCTCTCCTCCGTCAGCCAACATATCCAATATAAAAAATGGCAAAAGGAACGAATAAAAACCACACATAATACTCGATCGAGCGATCCCGGAATTCAGTGGAGACGATCTCAAGTATCTCCCGGTTGAGCCAGCGACCTTTGGCCATGGTCGTATAAGGGTACCAATAGGGCGCGATCTTGCGCAGGCCATGACGCGCGGGTTCAGGTGCCGGGGCGGGTGCGGACACGGCATCCGGCGCCATGGCGGCGAGGAGCATGCGACGAAAGACGTGTCTGAACTGGTCCAAGGGTGGCACGAGGATGAGTGGGAGATGGACTTTGTTCGTGTGGAAGGGAAATGCGGGTAAGGGTGATGCCAGTTTGGTGTTCAAGAGCAGGGGACGTAGCTTGGATGAGAAGAAGTGAGCTGACCTACAACGGCGCACCGCCAGCATTTACAGATCGAATGGGTCGTCCCACCGTGGCCGCCTGACCGCATTGATCACGGGCCGTTTCTCCGGAGCGCGTACAGTTCCAAACTATCACAAACAAACCCCAGTGTTCCACCACGGACGCACTCTGTCCCAAATCCAATCAATTGATTCAATCCCCAATAATTTTTGCATTATGTCTCGCTGACTTTCTCCGTCCAGAAGAGCCCACTGGTATCGAGAGTCTTTCTATACAGTAGGTTACCTCAGAGCAACCGCCCGGCCCACTGGAAGATCCAATCTCGCGCCATCATGATGATCCTTTCATTCAAAACTCCTTCAACGCAGCCCCAGACATAGACACCGCCAAAACCGACTTGCCCGGCTTGGAGATTCATGTGGAACTGCTCGCCCGCGCGCTGTTTTCAAGACAGATATGCCATTTTATCGGGGAGGATTTCCCCAAGCTGGTAGCCCCTGGATCCGTGATACTTTTCGTCATGTAGAACAGAAATGGAAGCCATAGTAATGCGCTGGTGACCCACATCTCCCATGCATGAGACAAATCACTGCGGAGCCGAGCTAGCCCTACATCGGCCCCTCGTCGCTCCTGGAGATAAGCGCTCAGATATCACCCTTGGCACGCGGACTTATACCACGCCCCCAATTGTATGTGCTGCCGTACTAAGGTGCAGGTCGCGAGAATTAGGCACAGTGCGACCTTTTCCTCCCCCGAATGAACGTCTGGCGCGTGGATGCGGGACTGTATCGCGTAGATGCTGCGTATCTCGTGAGCGCACGCATCAGTAAACCTGCACAAAACTTTTTTGAGCTTGCTCAAGCTTGCTCAAGCTTGAGCAAGTGAAAAAGTCTGAAAAGTGCCTTAAGTGCCAAAGTAACCTATTTTTCTTGCAAAAGTTGATTTTGAGCATTTTGTCAAAAAGTAAAAAAGCTGAAAAAAGCTGAAAAAGTCATCCAAAGTCATGCTTACAGTCACTTACAGTCATATGAGTCAGTGTCAACTTTTTCACTTTTTCACTTATTTACTTGTGCAAGTCGGAAAGTCAAAAAGTTTTTGCATGATTTACTGATGCGTTCCCAGCCCCACACCCACAAGCTATGTGGCAGGAGGGAATGTGATTAAGTACTGGAAGTGCCGGAGAAAACGTAGCCCTCAAAGGTTTCGGTGGCGATCAACAAGGTCACGATGCCTGTCTTTCTCGCCCATGCGACTGTCGGAGAACCTTTTGATTGGAATGTTCATGGTTGGCATCGGTATCAATTCCTTGAGTCAAGGTTACTTGGAGGAAGCATGACCTATCATATGATTTTCCGACAAGCCAGGTGTGCCATCAAACGTGGGTAAGAATGCAGTTCCGAGTGGATATTGCAGTCATAATATGCCATGCTTCAATTCCTGTGGCAGCAGGCAATATAGAACTCAGAATCAGAACGTTCTCGATCTCATCTTATTCTTTACACTTGGGAATACACCAGCTACACAGAAGGCGGACATGAATCAAAAGAGGTGATATATCAAGACTGAGCATTCGCCAAAATCAAGTCCTCCGCCGCTTTATCTCTCGGAAGAATAGAGCACTCAAACTTGTCAGGATGTCTTCAAAATTGGACTCTCAGCTTCAAGAAGCAGCTATAGGCGATAATTCCAACTTACACAAAAAGCCTGCGTAGAACAAACGCCGTCGCTTCGACAGGGATTTCCTTACCGTTCTTGTCTTTTGCTTTCGTTACGTTGAATACGGACAACACTGACGAGGCAACAGTGAAAATTGCAGCATCGACGAAATGACGTCCGGGACAGATCCTCTTGCCGACGCCAAACGCCAAGGAGATTGCCGGATCCTCCCGAACGGTCCCATCTTTATTGAGAAAGCGTTCGGGCTTGAATTCTTCTGGCTCTGGATATAATTCTGGGTCATGCAGGATTGCCCTGTTACATCTCAGATAGACATTCATTTGCAAGAAAGAATCAACGTACCATGCGTTTGCTACCATTATAGATCCTTTTAAGACCAAATGATTAACGCGAGGTCACAAAAGCAGAATGTACCACCTATGAAGAATCTGACCTTTCGGAATGAAATAGCCTTTGTAAACATCATCACTATTCGACGAATGGGGAAGACCTGAGAGTCTTCGTTCTATCATTCTGATTGACGGGACCCGTGGGGAAAAGCGAATCATACCTATGGGTGTTACCATCTGCCATCTCATCAACTCCCTACAGAAGGCTTCAATATACGGAAGACGTGGCCTGTCATCAAACGTGGGTAACCGGTCTCGTCCGACTACAGCATCGAGTTCTGCCTGCGCCCGTCTTTGTACCTGTGGATAGAGAACCAGGGCCAGAAAGAGGGAGGTCATTGCGGATCCAGTCTTCATTGTAGGAGTAAGTAATAAAGATTTGAAGTTGTCAAGAAACGCGCACAGTTTCTGAACCAGCTAAGGGAGAACTGGTGAGCGCTATGTACTTGATCTATGGATGTAGAGCTTCACCGTGATACATAGATCCCGTGACTATCTTAATGACTTCCTCCTGCTCTTGACGTTCGAAGCCTACCAAGCTATCTAACTCCCGTAGATGCTCGCCCGCCATTGAATGCACTGCGGTGCCATTATACTATGTCATGCAGCATCAGTCAACGCGAACGCCAGAAGCGTGGTCACCACACACCAAAGCATTCTTCACAAAATCGATGGGTTCATTCCTTATCCTCTTGCTCAGCTTCTGAACAGTTCGTGCCATCGGTTTGTAGCTAAAGTATGGGACCCAAGAAGGAACGTGCCGCACTGAAAAAGATGTGAGGCACTCAATGCACGGCAGGGATGAAGTTGGAAATCGCACAGATTGGGACGTGATTTACTAATGCAGCTCCGGGTAGTATGAGAGGTGCCATTAATCTAGTCGTCTGATGCGGCGCTTCCAGTATCTTGTCACCATCCTTCAGATCGTAGCCGTACGTGAGTGACATGAGAAGTTTCCCTTGAAGGCTGCCTGGCCGTTAGTGGTCATACAATATGGGGAGAGCAATCAACTGACAGTCCGACATGGGCCTCGAAGTCCTTTGGGGTTGCGCGAATTTGTGCCAGGAATTCGCGGGTCTTATCCTGTATCATTTGTCGATATGATATCATGGCACCAGGTCGAAGGCTGCGATCTAATAGCTTTCGTCCCTTGCGCCAAGTCTCACTCGTTCCAGTCATGAATACGGGCCAATTCATATCCGCCCTAGAAATCGGTGATCGTTAGCATGGCCATTTGGCAGATAATAATGCTACAAGTACAAGACGTACATTTCTGCGATTGGCAAGGATGGCCTCTCTGAGTAGGTTTGCCCACGCTTCTCGAGGAGATCTTTAAGGGCAGACAACGAATTCAACACGACGACGACCTCGGAAAAGACGCGAAGACAGATGACATCATCTTAAAACGCGGGTTTCAGCTTCAGCAAGGGCGGACAAGCGTTGCCAATGATGTTATGCGTACCGTATTTCCTGGACATATCTACGTACGCAACCCAAGGCGCATCTTTCGGGATATCGAGTATATTCCCGATTATAGGCCGTGGTGGCGGGCCAGGTGGATAAGGCAGCCCTCCCCGTCGTCTGTGGTCGCGGAAAACAAAAAGGAGGTAAAGGAAAAGGGAGATGGCAAGGCAATCAACAGCGCTAATAAGAAGGGACTGCATGACGGGGCTGGGGACTTACGGAAGAAGAATATGAGGCTATAAACCAAGAACTTATATGCCTTCTCGCTTTCTCCCACGAACCGCCAGACGCTTCCCGTTAAAGTCGTGATCATATTACGCCGAGAAAATGTTGAACAAAATGAGGTTTAAGAACTCGATTTAGTGGAATCATGTGAATGACAGAACATCATATGGAACTTACCATATTATTGGAGGTCACCGACGCCAGGACGAGCATATCATAGGTTTGTATTGCTCGCGACGTCCCGTGACAGCACCCATTCTCGAGATTCTAATCTTGTGGTCGCCTTCTATGTGGCAAGACGGTATATTGAGGCAATAGGTTCGTTCAGGAAGTGACCGCCCTTGCCCCCATCTGGCAATGATCAATCGACTGATTGATCGATTATTGTCCCTATATCCTGTCGTAATTTGATGTCGCGTATAAGTAGGACACGGGCTTAAAGCGGGTCAAAGAATTTATATGGTAGCGACAACTTGAAGAACAGCGAGAACAGGCCCACGACGGGCAGGGATTGCAGTGATTCTGACTATGGGACAATCGGGAGAGAGATAAAGACAGGGTGAGGTACTCCTTGGCGATTAGCCTCGTCTTTGTAAAGTAGTGTTGAGATGTTCTATGTTGCTCAATGCTCTTGCTTAGCCGCACTTCGGCTGAACGACTTTTGCTCCTTATTTACGGCACTAACGTTTGGGTGAAAGGCGGCTTGAGGGGACAGGAGTCCTGTGTTCCCGTTGATTGGGGAAGGAGGGAGGGAGTGGATGAGGATGCGTCTGACATGGCGGCCAAGAGTGCTGGTACTAGTAGAGTGCTGGCTCTCGTTTGGGCCTCTTGACGATGACAAAGCCACTTGTCCGTGACCTAACCTAGTGACTATAGGTGGTGACCCTCACCCCTTTACAGACAATCGTAGATAGAAAATGGTCTGAATTGTGCAGAGTACATACCAGTTAGTCCTACGTGGGGCACCACTGCCCCGAGGTGGACGTAAATGGAACTCGAAGTCAGATCCGGGGGTGTCCATGGATGTTCGTACATTTACATTTATTACTTTTGAGAGAGGAAGTACTGTAGTGGTGATATGATATGATGGGATTTGAACATGTCAAAATTTGATGGATTTTCGGATCGGACACATTTCTTGATTTTCTTTCCTTCGGACTGATCTTTGCCAATGACCAATTGCAATCAAAGGACACATCCGCCCCTTTTTTTACGTACCTTATATCTCCTTATCTAATAAACAGCTTGCGACGGGCTTCACGCGCGAGATCATGACTGCAACTTGCCCTAGCTTGCGAGTCGATACTCTTGTTACTTGAATATCATCGCGTCCGTTAAATGAGGATGTAAACAGCTTTCAAAACAGGTCCACGTCTACTGGTCTTTGCGCATGAGCAAGGGAGGTTCGAGGCCTCAGGCTCAGTGACAAATCCCAAATCCAATCTCAGCCGTGGGAAATTATAACTCCTGACTTCCCCGGCTACGGTCGTCTCTCCGATAGTCCAACACGATGGAGTCCACTGGCACTGACCAGAAACAGTATGTCTAGAAATGACTCGACATGGCTGCCCCACTTATTTTCCACAAGTCAAGGCACCTGTCAGGACACGGAACAGTCGTCGAACTTAAAAATCAATCGTCTCCCTGATGAGGTGCTTTTAGAGATATTCGATTCCTATCGACAAAGCATCGATCCATACGATCATCAGTGGAGGAAGAAATATGTGTGGCTCAATCTTGCCCATGTGTGTAGAAGGTGGCGCGCTGTCATGTTCGCGTCTTCCTCCCGTTTGGACTTAAGTATTACCGTGGGGGCTCGAAAACCAGGCCATATCAAGACGATCCTGTCAGGTCATTTGCCGATTCTCATCGACTACCGCTTGTATAGACCGAAGGACATCTCTGGCAGCGCCCTTTGGCGCTTGCATGCCGCACTTAGACGTCGTGATCGCGTGCGCGAGATCTCCTTTGAAGGGTGTGATGTCACCTTTAGAAAATTCATCAGGGCGACCAATTGTCACTTTCCCGCACTGGAGAGCCTTGTCCTTTGCTTTCTACATGAACCGGACATCCCAGCCACATTTCTCAGGGGACCAGATAAATCAGATCTGCCTCTTCGACATCTTAGGTTGTACAGCGCTTCCCTCCCATCCGTATCTGGACTTTTATTGTCCGCAACGGCTCTAACCGACCTCACTTTGGGCGTTATTTCTAATACCGCGGGTTTCGACTCGTCACAAGGATCGTTCCTTCTTGCCTGTTTGCAAAGCATGCAATGCCTATGCAGTCTCCATCTGACCACACCGTATGATCCTGGAAACTCCCAGTCCCATTCAACTCCCAAAGATATTGTCCCATTATTAAAATTAACTCGTTTCCACTATGTCGGCTCTACCATATTTTTGAACAACCTCATGTCCGGGCTTTCAGCTCCATCCTTACAAGATGCTCGCTTTGTACTCTTCGTCAGTCTTCCCCTTTTGTACCTCTCTCGGGTTATCGACGACGTGAGGGAAGAATTTCGGTCAGTCAGTGTAACTTTCGATATCGAAATTTTCCACCTATTATCGTGGACCCACTCGGGGAAAATCGACCTCAAGCCGTGCTTTAGGTTCGAGGTGAATGGTTCCCCGGATTCAATCTTGTCAATTTACAGCACGCCCTCTACGAAGTTTGCCATGACGGAGGAGCTCGCCTTAATTTTCCCTAGTTCGAACATAACAAAATGGGAGGATGTTTTTTCGTTGCGCAAATTTCTTCGCCAGTTCCGCAGCGTCAGGGTGCTCCGGGTAAATCCATTCATGCGGGAGGTTGGACTTTACCTCCAGCAAGATGACGGAGAGGCCATCTTTCCCGCACTGGAAGAAATCGAGTTATCAATATCGCTTTTGGCAAGATATCCAGACGAGGAATACCAGCGCCGTGCAGCCGAAGCACTGGCGGCTGTTGAGCCATTCGTCTCCGCGCGCGAACGAGCGGGTCGCATTGTAAAACTTGAAGTTTACCGTTGTGAGCAGACGCAATCCGAGTCCGAATGAAACGGAAATGTGAGATGCTGGTAATGTATCCATGTATCCATGGATATACTAGTAGTAATTTGAATGTATGCATGTCAAATTACCGGACTGCTGTGACTGATGCCCTACATCAAATCGACCGTTTCACTCGCCATCGTTATGCCACCGTCACGGCCTCGGCAACCTTGTTCGCTTCCCTGACTCGGAGTTCCCTCCTCTACCTTCACATTCCTCTAGGTAACTCAGTATGGCCCTTCCGAGTCGATCCCCCCCTTAGCTTACAAGACAGACGCGTTAGGCCTCAACGCCTCAACCTCGGGCAGGCAAGGGGTCACTCGCCCAACCCGCGCAGTATGCGGCGCTCCTTCAAATAGATTGCGGAGCATCCCCATCCCTATAATGCTCGTCAAAATGACATCGCGCGCCATTCTTGCTAGAACGACCACGGGAAATAGCAAAGATCATGACTTTATCCACGTCGAAGATGATGTCCAAACGAATGCGGCATTCCTGGATGGCTGAAGGAAACAAACATTCTCGTAAAACGGCAAAGACCACGTGGCTGAAAATAAGTGGTTCGTCGATGTCAAAGTGGGGGTTTGAGTCGAGTTTATGAATACAGTATAAGTAATAGACGAGCCTGATGATGCCGTGTTGTTCTCTGCCTAGTTCGATTCTGTATCCGTCTCAGCAGCCTCGGGGCCACTGGTGATGGCATGAGCGTTGTCACGCGACGCGCTCACGCATAGCTGTTGAGCGTAAAATCGAGCTAGCCGGAGCGCCCGTCCACGCACAATGCCTCAATTTTCACTCTTTTCACTGCCCTCTCCTCTCCTCTCCTCTCGACCAAGTACAGTACAGTAACTTGCGAACGATTACACCCTTTTCCCTCGCTCATCGCCTCCTCATTCCTCCCCCTTCGCCTCCTTTTTCTTTCCTTCCTTTCCCTCGTCTTCAAATTCACTAATATACTAACAACCTTCCGTGTACGCCGTCCGGCGCAGCGATAACGCGCGCATCCACTTGTTCCTGACACTCTTACCACTGCCTCCTTACCGACTTGGATACTCTTAGTAGGGATTTCTCATGTATAAAGGAAGCGCTCCTGCTCCTCGAGGTGCGTGTCCTCTCCCTTTCCCTGTGATTCCCCTCGTTCTCGCGTTCGTTCTCGCGGGCGGCCCGCCGCCTTCCTTGCTGCGCTCTGCCTCTCGGCGACCCGACATGGAACCACCATCCATGTTGCCCCTGCCCCTGCATCCGCTCATCTCCCTCTCGCGTCCCAGCCCCTCCCGGCTTCTCTTTGCTCCCACTCTCTCGTCTCAGGGTGATCACTCTGTTCTCGCATCGTTGACCTTAGCTACAACAGTTCCCAAAGGTCCTGGAAGACGCCCATTATACCATGCTGACAAGAAACGTGGCAGGGTCGCCTTACCTCCCGTGAACTTTCTGCGTGTTTTTGGTGCAAACGGATGACCAAGTAGCGCAATCACCGAGTGTGACAAAGCGTACGCCGCCACCATGATACGTGAAATGCCTACACCAGAGTGGTCCCATTCTATGCCATCCTCGGTCCATTCAAAACCTAGACTACGAGTGTGTGCTACGCAATTTCGGCCCAACCAGCGTGCTGAAAAGGCGCCCCGCGGAAGTGAACTGGAAGTACGAGATTTGTTGGATAGTGAAGACACAGGATGGCGCACTACGTCTTCGTCACGGTGTTGGGATTGGGTAATTTGCACGAGTCAGCACATTACCTTATTGTGCCGTATCAAGGCGATAAGGTGCATCTTCTCCTACAGGCTGGGAAGAGAACGCTGATTGAGCACTGAATAGGAACCAGGAAATATCAAGGTCACTGGTCACCCATGGAGTTCTGACTACGTCAATTTATCGATGTATTGTACATAAACTTGAAACGAACAATGTGAGCTGTACGATCACTTCGGACCTGAACTGGAAGCGTTACCGCTTGAGACTGGCGATGAGAAAAGGAAGGTTGTGGCAGGTGGTGGATACGAGTCCGGGACCACCTACCGCGGCGCCTTCGATAATACGCGTGGATCTGCTCGCGCCAACGTTCAGATGTGAACAATCAGCCGAGGAGATGTCAGTATGTGAACATGTGAACGTTATTGCCGGAGCTGTTGTCGGCATGGTCTCCACAGCGAAGCAGCCCATTTCGTGGGGTTGTTGTTACGCGAGGTCGAGACTGAGTCTGCATGATGCAATATTCAATGATGAAATGGTATTTTTTAAGCGTGTCGCAGATCGGGTGGAGAGTGCGAACGTTTCACAGTGGGGCCAAATATTTACCGATATTTCGGTATTATTTTCGAAAAAGAAAAAAAAAAGAAGAAATAGAAATAGAAGAGAGGAACTGGTCTCATGATGCCACGGAAGACGAGCCGGCACCGGCTACTACCGGGACCACTTCCAGTTCCGCGGGAGTCAACATCCCCTCCGAGTCGTTCAAGCTGCGTAGTATAAATAGGCGACAGAATCCCACAGGTGAGAGCAAGGAGACTTGCACACCGCGTCCACTGGCAGTTTCCTTTCCCAATGCTCACCTTGATACTTGTCTCATTCCTCTTCAGCGCTCGATCAGCGTTCTCTTCCCCGTATTCAAGTTTTTCTCCGCCATGGGAGACTTCTAAGTATTGCAATGCGCCCCACATAAATGCTTCCCACTACCCACCTGCAGAAGAAGGCGCCGAACTTGTCCACGTTACCGTCTTGATGCGGCACCATAAGGTAGCGTGCTTCCTAGTCAGCATGCCAGTGACCAGTCGGACTGAATTGCGCAGCGCACACCGGTAGTCTTGGTTCCGAACGAGCTTGAGATCAACGACGGCATAAAATGGGACTGCTCGGATGTCAGCCGATTCACCTATGACGGTGGCGGCGCAGCTCTGCATCACTCAGTGTATACGCCGCCTGACCATCCATTTGCATCACGATTCTGGGCGGGTAGTTGCGAATCTGGCCAGCTCACAGGTGGTGGTTTTTCCAACTCGAAGGATCACGGAACGGTAAGGAGATCGCGCTCAAATTTCTTTTCGGCACATACTGACACGTCATCCAGGACCTTTGGGAATTGTATCACGGACACCTCGGGTTTCTCCGCTCGGTTGACCCGGACGAGATAAGTGTACGTACAACTCACATCGGCCGCACGAAGAACGTTGCCAGTGGCGTCCTCGCGGGCATGGACCCCTCAATCGCTGGGAGACCGTGGCCAGCACATGCGCAACCTTCACTGGCAAGTGTATTTGTATCTTCGCGAGGGCATGTCAACGGGACCTGACTGCAAGCTCAGATAGATTCTCTTGTACCATCCTATGAGTGTCCTCTTGCGAATACTTTAACCGGGGCCTCGCTGGTTGCCCCCGTCTGGCAGGAGGTCTGGAAGAATAATTCGGCCCTGCAAGAACGTATGGATTCCGTGCTGGGCACTACTTCCCATTATTGTGAGTGCATCAGTGGCAGTGCCTACCCTTCTATCCACTGACTGACGTGGCGTAGTCGCCTTCTACCATGATATTGTTACAGCCCGTGTCTGTAACGGTCATCCGCTCCCTTGCAATGCTGCAGGAGACTGTATTTCTGAGGAAGACGCGGCCAAAGTTTTTGAGTTGACGAACCTTGAGGCCGAGTAAGTGTTCTTCGGAGTCTCCTGCGGATAGCGCTTACGTAGAACCGACCAAATAGTTATCTGTGGCATGCGGCAGATCATGCGACTGAGTACACTCAACTAACTTTTGGTCAGCTGTGGCATTACGCATGTCTCGCTAATAACTAATTTGAGAGACGCCCAGGGGTGATGTTCTCTGAGCTCGCGGACGCTCTCCAAAAACCGACGCACCGTCTTGCACTGTACGTTGCCCACGATAGTTCCATAGTGCGCATCGCGGCAGGGCTTGGGATAGTCCCATTACGCTGGCCTAGACTTGGATCTGAATTTGTCTTCGAGG
The DNA here is from genome assembly GCA_963926505.1 of Russula olivacea. NCBI lineage: Eukaryota > Fungi > Basidiomycota > Agaricomycetes > Russulales > Russulaceae > Russula > Russula olivacea. The sequence continues at coordinate 3,105,193 of OZ004884.1, forward strand.
TACGCTGTTCTCCAGTACTGACGGCGGACGATCGGACTCATGTGATCTATTGTAGACCTGGAGTGACACGAATGGGGACCAATTTGTCCGGGTGTTTTATGACGGAGAACTCATAAATTCTCTCAGCTGGACGCCCCTCGACACCTTTATAGGTCTCCTGAGACAACAAGTCCCGGACAACCTTTTTGAACAGTGTAAGTCCGGGTCGGTAGCAGGCGAGGCGGAGACGGGGAAAGGACTGCACTTCCTTGTACAGTAGTACAAATCGAGCATCAAGCTCACTGTTAGGATTTTAATCTGATACGAGTTCCTTTTGCACGCCATGATCGCTCGGCCCTCTTGATTTACCACGTCAACCAAAATCTATACAGTTCTGGTGCATAAGCATGTCTCATGGCACTAATTCACCCGAGCATTGTCCGACTAGCCGATTACTAGCAAAAACATGTGAGAGCGGAGGAACTGAGGAGGAAGGTGATTTGCAGTGTGGCGTTACAAGACACTATATGCCACTGGAAGCGCCGGCCTGGAAGGACTTGAAGACGTGGCCTTTCAAGGCTTTCACTGTTGGAAAAACCGGGACGCGTACGGGAAAACGAATGTGGGGAGTGGGCAAATGCGCGAGGGTTTCCCGCAATAATTACAAGGATTATATACAAGTACTACTGTAAGGAATGTTCAATGTCACTGAGTAAGTGGAAGGTGCATCTAAACTAAACGAAAGGGGTTAGCGTGTGAGCCGCACGAGCTCGATTTCAACATTCGCATGTTTTGATGATACCCAAAGGGCAATAGGAAGCGAAACGGTGCGGCGGATCTCAGACAGGCTCACTGGTCCCGAGATGCGAAAGAATAATCCACGAAGAGAACCACTCCGATGAGGAAATAAAAGCCAGATGGCTAAAAGCATGCCTCATGCCACTAATTCACTCGATTACCGTATCCAAGTTCGATAAAACAATGGCCCAATTTCAGGCTACTACTACATAGATTCACATCGCAGGCCAAAACAAGAAATGAGAGAGTACGTGATACAAGTCGATCAAGATAAGGTATTCGCCAAAATCATATCCTCCGCAACTTCATCTCTCGAAGCAATAGAGCACGCGAACTTCTCGGGGTGTCTGGGAAGACGACACGGTGACTCAGCTTCGAGAAGCATTTATAAGCGATGAACCCAAAACTTACACGACGATCCCACTCGAAACCGTCACTTCCGCCTTGACTGGGATTTCGTTGCCGTTCTCATCTTTTGCTTTAGTTACATTGAATGCAGATAGGACTGAAGAGGCAACGATGAAGAGCGTCGCATCGACAATGTGACGCCCAGGACAGATCCTCTTTCCAGCGCCGAATGCTAACGCGAGTGTCGGGTCGTCTCTGGCGCTCCCGTCTTCGTTGAGAAAACGCTCGGGTTTGAATTCCTCGGGGTCCGGGTACGTCTCTGGGTCATGCAGGATTGCCCTAAAACGTCTCAGACAGATATCTAGCTGAACGAACAACCGACGGACCATGCATTGGCTATCATTATAGATCCTTTTTTTAATGGTCAAATAATTAACGTACGTAAGTATTGGACAGCAGAATGATACTGAAAGCAATCAGACCTTTCGGAATAAAGAAGCCCTTATAAATACCATCCCGACTTGACCTGTGAGGAAGACCTAAAACTAGAGGTTTGTCATTCTCATTCGTGCGACTCAAGAAAAACTCGTACCGGTGGGTGTCACCACATTCCATCTCATCAGTTCTTTACACAAGGCCTCAATGTACGGGAGGCGCGGCCTGTCATTGAACGTGGGTAGTCGGTCTCTTCCAATTACAGCGTCGAGTTCCGCCTGCGCACGTCTTTGTACCAGCGGGAAGAGGACGAGGACGAGAAAAAGGGAGTGCATAGAGGATACAGTCTCAATTATCAATTATGGGAGTCAGTAAGAAGCGTGCGTGATTATCGGAAAGCACGAACGGTGTCTGCACCGGCTGAAAGAGATGTTGTAAGAGCCATGTACCCGATCCATAATACGACGCTTCACCTGCATATATTGAACCCAAGGTCATCTTAACGATCTCCTCCTGCTGTTGACGTTTCGAGCCATCAGAATCCTCCAAGTCCTGCAGATACTCGCTCGCCAGTGATCGAACCGCTGTGCCATTACGCTATGGCACGATCAGCCAAAGCGAATGGCAAGGACCACAACCATCACGAACCATAGCGTTCTTTACAAATTCGATGGGTTCATTCCTTATTTTATCACTCAGCTCCCTTCCCTTTTGAATCAATGACTCGTAGCTGAGAAACGGAACCCATGAATGAATGTGCCGCACTGAGAATAGTCGTGAGACACCAGCATGGCAGCAATAAAGTAGATAACCATACAAAATTGGAGGTGATTTACTAATACTGCTCCAGGTAGGATGACCCGAGACATTATTTCAGTGGACTGAATGGGTGCCGCCATAAGTTCGTCACCATCACTTAGGTCATAACCATATGTAAGTGACATGATAAATTTCCCCTGAAGGCTGCCTGATCGTCAGAATATATACGATATAAGGATGATTGCATACTGACAGTTCGATATGATGGTGGAACTCCTTTGGGTTTGCAATAAGTTGTGCAAGAAACCAGCGCGTTTTTTCTTCCATCATTTGTCGATATGACACCATGGCACCAGCTCGAAGGCTGCGGTCTAATAGCTTCCTTTCCTCGCGCCAGGCATCGCACATCCCGGTGGTAGGCACGAACCAATCCAGGTCCATCCTGAGGTCGTGGATTATTATCATGGCGGATGGCCACAACTGCGAATAATAATGTACATTTCCAGGATTGGCAAAGTGGGCCTATCAGAATATGATTCTGCGCGCTTCTCAAAGAGATCCTTGATGGCTGATAGCGAACACAACACGACGATGACCTGATTAAAAACGCGAAGACAAATGACATCGCCTTGGAACGCGTGGGTTTCAGCTGGGGAAAACTGGTATTTCCGAAAATGTAACGCTTACCGTATTCCTTGGACATATCTGCGTACACAGTCCAAGGCGCATTCGTCGGAATATCAAGTAGATTTCCTATTATTGGCAGTGATGGTGGACCCGGTGGGTAAGGTAACCCTCCCCGTCTTTTATGATCACGGAGGGCGACGAGAAGGTAAAGGAAAACAAAGAATGTGAGGACATCGATGAGGAGGTACATCACAGGACGTGCAACTTGGGTGGAGAGAGAAGAGGAGAATCAAGTGCTACTTAAATCCCGTCCCTAGCTGCCCTTCCATCCATACAGTATCGGTCAATCAATATCACAGGCCAACTTTGAAATTTGAACCTCCGCTCGGCTGATTTCGGAGGCGAGTATTCGCAGGCCAAAGGCGTGCCCTATGTACTGGCAGATGGTATCATTTTCACGACCTTATTTTATCTCTTGCAATTATCGCCCTAGCCTCGTCGAGTCGCCGTCCATGTCACGCGCCAGTTTCACCCCTTCCGTCACTCGCTAGAAACCTTCAACATCACCGCCCTTCGCGGAGCGCTTTTCTTGCCCTGCACCCGCGGGCTTATTTTTCGGCCCCATCGGCTATGGCTTCTTAGTTCTTACGTCCCTTCTTTTACGTCACACTATGTGGGTTCCAAGCTTCAAAAGTTCAAAACAAGCATTGGTGGGACGCTTCCCTAACGCGCAGGCAGATCGCATCCGAGTTAGCACATTAAGAACATTTATCTTGCGTACACTTGCCTATGGTATAATCATGCTTAACGTAACTGCCTGTTCACGATCCCGTACAGCTTTCTTTTTTAGGTAGTTCCGAGTCGTGTCGCTGCCCCCGACCATCACGAAATGTCTCAAGATATATTTTTACACGGTTCGACGAGAAGAGCGCAAAGATAAAATGCAATGAACAGAAAGTACACCTCTCGGGTGCTGGTGCATCCCTTACGGGTTTTGAGGGTTGATTTTCACGCATTTAGGTCCTGTGCATCACTGTCAATTGGTTGAAGTGACAAGTCAAAAGTCATTGATCCAGTGGTCGACTGATATGACAATGTTCGGGTGAATTAATGTTAGAGTCAGTTAGTTAGACATGATTATGTACTTGTGTGGATTTGGTTGACGCAGTAAGCCAGTAGTGAGCCATCGCGTACAGAAGGAACTCCTTGCAGATTAAATCCTTACAGGGTGCTCGATGCTCGACTTCAAGTTTAACTACTGTACAAGGAAGTCCAATCGCTTCACCTTCGCTGCCTTAGCTGACACCGACGCACACTTCTCAAAAAGGTCGTCTGGGACTTGTTGTCTCAGGTGACTAATGAAGGTGTCGAGGGGCGTCCAACTGAGAGAATTTATGAGTTCCCCGTCATAAAACACACGGACGAATTGTCTCCCGTTCTTGTCACTCCAGATCTATAGTAGAAGGTATGAGTCCAATTGTCCGCCGTCGGTTTGGAGGATGGCGAACCTCTAAGACAAACTCAGATCCAAGCCTGGGCCAGCGTAATGGGAATATCCCAAGCCCTGCCGCGATGCGCACTATGGAACTATCGTGGGCAACGTACAGTGCAAGACGGTGCGTCGGTTCTCGGAGAGCGTCCGCGAGCTCAGAGAACATCACCCCTGCGCATCTCTCGAGTCAGTTATTAGCGAGACGTGCGTAATGCCAAAACTGACCAAAAGTTAGTTGATTGTATTCCGTAGCATTTTCTGCCCGATGCCATAGATAACTATTGGTTGGTTCTACGTAAGTGCGATCCGCAGGGAGACACCGAATGACACTTACTCGTATTCAAGGTTCCCCAGTTCAAAAACTTTGGCCGCGTCTTCTTCAGAAATACAGTCTCCAGCAGCATTGCAAGGGAGTGGGTGGTCGTTACAGACACGGGCTGTAACAACATCTTGGTAGAAGGTAACTACGCCGCATTATCAGTTTGAAGGGTCGGAGCCATTATTGGTGGACCTACAAGTGTTGGGCCACACCGCGTTGGAGTTTGCTGTTCCCAGCACGGAATCAACGCGCTCTTTCAGCGCTGAATTGTTCTTCAAAGTGTCCTGCCAGAAGGGGGCAGCCTGCGCCGCCGCGACTAAACTATCTGCGCGAGGACACTTGTAGCTTGGTGCGAGAGAATCTATCTAAGCTTGCAGTCAGGTCCCATGCCCTCGTGGAGACACAAAACTACTTGCCCGCTGAGGTTGCGCATGAGCCTGCCACGGGCGCCTGGAAGTTGAGTGATCCATGCCCGCGAGGACGCCGCTGGCAACGTGCTTCGTGCGGTCGACGTACGTTGTACGTACACTAATCTCGCTGGGGTCGACCGAGCTTAAAAATCCAAGGTGATCGTGATACAGTTCCCAAAGGTCCTGGCTGACGCGTCATTTCATGCTGACAGGAAAACTCAGTAACATCTCCTGACCTTTCCGTGAACCATCGAGTCGTGAAAACCACCGGCTGTGAGCTGACCCTCTTCGCAACTACCCGACCAAATTTGTTGCGCAAACGGATGGTCAGGCGGGGTAATCACTGAGTGTGACAGACGCGCGCCACCACCGTCATAGGTGAATTGCCTGACACCCGAGCAGTCCCATTCTATGCCATCGTTGATCCCACGCTCGTTAGGAACCAAGGCTACGGGGGTGCGCTGCGCAATTTCAGTCTGATTGGCTTGCTGACAAGGCACTCTGGGGAGCTGATACGTTACCTTGTGGTGCCGCATCAAAATGGTAAGGTGGACAAGTTCTGCGCCTTCTTCTGCAGCTTGGTAGAAGGAGGCATTTACGTGGGGTGCATTGCAATACCTAGAAGTATCCCATGGCTCGGAAGAATACGGGGAAGAGAGCGCTGATCGAGCACTGAAGAGGAATGAGACGAGTATCAGAGTGAGCATTTGAGCCACAGTGGACGAGGTGCGCGAGTCTCCCGACCTGTGAGATCTCAGCTTCATCAATTTATAGTCAAATTTGACCGAGCTGTCACTCTGGCATGGAACCGGTTATTTTTGCATTTAATTTGTATCCCGCTTAAGACTGGCGTCAGAAGTGGTCTCTCGGTATCTTTCGAACATGAGAAGATATTGAAGGGGTGTTTAAAGGTGTGGCCGGGATGAGACGATGCGAGTCCCCGTCTGGACTCTGGAGCACTCAAGGTTGAGGACAACCGGGATTACATAAAGTCAAGAATGGAACTCTGTCTGTTTTAGCGCGTCACGTGGTCCGCCTAGAGTTTTCCATGCCTCGCATGAAATGAACATTGAATACAATGGACATAACTCAGTACAGTACTATACAGTGCTCCAATCGAAAGGTCTCATTCTCAATTCCGCGGTCAGTAGGAGTCGTTGAAATTTGAAGTGCTGTAAACAGACTCAAGTCGGACACGGTTTCCGAGTCCAAATACAGACGTCAACGTGGAATTTTCGCATAACGCCCCACCTGAGATAAGGAATTGCTCGGAGAGCTCTGGTACTGGATATTCATCTGGACCATGTGTGATTGCCTTGCGAACGATGAGAGATATCACAACGACACCGTAAAAGCATCTTACTACATATTTCCGATCACCCAAGTACCTGGTCAAACGCTCATGAGCAAAGAACTCAAAAAGATCTTGTAGATGACTCGCTGCACGGCTGCAGGGAGTACTGATTCGACGCACGGAGGGGGATGGGAGGTCTCCACACTCAATACCTCCTTGCACAAGGCGTAAACGTACGGTAGCCTTACACGATCTTCGAACGTTGCAAAACGCTTGCGTCCTGTAGCTCCGTCGATTTCGTACGGCGCCTTCTTTTTCACCTCGGGATGGAGCAATACAGCTAGGATGAATGACATCGTAGACAACACCACCTAGAACCAAACATATCAGATGTTTTGAGGGTTATTCTGATGCACAACCTCAGTCCCGGCTGTGAAGAATTCATTAATATTGGACTATCCAGATGCCACGGCGATGACAGACCTGTAACCATGGGAACCCCAAGGTTTCGGCAATTGCGCTCTCAATCCTTCCTGCTCAGAACTGCTCAGTTTATCTGCCTCTTTAAGGCTTTCGGACGCGATAGAGGGCCGTTCCATTCCATTGAGCTACTGTACATGAGGCGTGGTGAGCAATCAACGGTAGTGTTTGGTTCAGCGTGGCACACATGTATATCTCCCGCGGCACGGAGTGAAGTTGAACGCGACCGATGACCAGAGTTGTAACCCCAAGCTCAGCGCAGGTACAGTACCTCGACTCGAGCTGGCTCAACTCTCGGGCCCTCGGGCAACAATTTAGCGGTCTGACAACGCATGACATCACACGAACACGACACACATCACCAAACGCACACGACGGATGATTGAAGCTTGAAGCTTGAGAAACGGGATGTAATTGTGCAGTCGGAGGTCGGAGGATGGCTAATACAAGTAATCAGTGACGTTTCGAAGTGATGTACTAGCAAGAGCACTCATATCTGGTGGCAATTTCTTTCCGTTCTTGCCCCGCGCGCACTTGGGGGCCACTACGCACAGGATCCTCGCTGTGTGTATGAAGAACGAATCTTTGGCTAGGCGTTTGCCGACACAGAACCGCCGTCCAAATCCGATTGACACATGACTTTCCTGATTCGTTTCTTTGGGGCAGGGCTGTTGGTGCAGGCGAGCATGAGGCCGGAACATGTAGTCGCCCAAGGTTTGTCAAATGGTTCGTTTCTAGGCCGGGAGTATTATTTGGTGGTTTATGAGCTTCCTCGAAGCGCCTTCCATCCTCGTCGGTGCCGAACTGCCCGGAGGGGCAAGTGGCATGCAAAGTCATTGACATAGAAGACTGGTCAGACTCGAAGATCGTCCTCCCATTCCGGGAAAGCGATGAGGTCAGGCCCAGTAGTGGCCCGACCCTTTCTTATACTCTACCGGCTAGTAATCACGCTAATATTCCTCATTCCAGTAAGAAATGGCGATAGGATAACAGGAGCGCCGTCGTACTGCCACAGCAACGGATTGTACACATGAGAATAAACAAACGGCGGCAGTCATGGGTACACCAGCAGCGAGCGGCCTTACGTCTAGTACGTATCTGACAGAATCCCGATTTTGTCGTACAGACTCGAACGTAGAATGGCGTGGTCGAGCCGTTTGCTCCCGCGGATCATGGAAGCTCCAAGCCCTGCCGTATGTCACGCTAAAGGGATAGCGGTAAACCTATCCTGAATTCCTTGTCCGGAACCCCCTATTCGTCATGTTCCAGTCTGGCTAGTTATTCTCGCCGCTCCACATCTATTGGCAACATGTTCCAGGCTATAACCTGGGGATAGTCAATTGATCAATTAGCCACTTCCAGACAGCCACTGGGCCAGCGGTCACCCGTCATTCCTGATAACATTTATGCGTCAAGCTTGGAAGAAAGAATCTCAGAACAACTGGTGACGTGTCGGGAGCGTGGACGTCGGAGATTATCCGAACAATATTCGTTACCGAGAATGAACCGCACGAAGAGCGAATGCATATAAACTCTTGGTTTATGGCCTTACAATGCTCTCCCGCAAATAGCCAGTCTTGTCATGCAGACCAATGCTATTGATTGCCTTGTCGTCTCGCTCTTCTTCTACTTCCTTGTTCGCTTTCGCGAACACAGAAGGCGGGGAGGACTCCCTTATCCACCAGGCCCGCCATCATGGCCTATAATCGGGAATTTACTTGATGTCCCGAAGGTAACTCCTTGGAGTGCTTATACAGATATGTCCAAGAAATACGGTAGGCGTAACATTGTTGGGACACCGGTTCGCCGTAGCTGAAACACGCATTGTAAGGCGATATTATTTGTCTTCACGCTTATTCTCAGGTTATTGTCGTGTTGTGTTCATTATCAGCCATTAAAGATCTCCTTGAGAGGCGCGGGGAAACCTTCTCCGAGAGGCCTCCTCTGCCAATCCTGGAGATGTAGGTCGTGTGACGTTCTTATTTCCGAATCGGCCGCGACGTTGACAATTTTCGATCTCTAGGATGAATATGAATTGGCCTCTATTTAGCATCGGAATGACTGATACCTGGCGCAAGGGACGAAAAATGCTAGATGGTAGCCTCCGATCCAGTGCAATGATATCATATCAGCAAATGATAGAGGAAAGGCATCAGGAAAACCCGAAAAATCTTAACACATCTTAATGTGCCGTTAAGAATGTTATAAGCTGAGTTAAGAAAAAAATTATTAAGAAATACCTTTCTTGAATTCAGAAAGGTCATTTCCTGAAATTAATCTTAATCAGTGACTTAATGTAAGCATGTGCATTAAAATAGCAAAATCTTAATTGGCTTAGATGCCTTATTTTTTACTTAAAAAATTATTCAATAAGCCAAAATGAAAATCCCTGAACACATCACAAGTAAACTAAGTGGTTCAACTAGGGCAAACAGGTCTAACTCCGTCTAGGACATGTAAGTAGTATAACATAGTGGCTTTCTTTCATACTCCTAATGGCCCTCGGAGAACATCGACATGGAGTGAGTAACCTCAACGTGGAGTGAGCAGCCTCAACACTTGTTAGGATCTGGCGGCCAGTAGCGCGTATCCTGGCCCAAATCCCTATATGGTTTCATTTTCCCACACTTCTTGTAAGTCGCCCATTGTACGATATAGTATTTATTGCATTCGATCCCATCTCGTTCGATCTATCTCACTCGATGGTATCTCTTGAAGTGATCCCGATACGATCGTGACCCTAGGACCCTGATGTGATACGCCACATAGAGATCTCAGTATTAGCTCGTTGATGAGTTGACAAGCATTGATGTTACTATACGATCTGACAGGCAGAGTTCTCGATCAGGTCCCGATTAGGACAGTACACGTGTATTTAAGGACCGCAGTTTAGCTCGCTGTACCCTAAGTTCAGCTTCGCTAAACACGCAGCTATACACTTCTATTCTCTGCAACTGCCTGACCGGGCCCCTCTCTACTTCTGCCATTCTTCCTAAGTCACCTTTAAAGGCAGGTGACTATCCCATGCCTACTGCTTGGGCGTAAGCAAGCAACCGGTCACCACTAGTGTGTACTAGTGCAGAGGATATACATCCTAGACTGAGCAGCAGCTCAGCAGAAGTTATTAGCGGCAGGATCCCAGCCCTGCGCTACATCTTATTGACGGGTGCAAGTCCCTCAATACTATCATCTCATAAGCCCCGCTGCGGGCTTAACATAAGCTGAACTTCTACACTGGCGAGTCTCAAGGTAACCTTCCCCGCGAAAGGACAAGTCCATTTTCGAGGACGAACAAAAGACGACTTGCCTAGGGAGATAAAAGGAAAGGCACACTTTCGACTTAATTACAAAGCAGGAGCACACCAGGGGTGCTACTTTATTACCCGAGAGGCAAGAGCATACCCGCTCGAATTCATAAATGACGACTGGTACTGGGTGGGCTATAGTGACGACAGCGGACAGCTCTATTCGGACATATCGAGACGACTAGGGGCCCCGCATATCTTTGGACTTGGTAGCAAATCGCAACCTGTGTTATCCGAAGAAGATTCCCAAAGGTTAAAAGGGAAAGAAAGAGAAGAGTCGATCGAAGCCACCAGCGACCAGGAAACACCGGTAGAAAACTACGAAGACATACTGGTTGGGGACGCCAAAGACGACGAAGAATTATCTACTGTCATTGGAAAAATGAGCACAACCACTGTGCATATTCGAGGAGGAGGAGCGGTTTCCCTACCAATTGAAAACCCCATGAACCTCCCCGCCGCAATCACCGGAGGCTTCCAAGTCCCTCAGCAACCCCCCACTCGTGGAAACACTCCCGCTCCTCAACCAGGAGGAAGCGGAGGGGGTGGAGGAGGAGGTGATGGAGGAGGCGGTGGAGGAGGCGGTGGAGGAGGCGGTGGAGGAGGTGGAGGACAACCCGCAGCCGGAGCCGTCCCAGCCATAAACCAAGCGCCTCAAGTACGCCACCTGACAGGAGGAGTCGACAACTTCGAAGGAGATCGATCCAAAGCCCTCGAATTTGAGAAACAATTCGGCATCTACCGACTCTTAAACGCCTCTCACCCCCACATGATGATCCCTATGCAACGAGTGGCCTTAGCTCTCTCTTTGATACGAGGACCAAAGGTCAATAAATGGGCCTACCAACATGCGGAAATCCTGGCAGATAGAGTTTATCTTGGACATAATGCCCCAGGAGACGAAGCTCTGTGGAATAATTTTGTGGTCGCCTTCAGAAGGCAGTACCGGGATACCGCAGAAGAAGAACGCGCTTGGGTCAAGTTAAACAATCTTAAAATGACTCAAATGGAAATAGATGACTATATTTCCGAATTCAAGAACCTATTGGTCGAAGCAGGATGCGATCGATACGACCGAGGAAGCGTAGACTTCTTTCAAGATGGATTGAACGCAGGAATCCAGCTTCGTATCCTTGATAGACGACCCAAACCACGCAATTTGGATGACTGGCAGGCAATGGCCTGAGAGGAAGTAGAGGCGCATGCCGAAAAGAAGGCAGCCTTAGGCCCAGGAAAAACCAGAGTCTGGCTTAGCTCACGGGAAAACCGCTGGGCCCATCAATCTGCCCCTAAAAAGGAGAAAAGGATGAAAGATCCAGACGCTATGGACGTAGATGCCACGCGAACGGATAAAATGACTAAAGAGCAGAAAGAAAAGCTCATGAAGGAAAAGAAGTGCTTCACTTGTCAACAACCGGGTCATTGAGCCTTCCAATGCCCGCAGAACCACCAGAAGAAAGGCAAGGAACGTGATCGAAGGACCAGCAAAGTGCGATCGGCAAAAATCGAGGAAGCCGATGAAACAAAACAAGAAAAGGACTTATCTTCGGACAACGAAGAGCCACCCGAATACAAAGAGGATACGATCCTCACCGCCATTCGCAAAATGACGACAGAAAGGCAGGAGGAGTTTCTAGACACGTTGGCACTTCAGGGTTTTTAACGCACTCAAAGTCAACGGCCAGACTACGAGCGATATCTCGCGAACAGGATACTATGTATATACGCAGAACAACAGCAGTAAATACAACGATTGCTTTTCGATCCTTGAGCGAACAGGCCGAAGAAGTCGCCCTTATAGACAGTGGCGCAACCGAAAACTTCATAGACCGAGGAACCTGGGAACGCCTAGGTTTGGGGCAGAAGGCTACCGAACGACCCATTACGGTTTACAATGTCAATAATACCGAGAATAAAGGGGGAAAGATCACACACTACTGCTGGCTCAGAATCCTTTTTAAAGGACAAAATCGCCTCCAGAAATTCTATATTACCTCCCTTGGGAAGGACAGTATCATCCTCGGATATCCTTTCCTCTTCGTTTTCGAACCAGAAGTCGACTGGAAGGAAGGAAGACTGAAAGGGGGAGAAGTTAGCCTCCACACCCTGCGATATCGGTATCGATACCGCGACATCCGACAAATCCAACGAGATGCCATTGAGCGTCTGGGAAAGCCAGGGAAGGATGAGGCCATCTATATGCGACGAAACATCGCACAAGATTGGGCTTGAGAAGCGGAGCAGAAAAAGGAGAAGCTCACCCTGGATACTCTCCCAGAAGAGTACCAGCGACACAGCAAAGTGTTCTCAGAAGAAGAGTCTAAGAGATTCCCACCAAAAAGGGAAGAAGATATGACTATTATGCTGAGAGAAGATGCCCCTGCAGTCATCAATTGCAAAATCTACCCTCTATCCAGGGAAGAGCGAAAGATTCTGCAAAAGTTCTTAGCCACGGAGCTGGAGCTAGGACGAATAAAGGAAGGACCCTCACCGTACACTGCCCCAGTCTATTTCATCAATAAAAAGGACTTGGCAGAAAAGCGCCTCATCATAGACTACAGAGAAGTTAACAAAGTGACCGTATGGGACAACAACCCATTGCCAAATATTCGAGAAGCGCTTGAGAACTTCAGAGGAAAGGGACTCTTCTCCAAATTCGATATCCGGTGGGGCTACAATAACATCCGAATCAAAAAGGAAGATCAGTATAAAGCGGCGTTCAAAACGAAATATGGAACCTATATTCCGCGAGTCATGTACTTCGGACTCATGAACGCACCGCCTTTCTTCCAAAGGGTGATGCACCGTGACTTCTGAGATCTACTCCAGCGCTACCCAGAGAATCTAGGCAATTATATGGATGACTGGTGGATAGCCACGGAAGACACGGAGGACGGAAGGACTCTACATTGGAAAATCGTTCACGAATTCTTGGACCAAATGGAGAGAAAGTCCTACTTTCTGAAGGTGTCCAAAACCCAATTCGAAAAACCTAAGATGGAGATATTGGGATGGCAAGTCAGCGCAGAAGGAGTCCGAATCGACCCCTCCAAGATTAGTGGAATAGCCCAATGGCCCCGAGAGTTGAAGAACGTCAAAGAAGTACGCAGCACACTAGGAGTGCTAGGTTATCAATGACCCTTCATTCGTAATTTTGCCGCCATTGCCAAACCACTCCATGATCTAACAAAGAAGGACGTTGTCTTCGAATGGACAAAAGAGTGCCGAGAGGCTTTGGAACGACTCATTCAGGCTGTAACCTCCAAACCCGTCCTCTATCAACCTGACTTTGAGAAACAGTTTGAACTAGAGGTAGATGCATCTTTGTTTGCCGTTGGAGCAGTACTCTTTCAGAGAGATGAACAAGGCCGATGAAGACCAGTGTCCTATTACTCTGCCGCCCTCAATGCAGCAGAAAGAAACTACGATGTTTGGGACAGAGAATTCTTAGCAATGATAAAGGGGCTGAAGCATAATCGGCATCTCCTCACAGGATCACCTCACAAAGTGATCATCCTTACCGATCACGAGAACTTGGGACATTATCGACACCTGCAGAAGATCAATCGAAGAGTGGCAAGATATCTGCACATGCTAGCGGACTTCGACTTGGAGCTACGCCATATCCCAGGATCCACTAATAAGGCAGACGCCTTATCCAGACGCCCTGATCATGACAACGGAGCAGACGACAACGAGGAAGTGGTCACTCTCCCGGACTCCCTCTTTGTCCAAGCCATACATATAGGGGAGTTGGAAAAGCGAATCCGAGAAAGCCAAGACCAGGAAAAGGACGTTGTCCAAGAGTGGAAACGTGTCCATGGTTGTCAAGAGATTGGCAGAGCCCTTTACAAAAACAATGCATTGGTAGTCATGAAGGAGTCGATTCACAAGGAAATCCTGCATCACTATCACGATAGCCTTACGGCAGGACATCCTGGAGTTTGGAAGACGTGGCAAACGATTCGGAAGGATTATTGGTGGCCCACGTTGCGAAATTTCACGACAAATTACGTCAAAGGATGTGCAACCTGTCAGCAGAACAAAACTATCACCAGACGAAACCAACCACCAATCCAGCCAATAACGCCAGGAGAAGGAGCGCAGCCCTTTTCCGTCATAGCCATGGATTTCGTGGTGAAATTACCGGAGTCAAAAGGACATGACTCCATTCTGACAGTCACCGATCAAGGGTGTACTAAGGCGGTAATCCTAGTTCCGTGTCGGGAGGACATGGGTAGGGAAGCGATTGCGGAACTCTATAAAGAGAAGGTGTTCCCCTATGCGGGAATACCGGAGAAATTCATATCGGATCGCGATACTCGCTTCACCTCCACTCTGTTCAAAGAGCTTTGCGACACCCTTGGGATAGAAAGGAATACGAGCACGGCCTATCATCCACAAACGGATGGACAGTCCGAACGTACCAATCAGACCATGGAAGATTTATTATGAATCTTCTGCAATCACCAGCAAGACAATTGGGTGGAATGGCTACCGGTGGTGCAGTACATTATCAATAGCAGACCCTCCAGCACAATGAAAAAGGCGCCTTTTGAACTCTGGATGGGACACATACCTTTGGCACATCAAGCAGCGAAAATAATGAACGTGCCCAAGTTACTGGAACGAAAGGAGGTTTTGAACGGAGTCAGAAAAGATGCGCTTCAGGTGATCACCAAGGCTCAGGAGTCCTGGGTTAAACCCACTGCATACGTACCCTATGCCGAAGGGGAGTTGGTTTGGTTAGAAGGGACCCATCTCCACACCACGCACCCTACACGAAAACTCTGACCAAAAAGATACGGACCATTTAGAGTTCAAAAGAAGGTGGGAACAGTCAATTTCCAATTGGAGCTGCCGGCGCAATGGAAGATCCATAACATATTTCACGCAAAGCTGCTCCACCCATATAAGGAGACGGAGGAATATGGGATCAATTTTCAGGAACCTCCGCCCGATCTCATCGAGGGAGAAGAGGAGTGGGAAGTGGAGAAAGTTCTGGGAGAAAGAACCTCGAAAGGGGTGAAACAATACCTGATTCGCTGGAAAGGGTACTCAGATGCTCACGACTCCTGGGAACCAGCCCAGAATGTTCACGCACCTGACCTCGTCAAGCAGTTTGAAGACGATCAAAAGAGTACCCGCCAACGGTATAAAAGGGGTGGGCGAAGAGTCCCAAAAGCCAGAACCCTCCGCCTCAGACGTCTTAACATCATGACCAGTCGTCCACCTTCCTCAGCAGACTCCAATGAACGAGCAGAATACTGGGCCACATGGCCAAGTGGAGTCGCCCATATCGACATCGCGGATATCGAAGATCCCACTCAGTACCCTTCTACACCCCCATCACCGTCCCAGCTCCCGCTCCCAAACTCTGAAGAGGAGGGACTAGGCCCTAGCGTCAGTCAAAGACCCTCACCCACTATGGAAATTGATTATGAGGAGTCCTCTCAATTTCTTTATGAACCCAACGAGGCCTTTCGAGAGGCTACCCAAGCCTGTCGGGCTATACATGAGGAGTTGGATAGAGCCCTCTGCGACTCCCCTGCCATCGTCGACCTGTCTACCCAGCTGGGAATATGGAGCGCGGGACCACTCCCGCCAAGAGCCGAAATCGTCGTCCATGAAGCCGCGGACGTTGGAGAGAGAGGAGTCCAGGCCATTAGACCTGACATGCTCGCTGGCCCCTCGCATATGGTGGACCCCCCTCTGGCGACGACTCATTGGACTGGGGACGAGTTTAGTCCCCAACCACCAGAACCGGAGGAACGTATCGCAGAACCAGGACCACTCCCGTTGGAGGATGATGCGAGCACGGAGAGTCAAAGGAGCACGGCTTCACAATTGAGTTCCCGAGCTCCTCACCCAGGGTATCCATGGGAGCGCTTCAACAGCTGGCTCCACGGACCTCCCATTGTGATCAAAGATCAAAACAACGTTCCCAGCCGAGCCGAGTACCTCGCATTTGAGGTCAACAACCGCTGTGGAGAACCTCAGGTGTATGCTACCGTGGGAGACGGACACGATCGTCACGCCTACCTGCTAGAGGCAGTGGGGGAAGAGGGACCCAGTTTGGCTACTGCCACCAAGGACCTCCTACTCCTTCATGAAAGCTTCCAGCTCGATCCACGTGTCAATAAAGCCCTAGAAGCGGTGGGAGACTTAGGCATAAAAGCCGATGTCTTGAGGTTACGTCGCATTCCTGAAAAACGACGAGCTCTAGAAGAAACACGACAGAGCATCAAAAGGTTGGCCAACCATGTGGATAAGGAGTGGGGCCACTACTTTCGGCGAGAAAGAGAGTTAGTTGGAGAGTTAACGCAGGTCACCACTCGCCTTATCGCCTCGCGAGCGGTGGAGAGGATGGAGCCATACCTGTCCTTCTTCGATGATCATGGCCATCTCCAGAACCCCGAAGGTCGTAACCGCATCATAAGCGACGGATGGGAAGACCTGGAGGGCGGGACCATTTACCAGAACAGAGACGCCCCAGAACGGTTGAGTGGCGCCCCAACACGGGAGGTTTCCCTCTCCAGTAGGGGCACTCACGAAGACGAGGAGGACCACGAAACACAGCAGCGCAAA
Organism: Russula olivacea; assembly: GCA_963926505.1. Lineage (NCBI taxonomy): Eukaryota > Fungi > Basidiomycota > Agaricomycetes > Russulales > Russulaceae > Russula > Russula olivacea. Next base: position 3,122,027 of record OZ004884.1, read on the forward strand.
CGAAAGAGCCGCTGCAAATACTGTTGTCAGAAGGGACACTTCAATTACGAGTGTCGGGTTCCCCATCGTCTTTGTCATCTGAGGGGGCAAAGAAATGTCTGGTGCCCACTCGTCACCGCTGCTACACTCCCTTGGACGCTAGCATCTGCCCCTACAAAGGCGAACACAGTCAGTGTCTAGTCATGCAGCAATTGCGGGCTGCAAGTATGTCCTCTTAAATGAGGGCGCAATTTTGGCGGACTCGGGATAAAATGTCACAAGTCCTGAGACAGTCATGCGCGGGGTCCGGGGCGCATGATCATACCACCTGGTTCGCAGGGTGATGTGGCTTTGGGGGCAGCTGAAAAGCTCCTAGGTGGTCGAGCAAAGGTTGAACCTTCGTTGAGCGACCACGAAGAACTCTCGGTGTTGCCTTCCCTCCTTACCGGGGTACTTAGGCAAGTGCACTTCTTGGATCCAAACCCATTAGACCAGAGCCTAGCAGTCGTTGGCCAGACTGTTGTAGTCAATGGCGTTGGGTGAGTCAAATCAATTACCCCATGTTTATTTGCGTTGTCGTCGCGTGGAAGCGTCTCCCTAGAGAGGGGGTGATGTTAGGATCTGGCGGCCAGTAGCGCGTATCCTGGCCCAAATCCCTATATGGTTTCATTTTCCCACACTTCTTGTAAGTCGCCCATTGTACGATATAGTATTTATTGCATTCGATCCCATCTCGTTTGATCTATCTCACTCAATGGTATCTCTTGAAGTGATCCCGATACGATCGTGACCCTAGGACCCTGATGTGATACGCCACATAGAGATCTCAGTATTAGCTCGTCGATGAGTTGACAAGCGTTGATGTTACTATATGATCTGACAGGCAGAGTTCTCGATCAGGTCCCAATTAGGACAGTACACGTGTATTTAAGGACCGCAGTTTAGCTTGCTGTACCCTAAGTTCAGCTTCGCTAAACACGCAGCTATACACTTCTATTCTCTGCAACTGCCTGACCGGGCCCCTCTCTACTTCTGCCATTCTTCCTAAGTCACCTTTAAAGGCAGGTGACTATCCCATGCCTACTGCTTGGGCGTAAGCAAGCAACCGGTCACCACTAGTGTGTACTAGTGCAGAGGATATACATCCTAGACTGAGCAGCAGCTCAGCAGAAGTTATTAGCGGCAGGATCCCAGCCCTGCGCTACATCTTATTGACGGGTGCAAGTCCCTCAATACTATCATCTCATAAGCCCCGCTGCGGGCTTAACAACACTGCACCAGGAGGATGGTCGTATGGGATGTCACCGTCGCAGGGAATACTTGACACTTGTCGACAAAAATATTGTGTACTCCAAAAACTTGTATGAACGCCTGAATCCATGATCCGTGTGAGATGTCTCTGAAGGCCCAAAATAAAAATAAGAGATAGACTGACTTTTCGCTCCCGTGCAACAGAACCGAGAGCAAGAGATATGATCCAATCTTTACAAGGAAATTAGAAATGATGTGGCCTCGGGAAGAAATGACGAACCGATGGATGAGATGGCTATGCTGAGCAAACACAAACGCGTTAGACAAGTGTACGAACAATGGGCGATCGACGTACTTGATCACCGTTATCCTTTATATTCCACTTCTTGGGCTCGAAAATGCGTGTCCAGCTTGCGGTCGAGCAGGGTCTCGATGGCTTGATCCGTCGCGAGTGCAAGCGTGGCAAAAGCATCCATTATGAGGTTGATCCAAAGGAGCTGCACTGCACTGCACTGAGGGCCGACTCCCCCGATGCTGGTGCGATAAACTGAGGAAGTTATCAGGGAGGGACATAATTAGAACACCATCCCATTCCAACCCGCTACTCATAATCGCTAATTCGTATCGTCCAAATCCTTATCCTTATCTGCAACAGCACCGTCTCCATTGTCAATAAAACCCTCCGAATTCTGCTTGATCAGGCTTACATTCGGGTCATCGGCATTGAACAACTCATGTTCCTCGTTCGAGTCCTCATCGTCGCAGGTCCGAATTCGAGGCATCGGCGGCCCATGCTCGTTCTCTTTCAACTCTTTGTAACGGGGCTTCATGTATGCGGTGATTGTACCTGTTTGAAAGCGTGGCAACTGTAATCAATGCCATAGACGAAGGGGATCAGCACGCACGACCGGCGCATGAATAGACCACGTCTCAGGCAACCTCAATCACCCGAAATACAAACTGCTTCAACATCAAAGTAGTGTCCTTAGAGTTAAAAAGGGTGTTGTTGCATGAATTAACTGAAAATACGCACCTGAGCAAGAGAACCATGGTCATAAAAACAAGTTGAGTGTCAGACACGAGAGAAAAGTACGTGTGAGAAAAAGACGCGAGAAAAACAGGGTGCGCCGATAGCATAATCCGCTGTCACCTCAACAACGTTCAAATAAGCCGTAGAGGGTGGCACAGTGAACTTCGGCATGCTTCGCGGCGCTGTCTCAATGCCTGGAGGCGAGGTCAGTAAGAAGTGGTCGTATACGGTATTAAAAAACAGTCTCGAATGTATGATGATCAGCGAATTTGTTGACATAAAACGACATAAATCTATCCAGGGTGTCTGTGAATGAAAGGGTTGTCGAAACAGGCTCTAGGCCAAAAATGGGAAGAAGATGTGCTGTACGAACAACACTATCAAGGTGGATAATGGAAGGGGGGCTTCCGTCGTCATCTCGCTGAACTACCCACATGCCTGTGTGGCTATCTGGTGAATCACCCACACGCGAGAACCAACGCACCAGCGCACAGGGATATTCAATGCCATCATGAGAAAACAAAAAAAAGAGTCGCACGCGAGCAACATTGAGACCTCGCATGCCATCCCTCGATGAGTCCGTGTTGACAAAGATCGTGTCATAACGACCAGGTCCATTTCTCCAAGATTTCACTGCATGGATACGTTTGCGACGCATGCCTCCAATTCCTGAGATGTCGCTAGGTGTGTGGAATGTCGCAAGAGCAGAAGAATAGATGGTTATCTTGCCATAAAACATGGGAAGGTCTGAGATACTGGCATTAGAGACGTCGTCAGAATGCTGCTGGTCGTAGATAAATTGCCGTATGAGATCAGGAAACTCGAGTTGTTCAATTTCACCAGCGATAGCTTCAGGATAAACTTTGCGCACTGTACAGTATATGTAGGTAAGTATGTGTATCGGACAGTATCCAGTGGAGTAATACTTACACGCCATCTTCGCGAGGTCAACATAGGCCTCGACAGTGGGACCATCAACTGCATCCGAGTCACCATCTTCACCTTCGGCATCTTCCTTATCACCGTCGCCATTGTCTTCATTGTTGTTGTCAACAATATTACTGATGGCATTTCTGTTAAGGCCATCGTCGCAAGAATCGGATGGTAGATCAGGATCAGGATTTGCTTCATCTGTTCCTATATTCATATAAATTGGTCTGGAAGATTGTCAGCAAGAATCATGGAAGAGCCTACGCAGAATTTGTTCCCAAAGCCCTGTAGCATCTCACGGTCAGCAAAATCAACCCGAGCGGTAATGAGCTTGTCAAGACGCTGGTCGGTAAGAAGCATTTGGCTAAGCCGCTCGGAGGCCGAGAGGCCCCAACTCACAGCACTCTTGACGAGATCAGGCGTATACATGCGGACATTCCGCCTTACGCTGACAACCCGCACCATGCGGGCTCCACGCCGAGGCTGAAGCCTCTCTTGCTTCCTTCAGCGGGTGGACGGTTCCGGAGCATGGCGTGGTAACCACGAATCCAACCCTTCAGACGTGTGGCTATGCCTAACAACGCAGCACTACCAGGTCTGCTGCCAAACGAGCTGGATGATTTGTTGTGCGGTGCATCTTGCCAGCAAACGAAAGCGAGTAAAACGTGCTCCATAGCATGGGTTACACGAAGATATTGAAGGTAGGTATGGTGGAACGGAAGCGCAGCTGGGCCAAGGCTGAAAGAAGAGGACCGAAAAGAGGTGAAAATGTGGGAGGGGTGTGCCCTGAAGATGACGCGTGGGCTGTGAGGCGGGCAAGGAGGGAGAGAACGTTGATGATGATCGACGGTAGAGGCCCATGAGATAAGGCTGTGAATGGCATTGCCCCTAAAACATGGGCAAGACCCAACGAAGACACATCGCGAGTAGTGATTTAAAGTCCGGTCCGGTCCGGTCTTTTGCCCTTTTGAACAAGGACCAGGACCAGGACTGGTTGATAGTTTTCAAAAATCCATAAAGACCGGACCAAGACCACTATCAACTGGTCCATGTCAGTCTAATTACACTAAAAGACCAGTTGACAACTGGTCTTATTATGAACCAGTTGACAACTAGTCTCAACCAGTTTATTTCCAGTTGCAACTGACACTTAAGATCACTTTTAAAACTTAAACTCAGATAGTGTTGCTACAGCTTAAGCCGATGTTTTTTGAAATTTGATTATATCTTAAAAAATAAAATTGCGAAAAATATGAAAATATTTGTGGATATAGATAAGATCAGAAGCTGATGGGTCCTCTGCCAATGCTAAGCGATCTGACCACCCATTTCTGAGTTATTTGATCAGCTATAAAATTAATTTAAAATGCTAATTTTGTAGCTAATCAAATAACATAGGAATGGCTAATCAGACCACTTAAAGTTGGCAGAGGACCCATTAACTTCTGATCTTATCTATGTTGATAAATATTTTTGTATTTTTAGCTATTTTATTTCTTAAGATATAATCAAATTTCAAAAAACATTAAGCTATTGCTGCCACCACAATCAGATATGTGGCAACTGTATTAAGAATTGTATCTTGGCATATGGCACGGAACTTGAACTTTACTAAACAGTTAAGGTCTCCTGGTTGCTAAAAGACCAGTTGAAACCAGTCTTTTCCTGGTTGCAGAAGAAAGTCAAATGCATGCAACTGCAACTGGTCCTGCTCCCAAACTGAGGCAACTGCAACCAGTGGTCCGGTCTTTTTTTGGTCCGGTCCAGTCCGGTCCTAGTCTTTTTTCAGTCCATAGGACTGGACCTTAAAACACTAATTGCGAGCTCAGGGGGCGCTGCAAAGCGGGCCTCTTCGCGCCATGTGTATCCCGCGTCTGGCACAGGAAACGAAACACAAGGACGAGAAAAGCTTGGATAAGGCGGCGAACACAAGACGAGTTGATATCGAGGGCAAGAGGAAAGGGCAGTGAGTCCACATGTGCCGAGCTCATCGATGACGGTGCATACGAACGACGGTGCAGACGACGGGGAAAAAGTGGTCGCGAGATGCTAAGTCACACTCGGACCGGAGCAGCCGTCTGCCACATGTTGAACGTTGAACTTTGACAGCATCACGTCCATCACCTCCTCTCAGCCACCGGCGCAAGCCACCTTTCTACCTTCTTTCTCCTTCGACCTTTGGAAAATGACAACTAGCCACAGCCACGCTCTACCCCCTTTGTCGTCAAACACATCGCCCAAACCACACACCAAACCGCGCTTGATTCATCTCCCTTGCCTGATAATCAGTCGTCATCACCTTCACCTACTCATTCATCCTCCTATATGACCCCAACATTGTCAGATCAGTTTTTCCCCTCTGACTCCCATGACTAATCGATTTGGACCCCCGCCCGCACCAATACCACAAATGCCGGTTGGCCGCCGCTCTCGCTCACTTTCCATCCCGGTCATGGAATCTATTGCCGCACCCAGCTCTCTTCAATTATCAGTGGACTCTTGCCAACCCCAAAGACTGCAGTGTATGGTCAGCCGTGATGAAGACGTTAATATGCCCAAGAGCAGCTCCGACCTAGAGCCCATCCATGCCACTCACTCATCTCCCGGATCGTGCTCTTTCTCCCATGACGAACTCTCTCGATGGTCTTCGGTCTACCATTGATCGCCCCAATGGCTCGCTCCGTACCGTCAATGGCCCTTTCTATTCCGCTCTCCCCGCATCACACGACTCCTCCGTCCACTCCCACAGACATGAACGATCCTCGGCATTATTACGATAATGATGTTGAACCATCTGAGGTGTATTACAGAGACAACTACGGCTCAGAGAGTAGTAGCGCTGGACTTGCGACCATCCTGACCCATATGGTTCACCTTTTCCCCCTCATCTCCCTCACACTTGAATCTCACTCGTGATTACAGGCCAACCAGACACCGATTCGGACCATGATGCCTATGGCCTTCAGCGGAGTCTCTCAACGGTGGGCGCTCTTCGGCACCCAATCTCGGCGACTTTGGTGCATCTCGGTATACCACTGGCAGCGAGCCTACCCCTCATGGGGAGCCGAACACAACATCCCACTTTCCAAGGAGGAGATGGAAGACATATTTCTTGACCTCCAGCAGAAGTTTGGCTTTCAAAGAGACTCTATGCGGAATATGGTGTGTCTTTGAATATTCTGTACCATGCCATCCTGTGCTTGTAATTCATAGCCACCCTAGCTCGATTTCACAATGCACCTGTTCGACAGCCGGGCGTCGCGAATGTCTCCCAACCAGGCACTCCTCACCCTTCATGCAGACTACATCGGGGGGCATGCAAATTACCGCAAGTGGTACCTTGCTGCCCGGCTTTCGACGATGCTGTTGGTCATACTCAAAACCCGGGTCTTCAGCACCTCTGCTCTTAGCGTGGCAGCAGCGGCAGCCATTCCGAGAAATCCTTGACTAGTGCCCTAGAATGTTGGCGTCAGGCAACAAACAACATGTCCCAGTACGACTGTATGCGTCAGATGGTCTTTTATCTCCTTTGCTAGGGAGAAGCAGAGCAAGTCCGATTCATGCGTGAGTGCCTCTACTTTATTTTCTAATGCGCCGATGACTACTACCACTCTCCCGATTGCCAGAACTGCATCAATCCCGTCCTAGAAGGACTTTACCTCCATGCAGTTATCAAGACACTTTATTCGTGATCAGGGCTACGAGTCTGTTGATGGCGGTTTATGTGATGAGAACAAGATCAGGATCACATTATCTTATGATGATGTAAACTGGTTGTTTCAGTATCCAGAAGGCATTGCTCGCATTGTGCTTACAGATAAGCTACGAAGTTCAGTAAGTTCTTTTAGTGGATTCCAGCAGTTCACCGTCTAACGGTTGTGACAGCCTGAACAGTGGGAGCTGCAACGTCCCTAAGTGTAGCAGCAGCTCCGGTGTGGGCGGATACTACAGCACGTATTGGCACCCACCCATGCTTCCTCAGTCGCATGGATTCTTCAATGCTCCCACCAGCATTCGCGACCGAGAGTGATGCGCAGATGGACTTCTTGCCTGGCCAGATGGGGATGAATGAGGGCGACCATTTCTTCAACCGTACATCCAACCCCCGATGTTGCTCCCTAAGGCTCATATCCAAATGCAGCGCTGGGGGGAATGGGCTAGACAGACCAGACCTCCTCAATGTCTCTTTCTTTCTGCTCGCTGCTCGTTCTCACCACCATATGGAATGCTGCTCTATCCAAACCGATGCTGGCCGTCCGTGCTTCCACCACCGCCACAAGCACGACAACCATCGCACTGCCGGTAGCTACCCCGCACTCATCTCCCCGACACGCTCTCCGTACGCTCTCCCCTATTACCACCCCTACTCCTAACGAGAGAGGTGATGACCAGAGTACAAGCATAGACGATCCATTAGTCGCCTCCTCGTCCTCCCCATCCTTGCGCCATCTGCGCCATTCCGTGCCAGACGTCATATACAAGCACGGTCCCCGCGTCCCATCTTCCCCGTCCTCTTCCTCCACCCTCCATACTGGTGCAATTCATGGTGCACACGCACGCTTTGTCTCCCTCCCCGCCGTCATATCATCCTTCCCCGGGATTGACACCGAATGCGATCGCCTCGAGCGCGCATGCGGTTGAGCACCACCTATGGCAGTTTCTTTACAAACTCGCGGCGGCAGCGGCGATAATGACCTTCCACCGAGTTTGCCACACCAGCCACGCCGCGGGGATGATGGCGGTCCGCCACCCCCACTCGCGCCCAAGTGGTCTCATTGGGAACTCGTGCTTCGCATCAAGCGCGCTCTTCATAATGATGGGAAGGATATCAGGGATTATGTTGAGGTGGGGCAGATTGATGAATTGTATCATCGGGATATTGAAGAGCGTGCGAGGAGGGAACAGGAGAGGGCGAGGATGGCGAGGATGCGCATTGGGTAAGAGTTGTCTGACCCTGACGACAACACACATTTGTGTCGTTTTTTTCACGTCGTTTATTGCCCTCATCTGGGCTGATGCATTGGTCACCTGTAGCCATATTTGGTGTCCCATTGAACGAGAGCGTGCTCCGCGCCCCTGCAACTGCCATCCTAGGTGGCTACAGGCATGACCTGCCGCTCGTCGTCTTTCTATGCGTCGAAGAGTTGTACCGTACGGGTAAGAGCCCGAATTTTATACGACGTAACCCTTTTTCGTCTCACAATAGATGTTCTCATATAGGCATTTACAAGAGTGGCCTCTTCCGGGACCTTCCCAATCGCCAACGACACCACGAGCTAAGCACCTTGTTCGATACACCACCTGCCTTTGGTGAGGGTATGAGTCTACGCACGGAATCAACGGCGGATATATGCGCACTCCTCCTTACCTATCTCAAGGAACTTCCTGAGCCCGTCTTGACACCATATATCTTCAACGCATTTTGGAACTGGTCTGTTCGACCAGCGTGAAACGCGAGGACGAGCGCATGCGGAAGGAGCAGGACGAGGAGGAGGCTCTCCGCACCCGCTTCTTCCAGATAGGTCAGAGACCCCCGTGGCCCTCGCGCCGTGTCCTGTATGAGAAGGCGCGTTTGCGTGCCGCGCAGGACGAGACGGCCAAGACTGGACAGGTGGCAGTTGCAAGGGATCTGCTGCAACTGCTCCCGACGCACAGCTTCTCGCTCATCGTCTACCTATGCGCGTTCTTCACGCAGGTGCCACTATGTCCCGAGAACGGAATCACGTTCAAGGATATAGGTCGTATATTTGGTCCGCCAGTTTTTGGAGGTCCTGTTCCTGCGGCGCGTCGCATGATGATGTGGTTCCTCAAGCGTTGGAATCGCGTGTCGGATGGCTTGCTAGATGCGGATCCAAACTCAGATGACTCGGAGGATGCGGATGGCGCAACTACTAGCTCTTCACCACTGCTTTTATTGAGACGGGATATGCGCAACCTTGAACGTGCGGATTCTTTTAAATTGCTCGCGCCTGAAGAACAGGAGGAAGACAAACTGGTGGATTTTCGTGCGTCGTTGACCGATTCAGCGGATCCTGATGAAGGCCACGACTACCGTTACCAACCGACCAGCATCCGTCGTGAATGTGGCAATGCCGGAGTGATGACGCCACTGTTGTCGCATAAGCCTCGCCCACCCATGCCTCCTAGCAACTGGTCAAGTTACCCTACGGACGGAGTCAGCGGTGGCGCAAACGGCGCTCGAGTTGTAGGGCTTTTCGCCAATGTTGGCCCTTGGCCCCTTTTCGCTCATAGCAATCGCATGGTCACAACTGCTCTCGCAGCCAAGGAGGCTGAACAGAATGCTAAACACGACAGCACCATTGAAAAGGCCATAGAAAGCGGCCGTTTGAAGGGTTACAGTGAAGTTTTGACAGGCGTGGATTTATCTTGATAGCCCCTTAATCACATATGTGACTTAATAGCCCCTTAATGCACATAGAGCTTCTTAGTTGCTAGCATTTTCTTAGGTACAAGTTTGTAAAGTATAAACTAAGATGGAAATGCAGCTTAAGACTATTAAGATGTATTAATGGCATCCTTAATCTCACTAAGATTGTTTAAGACTTATTAAGACATTTTGGGTTTTCCTGATGACTCAAGGACCAGCGGATTCCTCGTACAGCTTCATGCAAACCCAAAGGACTTCCGTTCCTATCTCAAACTGTCAGTTGGCCGCCCTCGTATTTAGTGCGACTAATAAATAACGGCCAGACAGCCATCAGGAAGAACTTTCCATATCTATTACGTATGGCCATGACCTGATGGATGGTGACCAACATTTGGAATCGACGAATCGGGCCTTTAAAGCAATGCGACCGTTCATCCTACCTGGAGGAGCGCTAGTAAATCACTTCCCATTCTGTGCGAATTCCAATTCCATCCCTGCCCCGCTAGCAGTGCCTAATAGCTACACTATTTTCAGTGCGGCACATTCCTTCATGGGTACCATACCTCAGCCACGAACCCTTGGCACGAACAGTTAGGAAGCTGAGTGCGACGATAAAGAATGAACCCATCGACTTGGTGAAGAATGCTCTCGTGTGTGGTGATCAAACTTCCAGCCTTCACGTTGACCGAAACTGCATACCATAGCACAACGGCACCGCTGTACATTCACTGGCCGGTAAGTATCTGCAAGAACTGGAGAATTTGGTTGGCTCGGAACGTCAAAAGCAGGAGGAGGTCATTGCGGTAGCCATGGGGTCAATGTATCGGGGTGAAGCATTCTGTTCATGAATCAGGTTCATGGGACTTACAGTATCCATACCTCTTTTCAGCCGGTTTAGAGACAGTGCATATTTCTCGATATTCCCGCGGCTTTCTCACTGGCACCGACTCCTACAATTTAGAATGTAGCCGCGATAACGTCCCTCTTTCTGGCTCTGATCCTCTTCCCGCGGGTACAAAGACGAGCACAGACAGAACTTGATGTCGTAATCGGAAGAGACCGGCTACCCACGTTTGATGACAGGCCGCGTCTTCCGTACATTGAGGCCTTGTGTAAAGAGTTGTTGAGATGGAAGATGGTTACACCCCTAGGTATGGGGTTTCCATGAGTCCGGTAGAGTGGCATGACAGAACGATGACTTTCAGGTGTTGCCCATTCGCCAAATAGAGATAGTGTTTACAGGAGTTTCTACATTCCGAAAGGTCAGATATTTTAATTTGACAGTCTACTTCCGGGAACTTATCATCAACCATTTGGTCTAAAAGGTGCCACAATAATAGCAAATGCATGGTACGTCGGCTGAATATCTGTCCGAATGCTTATTTGACTCGGAGGTGTTTCAGGGCAATCCTACATAACCCAGAGATATACCCAGACCCCGAGGAATCCAAGCCTGAGCGTTTTCTCAAAGAAGATGGGAGCGTCCGAGACGACCCAGCACTCTCATTGGCGTTTGGTGTTGGCAAGAGGATCTGTCCTGGACGTCACCTTGCCGAGGCTACAATTTTCATTGTTGCCTCGTCCGTCCTGTCTGTATTCAATGTGGCGAAAGCAAAAGACCAGAGCGGCAATGAGATCCCCGTCAAGGAGGCCATATGTACTGAACGCCGGCCGCTCACGTAAGTCCAGATTCTCGACCATAACTGCATCTCGTAGCTGAGAGTCCGAATCTCAAGACACCTAGAGGAGTTCCATTGCTCTATTCTTCCGAGGGATAAAGCTGCAGAGAATCTAATTTTGGAGAACATTTCGCCTTGAGGTTGCCACCTACGCTCTTTTGATTCATGCCTATATACGATGCCCCCTTTTTTCTTTCTTTTTTTGAATCTGAATTTATATTCCGCGATATGCGATGCCATGCAGCCAGTTTGTTAAATGGTGGATTGTCGTCGGGCTGTAATCATTCCACCAGTGTGTACTACCATTACAGTATTTATGATAACGATCAGATTCACATTGAGAAATTCTGGGTGAGACATAGAGTTCCCTCGTCAATATTTCCCTGCGTCGCAAACGTCATCATCAGACAGAGGTAAGAAATGCCAGTGTAAAGCCATACTACAAGATTGGAAGACTTTTCGCTCCCCGGGGGTTTGGGAACTTCATTACTGTCAGCATGATGACTTGGAATCAGCTCGTCCTCATACAACTACTACCACCCTGAAATGTAGCGCTGTTGGAGAGCGCGAGCGAGTTCGGGAGGAGGGAGATAGGCTGACAGCGCTCACAAGCAGGACACGACTCGGAGACTTGCATTAGTTGCATATGGACATGTAGACTGTCTATCTTTTGAAAGGGCTGTAATGCTCACTAGTACTGTTCTCGAGGTTATACTCGAGTACAGTACAGTACAGTACTAGTGGCACTGGCATGACAATACACCGACTAGCGACCCGAGGCACGAGTAATAGTCGAGTATAGCGATTGACGCAGATTCGAAACGACGAATCTTTCGTGCCCTCCCTCCCTCCCTTCCCTCCCGTCTTTTCGTTTCTCTCTCATGCACCTCGTCTTTCCCTCTCCTTTGTCTAGGACGACTCCAATCTTGCAGCCTCAAGCTTAGCTACACCAGGCTTCACGCTTTCTTGTGTCTGAAGCCCGGCTCACTGGCAAGCCCACTTCCGGCCTGGCACCTGGGCTGGGCTGGGCTCAAATGGGCTGGGCAGGCTTTGGGCTTTGAGCCCAGCCCGGCACATCACTCTCTGCTTCGTACCACGACTCTGTCAAGCAACATCTTAAACTAAGTGAGTAAAGCTCTGTCGCCGTTCGATGTAGACACATTCCTCACCACGCCCTAAAGACCCACTATGTGCATTCAAGAGTTCCGCAGATACAGCTGCGGTTGCGAAAAGCCAGAGCAGTTCATTCAGTGCAGCCAATATACTGGCTCAAACATACGATGTGGTCAACCAACAAAAGATCAACTTCCGGCGTCGCCACACTGTTGCAGAACCCATATGGTGAAGGCCGGGACTCAGGACCCAATGTACCGCCAGGGAAATGCGCCCGCTTAGCCCCAGTAGTGTAGTGGCCCGTACGCGCCTGTTCTGGCAGCTATTTAGTGCATGCAGCCCCGCAGCCTCACTTTCTAGTTTAGCCTTTTATTTTTCCACAATACGAATGCCAACCCTGCTATGTGTGTTTGCAGTGTCTCGATCTGACTGTGATCGATCAGAGACGACGCGCGGCCGTACTGTAACTTGTAACGGTATCCTGTGTCATTTTACATGACTCCACTACGGCGGGTCCTTCCTCACTCTGTCCGATCCTCCCTAGGAGTGACTACCATGTTCTTGGTTCATAGTCTCCGAGTCATATCGTTTCTCCGCAAGCAACCGGTCCTATTCTCTCTCATCAACGCCTTTGACTGCCCTACCATCTCGTTTTCCCTCAACCTTCTTTTTAACTTCCGACCACAGAAGACGGGGAGGGCTGTCTGGCCCTCCATCATGGCCCATAATTGGGAATTTTCGTGATGTCCCGAAAGACCAGCCTTGGATTACATCGTGACTGACGCGTTTCCTTTGGGACATAGTTGGACTGCCGTAACGAATGTTAATAAGGATGTACAGACATGTAAGGACCCGCAGCACGCGAATCGCCGACGGTGGCCCGGGTGCTTTCATGCCAAAGGCGCATGTCTTCTTTCACTCCTGGAATCTCTACTCAAAGTGCGAGTCTCCATATGCAGAGTCGGTGAGAGGGTTGTGGAATGGGTAGCTGGGAAGGCGGGAAGGTCTTTGATTCATTCGCAGTCGTCTTGCACCGGAGGTCGAGGGGTCGGACGATGATCGAGAAAGGATCAGGCGATGACTGGAAAAGCGATGAGCGACGCTCTGATCCGAGCAGCTCCGACTGGTCGCTAAAGCAATCTGGTTGCTAATTCAGAGTCAGGCACTGGTTGCTTCCATACAGACAGCTACAGGCACCGCCGTTCTCCCACCGATCCGCCACTGCCCATAGACCCTTTCTCCATCGTGAGCACGAGCGAGTTACATTCAGGTCGGGAACTCAATCCATCGATTGGTCATTGGCACTAGGACTAGTTTCACGTCACTTTCACTGTGACCTTTATCATCACTGCAGATGCCCACGGATGGTCATCGGTCACTTCCTGAAATGACCCATTGCTTTAACAGGCCTGAACAGTGTTGCCATCTTCACGGGGCATGACTCGCATGACTTTTGAATTGGGAACTTTTTTGGCACCCTGAGAATGGATCACGGGCGGGCGCATATAAGATCTAGGTCTACAGCCTCATATCGTTTCTTCACAAGGATCCGGCCCTGACATGCAAGTCTTTCTCATCAAAGCCTTTGACTGCCTTGCCGTATCATTGTTCCTCTTCCTCCTTGTCAAATTCCGCGACAACAGAAGACGAAGAGGGCTGCCGTATCCACCCGGCCCACCATCATGGCCCATAATTGGTAATTTTCTTGATGTCCCGATAGAAAAACCTTGGATTAGATACACAGATATGTCCAAGAAATACGGTAGGTGTAACATTCATTCTCGGGGACGCCAGGTTGCCCAGCTGAAATTGACGTTCCAAGGCGATGTCAGTTGTCTTCGCGTTTTTTCCCAAGTCATCGTCGTGTTGTCTTCATTATCAACCGTCAAGGATCTTCTTGAGATGCGTGGGGAATACTACTCAGGGAGACCTTATAGACCAATGTGGGAAATGTATGCTTTGTATCGTATTTTGTTCTTGATCTGCCGTCACGTTGACAATCCTCGATCCCCAGGGTAGAATTAGATTGGTCTCTATTCGTGACCGAAAGGACTGAGACTTGGCGCAAGGGTCGAAGGATATTAGATGGCAGTCTTCGACCTGGCGCAATGATATCATATCGGCAAGGGATGAAAGAAAAGACCTACGAATTGCTCGCACAACTTCGTGAAAGCCCAAACGACTTTCGTGCCCATCTCAGACTGTCAGTTGGCCGTCCTTGTTGTATATTATGACTGTTAACGGCTAGGCAGCTTTCAGGGAAAACTTATCACGTCAATCACATTTGGCTACGACCTGAAAAAGGGTGACAGAATGGTAGAAGCGCCGGGTGAAATCATTAATTCACTGATACCGTTCGCCCTACCTGGAACAGCACTGGTAAACTACTTCCCATTTTGTGCGCATTCCAATTTCATCCCTGCCGTGCTAGTAGTGCCTAATAGCTATTTACAGTGCGGGAAATTCCTTCATGGGTCCCATACTTCAGCTACAAACCACTGGCCCAAAAGGTTAGGAAGCTGGGTGCGAGGATGAGGAATGAACCTATCGATTATGTGAAGAATGCTCTCGTGTGGCATTCGTGTTCCTAGCCTTCACGTCGACGTTGACTGAAACCGCATTCTCAGCATAATGGCACTGCAGTGCCTTCACTGGCAGGCGAATATCTGCAGGAGCTAGAGAACTTCGTTGGCTCCGAACGTCAAAAGCAGGAGGAGGCCATTATGGCATCCATGGGGTCAATGTATCAGGGTAAATTGTTTATATTCCCAAATCAGGTTCATGGGACTTACGGGACCTCTTTAAGCTGGTTTAGACACCGTACGTATATCTCAATATTTCCGTGGATTTCTTACCGACTCCTATGATGAAGACTGTATCATCAATGAGCTCCCTCTTTCTGGCCCTAGTCCTCTTCCCACATGTACAAAGACGGGCGCACGCGGAACTCGATTTGATGGTTGGAAGAGACCGGTTACCCACCTTCGATGACAGGCCGCGTCTTCCATACATAGAAGCTCTGTGCAAAGAATTGATGAGATGGAATATGGTATCACCCATAGGTACGATTTAGGAATTCCATAAATCCCGCCAATCAGAATGACAGGAAGATGAATTTTAGGTGTTCCCCATTCGTCAAATAGGGATGACGTTTATGAAGGCTTTTTCATCCCAAAAGGTACAGCTTCTTCTTGATCGTACATTCTGCTTTTGTGACGTTGTCATTAACAACCTGGACTAAAAGGGTCTATGGTGATCACGAATGCGTGGTACGTCGGTTGTCTATCCATCTGAATCCCTATCTGAGATGTTTAAAGGGCGATCTTGCATGACCCAGAGACATACCCAGACCCGGAGGAGTTCAAGCCTGAGCGTTTTCTCAACGAAGGCGGGAGCGTCCGCGAGGACCCAGCACTCTCATTGGCGTTTGGTGTTGGCAAGAGGATCTGTCCTGGACGCCACCTCGTCACTTCTACAATTTTCATTGTCACCTGTTCCGTCCTCTCAGTATTCAATGTGATGAAAGCTAAAGATAAGGACAGTAACGAAATCCCTGTCAAGATCGGAGTATCTGATCCGCGCCGGATCCTCGTGTAAGTCCAGATTTTCGCCGCATAACAGTTGAAGCTGAGTCACATTTTCAAGACATCCGGACAAGTTCGAGTGTTCTATTCTTCCAAGAGATAAAGTTGCGGAGGATTTGATCTTGGCGAATACGTTGACGTGAAGTTATCACCTATTTTCTATTTGGATTCGTATCCGTGTTCGATGTCATGCAAACATTATTGTGTTGTTGTGCATTCGACAGTAGCTTGATATGAACCTTCTGGCGTATGAGTTGGAAAGCAGCCGCTATCGCTCGATGACAGTAATCATGCTGATGGCAAGTTGTGTACTTTTATAGTAAGAATGGCAGCCATGGCAATGATGGTGAAGTTGTGTGCCGTCTTGTTGACTTCCTCTCGTGAGTTGAAGTACTGTAACACTTTGAATATAGCTGCCCCAAAGTCTCAAGTATGGCCTCATTGGTCTGAGGGAGTGGCTCGTCATCAGAGGAAGAGGAGCTCGATGATAAACGGCTTGATGCGGCCAAATTCAAAGAGCGCTCAATGCGTTGCAACGGGAAAGCAGTTTTTTTGGGCTGATCAAAGTTGGGAAAGCGCTTTCGGCAATTTTTTATTCTATTTTACAAATCGAAATCGCCTTTAGAAATCGCCTCTAGAAAGCGGCGATTTCGTCTACTGTGAACGACCCTAGTATTGTACAGGTGTACAAGAAGTCGCGAGTGACTTTGTGACACCGGAACAGCCAACAATGAAATGAGATTGCAATCATTCAGACCGTGGAACACAATAGGCACGAAGATGCTGCCCTTCAAAGATGGGTGCGAAATGCTCTGACCATCTCAGGTCAGCGACCCTATCACAGCCAGTCAGTCATCAGGCGATAATACGAATTCATGGTTCTCACTTGTTCGAATCCTCACGAACGTCAAAACGTCGGAACAGGTATGCAAACGTGAGGTATAGTTCATAATATGCAAGGCTAAAGGATATATCAATTAATATCTCATCACTGACCTCGAAACATTATAGAGCTCACGTTATCCCGAGACAACTACGCGGTCCTTTCGAGAAAACAACCAGATAGTTCTCCAAAGATTTGGATTCTGGCTGAAGCCACCGATCGGGAAGAAACTCGTGAGGCCGAGCAAATATTTCTTCTGAGAACGATACGAAAAGGGGGCTCTGGCTAACAACGGTCTGCTGACAGGTATCAGGTATGAAACAATGACAGACAGTCGTAAAGCACGGACCCCTCCGGGTATCTTAACGCCAGATATTACGGCACCAGACGACGGTACTATACGTGGAAGGCCAGAGGCTATCGCTACAGACATGCGCAGGGCCTCTTTGATCACAGCAGTCTGTTCCACCCTTAGAGAAAACTCATATCTGACAAATGAACACACTTGCCAAGAAAGGAAGCTTCTCGAGTTGTCTGTAGCTTGGAGCTTGGTCGAGGACGGGCCACACAGTGTGCACTTCGTCCACTAGCCTCTGCTTTGCCTCAGGATTGCGCAGTATATAAAAGAAACCTGTCATGAGCGTCGTCCCGGTAGTGTGAGATCCCGCTGCAAATAGAGTTCGTGCGTCATCGCAAAGTTGTGATGCTGTGGGAGGAGCAAGCCCCTTGTTTGCATCTGGGTTCAAGAGTTCATTGTATATGACACGGCGTGGTGCATCCTCCAACAGCTTCGGGTTTTGCAGAACACTCTTGACCTGGCTTTCCAGCGCCTAAGGTGGGTCAGTTTCTTGGATAACATGATGACAGCCATTCAAACTTACCCTCTTGAAAACCACGAGTCCCTTTAAACTAGGGGCGAGGAGCATAAGGATCGATGGTGGAAAGTAGCGTACGATCCAAATAAAGACTACTGAGAACCTTCCCAGCGTGATGGCAGGCAAGGCCATGTCGACTCCTTCGACAATGTCTCCATGAAAATCAGGGAACGATAGCTGGTCAAAGGACTTCGCGAATAAGAAGTTGGTGACTACGTCCGCCGCGAAACATTGAAAGCCGAGATAGAGATCACTTGACTTGCCTGGGCGCGACTGAGTTAACAACGGCAAGCAAATGGCGTGACGTCACTTACCGGCTGCGTTTTGCCCCTCGAGTAAGTCCGAGAATCGATCCAGCTACAAATGTCTATCAGGCAACTGAGATATAGAAACCGGAAATGAATCGCACTTGGTCCCGGATAAGGTGCTGTATCTCAGAAATTGCTCTTCTGGAAAACATGTTGGAGATGAGCGCCCTGCGGTGCTTCGATTTGAGGTAATCAGTCTGCGTGAAAAAGGCTTCGTCTGTATCGAAGCCACGATAAAATTCATAATCCTTGTCCCATTTGTTCTGAGAATTGTATATTTCGTCGTACACCGTCGGTCTTGCAAAGTGTAGCTACGAGGGTAAGTCGCAACTCAAAGGCCAGTGAGATACGCCAAATCACCTCATTCGGGGCGATCCGTATTATGTCACCTGACCAACATCAGTTACGGCAACAGAAAGAGCGCCACCAATTACCGTATTTCTGATGGAGTTCCTCCCGCAGGGTAGATAGACTCACTCCCCTAACGAACATCATATATGCAAGCCACCATTTTGTACAGGCTGCACCACGAGGACCAGGGAAGCGTGAAAGTGGATGGAAGAAGACGTTATGGAAAACGCAGGCAAGTGCGTAAATCAGCAAGCCAACGACCGTTGTCCAACAGCCCTGTCGAAAGGAGGACAATGAGGGCAATAAGGGTAAGAGGTCCATGCTGGTAGGCCGTGGTTGCTTACAGAGGCAAGAGTTTATATACGGGCGTTGGCGAATTTTGGCTCCTATCTCCCGCACTATCTCCCACACTGCCACACTGCCAAGCACCTAGTCAAACGCTCATTAGCAAAGAACTCGAAAAGATTTTGTAGATGACTCGCTCCACGGAGTACTGATTCGACGCACGGACGGGGATGGGAGGTCTCCACACTCGGTGGACCCCTCTCCACGCTGTTTAGCGCAAACGAATACAGTCAGGGTGGTAGTAGTTGTATGAGGACGAGCTGATTCCAAGTTAACATGCTGACAGTAATGAAGTTCCCAAACCTCCGGGGAGCGAAGTCTTCCGATCTTGTAGTATTAGTATGGCTTTACACTGGCGAGTTGCTTGCCTCTGGCTGTCTGATGATGACGTCTGCGATGCAGGGAAATATTAACGAGGGAACTATGTCTCACCCAGAATTTCTCGACGTGAATCTGATCATTATCATAAATACTGTAATGGTAGTACACACTGGTGGAATGATTACGGCCCGACGGCAATCCACCATTTAACAAACTGGCTGCATGCAGAAGAAGGCGCAGGACGAAATCGACGGAGCTACAGGACGCAAGCGTTTTCCAACGTTCGAAGACCGTCTAAGGCGACCGCGCATTGACGCCTTGTGCAAGGAGGTATTGAGAACGGGTTGAGCTTCAGCCATAAAAAATTCAAAGTACGTCAAAATGGACATCGGTTGGGAGTATGTCGATTAGTCCTTGTCATACATCGCGCTTGTCAGCAACAATTGCGGGGATATTGATCCTCAGGGTTTCGGTATCACCATCTAGTTCCTTCACGCTCCGAATCCGTTATTATTCTGCTTATCAAGACTGTAGAGTACAGCGGAGGGTCGCATTACGCCATTACACTAAAGAACCCCATGGTAAGTCCACTGGACATGGGAGTTATGGCTTACTCTGATGCGTCCATCTCGAGGAATGAAATCTGAGGCGACATTCTAGTTTTTCTTACAGATATTTCGTGGCCTTGGTTGAACCCGATGTGACAAGGACCGACCAAAGAATTTGGAAGGAATTGAAGTCCCCTGCGATCTGAGTGTATGATAGACCTTGAAAAGGGCAACTATGACATACCATATTCTTCGCCAGTTCACTTATACGGGAGATACGAGGACGAATGAAAGCGAGGAACTTGGTGAACACCTTCACACGGTCGAGGGTTGTTCGAATTGCTCCATGTTGAACGAAGCGGACCCTGTCACGGTACAGTTGCGTGAGAAACAAACGACAGTCTTCGGCCTCTCGGCCGAGTGCGATGCTGGCGGTCGCCCTAACTTAGGCTCAAAGTACTCGTCACGTAAATACCCCAGACCCGGCCATGACTCCGAAAACTTCCTAACCTCCCCATGGGCGACGGAGTCTTTCAGAAGCAGTTTATCATTCCACTACAGGCGTTTTACACCAGCAGTATTACTCAACTCGGCCCGGCCTCTCCCGGGGAGAGTCCAAAAAAAGAGTCCAAAAAATGCGAGAGTGGTCACCTGCCACCGTGACCCTTGCAGCTCGCAGGCTTCCCCTCTTGCATCCCGGCCGCACCAGAAGCGATACGCCTTATGCCCATCATAATCGCCCCTGCCGTTCGGTGCGGTCATTTTCTCCATTTACCCTCAGCGATAGCCAGATCACCAGGCTGAATGTTGTGGGCTATCACTACCAGATGGAGACGATGATCATCCGTTACTTCCTGAAGCAACCCACACAACAAGCCTGAAGAGGAGACCTCCGACAGTCGGATTGCGCGAGCGATAAATGCTCAGCCACGAGTAACTTCCAACGATATTCTGTGTCATTTTACTTGACCCCACTACGGCGGGTCCTTCCTCACCCCTGTCCGATCCTCCCTAGGAGTGACTACCATGTTATTGGTTCATAGCCTCCTAGTCATATCGTTTCTCCGCAAGCAATCGGTCCTGTCGCGCGATTCTCTCATCAACGCCATTGACTGCCTTGCCATCTCGCTTTCCCTCTACCTCCTTGTCGACCACAGAAGACGGGGAGGGTTGTCTGGCCCTCCATCATGGCCCATAATTGGGAATTTTCGTGATGTCCCCAAAGACAAGCCTTGGATTACATACGCAGATGTCTTCGTGTTGTTTCTTGGGTCATCATATTGTGTTCACTATCAGCTGTTAAGGATCTCGAGAGGCACGCGGAATTCTTGGTCGGTCACGGTCGCGTATGATTGCTCTGAAAAACGATGGGAAGATGCCACCAAACTGTCTGACCACATCGTACCATAAATTTCCGATCAACCACGCACGCACATGCATTACAAACGTTGTGGAGGATTCGTGTAGTGATATCTTGTACCCTTCGGTACGAAGACACCTCACCAAAGTCTAATGAACCGACAAGCGAAAAGGACTAGGAGGGGCAAGTGCTCGCGTACTATAGCGATTTTGTCCTGTGCCTTCCTCGGGACGAAGTAAAATAGCGAGGAACAGAATATGGACGATACCGCGAAAATCATTAATATATGGTAGCTCTTGCAAGCTAGTCTCAGTTCCGACTAGAGGATTCACTTAGTAGTACCAGATGGCCCATGATAAGACGCTGACAGCGAAGCGAGATGACGGACTTTGTCTACATGTTTCCATAGTCGCTCCATCAGGTTCGAACCACCTTCAAGTTAGTTTCTCTAAATCTGCACGACCGTCGAATGCAATGGAGGGACGTGCCCTGCCATCCCATGTCATTAATGAATAGTGATGCACAAGTTTCTGCTTACCGTGCTCTTCATGACAAAATGCACCGGGCCATTCGTGACTTCTTCCGCCAGAATACGGCCAATACGGGCAAGTGGCGAAAGGATGGTTCACGATATTCATTTTGGGATTTAGGAAACTCTATTGCGCTTCTATCTCGAGCCTATTAATAGGATATTTGCTAAATTTAAATTTGATTGCGCACATCTCCAAGAATAGAATCATATTGGGCGACATCTCCACACTTTTCCAATGTTTCATGGCCCCAGTGGAGCCCAATATGACAATGACTAGTAAAGGTAGCGAGTCAGAATGATACAACCATAATAACTACGGAAGCTGAAGGCTTGAAACTTGGATAGCAAGGACGAAGGATTGGACAAGGAGAAAATCTGCCGTCGCCGTCGGAGCGAATCCGTCCAACCACGGCCACTTGGAAAGAAAGGGATTCGGAGTATTTGTGAGCACTTTTCGCGTCATCTAGGTCGTAAAGTAGTATTCGAATCGCTCCATGATCGATGAGGCATGGGGTGGATACGTTGCTGCGGAAATCGATGTTGAGGTTCTAGCATAGTTCCCGCGGACGGCGCGGACCGAGGAAACCGCGTCGTGGGCCGAAACGGGGTGATGACATAACCTCAGACGTGTGCCAGTGGCAACGCCGTTCTCCCATCATTAGACCCTTTCTCCATCGTGAGCACGAGCTATGCGAGTCACATTCAAGTCGGAAAGTCAATCTATCGATTGGTCATTGGCACTACTAGTTTCACCGTCATCCTGACTATCACTGCAGATGCCCACGGATGGTCATCGGTCACTTCCTGAAATGACCCATTGCTTTAACAGGCCTGAACAACGCAGCGTTGCCACGTTGGAAGGGGTACCTCCGACAACCGGAGAGAATGTCGAGAATGTCGACTCGGAATTCCGTGATGGGCACGTAACCTCGCAAGCGATACGAATGGCCGGCCACGCGTCGGTTTTAAATGCGTTGGCAACTCCATATGACATTCTGTGTCATTTTACATGACTGCACTACATCCGATCCCACATCTTGTTGCGCAATCCTCGCGGGGCGTGACTCGCATGACTTTTGAATAGGGAACTTCTTCGGCACCCTGAGAATGGATCACAGGGCGGACACATATAAGATCTAGGTTTACAGCCTCACATTGTTTCTTCACAAGGATCCGGCCCTGACATGCAAGTCTTTCTCATCAAAGCCTTTGACTGCCTTGCCGTATCATTGTTTCTCTTCCTCCTTGTCAAATTCCGCGACAACAGAAGACGAAGAGGGCTGCCGTATCCACCCGGCCCACCATCATGGCCCATTATTGGGAACCTTCTTGATGTCCCGATAGAAAACCCTTGGATTAAATACACAGATATGTCCAAGAAATACGGTAGGTGTAACGGTCATTCTTGGGGACGCTAGTTTGCAGTGCTGAAATTGACGTTCCAAGGCGATGTCAGTTGTCTTTGTGTTTTTTCCCAAGTCATCGTCGTGTTGTCTTCATTATCAACCGTCAAGGATCTTCTTGAGATGCGTGGGGAATGCTACTCAGAGAGACCTTATAGACCAATGTGGGAAATGTATGTTTTGTATCGTATTTCGTTCTCGATCTGCCGTCACGTTGACAATCCTTGATCCCCAGGGTAGAATTAGATTGGCCTATATTCATGACCGGAAGGACTGAGACTTGGCGCAAGGGTCGAAGGATATTAGATGGCAGTCTTCGACCTGGCGCAATGATATCATATCGGCAAGGGATGCAAGAAATGACCCACGAATTGCTCGCACAACTTCGTGAAAGCCCAAACGACTTTCGTGCCCATGTCAAACTGTCAGTTGGCCATCCTTGTTATATATTATGACTATTGACGGCTAGGCAGTTTTCAGGGAAAACTTATCATGTCAATCACATTTGGCTACGACTTGAAAAAGGGTGACAGAATGGTAGAAGCGCCGGATCAAATCGTTAAATTAATGATGCCGTTCGCCCTACCTGGAGTAGCACTGGTAAACTACCTCCCATTCTGTGCGCATTCCAATTTCATCCCTGCCGTGCCAGTAGTGCCTAATAGCTATTTACAGTGCGGAGCATTCCTTCATGGGTCCCATACTTCAGCTACAAACCACTGGCGCAGAAGGTTAGGAAGCTGGGTGTGAGGATGAAGAATGAACCTATCGATTATGTGAAGAATGCTCTCGTATGTGGCATTCGTGTTCCTAGCCTTCACGTCGACGTTGACTGAAACCGCATTCTCAGCATAATGGCACTGCAGTGCCTTCACTGGCAGGCGAATATCTGCAGGAGCTAGAGAACTTCGTTGGTTCCGAACGTCAACAGCAGGTGGAGGCCATTATGGCATCCATGGGGTCAATGTATCAGGGTAAATTGTTTATATTCCCAAATCAGGTTCATGGGACTTACGGGACCTTTAAGCTGGTTTAGACACCGTGCGTATGTCTCGATATTTCCACGGGTTTCTTACCGACTCCTATGATGAAGACTGTGTCGTCAATGAGCTCCCTCTTTCTGGCCCTAGTCCTCTTCCCACATGTACAAAGACGGGCGCACGCGGAACTCGATTTGGTGGTCGGAAGAGATCGGTTACCCACCTTCGATGACAGGCCACGTCTTCCGTACATCGAAGCTCTGTGCAAAGAATTGATGAGATGGAATATGGTGACACCCATAGGTACGATTTAGGAATTCCATGAATCCCGTCAATCGGAATGACAGAAAGATGAATTTTAGGTGTTGCCCATTCGTCAAATAGGGATGATGTTTACAAAGGCTTTTTCATTCCAAAAGGTACAGCTTCCTCTTGATCGTACATTCTGCTTTTGTGACGTTGTCGTTAACAACCTGGACTAAAAGGGTCTATGGTGATCACGAATGCATGGTACGTCGGTTGTCTATCCATCTGAATCCCTATCTCTATCTGAGATGTTTAAAGGGCGATCTTGCATGACCCAGAGACATACCCAGACCCGGAGGAGTTCAAGCCTGAGCGTTTTCTCAACGAAGACGGGAGCGTCCGCGAGGACCCAGCACTCTCATTGGCGTTTGGTGTTGGCAAGAGGATCTGTCCTGGACGCCATCTCGTCGATTCTACAGTCTTCATTGTCACCTGTTCTGTCCTCTCAGTATTCAATGTGACGAAAGCTAAAGATAAGAACGGTAACGAAATCCCTGTCAAGGTCGGGGTATCTGATCCGCGCCGGATCCTCGTGTAAGTCCAGATTTTCGCCGCATAACAGTTGAAGCTGAGTCACATTTTCAAAGACATCCGGACAAGTTCGAGTGTTCTATTCTTCCAAGAGATAAAGTTGCGGAGGATTTGATCTTGGCGAATACGTTGTCTTGAAGTTATCACCTACAAATTTTTATTTTCTGGATTCGTATCCGTGTCCGATGTCATGCAAACATTATTATGCTGAACTTGATTTGTGTATTTAACTAACAGTAGCTTGAAATGAAGCTTCCGGCGTATGCGATGACAGTAATCATACTGTCATCCAGTTAGGGAAATCTGGGGTAGGACAAACAGTGGTCCCCGACCAGCGTCAAGCTCAAGTCATGTCATTAGGTTAGGAAGGTTGGGCAGGGCAACACTGGAACTTCCTAGCACGTGTAGTATTCTCCGTCGTAGATTTCGCTGTGTAGAACAGGATTAGAAAACCGCAGGCGTCCGGTCGGAGTGCGCAGAGTAGTTCGGTTAGATAAATGTATTCGATTAGATGCCCCGCACTACAATCGTTCATATCGCCCTCAGTAGTCGGCCTTCGTCTATATATCACCTGTATTAACTTGGAGAATTGAAGGACTTGGATGAAATAGCAATCACTGGGATCTTTACACGAAGATCCCCGGCACGTTCCCTTGAGCTCACATAGCAGGTGTCGGTCGTATTAATATAGACACAGAAAGGTAGCGTATTGGGAAGGACTCTATACAAACGTGTGGTATATCCGTGGTATAGTATGATTGTTAGTCCCGATCCTGTTCTGCATAGCCCGTATAGTGGCATACACCCCTCGGAAAATATCAAGGAATGTAAGAATCACCCTACATAATCCGAGTTATCGTACTGTCCGCGAATAATAAGCTCCTCTGATCGCTTATCCCTTGGACTGATGGAGCACGGAAACGAGTTCGGGCGACTGGATAAAGACAATAACGATTAGCTCTCGAAAATACTCCAAAGAAACCGTTTAATGCACCTCACGAGACCACCCGAATACGTGTAATCAAAGGGGACAGTGTCATGCCGTCTTTCAATACGGAAAACCGAAAGCACAGTCGCGGCCACGATAAACAAAGTCGTGTCAACAAAGTGCCTCCCAGGGCAGACACGTTTTCCAAACCCAAACACTGATGTCAGTGTAACGTCGTTCCGCAATGTACCGTCAGGGTGGAGAAATCGCTCAGGCTTGAAGACCTCGGGCTCCGGATATACATCCGGGTCATGTGTGATCGCCCTGCGATGTGAGATGACGCCACAAAGACAGTCTGAACATGTCTTACCAAATATTTCCAATCAACCAAGCACCTGGCAAATAGAATCAGTAAACCTTTTTAAGGACTCGTGCAGTGAGATCTCTCGCACCCTTCGGTATGAACAGTCCGTTATACACCCGATCTTCCGTGGCCGCGTGAGGTACGTCTGTATAGGATCTATATGAGCATACGTGTAGATACGTCGCCGCGAGGACTAGTACGACGCACGGAGAGGGGCAGCAGGTCTCCACCTCAATACCTCCTTGCATAGAGCATCAACGAACGGTAATCTTGGACGATCCTCGAAGATCGGGAAACGCTCGCATCCCGTAACAGCATCTATTTCGTCCTGCGCTTTCTTCTGCACCTCGGGATGAAGCAAAAGAGCGAGAAACAGCGACATTATTGACGAAACCATCTATAAAAATAGAAAGATTAATACATGTCAGAGGTCTTGCGGGCCATTCGCTATGACGCACGCTGTCAGTCCCGACTGAAGAGCATTCATTAGCACACAGATGATCCGTGATGAGACACAGACGGCGAAGTGATGACGGACCTGTATACATGGTCCCAAAGGTTTCCGTAATCGCTCTCTCGTATCCTTCGCGTTCAGAACTACTAAGTTCCTCTGCCTCTACGAGACGGTCCGACGCCATGGAGCGTCGTGCAGTACCACTTAGCTACACACCGCACCGTAAGCCCTTGAACATACTAGATATCCAAGTTGCTGCTTGCCGTGCTTTCCCTGACAAATCGCATTGGATCATTCATGACTTGTTCTGCCAGAGCATGGCCAATACGCGCAAGTGGCCAATAGCTGATCCACGGCACCCATTCTGGGATATGCCGTACTGAACGGCATTCTCTTAAGATGACTGTACTATATATGGAGAGAGGTTGTACTTACGGAAAGGAAACTCATTGACCAGCAATGAGCCAGGTAAAGACGCCCTAGTCCCGATGTCCGACAACTTCTTGGCAGCATCGATCGTCTCGTCGTGATGCCCTTTGGCGTCGTAACCATACGTCATGGCAAGTAGTTGTTCGCCTTGGAAACTGGGAAAATGATATGTATGATTGAGGAACGCAATATGAACGAAAAGAGAAAAAAAATTGACAGCTCAATGTGAGTTGCCCATTCTTGCGGACTTTGCAACAGGCGAGTAACGAGAACACGAGCTCTGGTCTCTTGTATGACACGGTACGCTGACAGGGACCCAGGGCGGAAACTCCGTTCGACGATTTTGCGCCGAAGACGCCAAGGTTCGCCATATCTCGACAATAGTAGACTCCATTGTACATCCATCCTGAGCCTTATCAGCTGCAACATAGGATTTTCCAAATCCAATCGCGTACATTTCGAAGAATGGAATTACGGGGCGATCAGAGTAGATGGTGCCACTCTTCTCAAGCAGATCTTTGGTAGATTTGGTGGAGCCCAATATAACGACGACCCGCCCAAGAACGCGAAAAGATATGACGTCCCCTGCAAGCCCTGTGCATAACAGACCTTGAAGAGAGCGGAAGGCGTACCATATTTCTTCGCAAGCTGAGTGTACAAGAGCCAGGAGAATTCCGTTGGAACATCAAGCAGATTACCGATGATGGGTAAAGGTTGCGGGCCAGGGGGATAGGGTAATCCTCTTCGCCGTAGGTAATCACGGGAGGTTTGAAAAGAAAGGAAAAAAGACAGGAAGGAGAGACAAAGTAGCAAAGGAATGAAAGGCATTGTGGCAGGGAAAAGCTTTTATGAACATCTGTCATGTCAGTTATATGCGTCGGGACAGCTTCAAGCTGAGGGGAACGCTCAGATGATGCATGATCATCTCCGCGGATCGGACGAATAATATTGGAAGACTACCGTAATAGTGTTCCGATTACCATATGGCGATACCAAGCTTCCAAAAAGGAAAGTACTCTGTAATCGCAGTTGATGCTCGAATCCAAGTTTGGATCGTTCCAAACTAACTTCAGACTACAGACGGAAATCAGTTCCACTTCCACTTCCACACGCGCAATCTTGATCCAGGCACAGCGCATAGTCAGTGTAGAGCACGTATGAATCATTCAATATTCGACGCGTAACATGCCTCATTTCTGCAATGATGGCCGGGTTGCCGCTTTAGTGGAACCATCTTGAAAAAGTACGTGTCCTGTCACGGTCTGTGAGCTGTCCTCCAAGATCCCCGTTGTTATCGTATCGTTCTTCTGCTCCTCGGGATAGAATATGAGGGGTTTGGTGAAAGTGGCTGGGGATTTGACACGGCAGAGGTCTGTTTCAGTTTCGCAACTACGCTCGCGGCTACTCGGCCCGGTTCTAGCAAGTCGACTTAACTTAGTCGAGCTGCAAATTCGGTGATACCGGTCAATGTTATCTGTCGTACTGCAAGGACGAGACGCGAACGGAAAGATTGGCACAGACACTGCGATTAGAGAGACGAGTGGAGATGAAGCACTAGCGCGGGCGCTGGAGAGGAGCGGAGTGGGCAAGGATCCGGAGGCGCGGCAGAGGGATCAGATGGCCCCGCAACTTAGCGTAGGCACGCGGGCACGCAAACGCGATGACATTGAGTTATGTACAAAGTAAGAGGTGTGACATATGAAATGAAGTGAGATACATGAGAGCAAAGAATATGAAGAGTCACTGAAGACAGGTCATGTGAGACAAAAGTAAATAGCGACCAGATACGGGGTTGTATCAGCATTAGGAGCATTAGGCATCTAAGTATGCGAGCTCGGCTCTAGCGCGCGTCGGCGGCTTGGCTCCCCCGCACCTTCAGCGGCGCGTCATGCGCGGCCGCACCGCTCCCTCTGCAGGAGCCCCTGGATCACGCGAATCCTCCAGCAATCAATGGCCAAAGCTTCACACAGTCAAAGTCACAGTGCGCGGTTCTGCAGCATCAAAGTCAAACTTGAAGCTTCAAGCTTCAAGCAGCGAGGAAAGGGCACACATTAAAAAGCGAAAGTATGAACAGCTGGATTTTGGAAGTCTATAAGATGGATCTGATGGGAGGCTCAGAGAAGTTCAAGCCAGTTCAAGACCGGCTTAATCCGGACACTATACCGGGGGAGAATTGTGATACAAATTGTGTTCATGACTGGAGATGGCACGGATGTGAAAATGCGTGTGTGCAACCAGCTGGTGGTCTCTCTCGCCGCAATCTGGGGCGTCGATATCCTGCATGACGATGTAGCCGATGGCATCTGAGGTGTCTCCGAGTCTCGAGAAAGTCGCGCGTAGACCTGGGGAACACGCCGGCTGCTGAATTGGCAATGAGGGCTCACAACATAGTCCTGCGTTAACGCTTCAGCCATAGCCACGGGGAAGGCTGGTTGTAAAGGGGGATTCCGGAGTGGTTGTATACGGCGTCTTGGCACAATGCTACGATGGTACTATCGCGAGAGGGTAGGTTATCGTTAGCGAGAAAGCCCGAAGTCGGGTGCTGACATGGCTATAGTTAGCAGAGAATATTAGTCATGACCCTGGGGTCGTACGAATGGGACGAATGGGCGCGAAAATAAGAGACGTACGTTGAAGAAAAGTAGCAGAGGGTACTGTACCCTAGAAACGTTCGAACACTCGGAGCGGAGCGGAACAGCTCGCGTCGGAAGCACCCGCCAGCCACAAGTTGAATTTTCCCACATTTGTCTATCATTGCTTCACTCCTTTTTTCATGGCTTCGCGCTCATCGCCCTTCCCCTCGACCTCCGGTACAAGATGACTGTGAGCAGATCCGATCCCTTCCCACCCTCACAGCCACTCCTTTACCTCGGGTTTCACGCCCTCTTCTCGACCTTTAGACAACGACGATCAGCACTCGCCTTTTGTATCCTGGTTTTCGACCAGTGTAAATATATTTATCCCCTAAGAGACGAGAAAACTGAATCGGCGCCGTGCCACCCCGGCCATTATGGCAGAAATGCAGTGTGTTGCTAGCCTGAGTAGATGCGGATTGTTCTAAATGGATAATGCGTACTTCCACACGGGCTTTTTGCGCCGCCGCATTACGCAAATGATACTTGGGCGTTATCGGGACCGGTGGTTTTAAAGACCGACCCGGGTTCGTCGTTACTACTAACTTATTGAATCCCAAGTGAATATCAAACGAGCTTTCTCCAGGTTATGGTGGCCTCTAACTTGAACTACCTGTTTGTCCAACCTGGGGATATGAGGAGGTCAATGTGGCATTGAGAGCTGTCGACATGTCATTAGTAAACATCCTCCTTTTGGGGGGCATGTCCGTCTATAAACACCGATACCGTAACTTTCCGCGGAATGCGAACGGAATGCCGGTCCAGTAGTTCCTCTCTTGGCTTCAAAATCGCCTTCTGAGCCGAATGTCCAACTGTATCCATGTCACCGGCGGTTCTCCTTTCCACAATATTCCAGTAATTTATTGTGGCGCCATTCAGCGCCGAACGGTCCTTTAAGTTATGATTTAACTGACATGAAAAGTGTCCATCAAAGATCCCCCACTGCCATTCCAACGTGGCCATCCATGGCTGCTGGGCCTATGGTCGATTTCCTCGTCGTCCTGTGCTTCATCTTTACTCTTCAAGCCTTCCGCGATTATCGAAGGAGAAGAGGGTTGCCCTATCCCCCTGGCCCACGACCTTTACCTATCATCGGTAATCTGTTTGATATTCCAATGGAATCCTCCTGGCTCACGTACTCTCAGCTCGCAAAGAAGTATGGTACGTCTTACGTTCTCTTCACAGAACCCGCTATGCTCAGTGTTCGCAGGGGATGTCATGTCTTTTCACGTTCTCGGACGGGTCGTCGTCATATTGGGCTCTACCGAGGCCACCAATGATTTGTTGGGAATGCGTGGGAATGTCTACTCTGATCGCCCTGTGATTCCGTTCTTCGAAATGTATGCGCATAAGTTCGGCATTTCCCGCTTCGGCTGAACATGTTCCAGGATGGATGTACAATGGAGTGTACTACTGGCAAGATATGGGGAGCACTGGCGTCTTCGGCGCAAAATCGTCGAACGGAGTTTCCGCCCTGGGTCCCTGTCAGCGTACCGTGTCATACAAGAGACCAGAGCTCGTGTTCTCGTTACTCGCCTGTTGCAAAGTCCGCAAGAATGGATGACTCACGTTGAGCTGTCACTTTCCCCCCCCTTTTTGTTCATATTGCGTTCCTCAATCATTTTTCCCAGCTTCCAAGGCGAACAACTGCTTGCCATGACATATGGTTACGAGGCTAAAGGGCATCATGACAGGACGATAGAAGCTGCCAGGAAATTGTCAGATATTGGGACTAGGGCGTCTTTACCTGGCTCATTGCTGGTCAATGAGTTTCCTTTCCGTAAGTACAACCTCTCTCCATATATAAGTTAGTACAGTCATCTCACGGAAATCCCGTTCAGTACGGCATATTCCAGAATGGATACCGTGGATCAGCTATTGGCCACTTGCGCGTATTGGCCATGCTCTGGCGGAACAGGTCATGAATGACCCAATGCGATTTGTCAGGGAAAGCATGGCAAGCAGTAACTTGGATATCTAGTATATTCAAAGGCTTACGATGCGGTGTGTAGCTAAGTGGTACTGCACGACGCTCCATTGCGTTCGACAGTCTCGTAGAGGCAGAGGAACTTAGTAGTTCTGAACGCGAAGGATACGAGAGAGCGATTACGGAAACCTTGGGGACCATGTATACAGGTCCGTCATCAGTGTCTCATCACGAATCATCTGTGCGCTAATGAAATGAGTTCTCTTTAGTCGGGACTGACAGCGTGCGTCGGCGAATGGCTCGCAAGATCTCTGACATGTCTAATCTCTCCATTTTTATAGATGGTTTCGTCAATAATGTCGCTGTTTCTCGCTGTTTTGCTTCATCCCGAGGTGCAGAAGAAAGCGCAGGACGAAATAGATGCTGTTACGGGACGCGAGCGTTTCCCGATGTTCGAGGATCGTCCAAGATTACCGTTCGTTGATGCTCTATGCAAGGAGGTATTGAGGTGGAGACCTGCTGCCCCTCTCCGTGCGTCGTACTAGTCCTCGTGGCGACGTATCTACACATATACTCATATAGATCCTATACAGACGTACCTCATGCGGCCACGGAGGATCGGGTGTATAACGGGTTATTCATACCGAAGGGTGCGAGAGATATCACGCGAGTACTTATAAATGTTTGCTAATTACTATTTGACTAGGTGCTTGGTTGATTGGAAATATTTGGTAAGACATGTTCAGACTGTCTTTGTGGCGTCTTCTCATTCTTCGCAGGGCAATCACACGTGACCCGAATGTATATCCGGAGCCCGAAGTCTTCAAGCCCGAGCGATTTCTCAATCCTAATGGGACGTTGCGGGACGATGTTACACTGACATCAGTGTTTGGGTTTGGAAAACGTGTCTGCCCTGGGAGGCACTACGTTGATGCGACGTTGTTTATTGTGGCTGCGACCGTGCTCTCGGTTTTCCGTATTGAAAGACGGCATGGCACTGACGTCCCCTTTGATTACACGTATTCGGGTGGTCTCGTGAGGTGCGTTAAAACGTTTCTTTGGAGAAGTTTCGAGAGCTAATCGCTATCCAGTCGCCCGAACTCGTTTCCATGCTCTATTAGTCCGAGGGATAAACGAGCAGAGGAGCTTATTATCCGCGGACAGTACGATAATTCGAATCATTTAGCGTAATTCTTACATTTCTTTGATTTTCTACAACTGTTGTATGCTAGATGCTTCAGAGTGTAGATGCTGTAAAGTACCGGGACGAGCATTTTACTGTACCACACATATGGCACACATTTGTATTGAGACCAAGATGTTGTACATGTTATGATTTAACGTTGTGAGTTAGAGATAGTGTGTCGAAGATTACCCTTACATGACAATCTCCATAACGTTCGCAGTAAGTCATTACAGGTGATGCTATCGGCGAAGGGTAAAGTAATTCTCTCGACTCAGAACCCATGCATGTATGTGGCACGAACCAAGGTGTTGGAGGCTCTCTACTGAGGTGTTATCATAGTAAGCGCATTCGTGCTGAGACAGTTCTGGCCCTCTATTACCGTGACCGCCTAGTCCTGTATTTTGGCACGTTGTTACAGCGTGGTGCTGCGCTTGCCTGGGAGAGAAGAGTACGGGGCCAGGAGCCCTCCTCAGACAATGGCCAACCGATACCAATGAAGAGCTCCACCTGGAGCACTGGCATGCAATAAGCAAGGGGGAAAGGGAATGTACACAAACGAGAGATGATGCAGCGGCCGCCGGCCCGGGGTAGCACAGAGCGGCGGACTCGGAGTGGGCACTGCAGGCACTGGCAGAGCGGAGCCGCTGACGCGCTGGAGTCGAGCTCGAGCCTCGCGGAGGAGCAACGGTCGGGGTGATCGGTAGTGAGCTACAGTATCTCTCATGTGACTTGATTGCTTTGAATTGCTTTGAATCTTATCAATTATCAGACCAGGCGCCAATCACATACGCCCCACGCTTCCCGACATTCAAGTACCCATGGTTCGTCGTGTGCTCGTCGCACGCTCATCGACCTCCCTACGACTGCAGGGTGTGACGAACGCTTTTAAGACGTGCGACTCGGACTCCATCACTCTGCTTGGCACAAACGTTTCAGGTAAAGCAAGTAATCGGAGTCCACAGAGTCCATTTTTAGCGTATACTACCTACTAACTCGATACTGTGGTTCAAGACAAAGTATTCGCTGAAATCAAATCCTCCGCAATCTTATCTCTTGGAAGAATAGAACATTCAAACTTCTCGGGATGTCTTGAGCTTGGAGTTAGCTTCAAGAAGCGATGATGGGCAAAAATCCTGCCGACTTACATGACGGGTCCGCTTTGACCAGATACTACGACCTTGACAGGAATTTCGTGGCCATTCTCGTCTTTTGCTTTCGTCACATTGAATACGGAGAGGATCGACGCGGTAACAATGAAGATTGTAGCATCGACAAAGTGACGTCCAGGACAGATCCTCTTGCCAATCCCAAACACCAACGAGAGCGTCGGGTCGTCTTGTACGCTCCCATCTTCGTTGAGAAAACGCTCGGGCTTGAATTCTTCCGGGTCTGGGTACAATTCTGGGTCGTGCAAGATTGCCCTGAAACATCTTCAGGTAGATATACAGATGGATGGGCAACTGACGTACCATGCATTCGCTACCATCATAGATCCTTTTAGACCAGATTTTTAACGGAAATACAGAATATACAATTGAGAAGAATCTGACCTTTCGGAATGAAAAAGCCTCTGTAAACATCATCTCTAGTTGACTTATGGGCAAGGCCTAGAAGCCATCGTTCTGTCATTCCGGTTTACAGGGATCATAGAAAATTCCAAACCGTACCTATGGGAGTCACCATCAGCCATCTCATCACCTCTTTACAGAAGGCTTCAATGTATGGAAGACGCGGCCTGTCATCAAACGTAGGTAACCGGTCTCTTCCGACTACAACATCCAGCTCTGCCTGCGCTCGTTTCTGCGCATGCGGGAAAAGGACTAGGGCCAGAAAGAGAGAGGTCATCGAGGATATAGTCTCAGTGACAGAAGTCAGTAGAGAATCGAATGGTAGATATCGAGAAGAAGTACCGTTTCTAAACCGGCTGAAAAAAGGTCTTGTAAGTTCGATGTGCTCGATTCATGATCATGATGCTTTACCCTGATATATTGACCCCATAGCCACCTTAACGACTTCCTCCTGCATTTGACGTTCCGAGCCAACCAAGTCCTCTAATTCCTGCAGATGCTCGCCCGCCAGAGAATGCACCGCTGTGCCATTATACTGCGGCACGCAGCATCAGTTAACGTGAAGGAGAGGAGTATGATCACCACACACGAGAGCATTCTTCACGAAATCTATGGGTTCATTCTTTATCCTCTCACCCAGCTTCCTAACTATTCGCGCAAGTGGTTCGTAGCTGATGTATGGTACCCACGAAGGAATAAGCCGCACTGAGAAGTAATATTAGGCACTACTAGCAGAACAGGAATGAAACCGGAAACCGCACAGAATGGGAGGTAGTTTACTAGAGATGCTCCTGGTTGGATAACCTGTTTCAGATGTTCAGAGGCCTTTTCCGGCGCCTCTAGCATTTTGTCACTCTTCTTTAGGTCGTAGCCATATGTGAGTGACATGATTAGTTTTCCCTGAAGGCTGCCTGGCCGTTAATATCATACGATACAAGAAAGACGACCAACTGACAATTTTAGATGGACATGGAAGTCCTTCGGCGTTGCACGAAGTTGTGCGAGCAAATCGCGAGTCTTTTCCTCCATCATTTGCCGATATGACACCATTGCCCCGGGTCGAAGGTTGCCATCTAATATCTTTCGTCCTTTGCGCCAAGTCTCGGTCGTTCCGATCATGAAGAGGGGCCAATCCATATCCATCCTAGAGAGATCGAGGATTGTGCACATGGCAGTTGATTAGGAAATGAGAATGCCACAGACGTACAGACGTACATTTCTACGATTGGAAAGGAGGGCCTCTCTGAATAGGTTTGCCCGCGCTTCTCGAGGAGATCCTTAACGGCTGATAGCGAACACAGCACGATTATGACCTCAGAATAAACGCGAAGACAAATGATATCGCCTTGTAACGCGGGTTCAGCTGGGGCGAATCGGTATCTACGAGAATGTTACACTTACCGTATTTCTTTGACATGTCCGCGTACGCCCTCCAAGCCAGGTCCTTCGGAATATCAAGTAGATTCCCCATTATGGGCCATGATGGTGGGCCAGGTGGATAAGGCAGCCCTCCCCGTCTTCTGCGATCACGGAAGCGAACAAGGAGGTAAAGGGAAAATAGGGCGGCAAAACAGTCAAAGGCGTTGATGAGAAAAAACTGCATGACAAAGTGTAGATGCTTGCGGAAGCAATGTGGGACTGAAAGCCAAATACTTATATGTTTTCGCTCTGTATGTGATTATTTCCATAGGGTGCCAAAAGATGCTTCTCATTCAAAGTGGTGTGGGAAATGAGATAGGATCCGATAGTGCTGTCATGTAAAATGACACCTACGCGTGGCCGACTTGGCGGCCTGGCATTTGCATTGCTCATTCAGTGCCAGTGTGGGTGTGGAGCGGAGTCACATCTTCCAACGTGGCAAGGTCCAACGTGGCAAGGTGATTCGACATGATGGGAAGAGACTGGCAGGTGACTGGTGCATATGGCAGTGATCCCTCAGGCGATGCCCTATCTTGTTTTGTACTCAAGACCATCCCGTTTTAGCAATGCCGCGGCTAACCTTGGCGAATTGGGGGGCATCTCCACTCTTCATAGCTTCATCACGCGGGTAGTTCGAAAGCTCCTCGTTTCCGCTCCAACGTGGCCGTAATCTGATTCGTGTCTGCTACGCTAATGGTGGATTTCCTCGTCCCGGCTTGTTCTTCAAGCCTTCCGAGTTGTCCGATTATCGCCGAGCCAGTATGTCCCTGATCTGCGACTTTTACGTGTTTTTAAATAATCCGACGACTCTTTCATACCTCTTCGGGTGCACTTAAAGTCCTACCCAGAATCCTGCACCAGAAAATTGTTACACATTCCTGTAGATTACCTCACTCACCTGGTGTCCCCTCATCCGGATATACTCCCTTGAATGGCACACCTTTGGCATGCTCCGGAAGGGATATGCCTTATATGGGAGTCGACCGATATTCTGGTATCGCCTTCGCCTTCTGGCCCGGGTTGGCGAGTCATGCGCTCTCCCCATCCGTCCCCGGCCCCTGTACCCATTGTCGGCAGCCTGCATCACGAGTCTTCAAATTAAACAAACTTTGGTAGACCATGAATACTGCCTAGTCAAGCAAGAGACCCGTTCAATTCTAATTGCTCTTGGCGTTTGCCGAGTTCCCCATCCCTCCATCCTACTAATCACTGCGAAAGAGTCGCGCCAAATCTCTTCTGTTTCAGAACGCAGTAGATGCTGAGGGAGGCACAATTTAATCCCCACTTGTTATCTACTAACCACATAAGACTTTGATGATGAGGCCCAATAACTATTGTGCCCCTCGGTGTTGAAATTGCACCTAGATATTGAAATTCTATTTCTTTAAACCCAAATCGTAGTATTTCTATCCCGGAATTTCACAGGATGTATTCCAACAGGTCTCTAGTAGGTACATGTAAATTTCCAGGAATTGCCACAATTTTTTTTCCGAAAAATTTAGTGCAGTGTTAGTGTTGGACTTACAGATTTGATTTTCAAGAAAATTAATGGCCCCGCTTTTGGTAACCATTCCACAGTGTATTCCTAAGACAGCACACCTTGGAAAATTTACATGTACATACTAGAGACCTGTTGCAATATCATGACTCTGATTCAAGAAAAATCAATTTCGATGCAATTTCAACACCGACGGGCACAATAGTACTACCTATTACCAACTGCCAGTACAAAATAAAGAGAAAATCGGATCATAAGAAATCATCAGTGAGGGAGCAGGAAACAATACAGTAATTTAATTCTATGGATCTAAAGAAATTGTATCAAAAACCTCTAATTATCGGAGCAAGGGCCAAATAAGAAATCGTAGCAAGGAAGTCGTCTCTATCAATCAGCTAATAATATAATGTTCTCGAAACCGGGCTTGCACCCGATCTCTAACGGTATGGTCTATGTCAACTTGTTTTAGCCCAGATCGGGTTCGTTGGGTTCGCCAGGAGTTGATGGCCCAGGCGAAGGTGCACGCGAAGGCGCGCGGCTGCTTCGTGCGGATGCGCATGGTGATTGTGGCCATCGCGCTGTCGCGGGGCTGGCACCTGCGCCCTCATCGGCCCACCGAATCGAGCGGACGGGGGAAACCTCCCGGGAACTGGCCGCACTTCCACGCAGCGACATAATCCGCATATGCCGCGGCAGCCTCTCGGGGGTCGACGGGGTAGACGCGGGCAACCTTCGGCCGCGCGTCTCCTCATCCTCTGTGGCCATCGAAGAAGGCGAGACTTCGTCCGGTGCCGGTTTAGGTGAACCTGCAGCGGCAGTGGTGGAGGTCGATATACCCATAGGCACATGCAGTGGTAGACGTGAGTGGTGATGAAGTGGTAGACGTGAGTGATGGTGGAATGGTAGTCTTGGGTGGTGGTGAAGTGGTAGTCGTGAGTGATGGTGAACATGGACAGAAGAATGGTGACGGTCAGTATGCCTTCTCTTGTTCAATCGACTATGGTAGTGTTTGGCAGTCTGTCGATACCCCGGCGCATCTTCTGACCAACTCCGATCAGATACCCATCCATCTTCCTCATCTTGGCGAACACCCGCAGTCTCTGGTTCCCCGAATGGATTCAACACGTCGTGTGTCGCCTCAGGCATTACAGTCTCTTCCCCTTCCGGGTGTGAACGAGGCGATTGCAGACGTGGATGTTGATGAGGGAATACGTCAATGTCGTTGCCACTGCGGGAGCTAAGCACATCTTTGAGACCAGTTTCGACATCGTGTGGGATGTGTCGCATCACTCCACCAATGAATGCACTTGCAGCGCGGTGCACCACTGCGCGACCTCCACGAAATGCACAAACGATGCGCTCAGCTTCGCTCGGGCCATATGCATTACTTTGGACCTCGACCTCGACCTATGGCATGTCATTCGTTAATAACTTGTTGACACACCACGTAGAAGCAGAGACAAACCTCCTCGCCAGGGCCGGTGCGACGCTCGATGATACGATGTGGACCTTCCTTCCACTCTTCAAACACTTCCGTGTCGTCCGGCTCCTTATCCGCCTTGAACTCCTCTAGCTCTGTCACTACTACCGTGACGGTATCTGCATCCACACTATCTTCCCTCGATACCGCAATGCCCTTCTTTTCGTCTTCCTCAGGTTCCACCACCACCGATGGTCTGGTCGACAGGTCCTCCTTCGCATCCTCGCCTGCCTGGCCGCGTTCCATCATGCTCACAGGGTCGTGATTAATCACGACATCACCAGGACACTGAATGCAGCGCGTATGCAACGCCCAGTCGGGATGGCTCGGTTGGCGTGACCAGGTGCGCGTGACAGTCGTCACCCGCCGCCCAAGTGAGAAGAAAGGGATAGACAGCCCGTGGATGAGGATGGAACAAAGGACCATGAACGCAACAACGGGCTCAATCAATGTCGCAAGGTGTTCTGCTTGGTTGGCAGGCGGGTTTTGCGGCCGTGGAAGAATTTCGGCAGCGAGGCTGGATATGAAGATGGCACCTGTAATGTCACGTGAGCAAAAGCAAAAGAGTGCGGGCAACAGGAGTGGATGGAGCTGACCTATGCCTATTGGTCCGAAGTGCCCGCAAAACAATGCTTCACGGAAGCTTTTGATATCTGGGATCCATTTGAATAACCCAAGTATGATCGGTAGACGCCTTAACAACAACACAAGTAGGGCAATACAAATCAGTCGCCAGATTGATAGCGAGAGGGTCTTGTCCGAGAACGAATTGAACGGCATCCACGCGCCAACGTACACGAAAGCGGCACTGTTGAGAAGCAGGTCGATGACACAGGAAAATACAGAAGCTTCTGTCTGCCTGTTGAAGAAGCCGTCCCAGGAAAAGGCGGTACCACATGCGAATGAGGCAAGAAGGTCTTCTGTACCAAGAAGAGTTGATGTGCCGACAGTGAGAAGCGCGAGTGAGATGTATTGTGCAACGTATGACTGCCGATCAATAAGGTCCTTGCGCTCGCCAAACTTCATGAGATGCCGAATACTATATCCAAGAATCGAGCCCCATATGACACTGAGCACGATCTGGTCTGAACGACGTATGTTAATAGTCGTGGATAAAAGAGGCAAGGCGCACGCACAAAGCCATAGTATGAGCAACCAGTCCTTGATTGCGCCACCCGCCGTACGGTCGAGAGTGAAATAGAGTGCGAAGAAAAGATAAACATACGCTACACTGTCGTTACTAGCCGACTCTGCAGCAAGTATGTGTCGAAGATGCGCAGGTACATGCTTGTCGGCATATTTGCCTCCAACAATGGCTGCGGCGAGAATCGGGTCAGTGGGGGTGAGACAAGCAGCAATGGCTAAAGATGAAAGGAAGTTGAGGTTCGGAATGAAGGCGTAAATGAAGGCAGCCGACACGAACCAGCCCTTAAGCACGAGGGTCAATCAGTTTCTGACTGGGAGATGTAATGAGCAGATCGCACCCATGTCGTGACAGGTACGAGGAGGAAGAAGAGACTCTTCCAGTGGCGGTAGATGTACTTTTTGGGAAGCTCGACGCCGACGGCGAATACGCCAATGGCAATGACGACGCGAGTAAACTCAAGAGTAGTGCTTTCGCCAGTGCTATCCCATGAACGGGGGTCGAAGATCTTCAACCCATAAGGACCTGAGAGAAACTTTGGTAAGCGGCTCTGAAATCTGCTTTGTGTGCGTGTAAGGGTGGTGTGACTAAAACAGTCCGCCATGCTTTGATTATGTCAGAGTCGTCGCGAGGACGCGCGCCCGAATAACACGGCGTTCTCGGAAAGAGCGCCTAAACTTCTTGGCTGACCAACCAAGGGTCAGCGCCAAGCCCGTGCAAAGCAGGACTCCGGAAGTGACAAATGATGTGATGCCCAATGCCCAGAAAAGGTCAACTTGCCAATAATGACTCCGAAGAAAAAGGCCGAGCAGGCTTCCCCAATGTAGAGCTGCGGATGAGGTATGATTGAATCCACAGGTCAGGGTACCACCCCGACGTGGTCACGGACCTTTTCCCGGATGAAGAGCGAGAACATCCCAAACTGAGAGTAGCAGGGGAGGGTGTGGGTTAGTAACACGCCGAGCGCAGCAGGCGAATGGGGAGACACACGAATACGACAAAACCGCCGAGGCACGCATAGAGAATGTGTGGTGTGGACACCTCGAACTGGACAAGGTGCCGCAGTTGGTCGTCTGCAGACGTAGAGTCGAAGAAAAGCGTGACAGACAGGATGGAAATGCATGACCAGAGGTCAGCGGCCTAGATGACACACGTGCGATAGTTCTAGTCGCGTACGTCGGGTGGTGGCGCTCGCAGTAGCAATGGTCGAGACGAACGTGAAAATGAAGACACGGTCGGGTAAGCGAGAGGAGCCGACGACGATGGGAGGTGGGTGAGGAAGAAAGTCAGCGCAGTGCTTTACGCAGTCTGAAAGGCCTTTCATCCTTAAAATTAACCTAAGGTGGCTGATCCGAGTCAAATTTTCGCGGTGTCTCTGCAAATGAATAGTCTCACCCGAACGTTTCCAGGGGTCATGTACAAAGACGGCAAATAGCGAATGGGCGTCACTAGCGAGATAACACGAAACGTCCCTAAAGCCGTTCTAGGCTCGGTGTCTCCCCTGTGCTGAGTGATGCCTTTTTGTTCTATGCAAATGCATATATAAGGTTGCTTGAACCTGAATCGAGTTGAAATGACCTGCGACAAGTAAGCGGTGCCTAACGAAGGCGAAACACCGAAAAATGATTTATTGTTAAGGCGCTGTTCGCCTCCATTCCGCGGCGCTACTGTACAGTACCTTGCGGTCGCTTAACTGGGTTGGAACGATATGCCGTCAAACATGTGGTCGAGAACACGACCCGGAGTGGACTGCGAAAGCCCAGCATGGTTACATGAGGCGTACACCCGTACACCACGATTGTGGGTCTTAGCTCCCTTAAGAGTTATTCATAACCTGGGCAGTTCCCATTCAGCCCTAATGGGGAATCAGGTAAGACAGCGCTTCCAGATTGAGTGTTATACAGTATCCGCAAACGTGCGCAGATAGCGTATGATACGAGTATGGGGGTATCAGAAAAAGAGCACTTTGCTTGATAATGCCCTTTCATGTCCATCACGTGACACTATTATGTAATAGATGTCCACGGCCTACGGCTTATGAGGCTAGTATGATCTTCATGCCATGATCCACGATGTTCCTTGCGTTCTTGAGTCTAGGCACGCCGTCGAGCGCAATCAGCCTATAATTCGTAGAAACTCAATGTGGCTTCAATGAGGTCTAGATCTAATGCATGCAGGCAGGGTGCACTCCTCTGAGTCTATGTAATGGGTCAAAGGGCACTCGCTCGTAGTGGTGGATCTTACCATCTATCGTAGGGCGCCACATCCTATCTTTAGGCTAGCGACCAACATCACCCTTCACGAAACTCTACTCTAATTCAGAACCTCTAACGGCAAAGGTAGACCTTTGCACAAACTCCGAGCACTATCCCACGCCCGCGCCTGGACTCAGAAATATTCATTTCAAATCTGCCGCT
Organism: Russula olivacea; assembly: GCA_963926505.1. Lineage (NCBI taxonomy): Eukaryota > Fungi > Basidiomycota > Agaricomycetes > Russulales > Russulaceae > Russula > Russula olivacea. The sequence goes on from OZ004884.1 coordinate 3,164,171, forward strand.
CTTCTTTGACCGCCACTACCGCTCCCACCGACACCGATGAGGAGGACAGCTGCGTCTATGGATACCGCCCGATGATCTCGATGGCGGTCTTGCTCGCCCGCATCTGCCCAAAAACACGACGCGAGGCAAACGCGTTTAAAATTGTCTTGTCATGGCATATGCCGATCTACGATACATCGACTTATAACCCACCCTCGAGCCGAAAGGCACAGGGGAAAGAATAACGATGACCTCTTGGCGGGCCCAGCGCTATAGGTAGTGAGATAACGGTGAGAAGCGGTGAGAAGTGGTGAGAAGTGTCCGCTTATCTTGAATTGTAAAATACGTAAAACACTGGCGCTCTCTGTGCAGCGACACCACGGCCCATTACATGCATTACAGCGTGGTAGTGGCCAATATGCTTTCAGAACAGAGCATGCCGTGTCTCCCGCCAAGTCTGCACAACATGTATTCAATTGCGATTACCCTAGTTTCATTTGCAAGCAGTATTGGTAGGGAAAAACAAAACAAAAAAGACAAACACCTCAGGTAACATAGTAGAGGGTATTAGTGGTACTCGCACAAAAAAAGGTCTACTGTACCATCAGTAATTGAAAAAGAAAGTCATTTTTTTCCTACAACAACGATAACAGGACCGTGACCCTCCTCCTATCCCCCATCCCCCATCACAGCAATTGATCATTTGCCGCTCTTGACAACGGAGCATTGCACATCGATACAAAGAAGAAAGAAAGCAAGTATGAGAGGGAGCATATATGATGAACATGGTACACAGACAAACGGAACGCGCACGAATTGAACTGAACAGTCCCACGGAACTACTATCACCGTGACTAACCAACGTTATCATTCATTACCCATTGATCCATCATGATGTGATTATAATCCACGGGAATCGACGATCCAAGGAGTGGGGTAAAGAGGGGCAAGGAGAGAGAAGAAATCTCAAAATAAATGCACGAAGTTGCTTGGGAAAATGTGTCTTCCAGGCACGCGCCGATTCTCATCAAGCAGTTCACCGCTCCACCATCCGTCTTCAGGCGTAGCAGTGACAGCGATGATATCGTTAGCCTGAAAATCGAACTCTTCCGGGATCGTCGCCGTGTAGTCGTAAAGCGCGCGCACTATCATCACCATCAACATTAGTATATAGATCTCCACATCACACCGAGAAACGAAAACGCACCATAGAATAGTACGCCCCGACCATCTTCCGTATACTGACGCGTTGGCGGCTCAGAAACAGGCTGCGGTTGCGGCTGCGTAAGCGCCATCGGCTGTGGCGACGGGCTCCTGTTCACCGGACCAGGGCTAAGCGATCTGTATCCACCGCCACCATACGCAACATGTTGATACGGTTGGGGTCGCTGTAACTGCTGTTGCTGTTGGGGCGGGGGTTGTGCATAACCCTGATGCTGGGGTGGCGGATAATAATCTCCGCTTCCCGAGCCCGTCGCGCCATGTTGTACCGGCTGCTGCTGCTGCTGCTGTCTCTGCTGCTGTTGCTGTTGTGATGACGGTTGTGGTAGCGCCTGCTGCATGCCGTAGTTCAGCTGCGGTGCATGGTAGATCTGCTGTGGTGGCGCGTTCGCATATGGGTGTGGAGGTTGCACGTACGCAGGCGTGTGGTTCGGACCCTGCTGTGTCGCTGCTGGCGGGACGACGTACTGTTGTGGCGACGGAGCCGAGGGCTGAGACTGCCAAGAAACGGGTGGCACATATGGATTGGTGATTCCTGTCTGACGTTGTGCAGACCGTGCGGCCACACCACCACCAGGTGTTTGCAGTTGTTGGAGCTGGGTTGGGGGTTGTTGGTACTGCACTGGTGCAGGCGGTAGTGCTTGCGATGGCGGTGGCGCCTGGGCTTGCCTTGCTTGGGCCTGTTGCTGTTGACGATACACATCTGCCATCGAGTCCATAGCAACATTTCCATGAGGATCGAGGGCGATACCCACGCTGTTGGGCGTGGTGGCGCGGTACTGTCCTGGCCCTGCGCCTTGGTCAAGATGGTTACCACCACGGGCTGGCCCGGAAGGAACGGGAGAGGTACCGGGGGAGGCCGGATGGCCGATAGACGGGCTACGAGAACGGCCATTGGCACCAACACCAACGTGTCCTCCTTCCCTGCTAGGTGGGCGCTCCAGATGATTTCCTTGATTGGCCTGTGCTTGTGCAGCCACAGGCTGCGGTGCATTGAAACTCGTACGACGACTGTTCGACCGGCTGCGGCGCTCGCCCGGGAAACTTTGGTGGTACGAATCAATGACAGAGTCGACGACAGGCGCCGGTGCCTGTGACGGCGGTTGCATGAAGTTTGCAGTCAGTGGCAAGGGTGAGGTTGAGCGCGAGTGGGGTGCTTGCGCAGTTGGAGGAGCACCGACGACGATCTCAGCTGAGTTTCGGTAGTCGACATTCTTAGTAGGAGAGACAGGTACGGGTGACGTGAGCGCCTTGTATGGTGAAGCGGAGACCGAGCCAGTTCCGGGGGTATCTGGAGCCGGCACCCTGCGGGTCGCACTACGTCCAACGGTAGCTCCTGCCCCGCTACGTAGATTTGCCATTGCTTGTACCATAGGATCCGTCTCACCGCCAACCTTCGAAGAATTGGTGGGGGAACGAGAGGTGGCTTGTTGATCTTTGGAAAGATCCACTCTATACGAATTTTCACCTACAACAAGTTCATGTTGGGTTAATGGCGCCGAGGGAGCATTGTTAGTTGAACGGTGTGCGTTCGCCGGCGGCGAGGAACTAGGCGAGACTCCGTTGACAGGACCATTAGTGGCACTGGTACCATTCATTGGAGGGGCCTGGCGTCGTGTGCTGGACCTCGAGAGGCTGATGCCACGGGCCGGTGTGTTATCATTGGGATTAGGCGGACGGTTACCAGAACCCACGCCTGCCGTATTGACGACGGGCTCGTCCTCGGGCTGAGGTTGTGGTGGTGCTGCAGTGGCAATACGATTGATGCGTTGTGTGACGCGGGTAAATTGAGCGGGGCGGCTGGTGACTTTTGAAGCTGAAGAAGTGAGAGGAGCGCCCTCTGCAGATGAATAGTTGACAAAATGCGGAGGATCTGGCATGGCATTTCCTGTCCCATAATCCCGAACGAAACTCTCATGGTCTTTCTCGGGTTCGAATGACTCAAGGGCCAGACGCAGCCGTTCGCAAGACTGGAAATCATAACCACCGTGGATCGCCATCAGATCTGATTCCATGAGAACCCAGGGTTGCAAAGACATACCTCGTCATCAGAGACGCAGACAATGGAAACGGCATTGGCATAAACCCAGACATTATCCTTTGCGAAATCCATGCGTTCCTCCTCGAGGTCTTGGCAGCTATCGCAGAATTGCTTCCACTCTTGCTCCCACTTGGCAATGGATTCGTGCAGAGCGCGCGCAAAGTTGGCATATTCACGCTCGTTGGCATGGACCGTCTGCTGCGCACGTTCGAGTTTGGCAGAGATACGTTCCAGATCCTTACCCTGGACAAGGGTACTCTGGGCGGTATACGCATTGATACGAAGACAATCCTGCTCGTATTTCTCGCGGGCCTTGTTAACATGGGCCTCCTGCGCCTGCTTTGTCTTGAACTGTTTCTCGATTGCAGTCTGATACACCTTGCGATGTTGTGCCTGACGGGCGACAAAAGCGGTGACGGGACTTTCAAGTTCATTCCGGATCTGCTGCGCAAGTTGCATATGGAAGGTAGACTGCTTGTCCGTCTCTTGCCGCAGCGTATCGACCGAGTTCCGGAATTCACTTGACGTGGCATGTCAATGGAGTCCACGAAGGTTTGAGGTCAGGCCAGATGGACACACACCCTATCTCGTCCCTTCCCAATGTCATTTTGGCGAGTTTAGTGAGCCGTTTCGCGTAGTCCTCCTCGATGACGGCCCTACGGAGTAAAGGAATAAGACGATTACTAATAATGCGAAAGCGGGGTACCTCTCCTTCCAAAAGGTACGAAGTTCTTCCATGGTCCTGGCGGCACCGCGCATTCTCGCGAACAATACGTCAACACCGGTGTCATTGGGGCCCCAGAAAGCGTTGCAGAAGTCAAGATGGCGGGCGGAGGGATCTGGGGAACCATCTCTGGCATATTTTGAGAGGGAGGTTGTTGATGCCTGTCGCCTAGCGGACATGGCTGATGGCAGGGCAGTGTCACCACCACCTCGACGCCCACCTCGACAGTCAACCACGAACCGGCAAGAACCGACAACTCGATGACTAAGCACCCCCCGGCCCGCGGCTACCTCGGTTACCACGTATCAGAGCCTACGACAGTTGCCAGCATCATTCATTCTACGTTTGCTGATGCGAAGAAAAAAAGACCGCGTTCACGAACGTTTCATGAGTAAAAATATGAGGACAATCGATTACGACGATGACAACATGTATGATGCATGCATGAGAGACCCCGACACTGCCGCTAAAATTGCCCAATTCTCTGCTGCATCTTCTCCTTCACCGTTTGATAGGCGTTCAAAATAGTTTGTTCGTTGATCACAATCTCCGTCGTGTCCGCCCTTGGACGGCTCACTCGCGACGCGATCGTCGTCGGGTCTGTCTCAACGATAATCCTACACGCGCGAGCCACGCAGACCAACAGACCGTCAACAAAACGCACAGCACAAAACCCTGAACACTCACCCATCATCTATCGTCTCATCCAAACAGAGGATGACGCAATCCAAATTCTCCAACAGGGCTCGTTTCTCGACTTGATTCCGCAAGAGTAAATGTATGGCGTCCATGAACGCACTCAACGCCGAATGCAGCATGAGCTCGTTCTCCAGCGGTCCTCCCAGCATGTAAAAGATAAGGTCCAGCGAGTGCTTGTACACGCAGAGGTGTCCATCGTACAATATAATATCACCTGTGCCAGCGAAAACGGTTTAAAGGAAGAAATAAAAGGGAGGAAGAGCCCCGTGGCGTAAGCCAGAAAGAACACGCAACGCACCACCAGGCTTTTTCGTCTTGGCAAATAATCCCTTCTCAAACGCCCTTTGCTCTTTCAGGTTTGTCAGGCCCTTGTTGGGATCTGGCTCCCCCAACTGCGTCCGTCCCTTTGGCGAATAATACTTGGCGAGGACGCGATGTCCGTCCGTATCGAGAACGACGAATGAATTGACGGCATACAAGGACAGATTCATTTATCGTTAGTACTCTACTTGCAGTAGTTGTGATCGGTTTACTGTGCACGGGGCGGACCAGGATGTTTTGATGTGTGTGAGGAGAGTCACGGTCGCATCGGCGGCGCGTGATCGAATATAGTAAGTCAACTTCACACCTTGCTAATCGGACACTCTTCTATCAAACACTGTACAAACTCAATCATTACAGTAAATGTACGCCAATATACACACATATTTCATAGGGAGTACAAATATGATATCGAGGAACAAGGAAAATGACTTTTCTTTTCTGTTCTCAAGCGGCGGCGCCAGCTTCTGCAGCTTTCTCAGTCGGGCGGGCCGGGGCGCCCACATAATCTGACGCTTTGCCAGATTGAAGTCCAAGGGTGTCATATTCGAGACCCTGTATTCCAAGGAGGAAACCGAACAAGAAGACGGGCCCGGCAAAAAGGTCGAGGATGCCGTAGAAGACCATTTCGCTGGTTACCGTGATGGCGTTCGAACCCTCTGACAAGCCCCAGCAGATGGGGTAAAGTAGCCAGATGAAAGCGGTGTAGCCCGCAGCGAAACTGTACACAGACTTGTTCGCAAGGAGGCGTGATCCGAGGCCCTTGATGGCCAGCGTATAACTAATGAGATACAACGACTCAGTCAACGAGTGATAGAATTAAGCGCAGGAACACTCACACCACGTAGAAGAGAGTTACGACGCCGAAGACAAAGAAGCCCCACTTGTAGGATGACGGGGTGAGTGCACCGACAAGCCCCATGACTACCGTGACGAGGATCATGAACAAGGTGAGGAAAAGGTCAGATAGGGGGAGGCCGGTTGTCAGGAGTAACATGAGCAGGATGAGCGGTGCGTTGATAAACCATTGTATATATCGCACCCACTGTGTTCATAGGCGATTAGGAAATAGAACAATGGTAAGAGGAGAGAGAGAAACACACAAAGATGCTACGCGTTGCCCCTTGCCTAAGTTGCCTAAATTCTGTTCTGACGGATGTCTCCCCCAAGTCGGATGCCATAGCGAAGTATGATAACGATGATACCGTGAGGATGGCTACAGCGAGATAATGAAACGCCCGCGTTCCGCGAGGTTGCTTTCGGGCGGTGAAAATCGCGCCTAGCCGAAAATCAAGGAAAGAGACCTACAAGTTTCGACCACACGAAGACCGCCATTGCTGAAAGGACCATAATCGTAAACACAACCCATAGCCAGTCGGATCCCCCAATCGAGAGGCGGCGCACAGCAGAGGCGGGATTGACGTTAATAGGGTTAGCCATCTCGTATATAGAGGGGTCTAGGTGAAGGTGGAAGAAGGCTCGTGGTGTCCGGGTGTACACTTTTTATAGGACACGAAGTGGCGCAATGTGCAGCCCCAGACAGGAGGCTGTGAGTCATCCAAACTGACGGTCTATCACCGACTCGGCCAGGATGGTAGCATCGATAGGAGGTACTCGGTGAAAGGGAGGCAACGTTGTTTAGGTTCCGTGTCGCCGCCGGATCGTGTGACTATCACACGCGGCTATGGAGGCACTAAAAATTAGGAGCCGAGACCCGGTGATCATAGGAAAGCGCCCATTCCGGTCGAGGTTTCCTAAATACTGCTAAATGCTGCTGCCGGCAAGAGATCCCTAATGGCGCCGAAGCAAGTCACCCTATACCCAATTCACACGTGTATTACGCCCAACGTCCCTGCGAAAAGGAAAAAAAAAACTGTTGTGTGGCATGCACCCACAAAACCACTTACCTTGAATCGATGCGTGCTACCTCTCGATCTCCCTCTATACCGATGGCAGCTGGGGTATATCTGCCTCGATCACCTATCAAAAAGTGGACATATCAACGATTTGCATACAATAGTAAGTTAGTACATTCGAGATCCGCCCGACGGACTCGCTTAATGAGGGGCTCTCCGTTGTGTCTTTTGCAAAAAGCTTTATGTCTTTTCAGAAAGCCTTTTCGCTTCTTACAGAGTACGAAGTGGCGGAGCTCGCTATTTTGTCACCGGCTTCGTTTACCTTGCCCACTGGCACCTAGTTTGGCTGTGGACTGGATGACTTCGGTGGACTTGGTGATAGTTTTGACCGTCGCGATTAGCTTGCTTTGTCTGTCCTGAACTACGCTCAACTTTTTCGCTTAGCGTGCTTCGACTATATCAGCTTCCTGCAGGTACTTTACCGTATTGGTGTTCAGGGTCTCCCTCCTTTCCCCCTCATCCTCTGTGGCTTTTTTGGCGTAGCCGAGCATTTCGACCCGTGCGAATCTGACTTGGTCCAATGGCTATGGTGAGGAGCAGTGACTCGGATTGAGGTCACTTAGGGTGGTACTCTGGTGAGCTCTCGTTGGCCTACGTGTCGTTTTGTTTAAAGGTTTGCATCTGACGCCGCCTGTTACCTGCGAGAGTCGGCTTTTTTTTTGAAAGGCTGGGTCGGTTTTCTCTACGAGCGTGTTACTGTATTGGAGCTGGGAGGCCGCGAGCTCGCGTTTGAGCCCTGTACCGCCGTTGGCGGAGATCCCATCATTCTGTTATTTTATTTTTTACTGGTTTAGGAGTTTTTAGATGTTTTGGAGTGTAGACTAATTTATGCCACAGGTGTGGTGGTTACTAGAAAAGGAAGTCCCGGTATCGTATTGTATCATGTACGTGTCATTCAGGTCCGTTTAGGTCCGTTCGTATCATGTCGTATCGTATCGTGTCCGTGTCATATCATGTCCGTTCGTATCATATCATATCATATCGTATTGTAATTGTCCAAAGTCTGGTGGAAGGCGGTTACGGGCAGTCCCAGTCCCACCTGGCTAGCCACCTTGCCCATAGAATAAAAGGCCTCTACTGCTGGAGCGGGAGGCGTGACCGGAGCGGCGCTCGACTCTAGCGAGATCGACTCGAATGCGGAAGAAGATGAGCCGCACGAGTTGCGCGATGCAGATGAAGATGATGACGAGGTCGGCGGGTAGTACGATGCGGAGGATGTCTCATCGGAGGAACGTGATGAATTCGATGCGACTTCGCACTTGCCCAACTTCCATCGCAGGTTCTTCTCGAAGCGATCCGCCCATCCGCATATAGCCGCCTCTCTGTCGGTCAGGAAGAAGGTCTCCATCGCGAGTACCTCTCTTCGGATTTCATTCAACGAAGGGCGACGTTCGGGCCTCGGCGAGAAAATCCTTGTGAGGAGCAAGTATGTACCGTCGGACACGGGGAGAACGTCAAGAAGAATCGCGCGATCCATGAGGTAATCGCTAAAGTCCCGGTCTTGGGGGGAAGCCAGTGTCCATGGACGAACGTTGGCGATCATCTCCGCCATAATACAGCCCAGAGCCCAGATGTCACCTTCGACTGTCGAGTAGGGGTGATGGTGCGGTACCAACGACTCTGCAAGTAAAAGCAGATTAGAATGAAATATTGCAACGCAGTTCACGAGGTGCATACCTGGGCTCATAAAGCATGGTGTACCACAAGACGACGTGGTCATCTTGCTCGTGGTCGCAAGGCCAAAATCCGCGAGACACACATCAATATCTCCGCTCAACGAGGAGACCAGAATATTCTCAGGCTTCAAATCCCGGTGGTAGACGCCTCGAGAGTGACAGAAATCAAGCGCATCAATGATTTGGATTAAAACACGCTTGATTAGCTCATCATCTCGGAAGAACATGCGTTTCTTGATGACGGAGTGGAGGTCACCGGCGCAGAGGTCGTAAACGAAGAAGGCATAAGAGCCCGCGTTGATCTCACGGTGGAATGTGAGAACATTCTCGTGGGACGAAACTCGCGCATGAAGACGAGTTTCGCGACTCTGGCGATAGTCCAGGTAGTGCTTCTCTACACGCTTGACGGCATAGCGGACTCCCGATCGGGTGTCGACTGCGCGATACACAGTCCCGAATGACCCAGCACCCAGAATTGCCTCGATCCTGAGCGCACCGTCGTCGATGGTCCGACCCAGAAGATGGGATGCAGGATAAGGCATAGAGAAACAACTAAGGACCGATTTCTCGGTCCTTAGTCGCTTGGATTGGTTGGTAAACGCGAGGCAATAGGCGATAATAGGTGGGTGAGTGGGTTGGTGGATAAAAGGCAAGTTGCCTTCATCGGTGTTCAGGTCGCTTTTTTATTAGGCATGAGATAGGAGTTCAGGAAAGATTGAGGAACTCCACATCGTCATCGTGTTGATGTTGATATGTCGCAATGACGGGCCCGGGAGAGAGGGGTACCAGTGGGCGGCGGTCCCGGAAGTGGAGTGGACGTCGGACCGCCCCTATGGGACCCCTAAAACTCCCAATTGCCTATTGCATTATATAATCGGCCCGGCTTTATCATCGGCTTGAAATTCCGCTGCCGCCGTAGTGAAACCCGGCCCCGTAGTACTACTGTAGTGTTGGCGTTACATCTCGGAATATATTCTGAACAACGCATACTAAGCAAGACGGAAATTGCTCATAACTGACTATCCGTCATAGAATGAAGAATTACTGCGAGGACTTTTAGGCTTTAGCTTTACCGTACGGTGCTCCCATAGTGTACAGTTCAGCTAGCTAGACGGGTATCCAAGCCACTCTCCCATACGGCGTATCCGACCAGCCCCGCTTGCCTCCACCCTCGTCGACGCGCACTCCAACTTCAAACAATCCCGCACCATGCGTCTGCACGAACCGCAATTCCGCCTCGTCCTCGATATCAGGCTCGCAAAGCAATAACTGCGGATGCCGCTTGGGCGTAACTTGGCCCGGTAGGTCAAGCAACCACACAAGTGTGTGCGGCTCCTCTCCTTCATCCTCTTCCTGGACGGCCTCGATCGGTGGTTCGCCCACGATCGCCGTCAGTTCGTTTACAACTCCTGCGAATACGCTAGGTGGGGCCAGCACGCGGAGATGTGCGATGCCCAGTGTGCCATTTGGATGTTCAGTGTTTGATCTCGGCCGTGTTGGTACCTATATCGCACGGAAAGAAACAGCATCAATAATAGTAGATACCACAATATATGTAGGTGCGTACCCGCAACTCACGCGGCGTCAGATCACCGCAGAAGAAAGGCAGACGCGTTCCTCCCACTTTCTCACCTAACATTGCAGGCGGAGTCAACTCCCACTTGATCTCGAAACCATCCAACCGCCTACGACCACCCGCGACTTCGGGCTCGTACCGCGTGCTACTACCCACATCACGTAAGCGCTTGTTCAGAAGCCTGGAGAGCGGCGGTAGGGGCTGTGGTGGTGATCGCGGGGCACCGAGAAATGCGTAGGCGACCCAGCCGCAGGCTTTGTTTGCCCATGGTTGGTTGCGGCGAGCTTCGTGGGCTGGGCTTGAGGGCGGGTAGTGCGATTCGGGGTGCGTGAAGGAAAGTAGTTCTATATATGCGCCATCGGGCATGATCTTGGTATTTCCGTATCAAAAAAGGTTTTGGGAGAGGGAGTCGTGGGTAGGGAGAAGGAGAGAGGGTCTCACGACGAGTGAGTTTGCGGTCAGACCATTGGCATGGGTGCCCCCATCAATGACACTGGTTGGTCGTATTAGCGGGGTGAATATGTTTAGCGAAGAACGAACGACTTGAAACCAAGTTGGCGGAATTGTTCGGCGGTGTCGTAGAAAGAGCCTGGGGGGGTAAGATGGACGATATGGTCAAGAGTCTTGGTGGACAGAGATGACATCTTGCCATCTTGCCATCCACATTCCCTGCGGGATAAATCATTTACGTAATCATGGGCCTCACCTCCCACACCCCACCGAAGGTCATCGCTAGTCATTAATTGATCGATTAGCCACATGCCCTGGTCTTTTACTCTCTAAACCTGAAGGCGACCCACCTGGCTCGTGTTTGAGAAAAGGCTGGGAGGATTGAGTAAGGGGAAAATTGCGGTGCGTAATCGAGAATACCTTTCAGGATATATGTATTTATAGGGCGCAGCGAGAACACAGCGGAACCGTATAGTAAATTCAAGACCAAAGCGAGTAGGCAGATCGACGGAGGTCTCTCAACCCCGGGGACAGGGGACTGCGCATCGCTGTAAGAAAGCAACTCGCCCCTTACTGCCGACGGTCCGCATGAACTCGTCGTGGGTCTCCTGCGTCTCCCTGCGCTTCTCTGCAGCCTTCTCTCGTGTGATGCTGAGCCGTTGGTGGGTTGTATTCTTCCAGTGCCGCCGAAGCCCCCCTGTACGACTAGAAGCTGAGCTGGGTGTCTGGGGTAAGGCGGTACTTGATCTCTTAAACGCCGAGTCTGCTTCTAAACCACGATGAGCACCCGCATTGAGTATTTTAAGGATATCGAAGAGCTTGTCTGTCACTTCTTCTTGTTGCTGCACCGTGCTGTCATTGTGTTGAAAACTTCGTTATCTACACTCCTCGACCCAAGGTGGTTGTCCGTCCGCAGCTTCCACCCCCCCTACTGGAAACGAGTTCCGGTGTAAAATACCCTGTGTATTTGGGGCTGTGAGCCTCTCTGCTTCGCATCTCGCTACCTTGAGTTGTAACCATTTCTGTGCTTGGGAATCCTGACCATAGGCTCCTTCCGCGGACCACTTTCCCTTCGGGAACCCAACAGAAGTCCCTATCCTCGCTCGTTTCTGCGGCGGCATATCTTCGGTTTTGATTTCCCTAGGTCTCCCATATCGTGCGATGCCTCTACGTCGCGGTGGTGTTTACCGAGAGCTACGGCTGTGGGTGTCGCCGTAGGAATGGACCAAGTGACTTTGCCAGTGGCCCATTCTACTGGATATCTGAAATAACCAGTATTAGACGTTGCTAGCTGAGTTGCTCCCTTTACATTGAAGGCGGGACAAGAAAGATACTCACGTCGTGACCCCAGAAAGATTCTCACCGTACTCCGGCGCAACCCATCCTATTTCACTCCGCTTTCCGGAAGACGAAGCTGGTGTTGTGCAAGTGGATGGACTCACGTTGGGTGTCGCTGTCACCGAATACGGCCCGTTCACTGGAGTAGCCTACTGGCTGGGATGCCGAGGTATTCACATCGGAGAACGCTTGACATTCGTATCCTATGAATTGCGAAGGAACGTTTATTCAAGAGCGAATATCAAATCCAGATGAGTGCTCTATGGCACCGAAGTGTGTGAGTTGCCTTCCGTTTCCCAAACGAGACCGGGTCAAGATGCAGAAGCCGTGCTTGAGTAGGAATTGTTCACTGTGATGGTTGGTGATACTCAGACTCGGGGAACAGGGTGGCAAGGGAGATAGGAGCGACTAGATTGTGGACGACGGTGCGTTTTTTTATGGCAATTTACTACATCGCGCACGTTTAGCGCCTCGCCCATCGCATTCTGTGTTTTAGGAATAACGGTGTGCCTGGCTCGCCACGTCTCCTCATTTGGTCCTGAACCCTTCATTACAAGTACAAGCACCGTAGGACCAGTCGGAGGTTTGTGGTCCGAGTCTGCCAGGTCGTCCGGTGGACATAATCAACCAAAGCAAATTGTGCGCATATGAATGGTTTATTCGATTTCTCGGTTTACTACAGTAGCGATGAAGTGACCGTTTAGTTTGGAAGCTATGGAACGAGGTCAAAGCAACAACAAGGGCAACGGTTCAACAATAAGTTTGAAGGTGGCTGAAGGATAAAACACATCATCAACGAGTCTAACGACCACCGGCGATCATCAATAAATGAGATTAAACACGAAATAACAATAGTTACAAGACCTGTGACAGGGACGACCGTAAACGATTGTTTGTACAATTCTGTGTATGGGGTGCCAAATTTCATAAATTCTTGCGCGCTTGACTCGCTTATTTTGTGGCATGAAAGGTAAACGTAATGGGGCCCGCGGAAAGGTGGCTGTCGTTTGTCGTAACGACAAGCGCAGCCATGCTCTTTGTCTGAGGTGGTGTGCCTGCTAGTATGTGGCCGTACCTCACGGGTGGCATTTGCAATCGATCGTATTCATCATCATCTTCGGTCCACACACACCTAACCTGTTGCTATTGTTTCATCTATTGCGCGTAGTTCACTACACGTAATTTCACGCTATGTAGCTATGGTCACAAACTCTGCATTTTTTTTAACTCCCCGAAAGATGATATATTATATCTGAGACTCGTTGTCGGGCCACAGGACTGTGTATTTAATAGTGGCACTGGGCCCAACGCAGTCACCAATCCTCTGCTCCACTTCTGTCTAATGCTCCGAGTAGTTGTACCACCAACCAACGTCGACGCCAATGGGCTCAGTAGAGAGGGCAATCGTACGTGTCTCTCTTCATCTCACATAGCTCACCATATCGGCTCCGTGATGACAGTCTCCCCCGAAGCCTTTGACACTACCCACGCCCAGTGCTGGTGCGGACTAGGTTCCCACGGACAAGCAAGCACGAGCACGAGCACGAGAACATCGGTACATAGCTGTGTGGTTAGCACCCAGCTCGAATTCCCATGGCAGGGCGACGAGGATGACGAACCCGAGGCGATCAACCACGGCCAACCAGTTATGCTCCTGCCCAAGAATACTAACACCAGTTACACCACCGGATCACACGAACACGAGCTGCACGAGTTGCGGCTGATCATCTCCGGCTACCGCTGGGTTGCCAGCAGCAAAATGGGCACCTTCTGGCACGAAGCGAGCGATCTAAACGAAAAAGACATCGCGTCCTTCGCGCTGCTCGATACACTCACTCGTTGGTTGCCCCACTGGCAAGGTGGCACGTTGCATGTCCGCACCAACGACGTCTGCGTTTTGCGCGGCATCCGGGGAGCTTATTCCCATTCAGGCGTGTGGGACGCAATGCGATCTCTCTGTGGGCAATACGATGTAGACCTGAGCGCGAAAGTTGTCGAACGGTCGTCGTCAGGGACTTTGTTTGCGCGCCGCGGCGGCAATACGCGAGATGGGAAATGTGCGGCAGGGACTCTTTGTAAAGCATTGCGCAACCCTGACGTTGTGAACGCGGCTGTGAAATGGCTGATGGCGTCTGGAGAGCAAGGGAGCACTGTGTATCGGACGATGTTGAGTTACCTTACAGTATAGAGCGTGGTTTGAACAGAATTTGGGCTGTGTTCACAACTTAGCGGTAACATACTTTCCGAATATTTCCGAGATAGTAAAATATTCGATGTCGGGCATCCACACGATCGCTACAGATGTTTTGAGGGACCGAGGGTCATCGCTATCGATAAAGACTCAGGAGACGACGTGTCATTCTTCTCGAACGATAGACGATAACGATAATCAAGTCTGGTACGCAACCATGGCAGCAACTGGCAGCTAGCCTTATCAAGGGATGCCATATACCGCGGTGTGCATAGTCTCTAGTCGCCTGGCCCTACTCTATCACGGGAAGGCCCGCCAGTCGGTGTTCACTTGCGTAGTCAGATAGCATGGAGCAATTCCAAGTCAATACTAAAAGAGAGGAAAATATCAGCCTATTGATGCCCTCTCAACTCTCAGAACTCACAAAAGATGAATCGTACCCAACCGATGTCCTTAAACGGCGATCGGTCCTGACCGCCGCTCCAGGACGTGCAAGTGATCCATTCCGCATGCGCCGCGCTCCCAATCCAGAACCAGCCTGTACTTCCTCTTCGCCGAGCATCCCTCAACATCACAAACAGCCGGAGCTGGAGCCCGCGGCTTTCTCGGTAGCTCCTGCTCCTGCGTCGTCTCCATTTTAACATCCCCGTCAACGTCAACGTCGGTAGCTGATTGGTGTGTCGTCGGCAGTAAGGATGCGGGGACGGAAAACGAGAGAAACATCTTGTCCCCAGGGGGCGCGTCAGGAGAGGGTCTTAGTGTCGAGAGCCAACGGTAGCGCGTTGGTATGACTTCGACTGCCGGCGCAGCTGCTCCCGCTCCTGCCGTTGCGGCCTCGCCGCTCTCGTCTTCGTCGACTTCGCCCTCTGCTGGCGTGCCGTTGCCCGTGTGAGTTGCGGGCGTGCGGTCTTCTGCACTTGCGAGCGGGTTGCGCCTATTTCGCGTACCGGATTTCTTCTTCAGTAGGCGATTGATCGTCTCCGCCTTGAAGAAAGCGCGTACACCGTGAGTCAGGAGGAGTAAATGGGACTGTATGTCCGTATGCGCACCTTCTCATCTTCTAACTTTTTCTCGGAGAGGTGCTTTCGTTTGCGCGCCGTCTCTTCGCGTCTGAGCGCGATTTCGGCCTCGTTCAGCTGTTTTTTCTTGCGTGATGTTTCATCTTGAGGCGCAGTGGCTTAATAAAAACATTACCCTCGGTAGGAAAGTCTGAGACGCACCCAATGATACATGAGATGACCCAACGACGCTGGCCAACACGGCTTGACGTGTAGTGAGGGGCCGTTTTCCCTCTCCACCACGGGGATGTTCGTCGTCATCGTCATCTTCCTCAGATTCGACGTCGCTGTCCGGGTCTTTATCCTTATGGACGACACGGCGCACCCGAGGCGGTTTTTGTGTCTGAGTGGGAAGTTTGAGCGTGATCTTGAGTCGTGACGAGCGGGAGGGCGTCGTCGGCGCTGGCGGAGGGGAGATGGAGGGCGAAGAGAGCTCATCAAGGTCTGACTGTTGGGACAAAAAGGAGTAAGCTATCAGTAACTGCAGGTGATGGACGTTTGCAGTGCGCACCTCCCGCACCGCGTCGCCATCGCCATCGTCGGCGGGTTCCTCATCCTCTTCTTCCTCCTCAGGTTCATCCACTTCTTCGCCTTCCTCGTCACCATCGTCGCCCTCCTCGCGTTCGTCACCATCCTCGTCTTCCTCCTCAACATCCACCTCTACTTCTCTCTCCTCCTCTTCCTCTTCTGGCTCTACTTCTGGCTCCTCTTCGACATCGGGAGCGATAGAGAGTGCCTCAGACTCGCTCTCTGGGTCCATTGAGACATCTGAATGGATGATATTCCTAGGCATTGGATGAGGATAGCGCACGACAGATTTGGGAGCTGGTGGCGTTGAAGAGTACTACAGTAGTGCAGAGACCTCTGGTGGGAAATTCACGGGGGCGTCGGGCGACTAAACATTTTCGCACTTGAACATCGCCACATCACCATTGTATACTCCACAGCGGATCAATTCTTTCTTTCCTGGGCCAAGCAGTCGAACAGAGTTATTGCGGCGTCACGACTGTTCCGCCGTCGTCAGGCCCAGTCAGGCGTGGCCCGTGACGTTTGACACTCAATTGTGTACGCATTACGCACCCCGACTCCTTCGATGGCCTACTACCGCTTTGCAATCTGCGGCATATTGTTTTCCACGTCTTATTGTTTGTGTATGACTTTATATGTAATCGCCATGTTCCACATATCCAGCTAATGACTCGCGCCAGTCCTCTTCCGATCCCGTACCATGGTGTGAGCGAGGTGGAGTGTTCCGCGGCTGTGTGTCTTGTTCTCTTCATGCCATAGAAGTTGTCTTCTCACGTGGAAATCATAGGGACCATACTCCCCGTCAATCGGGGCGTTTAACGAAGAACACGCCACTATTTTAGCGACCAAGTGGTACGATCACAAGAAACTTGCAGAGCTGGGCGAAACGGAAGGTACTGTTACCGTCTATCTCAAATGACATCCAGATTTTTGTGACGTATTCGTTCTTAGGTCTCGTTTACAAAAAAGGTCCCTTCTCGGTCAGCGAAGAGCAGAATATCAGGGATGCCATAGAGCAGTATCGTGTCGTGAGTCCTTTCTCAGAGTCATCGACCGGTACCTTGCTCAGTTAGTTGAACCTCTTCAGAAGCACGCGCTTACGGAAGATAATATTCATGAACTAATGTTCACTAAGCATAAGGGCAGTACATTCTGGCAGGACGTGGGTGAGTGAATTATTAGGCCTATTACCGAAAGCCTTCAATAATCATTGATTTTGATAGCGCGTTCGGTTCCTATGCGACCTATCAAAAACGTGTTTGTCCATGTTCGTCGCGCTTGGGAGCGTACGGCTAGTAATCAGGGGCGGTGGTCAGAACATGAAGACGAAGGACTAGAACAGTAAGTAGACGTAGTGCCACTGACACGAGTTGCTAGTTTGTTTTATTGTTCAAATGACACACATTCTCCTCAGAGCCGTCCTAGAAGTCGGCCACTCGTGGGATGCGATATCCAAACGGCTTGGGAGATCCCCTGCCAACTGTAGGGACCGCTACCGTAACCATCTCGCACATCGCGGCGAGCGACGTAGAGGTAAAGAAAATCGGACTTCGCCACGTGATCAGCGCGCATGATAACAGTCTGTACTAATTTACATCACACTACATAGGCGCTTGGTCCGCACAAGAAGTCGAGGAATTGACCGCGATAGTAAGATCTATGATGGCCCAGCAAGGGGGCAGTATCGTGGGGATATCCTGGGCAGACGTCGCGGCGCGGATGGGACACAAGCGGAACGGCCAGCAATGCCGTAACAAATGGTACAGCGCGCTTTCTCCCCCTCTTTTCCATCTATCGAGCCAAAGATTAGGTTGATTGACATTTCGGGGTTCCCAGGGTCCAGTCGTTGCATAGTCGCGATGAGCACTCTCGATCGGATTGGTCTGCTGTAGATACTTACATCTTCATGCACAAGTAAGTGACTTCCCCTCGCACACGCACATCCCGAGTTCCTTCTAGCGAAGTACAAGGGCTCTTCTCTCATGAGTCAATTATCATATCATAGGATTACATCGCTCTCATTTGCAGACGAGAGCGAGATCGTTTGGAGCAAATTCCCTGACCCTGGCTGGAACCGGTGGTCCGCATATCAGCTCCGTCGCAAGTGGCAAGGGTTGAAACGCTCAGTCTCTGGCCACGAGAACTTGACACCCAGAGGTGCGTACATGATTGGTTCGCGCGCACGATTCTCGCCTCCCTCTGATCAGTCATGTAGAAATTGCCCACGCGGTGCTTCAGCAACAGCAGGAGAAGCAGCAGGTCTGCGATGCGGAAACTATGGCGTAATAATTGATGGCTTGATTCATCAGAGTACGTACGAGCATGTATAATTCCCAGTTTACTGTATATTGTAGTGGTACCTCCCGCTTTATTGGTAGTATCAAAAGTCATATTTCAAGAACTGTCGCGCGCCGGGGGCCTGAACGCGGCCCGTACTGCCGGGAGCTTCATGCTTCCGAGTCATCATCATCTTTCCGCCTCTCGAAGAAGTTCAGAGTTGCCAATACATTCAGACGTACGTATCTCACTTCGTTTGAACATTCAAGTTGGCGTATCTCGTCCCTTCAACATGCAACACCCGCGCATCGCATCGCACCCTGTCATTACGGTCATTAGATCATGTCAGCGCCCGTGAATTTCAAAACGTTCACCTCTCTATCAAACTTCGACTTCTTTTTTTCGGATCAACGACACCATGTCTCCACTAAGGTCCAAACTCGTACCTGGATTGTATGGTACGGCCATGCGTTCCCGGCATCATGTACGCTAATCCCTTTTGTGCGGCCTGAGTGGTACTGGTAGTACTGCCAGTGGCAGCTTTAGTACAGTACAGTACAGCAGTGCAAGGAACACAGGCCATTTTTACATATACTGTGAGAGACGTGGGTCTTGGCAGGACGATTCTCAATTGTTCCGGGGTTTTTGTCTTTGACAATGTCGTGCACGGCAGCACGGCCGAGGCCCTGAGGCCTGAGGTGCCGTGCCGTGCCAGTGCTATGCTCCGGGCGGTCATGGTATTGTTTTTCTTACGCTAGTACCCTAGTGGTAGTGGCGTAGAGACAGCATGTCACTACTGTATCATCACCACATGATGATCTATGATCTATTATCTATTATCTATTACATAGTCGGACTTGCTTCAAGTTCAAGCTGGACTGCCAGTGGTTATTTGAAAGTGTTCGAACCTTCCCATGTGCTTCCGAGCTTCCTTCTTGTATTTTGGTGTCTCTTCGGTGAATGAATACAAGCAACCCTGAGAGATAACACCCACCCCTCTTGATCTTGAGAACCCCGGGTGCAATTTACAGTATTAATAGCTCCGGATGGACCGCCATCGCGTCACATATTGATTCGGTCATCAGTCAGAACATCAGAACACCAGCCATCATTACGCAGTCACGAGCACGAGCCTGAGGCCGTCAAAATAAAATATAGAATAATTAGGCTACAGCTATATTTACGTAAAGGGGCGAAAACCCTCCACTACCCTCGTTGACAACTGGAGGGAACTTGAGTGGAGCAGAGCTCGCCGTGCCTTGATGGGGAGTCTGCCAGCCACTTACCAGGAAATGCGACGGAATGCCAGTGGGCGGCCTCGGCATGATATCGCGACCATCTGGGCTCAGATGTCGTTTGGACGCACAGGCGTGAAACACCAAACCGCAGACAAGACGGTGAGAAGCTCCGTGCATAATTGTACACCGCATGTAAGAATGTAATAGATGCGAATAGATAAAATAATATATAATCTACAATGTTAACGCCCGCCGACGTCGCTTTGGCTTGAGCCGCGCTCACTCCACCGCGTCTGGGGTACGGTAGGGCCTCGGACTGTCAGACAAGCCAATGCTGTAAAAATACAGTGAATATAAGGTCCGAAGCGCCATGTCAACGCCCGAGACGACCGCCTCTCCCCCGATAAGTTTTCGAGAGATATCATTAAGCGAAATATCGAGCAGATGACCGACCGACCAGTATCCATCAAATCTGTCATATAATTTTTACCTTTTTCCGATCTCGGCCGTGATGAATCAAAATCGCGATCGCCGGCTCAGATCTAAATAAGACAGGTCAGCCATCACTGCAAAAAAAAAATTGCCACGGCGGCGGCGGCGGCAGGAGAGTCGAACCTGCACGGCGGGAGGATTTCACATACCAATGGGCACTCAGAAGCTCTCCTTGAGTCGTGACACATTCGTGGCAGGGTTAAGTAACCTCTCCGCAATGCTCGAAGCCTGCTGTTGCTGTTGCTGTTGCT
Organism: Russula olivacea; assembly: GCA_963926505.1. NCBI lineage: Eukaryota > Fungi > Basidiomycota > Agaricomycetes > Russulales > Russulaceae > Russula > Russula olivacea. The sequence goes on from OZ004884.1 coordinate 3,184,147, forward strand.
GCTGCTGCTGCTGGAACTTCCTGCCAGTGGTCGGAGTCGAGACAAGGTCAAGGGAGGGTCGGCGGCGATTCGGCATCAAACGGATGGGTTCCGTCGGAAGCTGTGCCGGGGGCGGCGGTGATGGCGCAAGTTCCTGCTGCTGTATATACGCTGGTATATAGATATCCTCTTGTGATGGTGATAAAGACGGCGGAAACGCCGTAGGTTTGTAATACAGAGAAGAGGGCGAAGCAGCGTTGCTGTCTGCCGGTGTCTCTTCGGGGTCAAACGCGTATGTTCCGCATAGCTCTTGCTCTTGGGAGATCAAAGTGAGATGATGTCGCGAGCTGAATAGTCGGCGGCCCCGGGCTCCCGCGTCGTGCGCTGCTATCTCAGTCTCGATAGAGCGAGGGAAGAATATCTGTCGCAGGGTGAGAAATTATAGAACAAACCAGGAGAAGAAGGTGGCCCACCACAAGCGTTATGCCGGACGACACCATCACGCTAAACCCGGCAAGCATGGCAAGGAATTCTTTTCAGAACTTGTTTCAATACCCTGTCTTCGAATTTTCTGAATACCTTGACCACGTACCAGCTCCAAAACTGATGGTATAAAAAGGAAAGTGATCAGTGTACTGGCAAAGGAGCTGGGAACGAGGGTACATACATAGACTCGTTAACGTGAGGGTGGGGTCGGATGCCATCAATTGACAAGATGCAAAGGGGTACCGCAAAGAAAAGGCGAAAGACGGTGCGGACTGACTAGAGTGGGTCTGTAATTTGAGCCACCAAACCGATATACGCCAGAAGAAAGTTACATACATTAAGTTCGTGAAATTTAGTTAGACGAATGATAGTGTTCGTGTCCACGCCTTCTCGTCGCTAAAAATCACTTAGCTATACGAGAAAGACGGATTCGACGTTATGGAGTCTCACCAATCCGCTCACGAAAGGTCTAAAGAGATGCCTACGAAAAATAGTAAGCGCGATGCATGATCTGAGGAGGTGTAACAACTTTACAGCACGGGAAGGAACCACAACGTGATCGAAAGGCTTCCCAGGCTACCGGCAAGGAACGTATACGCTTCACACTTTGATGGGGTGATGAAGGTCAGGGTGTGTTTCTGCCTGCCATGAGGTACGGAACATACCTTGAGGGGATCCTCACGGGTGAAAACCGTCACGAACGGCATGTAAATAATTGCGATGCAGGAGCCAATCTTCCACATTTTGAAATACATGCTGCTGAACCAATCCTTCTGCACCGGCCCCGCCTTGACGACAAACAACCAAAAGCACAGCTCTGCCATACGACCACGCACGCCACCAAGGTGTCAGTACAGAGAAGAATGAATGATTGGAGCTCGCCGGAATTTCGCCCTTACCTTCGAGGTGGGTGACCCTAGGGGGACGGATGGATAAGTCACCTCGGTCTGGGTTCAACGCAGGGGCCAACTCACATTTCAAGTGACCATGATACCGAGAGACACAAATACAAGGGCAAAATAGCCCTTCTGTGAGCAGGGGCCCACAACTGATACGGGTTGGGAATGACTATGATGGTTTAGCAAACGATAAAATTTGAGGATCACAGTAGGCCTACCGCCATGCCCGGGATATATAATAAAACCTTCCTGGTACTTGATGATACAGAAGCCCACTGAGTATGATACTACCAGGGGCACGCTCAACAAATAAGAATACTAGTCTGCCGATCAGAAAGGGTCAGGACTGTTGGAAAGCGCCGTGACGAACAATCATAACACGCTTGAAAGCTCCTTGGGTGCCCTGATTCCACCTGACAGCACGCTCAAAATGATCTAGACAAGCTGGGGTAGAAGGATAGACGCTCACCTCAAGCATCTGAAGCGATCAAAGCACCATAGATGATAGATCAGAAATATCCCCAACTATCAAACAAAGGCAATACGAGATCAGTTAGGCCCAATTCCGAGAACGGGGGAGGGGAAGGAACAGACGCACCAGGACTGACAGGAGGGACCAGACGAGGTAGGTGGCAGGTGTTGAGTGGGACATAATGGCTAACTTCCTGCAGGGATTGATGGAACAAACGGCTGTGCTTTTGAGGCCCAAAAGAGGGACAAAAGATACGTGATGTTATGGAATGATTATGATTTCATAAAGGCTAAAAGAACCGAACTCCATTTGTTCAACTCCCCATCGACGAATCACTGGAGCACATGGTCGGAGTCTGCGAAGCCTGAGTTCTGGGTTCCAGCGCGCGTCAAGGCACGACTGTGAAACGGAGAGGGAGGAATGGTTACGCGCACCAGGCCCGGGAGGTGGGTGTACGACTGCCGAACATACCAATCAAATATCTTTCATTGATAGATCTTGGAGACCACATGAGCTGGGCTGGCCGTAAGCGCTCGCCGCAGTTCGTTTTGCATTTTTACATCTGGCTTATCCAACATTGTGATCCGAGTCGATTCGTGCTGATGATCCAACTCTCACGGGTCGTTCTGATAAGATTCATAAGACTGTCTTCTTGACTCCTTGGGACGAGGCCGCACAGCGAATTTGGAGTTGTGACCGTTGTCAAATTGGTTGAGAAGATGTACTTGCGTTCCGTAGCCACTGCCTGTTGGCATCAAGAATTTTTTTTAAAAACGGAAGAATTCAAGTTCCGGAGATGCCGGGCCCGCCGATGACCTTTGGATACCCCAAAAAAGGAATAGTGACGGTTATCTGGGACTCCGATTCGGATTTCCGGGCCCCGTTCAAAATTTCCGCGCCTGCCACATATCATCACACTGTTTTTCACACTTGCGGGTGATTGTAATGGACTCCCCCACGCCATCGCCCGATGATACGGAAGATCTCCTCCTCTCCTGTCGTTACGGAGATCTAGACGATGTCAAGTCCTTCATCGACCGTTTCGGCACAAACCATGTAGGCGAAGCTCGGGACGAGAACGGGAACAATGTGCTGCATATGGCCTCTGCCAACGGCCACATCGGTAAGTCAAATCGAGCCCCCCCAGACATGTTTGAATGGCGGCACACGCCGCACAACACAACATTATATTACACCATTACACCTTTAAAAAATAACATGCTGATCCTCGGAAGAGGCGCGCCACAGAGCTGCTTGATATGCTTCTTCCCATCGTGTCTTCATCACTCCTGTCAACAAGCAATCTCGCAGGCTCGACGGCGCTCCACTGGGCAGCACTCAACGCCCAGCTCGCCGCCGCCCGCCGCCTCGTAGAGTTTCCTGGAGGGCCAGGGATAGACTTGATAGATATCAAAAATGCCGCGGGGCGCTCGCCGCTCGCCGAGGCGGAGGCGGCGGGGTGGGACGAAGGTGCAAAATGGATGGTCGAAGTGATGCGACTGGCCGATGCCGGAGGGGTTAGAGCCGTCGCCGAGGAGGAAGAGGAACCCGAGGATCGGGATCAGGAGGATACCGACGATGGGGCTGCCCGTATATCAGTTGAGGGACCTGGAGTGGGAGGCTGAGCTTCGTCGTCCTGATCGCATACTGTGCTCGACTAGCTTCCTCGCAAAGACCACCACCACGTGTTACATGGGCCAACATCCCCACGTTGTAACAATATATACCACGACGGGTCGAGATTCGGTGGTTTACTCAATGAGGTGCCGCCCCAGTTCTCTTGGGCCGTGTAAACCTAAGTACTGCGGAAGCTGGCATCATCAGACCCCACCTCACATAGCAACATGACATAACCTGTTTCTTGTCTAGGTTTTGTAAATTTCTCTCTCTGGGTCTTTGTCTCATCTACCGCGGCCGGGGCTGAGCGATCGCGCGACTGCTCGCTCATCCAAGTTTGTCTCGGCTTACCGCATGCGACCCGAGATAGCTTGGGTGGGCGGCCTATAATAGAAGGCCGACTTGCAGCAGGACCTCAGGTCTGGGCTGCTAGTCTCCATGGAATTTGCCAAAATTGCAAAACGACGAATAAAAATATTCGTATTTTGCGAGGTTCAGGCAACGCAGGTCTGAGACGTACTGTCACCGTCGTACGGTATGTAATTTGCCTGAAAAGATCGAAAAAGAACATACGAAGCACTGATGCCAGTGTCAACACCGTGACGCCATAATATCAATGCTGATAAGATCAGAACGGCCGCGAAGGATTCCGACAATATTCCGATCATGTCGTTGAACAAATAAAAAAAGATGTTCCTGCCGTCGTGTACCTCGTTGTTTTGTGAATACGTGGAGTGCGTTCGGTGTCTCTCTTGGTGATCTCTGATCGGTAGGTGCACGGCTACGGCACTTGAACATTTTTGAGATTGAGCGTCATATTGAGCGATTGATGAACACTTGATGAGTCCTCTTTCTGATCATGAGCTGATATGTACTGCGGCCGCTGTGTACTTCCAAAGTTTTCCAGGTTAGCCTTTTCACTATCAACGACGCATACACTGTACAGTGGAAACACAGCTCCTGCCAATGAGACGGTGGCATTAAGGACCACCTTTCCTCACACAGAATGATCTTGCGAATCTAGTACAGGTCTCGGCCAATCTGGCAACTGAGAGGTATCGGAGATCGTTGTTAGTGTTGCAGCGTCACTCAAAATACTCAAAACGGATCTCAAAAGATGGATATTTCATCTTTTACCTGTGATGTGTGTGTTTCACTATTTTCACTCGAACTGAGCTGTACAGTGTCATTTAGCACTATGAGGGCGCTTTGAAAGATGAATCCGACCCAAATAAGTAGTAATTGCCGGCAGTTCGCCGGCATGGTTGTCATGTCTCGGCCCGGAGGCTCCGAAGCTGCACCATTTGGACAATGTTCCACGTTTTGTAGCATTCACATTCTTCCCACCCCAGTAAATGCCTTGCTTATGGTATGACTCGCACAACCCAAGCCAATACTCAGGCTTGATTTGGTTGGAATCATGAGACCTGATCACGTGGTAGAACTCCCATGGCCTCAAATTTGCCACAACGTAGGCGAAGCGCAGCACGCAGCAGGATTTAACATGTCTCGCGCCCACGACAGGTCCACTCGTTCATCCCTCTCAGCTTGACGCTTACAACAAACACCGTCTTGGCGCTTATCCATATCTATATCTACAGTTACGTCGATCGTCTACGTTGTTTCAAAAAAGTCCGCGATGAGTACTACAACTGGCGAAACATTGTAGACTGACTGACTTGCTTAGACTCAAGGCCTCTAGGCAAGATGTCTCATTGGTCTGAGACACATCTTAAGGCCCTCGTTCTCGCTCGAGAGCTCAATGTTGAATTGCCAAATACGAGACAAACTTGTTTGAACGATATCTCGAATCCCATGCTGACACACGAGGTTCGTTCTTGCGTTCTTGGCCCAACAAGGGCTTTCCACATTTATCTATATAATGTAACCCTGTCTATAGCTTGCAGAAACTGCGATGCTGCTCGAAAACGCCCTGACAGAACTCAACACTCTCAGAAGCTCTCTGCGGCCCATCAATCGTCTTCCGCCCGAGCTTCTCGTCCACATCTTCAGTTTCCTCGGAGGTGGTACCTTCGTCGTTCCCGCCTCGCAGGTTTGTCGGAGATGGAGGGACGTTGCCCTGGACACACCCTCGCTCTGGACCGTCATCCGCGAGGAAGATCACGTATTCGCGGCGCGATGTTTCATGGAGCGTTCTCGACATGCGAAACTCGATGTCTCCTTTATTATCGACATGCGTGCGCCCGACGATTTTGTGATCCTCCGAAGTCTCGTAATACCACACGCTAAGCGCATTCGGCGCTTACACCTTGACGTCTACAGCGATCGAGCCTACGACTTCTATCGTAAGCTCGCTAAGCGAGACTTTCTCCTGCCCGGTCTCGAACATTTCTCCATCCGGATGAACCAATCCGGATGGCATGACGATACTCACTATGGTCCTCTACCTTCTCGGGAGTCTTTCTTTGGCGAGTCCGAGTTCTTCGAGCGATTGACGTTCAGAGAGGTTTTACCTCTCCCGACCCATCTCTCGGGCACCATCAAATCGCTCACCCTCGCGGACAGAGTGTTTGATTTGGACGCCTTGCTCGAATGCCTCGACGCCGCCCCCAACTTGGAATATCTCGCCCTTTTGAACTCCGTGCCCCACACATTTGAATCCACTGCGAGGGGGTTCGTCGTATCGTTAAACCGGCTCCGAGAACTCAATTGGTTCCAAGCACTCATCTGCGACAACGTCCTTGGTACCGTCAAGCTTTTCGAACATCTCGACATGCCGAATCTAGTCACTACCGCCTTCGTCCTCCTCCTCGATCCGTCAAAGTATTCCCCATCGCAATTATACACCTCTTGCTCTCGCTCCGTCACCCTCTTCGGCACCACCTCCACCATCACTGAGCTCCACTTGGAAGCATCGCACTTCACACCGGAAAAACCAGCCCGGAACAACATCGTTTTCCACGGGCGGCGGCACAGTCCTCACGAAACCCTCTTCAGCGTACGCGTCAACAGATGCAACCTTGAGTCCTTCTGCAACCCCGAGAGCATATCCATCACCTCATCCGTACATGTCAACCTCACTCACCTCACTCACCTCACCCTCACCAACAAATTCCCCTACGATTGGAATCGGTTCTTTAAAAAATCTTGGTCCCGCTTCCTCCGCTGCATACCTTCGGTCAAAGTCGTGCGTTTATATGTGAGCAAGCCTATTGACATCCTCACAGCCATCTCAAACCCAGACGGGCTATGCGCCACATCTCCCATCACCTCCTCAAGCTCCATTCTCCCAAACTTGCAAGTCCTCCACCTCTTCCGCTGTAGTATTAGCAGTACAGGTTCGCCCTACGACAACAACGATGCGGCTGCCGGTAGCGATACTGATACCGATACTGTCGGGAGCATATTCGAAGGAGAGGACGACGAACAAAACCTAGTTCACTTCCTACAGCATCGCGCAGACCTTGGCATCCCAATCAAGTCTATAGTCTGCACTGCGGAAGACGCCGCGGCTATCGCGCTCGACCAGCCCGAGACCCTCTCCCTCGTCGATACTGTCGAGTCCGGTCTCCTCCCTGCGGGGATGTGGGACGAGTCGTTGTTTCCAAATCGCTTGATACCACTGCTCGAGGAAAACCTCGACTGAAAAAAAATAAGGGAGACCGCGTGGATAAGTCACTTTGTTTGTTGCAATCACCTTGTGGTTTCCGCGCATCTGTCAAACTTATTTTCCTTTCCCCACATACAACAGAACTACATGCGGAACCAATTGCTTCCCCTGGCACATCCCCAATATATGCTTAACAACGGGGTATTGTACGCGACGAATAACGCGACGCAACGCATTACAGTAAGTAGGGTGAGGGTGGCCCAGTGGCTATGGCTGGAAGTAGGGGAGGAATCACATCATGTTATGTCATGTTTCTAACGTAGTACCATACTGTGCTAACCCGATACTCTTCATTTGAACAGACTCACATACGCCCAAATCACGCGTTGTCGCGAACAACTGTTGAAACTTGGCTCATCTGGTATGAGAGGCACCGTAGATGTGAATGATGCAAGTAGACAGTTCTATATATCATAATGAAGATACGATCAGTTTGAGTGCCGATGGCCAATGATGCTGTGATGTGAAACGTGATACAGTCGACTATCTCATAATGCATACGGTTTGAGCTGACCCTTTACCAATGCGTTATGAGATTTATTCATTCCCATATTTGTCACATCTTTGTGACCGTTGTGACTCACCCAAAGGTGTGACAGGTACGAGGAGGAGTTGAAGTAAATTATAACTCAGAGACATAGAGTTGAATACAGAAAACTACTTTTTAGTAAAGAATGAATCTATATGGGTTTGTTTTCCACACAGAACTGACAACAGCTTTCTGGCTCATCATCTGCTTGTGTCAGGTTTTCCTGTCGGTCTGGTTTGATGACCTTTCCTGAGGTTCTGGGTGTGTCCTTCTTTGGTGCATCCTTGGGTTGGCGGTTGTAAGTTTGGGCTTCTCCCGAGGCTTACGGGTGTGCTCACCATTGGTGGTGGTGTCCTTGGACATAGGGTAGCGGCTGCAAGATGAGAATGATGAGGTGTGCACAAGAGAGAGAACTCAGAGAAGAAACAAAAGGGGAAACACACTTGATTTGAGATCAGATAATGATCCTCGATGAACAATGAACTTCGGAGGAAGGCTCTTAAATACATAGTAGTCCTACTGAGTGCCTTTCTTGGTGAGAATAAACACTGAAATGAGTGCATGCACGCATTAATGCTGTGCCATGTTTCAAAGGTGGGAAAAGGGGAAAGCAGTCGGCAAGACTCGAGAGGGTTGTGGAATGGGTGGCTGTGAAGGCGGGAACATCTTCAACTTGTTCACAGTTGTTATGTGCTGAGGGTTGAGGCCATTGAGGGATTGGGCGATGATCAAGAAGGGATGAGGCGATGTAGGAAGCAGCTGAAGGGGTGAACCAGTGAATGTTGATGCCCGTGGTACCGCATATTGTCAGTCCTCAGCCTATGCGTTATGCGTTATGCATTATCTAAGGATTTTACTGCTTCCCTACCTAAGTTCGAGCAAAAATCGATGCATTATGACATATATGCAGTATTACCTAATGCGTTATGAGATAGTCGACTGTATACTCGGCCAACTACGCAACGTCACTTACATATAGCTCAGGTAAGCGTATAATTACACGCTGGCTCGTACAAACTAGTCAACCGAAGCTGAGAAAAGGGATGTTATAGGTGTAACGAGTAGGGAGGATCACGTGGCTATGGCCATCACGGGGTTTGAACTCAAAAATTGACCCTCCCCTGCTACGTCTAACATCTAAATACTACCGGCATCACGCACGATGGAGCCCCGGGACACTGACGCGCAACAGTATGGGTAGTGGTGACTTGCCATGACCTCCCCACTGATTCTCCAATTTCCACAGTCAACACATTTATCAGGACACACTGGCAGAGTGCTCCCGAGTTTCACAATAACCTCCCTGATGAGGTTCTCTTAGAGATATTCGATTCCTGTCGACAGGACACCGATCCTTGCGATCATCTGTGGAAGAAGAACGATGCATGATTCAATCTCGCACACGTATGCAGAAAGTGGCGCGCTGTCATATTCGCATCGTCCACCGTTTGGATTTAGGCATTACCGTGGCCTGGGGACCCGAAAATCCGGATGATATCAAGTCCATTCCATCAAGTCCTTTGCCAATTCTCGTTGACTATACCACGCATGGTGACATCACCGGCACAGCCCTTTGGCGTCTGCGTGCTACTCTTGAACATCACCCTTATCGCGTGTCCGAGATCTCCTTCCGAGGGACGAGTCCCGGCTTCGATAAGTTCTTCGAGATGACTAAACGCCCTTTCCATACAATCGGCTGTGAAGTGAAGTTCTCAGATGCTTTTCTTGGGGGATCTATCAGATCTGCATCATCATCTGCGGCGTCTTGGGTTGGAACCCAGTATTCTCACATCCATATCCCGATTTTTCTCGTCTTTTCAGCCCCATCCCTCCGCGATGTTGGTATTCTCTTTTTGACATGCCTTTGTCTCCCATCGTCGTACACCTTCCCCGGTTTATTACGGGATAGAGGAACACTATCATGCCGCCCAAATTCGTGTGGTCGGCCAAAGTTGGGATTCCACTTCTTATCTTATTTCTGACCCACTCGGAATACATTAGTCGCTACAAGCCGTGTTTCTATTTCTATTCAGGTCCTCGTCGTTCCGCAGAGTCGATAATGCAAATTATTGGCGCGCTCTCTACAATTAATGCTTGCCACAGTGGAGGAACTTCGTGTCGACTTCGATGAGGTGGTCACTGATGCTATCCCGCGGCGCAGGTGCCTTCAGCACGTCAGGGTCAAGGCGCTCCGGACGGAAGGCAGAAATGACTATTGTATCGCACGGGCCATCCTCCATCAGGATCACGAAGAGCCTGATGATAGCTTGGTCTTTTGCCGGTTTTGGAAGAAACGGAGCTTGCCAAGACTTAGCAATCGACTCACGAGGGCCAACGTGCATCGGAGATGGCGGCTTTTGTACCATTTGTCTCTGCACATCTATAAGCTGGTCGCAAGGTCAAAGTTTATTTCGCCACGTAGTTCGGGCCTGACGCTGACGAATTCCCTGTGGTTCTTTCAAACCAGACAAGAAAGTGTGCTCAGAGTTGCGGCTCGTCATGATCCTGGGGATACTGAGTTTTTAAAGGTTGCGTCAGGACATCATATAGCTCAGGCACAGTAATGGTGATGTTGGAAGTGTCAATTTGAGAGCAATTTAGTACAATAGATGATGTTGTGGCACCAACTTATTATGATAATATCGATCCATGCACCACGCTAATTATTTGGATTACCCTCGTATCTCCGGTTAAATGATGGGCATCAAGAGACGAGACCTGACTTTGCGTTGAGCATAGACCCGACAATCAAGACGAAACCAGCTGCAGACAATAGATATCTCGGCCGTGGGTAAGTTTGCCCCTTGTTGAGGCTCCGAAGTCAACAATCAACGATCTCCATGATGAGTTGCTCTTAGAGATATGTAAAATCCAAGTAGCCAACCAAGAGGAATATGGTCATTTCTACGGCATGTCCTACGGTTCCACAAAACAAATTTGACATTCGACAAATCAAAGTGATAGAGAAATACAAGATGACGATCCTATACAATGACCCCTGTAGGCAGTCTCTGACGATGCGGCTGCGGTTGTCCCGCCATCGCCACTGCACCCACAGAAGTACGACCTTTCCATCCCATTCCAGCCGGGAGGATGATTTGACCGCTCCGGTCGATCATAGGCGTAGCCCAAGAGACATTGATGTTCCAATTCTCGACGCCTTTGGCGCTTGTCGTTCGCGTTCGCCGTCGCTTCGAGCCGTCCGGCGTCTGCGCCACACGGGGCGCCTTTGCCTGCTGTCTGGCGTTATTGTTATTATTGTGGGTGTACTTACCGAGATGCGGGGCCGAACGACGGGCACGCGGGTGACGGTCATGCGGTGTTGGGGTCCCACTTTGCTGGAGTACCTCCACGGCGCATATTGGATTAGGGTCGACCAATGGCTTCCGTTTGTGGGGTGAGTTTGGTGAGGTGGTTTCTCGGGTGCCACCTACGCTGACCTGGACCGGCGGTTTGAAAACTTCCTTCGGGAAGGCATCTGTAGTTTGCTTCACGGTCATCGATGTCGGGCCAGTTTCTGTGGCTGTAAGCGGACGGGGCGGGTGTTCAATTGTTTTCGGTCGGGGCACCGAAGTGGAAGCTGTGATATCCTGTAACGGAAGACGAACTGCACCTGTCAGTGTGCAAGGAGTCCTGCCTGGTTCTTCTGGGTGTCGATCCGCCCGGCCGTCCCTACCCACGGAGTTGCTCACTTCAGCCGGCTTTGCAGCCGCCTCAATATTCTCGGTCACGTTCACAGCGGAGGAACCGAGGGCCATAGGACGAAAAGAAAGCCGATCCGAAACTTGGATTGGAGTAACCAAATTGCACACAGCCGCCGACGCTTGGGAAGCCATCGCGATCATCGGTGGCGTAGAGATGACAGAGAATGGGGATTCCGACAGTGGTTTTATCTCATGACCGTCCGCTACAACGGGCGATAACTTGACCCCCATTGAAGGTAGCGTAAGAGACGTCGGCGACGTTCCTTCTATAGTCAGGCCAGAACTTGAATGACGCCAGTTGTCGGATAGAGACGCCGGGGAGTTGTCATGACGTACAAAAAGCCGTTGCCGCATGCCATTCGGTGTCGAAGGTAGCAGAGAGTCGCGTAGGTGTGGTGACGGGAGAGGCGATCCTGGGTATTCGCGCAAATGTGGATCCCACGTCGACGTCCTCCGCCGCATTGCAGGCGGACGATACTTTTCGACAAGAGGCTCTCGCAAGGCATAGCCGGGGCGAACTCTAATCTCTTTGCGTAAACTGTGGCATCCGTATGAGTAATGGTGACCAGATAAACAATAGACAAGGTAACCTTCCATCCGGCCTCTGGCTCGCAGGAACAATTAGTGTGCCTTCAGGCGTTGTAATGATACCCGTAAGGGCGGCATCGGTAGCAGTAGGGCTTCCGTCGGCCAGCTCTAGCTTACTTCCCCCGATATGATACGCTTCCCAGACCGCAGGAAGGGATCCCGATCCAGAAGCCTCCTTCACAGGCGTCTCAACCCTCCCTTCGCTATTTTGTGGCGCGCATTGCCAGAAAGCACAGGTTGCATCTACCTTTGCTGGAGCTAGTGTTGCAGAGGTGTCCCCGAGATGACAACTAGCGGCACGAACTTGGATGCTCTCTGACTTGTATCGTCTGCGGCTGCTCTGAGAGATCCTCGAAGATGAGGTACTGATACACTCATATTGAGATCTTTCTGAGTCCGGGTTGGGTGTGGTACCAGAGATATTCTCGAGAGCTTCCAGACCGCAAGATGAATGAGGATTGACGGAGGGGTCAGAGGTACTGATTGGCTGTGCTCCAAGAGAAGGCTCAGAGAGGACTGCTACGGCAGCAGAGCGTCGAGCTGAGTTGTATAGATCCTCCATTGAAATAGATGGGAAGGACTCTGTACAGCCACGGATGTGGGACGAGACCGGTGGAGGAGAGTTGCTACAAGGTTCTGGTGCTTCGGGAAGACATGATAGACTGATCCCTGTATCAGAGGAGGTATCGGCATTGGGGATGTCTGAATCATGATTTGTTGTTTCAGTAATGATAGCGGGCGGTGTGCCGGGTGTGGTGGGAGATGGGTGGGGCTTGATAACGGTTCCAAGGATACTCCGAGGCCGCTCTTGCCCAGAAATATCTGTGTCGTTCTTGGAAGAATGAACGGGAACATCCAACAAAAGCGTGCATGTAGAATCAATCGGAGCAGAGATCTTCGTGGACTGAGCCGGTGAAATTGATGATACACTTGAAAACGACCCCTCAAGGCAAAGATCAACCTCGTCCAACGGCACAAGCTTGGGACGATCCTGTCGGACGGAGACAGACACCAAGGAAATAGAGGCATCTCTTTGGCGGTACTCTCCTGGAGCGATATCGGCGAAGACTTCGAGGGCGGCCAGCCAAGAGACGTTGTCAGCCGATTTCGGAGTTAGTCCTTTAGCGACGCTGTTTTCCATCCAGTACCGGTGTAGTCCAGAAAAAATGTCCTGTAGGAAAGATGACAGAGCAGCCTTGGGATTATACTGCCGAGAGATAAAGAGAGTAGTACAGAGGCGTTCCAAGAGTGTGTGAAGATAGTGACGAGGAAAGAATGTAGCCGCGACAAAGAATGAGAGAGTCATAATGATTACAGCTTCGGCGATTTGAGACAAGAGCTGGGCGTTTATAGTGTACCAGAGAGATGTTTCGGGATAATCTTGCTCTTCTGTAATCGACACGCATGTGGGTGCAGCGACAGCATCGTTCCAACTGTCAGGACCATATATGTCGGGAAAAGCTAGGTATTGAAAAGAACCGCCTAAGTCCAGACTGGCTTCAGCATAGCTGCTTTCTAAAAGTAGAGACGGTTCGGGAGAAGAGACCAGTACTTGCTCGGGTGCATGGCGAGCGGATAGGAAGTTGAACTTCAAGGCTGGAAGATAAAGTGCTCTATACAAGCTCGAGGGCAACAAAGGAAGGCCCACAGCAAAGACCAAGGCAACAATGAAAGGGAGCATAAGGTTTCCGAGGGGATCGGATGTAGAGTCAAGAGGGGAGGAAGAGACGTTGAGTTGAGTTGGTTTCCACGCCCTTGTGGATGATTATTTGGTTTTGCCAAACAAAGACACGTCACGGCGGGTGCGGCACGTGCCGATGCAGCCAGATTCCGAGCCGGCTCGGGACGATCAAGGTTTATTGTCCTTGTCCTTTGTCAGGAAACAACAACAAAAATACAGGGCCCCATAACACGTACTCGTTCTGTCCGGTTTCTATGGCTCTCGATCAGAAAGATAGAGCGCATCGCCCCATCATTGGCTTGGTTTCATTGTTCTGCGCGTGGGCTATAAAACATGTATTGTTCTCTCTGTTCACGCGGCTGTCCTGTGAATCAGTCCCATTAACAATTATGGGCGTTGAGAAGACGCCGCGGGCTTGTATAAGTACGGGAACCATTCTTTCTCGCTTCGGCAAGCCTCTGCTGTATTCCCTGGTTTGTGGCGTCGTTGATCGACCCACCAGTATCACGGTCTTTTCTCCCTCAAGCTCCGCCGATAACTCTTTTATCTGCTTCTTTAAGACTACCTAGGACTCGCTCATCGTGCGTGTTATATTACTTCTCTCTGAACGTTACACGCTTACGAGTCGATGGTTGTCTTTCAGAACGACAATACTTACGCATCTCCTAATCAACGACACTATGTATCACGACCGTAGAATTCAGACTCCCCTCAGGCCTCTCAGTATCGACTTCACTACAACGGCGCAGTTTGATCCTCGTTTCACCCCCCCGAGTGGCGATACAGGCTCTGGCACATCTCAAACGGCTATACCCGGTGGCGCAGCTGTCCTGATGAAAGATTCTGCCGGTACTTCTATGGCTCTGAACCTAGATATTCACCCAGTCTATGGAACACCCCTTCTTTCTGGGCAAGCGATCACTGCTAAGGGCGACGTCTTGGAAGTGCATCCTTGCAGTTGCAACGATCCAATCGCGTTACGCCACAACCTTCATATGACAGCAACCCCCGAGCCTTTTCGAGGCGGATCACTTTTCCCCGAACACAATGACCCGTACCCCTCTCCGAGCTCGCAAACCCGCATCCGCCAAATGCCCAGACCCGCCCATATCCGAACACCTCTGGTTCTGGTACAGACTCAATTGCCCTCATCTCCTCATACCGCAGGGCTCCTGCAAGAGCTCGAGATACCGACAGCAACTCCAGGTCCAAGTGTGAATCTGAAGAGCCCCATCACCCCTACCCCCGCTTCTGTGCGACGTGGCTCTCAAATTTCCAGCACCGGAGCCACGTACCACACCACTCAAGAGTACTTGGAGGAGTCCTCGGCCACAAGCACAGCGCCAAATTCTCACCCGCCGTCGCAACGTGATGGGCCTCCGAGGCTAAATAGCATTCCCACGGTCTCGACATTTGATCCCGATTTAGAAATGCCGACTATCTCGTCGCCCTCGTCTGTGTCCGTAGGCTTGTCAGGAATCTCGGAACCGAGCACCATAGGCCCGCTCCCTTCTCTTACCAGCTCCTCTTCTGACACCGCTCCAGAGCGCAGCCCTTGCACGGTACTGTCGTTCTCTCGTCTGGTGACCGGTGCTCAGCAACACCGGACACCTACAGAGTCGAATGCCAACCAACCTCAGGATGGCAGATGCCCCAGTGCGGCAGATGTAACCCCTCCCGATCAACCAGTGGACGATGGCACTACGAAAACACCTGATGTGGGCGTCGCCACCGATCGAGCCTTAGATCGTGACTCCGCCAAGCCTTCAAAGAACAAGACTGGTTCAACTTCAACCTCAGATCTCTACGCCGATCGCGTCGCGATCAGGATACCAATGCCCACGACCAGGATTGAACCAGGCGGTGAAGAATTGCAATATGATTTGACGGCCGAACCGGAACCCGGACCTAGCTTGACCGTATGCATCTTTCTTGGCTCTCGTCGATCTTCATTGACATGCACCACTCCATTTTAGGAAATCGCACGTTCATCATCCAGGAGGGAGCCACCGCGCAAAGGCAAAATCAAAGGAACATGGATAGCCAATCAGGAACGCGACCATGTAGCGCTCAAGCTAGACCTCACCCTCATCAAGCTCGGCCTCCAAAACACATCCTTGTCCTCACCCGACCCGATGTCGCCCGACTCGTCGTCGCGTCCTGAAGCAACAGCTCGCCCGTCCGCTCAATTCGGGCCACGCGCGCCGGAGTCAGAAGCCAGCAGCGAGATCGACAGCTGCTCTTCGCAGTCCATCGTGAGCCTGGGCAGCTGCCCGTCGACCGCCCCGACATTGAGCGACCTCCCACTGACGCCAATCCCCGAGCTACTCCACACCCCGACGAAATACACCACGCCCTTCACCGATGCGGCCATGTCACCTGAACCTCCGTTCTCACACATGACGGCTTACCCCAGCCGCGAGAAACATCGGCACCTTGTGTCCAGGCTACCCGCCCCGCTCGACAATGGACCTATCATCGGGCAGCTCATACTAGGCCAGAATGACGTTGATACCATTCAAGCTGTACGTGTTCTACAATGATAGAGAGCGAAAAAAAGGGCGCACATTACTGACTGAAGCTCCTCTCTTTCACCTACCCCTTCACCCCATAGACGCTCTGCGACCTCGCTAACGAATGGCAAAATGCGGTAATGATGCCCGACGGCGTCGCGCTGCATGGTGTCCAAGACGGCTGCGTGGCCCTTGGCAATACTCTCGTTAACCTCACGCCCATCATCATGCTCACCTGGCCATCTGGGCGGCAGCCATCGCTCGGCACGGAGGGCGGACAGCCTCCCACATATGAGCAACAGTTGCATATGGAATACATGAGTGAAACGGAGCACAAGTGGTACCTGAAGCAGCACGAGTTCACCACCTCGCTCCAGCGGTGCGCTTCTTCTCCTTTGTTGTCCACCCAAATTCTTGACAGTACGAATGAACTACAGAAATCTTTCACGCCTCACGCTGCTTGCGCAGCGCGTTGTTGAGGATCCAGATGCTGCGTACAGAGGTAACGTGCTGGTACGCATATCCCAGTTCACAAACAAGTTTGAGGACGTCGCGCTACGTCTCAAGGTGCGCAGATTATTGTCTTGAGAATTCTATTACAAGTATGAACCGCGCTTCTATTCATAGCTCGCTCATCTTATTCGGGTCGAACAAAAGTACCGCGCGCGCGTGCGCCATGCAGCGCGGCGTACCGTCGCCTCGCCTGAGCAGGCAGCGGCGCATGGATACCATAAAACACGTCTCGCCGAGGTGCGCGAGAACATTGAAGCAATAGTCACAGCAGCTCGCGATGCGTTGCGTAGGCATCCCTCGGACGTGCGGACGTGGGCTTAAAATTGTCAAACCTCTAGCCTTACGAGAATCATGAAGCCATATCCTACTCTGTTTCCCTAGCCTTTTTTAACGTAGACATGTGAAAACACTGGCGTGTTGTGGCCAGGACCAACGCGACTGACAACTTCTCTCACTTCTCGTTCTCGTTGCATAGACTTGTAAATAGTAAATTAGGTTTGAAATAGTATGTATTGTATGATACAAAAAAGTGGCCATGAAGGCACATGTGCGTGTACAAAGGAGTGGTGGGTAGTCTAGAAAAATTTGTCCTCGTCGTAAGGTACACCCGAAGTCATACCGAACCCGAAAAGCCGATGAGCGCTGACAAGGAGAAGTTAGGTTTTTATGGGGAGGATGAGATTTGTGCAGCCAAGGGCAATCAAGCCGTTCTGGGAGTTGTCCTCGCAGCACAGCGCCGTATTGTCGCAAACGATATTATCGCCCTTTATGGGAGTGCAATTGGCGCCCACGAGAAGATTCTTGTTCTTGATCTTGTCAAAGTCGAAGAGAAAGCCAAATAAGCCCGCTTGGCCAAAAGAGTCCATGGCAGCCTGTGAATCCGCCTGAAGTGACATGTGAGCGAAGAATGAACAGAAATGATGTTTAGATGATGATTTACCTTGTTTGCTTGTTCACAGCATTGCTGCGTCCCAGTGCTGCACTGGCCGTACGACTTGGAATCATCGACGTAAGACTTGTCATGCTTGTCCTTGTCGTCGTCGTAGGGCTTGCGCTTGTCGTCGTCAGACTTGTGCTTGTCGTCAGACTTGTGCTTGTCGTCGTCAGACTTGTGCTTATCGTCAGACTTGTGCTTATCGTCGTCAGACTTGTGCTTGTCGTCGTCAGGCTTGCGCTTGTCGTCGTCAGGCTTGCGCTTGTCGTCGTCGGACTTGTGCTTGTCGTCAGACTTGTGCTTGTCGTCATCAGACTTGCGCTTGTCGTCGTTGTCGTAGGACGACTTGTGCTTGTCGTCGTCAGACTTGTGCTTGTCGTCGTCGGACTTGTGCTTGTCGTCATCAGACTTGTACTTGTCGTCATCAGACTTGCGCTTGTCGTCATTGTCGTAGGACTTGCGCTTGTCGTCAGACTTGTGCTTGTCGTCATCAGACTTGTACTTGTCGTCATCAGACTTGCGCTTGTCGTCATTGTCGTAGGACTTGCGCTTGTCGTCGTCGTCGTATTTCCCCACAGAATATCTTTCCTTTGAGCGATACTTCTCCATGGGACGCTTCTCCTCGGGATACTTCTTCTCCTCAGAGTACTTCTCCATGGGACGCTTCTCCTCAGGGTACTTCTTCTCCTCAGAGTACTTCTTCATGGGACGCTCCTCCTCGGGATACTTCTTCTCCTCAGAGTACTTCTTCATGGGACGCTCCTCCTCGGGATACTTCTTCTCCTCAGAGTACTTCTTCATGGGACGCTCCTCCTCGGGATACTTCTTCTCCTCAGAGTACTTCTTCATGGGACGCTTCTCCTCGGGGTACTTCTTCTCCTCAGAGTACTTCCTCATGGGACGCTTCTCCTCAGGGTACTTCTTCTCCTCAGAATACTTCTCCATGGGGCGCTTCTCCTCAGAGTACTTCTTCTCCTCAGGGTATTTCTTCTCCTCGGGGTACTTCTCCTCAGGGTACTTCTTCTCCTCGGGGTACTTCTCCTCGGAGTACTTCTTCGCCTCAGGATACTTCTTCTCCTCAGGGTACTTTTTCTCCTCGGGGTACTTCTCCTCAGAGTACTTCTCCATGGGACGCTTCTCCTCGGGATACTTCTCCGCCTCAGGATACTTCTTCTCCTCGGAGTACTTCTTCGCCTCAGGGTATTTCTCCTTGGGACGCTTCTCCTCAGGATACTTCTCCTCAGAGTACTTCTCCATGGGACGCTTCTCTTCAGGGTACTTCTTCTCCTCAGCATAGGACTTCGGGTAAGGCTTCTGCTCGGTGTACTTCTTCGCCTCAGGGTACTTCGACGGGGTAGAGGAAGAATAAGATGAGCCTGGGTATGACGGCGACTTTGAACCATCGTCGTAGCCACGGGGAAGTCCCATCGGCGTCGCTGCCGTGGAGAGGGCCAGACCAGCAACAACGTAGACGAGTAGAGTAGAGAAACGGGAAAGCATGGTGGAAAGCAGGAATAGCAATGGGGAAGGATAGGGAAAGACGAGGGACCGTTGGGTAACCACTGGACACTGCAGAACTCGAGCTCTTGGCCACCAGGTTTTATACGTCGTCCAGTTCACATTCCTATCCCCAGATTCGGACCTATGAGAAAAATCACTTTGACTGAATTCACCAAAGGCGCACATCTTACAGAGGTTTCTGTCCTCCAGTCATACCCGAAAGAGCAAAGTGAATGCCAAAACAAGCAATGACGTCTTTCCGGAGTCCAACGCGATGAGAGAAGCAGAAAGCCAAGGGGACATGACCCCAGAAAAAATCACATGCGCGTCGTTTTCTTTGCTTGGAATTCACCGGAGGTGCGCATCGTAGAGAGGTTTCTGTTCTTCAGTCATACCCGAAAGAGCAAAGAGACCGCCAAGTCAAGCAATGACGTCTTTCGGGAGTTCAGCGTGGTGAGAGAAGGAAGGCGACCTGACCGCTGAGAAAATCACATGCGTATGTGTATCTCAGACCTCCCGCAATTTTAGAGTTTCAGGTCTCGAGTTTTTCTGTGCTTCTGGCAATACACATGTCAAGATCGAATTCTCCGAGGTTGTATTCCACGAGTTAACAAACGTCATATGTAGCAAAAAAGGATTAGCGACGAAGCATTAGAAAGCGCGAAGCATCACATACCCAATTCCTGAGCGACCTTGTTTTCTAGCATCACGATGACGTCGACGACGGTGATTACTGTAAACCGAAAGGCGAACTGTCGTTGACGTCCAGAGTCGGGAATTGCCGAACCGCCCGTCTGATTTTGACGTACCGATCGTACGTATACCGATCTTTGTTACGCGCCTGATCGCCGACTCAGAAGACGGAGGGACCTCTCCTGTCTGTCATGATCTGACTAGCGTCGACTCTTCAACGTCACTGGGATTTTTCCAAAGTTTTACCCGGGAATTGATGACACCCCGGAAAAGATGACGCCGACTCGGATGGAAACAGTTGCATTGAGTAATATATCTGACGCAATGGGTGCTATCGCATGGCAGGCCCAGGTTCACGCACAACAGCAGGGAGCGGCAGTGACTGAGCTAGGGTGCACATTATAGGTAATAGTATATGAGTTTGAACTTGCCAGTGAAGGTGCGCGCAATGTACGCAAGACAGTCGCTGCTCATTTCAGTGCGCGGTCAGCACAGAAATTCATTAGTTATTTTGTCTTTGGGTTTCGTTTGGCTGTCGCGCGGTGTAGGGAGGCAAAGCGCGGGGACGTAGACATGTCCGACGCACTCCGCTATGAGATGTATTCGGCAGGTGAAACCACTCGATTATGTACAAAGTGCTAGGCAGAAGTAAAAGAGGAGAGAAGAGTCACTGGGCTCGGATCAAAGTGCCTCCTGGCGCGGCCGTGAAGGGGGCTGCGAGCTGCTCAAGTATGCGACAGCACCATCCTCGGGTCGCGTGGCTCGCTCGACGACCCGGCTGAAAAAGGGGAAACGGAGTGGTGACATGGGCTGTTGGAGCGCGGGACCTGGGTACCCGGGGAAGGTGGATCGGAGCGCGAACAATGGTACAAGGAGGAGGGAGCGGCGGGTGGGTAAAAGGACAGAGGCGACGGTCGGGCGGGCGGGCATCCAGCAGTGAGGGATGTGACCGCCTCGCTGCTGCACAATCTAAAGTGGTGGTGGAACTGGGTGCCAGAGCAGACTGTGTTCCACTGGCATGCGAGACGGCGTCCTCCATCGACAAACGTGGGATCTTTGTTGGTCGCTCGGCTATCGCTAGTTTATACCGTATAGTTGTGTTGGGGTGCTAACACTACTATCGTGCTCTAATAAAGGCAATGTATGTACAGAGTGGGCAAAGCGTGTAAGCGCTTTCTGGCTCGGCCGGGACACAGGAGGGAGCCTGCCAGCTGCGGTGCCCTATGCTATAGTCGCTAGCCGACACGGCGCGCAGGCAGGCTCCCTGCTTCTAGTCGGCGAGGGGGTTGTCTCTTTCGGTTGGTTATCGAACAACTGACATTTGTTCTTGTGATATCTTCTGGTGGAGGTCTGGGTTGGCTTGGACGTAGGGGGCAAGTATCTGAGCGTGCTTGCGCAAATATCTGGAGAATGAGTCACTCGACCATCTGCCGATGCTCTTCATGGCTTCGAAAGGCACACCCCTTAGTAGGTACTCGAGCGTAGCGCCGATGCGTATGCTGTGACCATGTTTGATGGGGCGGCCTGCATCGTTCAAGGCCTTCTTGAGGCGTGTGAGGAAGATGGTCTTCGTGAGCGGTCTGTGGGTATTGTTGTGCCGGTAGGCGAAGAGGTGAGCGGTGTGCGGTGGTTGGTTGACTTCAATGTGGTTTGATAGGGCAGCGTCGGGATCCGCAGGGCCTTCCTGTTGGGCCCAGAAGACTGTTTCTCCTCCTCTCTCTTTGGAGACTGTCTTGGTTTGCGGGATGTGGAAAGTGGTGACCTCATTACCGCTCCTATCTGTGATGCGTCGCTGGATGTTGGTGACTTTTATGTGCATCTCGGGATTGAAACTGCTCAGGTTTTTGACTGTGAATTCTCCTAGGCGTGCAGCAGTGAAGAATGTGGTGGTGAGGCACGCGAAGAATGCGGCGTCTAAGGGCTGGGACAGGTTTAAATGGCCTCGCATGGCAAGTATATCCTCGATGAGGAGTGGTTGGCGCTTGGGCAATTTAAGTGCTTCGGGTGTGGACTTCCTGGCACCTTTCAGCATGGTCTGAATGTGCAGATCATCTATATTCCAAGGTATATTGTATATCCTGTGCCAAGCCCTTAGGCCCTGTACGTAGTTAGCTATGGTATCTCCGGCATAGGCCCCTGCTAAGTCCATTATGAAACTGGCTAATGTGTCTTGGGGCACCGGAGCACGCTCTTGTTCCGGTAAGCCCTTTGAGTCACACCAGGTGTGGAAAACAAGCAGCCCGGAGGCATACGACGCACGGGTAGAGGGCTCCCATGCGAGGGCTGTGAGTTGGTAGCGCTTCTCTAGATCTTCACTGGAAGGGGAAGTGTCGGCAGGGAGGAGTGGGCGCCATTTGAGAAGGCGGTCACCAGCTGGGCAATGTGGGCGAGCTGGGGTTGAAGTATGAAGTGAGGGTTGGGCTCTTGCGAGCGGGGAATAAGGCTCGTGCCTGTCTGCCCTATTTTTTGCCAGTAAGGCTTGGAGACGGTTAGGCGTCGGCCCAGATGGAGGCGGCAACAAGTTCTTCATTGGCTGTCTCAAGCTGCCGGGTGAGGAGGGCATGTTGCCCGTCCTCACGGTGCTGCTTGTGGTGTTTGGGTGGTGGCTGATGACCTCGAGGCCAAGCTGAAGCATATGTCGCATCTCGAAGGTAGGATCGGAGAGGGCTGGGGATGGGGATAGTGGGAAGAAGGCGGTTGGGAGGTCCAAGGATTCCTCGTGAAGGTGCGTCTGCTGGGTTGTGCTGACTGGGCACATACTGCGTATGGAAATGCGCTCCTGTTGTTTCTGAGATGTCATGCATTCTCCGAAAGACGCCATTGGTCTGGGCGTTTTTGCTGGCACCCTTCCACCACCCTTCGACGACACCTGTGTTGTCGCCATGGCATTTGAAATGGTTGCCAGCTCCGTATAAGACAATAAGGGTCCGGGCAAGGAGCTCGAAGGCGACGGCCTCGGCCCAGCCAATGTCGCGGCCTTGGGAATGCCAGTCTCCGATGAGGATCCATGCACGCCAATATTCTCCCACAATGATTCCAAGGCCCATTCCTGAGCTTGCATCTGAGAATGCGTGATGGTCGTGAAGGATGATCTGGCCTGGTATGGGTCGTGCTATTGAAGGGAGGAGTAGCCTGGCGAGCCACCATTCAAGGTCGGCGTGAGTGCCTCTGGGAGGGGTACGAGGTTGAAAAGGGGTGGCGTGAAAATTTCCCATAAAATTTTCTAAGCGCGTTATGTAAGCACGGCCCGCTGGAATGACGTGACAGGCATGCAGGAGTTTGCCGTAGAGGCTCTGTACCTCTTTGAGGGCATGAGTAGCATGCGACATCCATTCAATGATAGCATTACGATACTTGTCCCTCTTGTCGTCTGGAAGCGATACAGTGTTTTTGGCAATGTCCCACTCCAATCCGATGTATCTGATTGCTGTGCCAAATGGGACATCCTTGGATTTTTCCCATGGGATGCCCATATGAGCTGCTATCCTGTCGATATCATCGATGCAGTATGTGAATTCAGCATCCTGCATCAATCTAGGCGTAGTGCCAGAGAGGTCTTTGAGTGGGAATAACATGTCCTCATCACATTGTATGATGCATCCATCGGGGAGATAGCCGGCATGGTACCACCACCTGCCACCGTCATGATGTCTGCCCCCATTGTGGGTTATCTGTGTGCGGAGGTGGGCCCGGTCAGCATTAAATTCGGCCAATGCTGCCTTTGGAATGCGGAAGAAGACACGATCATCAACCCATTTGATTATCGGTCCGATGCCTTCGGCACGCATTATGTCATTTGCGGCATCAGCGCAGGCACCATAGATGCCTGCTGAGGGGCCGAGCCCAAAGGAGAGGCATGTATCGAGGTTGAAAGCATCATCGCCTACTCTGACTACTGTACCGTTCCATTGGGATGAGTGGAGTGGAATGGTTCGGTAAGCCTTGGCCTCATCTCTTGTGGCAGCCTGTGAGCCTGGTGGGAGTCGCATGATACAAAGGGCCATGGTGGCAAAAGTGCCCCATGTGCATGGGTAAAGGGAGGAATCGATTTGTGTATTGATAGACAGGATGGGCGAAGCTGGCGAATGAGGGAAAGAGAAGTCTTGTACGAGGCGGAACTTGCCTGGTTTGTTGGACTTTGGTATTATCGATAGGGGTGATGTTTGAAAGGGGCCTATGGCTGCTTCGAGCTCAGCTCTGGTGAATGGGCCAAGCTGTCGACGCGTGGAATATTCATGTTGTAAAATAGTGTGGAACAGTGTGGCATAATAGACGATGGAGGGTTTATTAGGGGGTATAAAGGAGTGTTTGATCGGCGGTATCCCGATCAGTGCGCCATGCTGTATTGTACTAAGGACATTGGGGTATTTATTTACGAGGGTGTGTTTGTCCATAAAGGTACGCCATCCACTGAGTAGCAACGGTGTGACTGGCTTAGTTCGCCGGTCGGCGATGGCAAGCTGTAGCGCCATGGTGCTCAGTTCCGCAACCGGCACAGCGATGGCGCATGCCATGGTGCTTGCTGGAGCATCCTTTGGGGAGCTGAAAATCAATGCAGAGTGGCTTCCCGTAGCGGTCAGTGAGGTGACCGAGTTTGCTACGCGTGCTGAAGGCAGATTGTCCATCGCTGAGTGTTTCCTCCCGACACTCTGCCATGTTCTGATGGGGCCTACGGAGGCAGACGGCACAGAGGGTTTGTGGCTGCTCGGGGGCACGAAAGGAGTGTGTGGGTGTGGAAGCTGTCCTTTTGTATGGGTGAGGGTGAGGCGGGGATGTGTATGTGTTGTCTGCTAAGCTCGCATTACGTGGCCTTTGTCGCCTTGTCTTGCCGACAGGGTTAGTAGCGGCCTCCTGTGGGTTGGCTGCAAGCAAAGCCATGGCCTAACATTGGGTGAAGGCACATGACTGATGCGAGTGGGGTAAAGCATGAATCGGCCCCGTGGGTATGGATTCAACAGCGTGAAAAGCATGAATCGACCCATTGTAGGGCGCAGATTCAACGGTGGGTGCGAAGGGCACAAGTCCAAAGGACAAGAGAAAGCATGAAATGAGCCCATTGACAGGGGACAATTCAAAAGCGTGCCGGTCATCCAGGAAGCAGGATGAGACAGCAGTTTGAGGGGTTGGCGAATAGTTTGTTTAGCCGGGTGGGATGATGGGAAAAAAGGTTTGCGTTAGCTTAGTGCTTTGGAGATGTGTATGCAACACTTACGGCTTTGCGGACAACCGCATTATGCTTAGCATCGACCTCCTTACGGTAGGCATCCAATTTTACGTGGTTAAGCCTGGCTAAGTTGAAGAAATGGCCCGCTTTGAGCTCGTCGTGCCATGCCCTGCGGGCCCGAGCTTGGTACAGCAGAAGGGTCTCTTTGCCCTCGGGGATGGCCTTGATATCGTGGGTCTCGATCTGCCAAAAGAAAGAAGACAGGACTTTGTTATAGTCGTTAGGCCAGCCTGCCGGCACTAGCCATCTGCAAAGAAGGCAGTTGGCGCCCAAGAACTGCTCCCAAGAGAGCTGTTCATCGCTTAAGGCATTTGGGTGGGCACAGTTGGATGCTGCTGTGCGCAGTGTGAGGCGGTTGTCATTAGTTTTGGTGACGTCCCAGAGATCTTCATCTGAGGCTTTGTCTCTGTCGGCGGCGAGACAGCCTTCATCCGTGAAGTACCAGAGAGGCACATATTCGAATTTACGGAACTTGTCAATAGCATATGTTGTGGGACGCTGGAGGGACATTGTATGGCTTTCTGCTTCGAGGTCGATCGGGGGCAGTTGCGGCATCCGCTTTTCTACCTTGTCGAGTGCGAAGAAGTCTCGATCCTCAGGTTGAGGAGGGGGTAGCTCCCGAGGGGCATGGGGTGCTCGGAGCTGGAAAGGGTGTGGCACCCGTCCATTGTGCTGTTCCTGAGGGGGCGCTGGCTGTTCCTCCTGGTTTTGGGGAGGCTGTTGGCGATTCACCTGTGGATCGTGGTGGTGCTGGAAATTGTCGGGCTGCTGGGGCTGGTCATGGTCTGCTTGCCCCGGCTGTTGTTGCTCTCCGTCTCCTGGGAGGTGCGGCGGTTGCGGCTCGGGAGGCTGTGGTCCCCCTTGCTGCTGTGGTGGGATGTTGTTGGCCTGTCTACGCCAGAGGTCTGTTAGCAGTAGATTTGCCTGTTCTCTGTTTTGGCCGCCGTCTATCAATGTATTGAAAAGCGGTTGATAGTGAGGATGTGTGCTGAAATCCGGCGGTGCCTCATGTGCTCGGTTAGCCATTGGAATGGTTGTAAGGGGTGATTATGTGGGTTTTTAGTTGTAGGAGGTGTTGGAAAGTTGTGCGAAGAAAACGAGCGAGCGAGCGAGCAGGGCGGCGCGACAGCAACAGTGGCGGGAGAGGAGAAAAAGCGATGGCCACGTGCTTTGCGCCCCGCTTACCAAAGACCTTCCTCTATCGTGCTTCTCACGCTAGACTACCCAACTGTATGGTTGTGGCGACGGGCGCTCCGACGTGGCTGTTCTGTTCCGCTAGCATGGCTTCGACGCGCCCTTACATCCTGACCGATAACCAAAGACATCTACTATCTGTCTTTGGACGTGCTGGCTGTGCGGCTGTAACGTTTTCGTTTATGTAATATAGAGCCGCCTTGAGAATAAAAACTGGCTCGATGTCTGGTCCCACCCCATACCTTAACCATCCCTTCGAACAATGCATCCCTTCGACGCAATCCTTGAGTGCCTTTGCTTGGGCCGTTCTGCCCACTACGATGCCTTAGAAGAGCAGCCTGCCCACGAGAAGACACAACACCCACAAACCACAGAATCCCTCGCAGGAGACGTTCTATCAACTCTCTACGCCGCCGACATCAACGACGAGCATCTCTTTCAGCGTCTACAAGACATTGTCCGCGAGACAGGGTGGTACGAAAGCCTTGCCGCCTCAGTCCTCAATGGCTTGGAGAACGCTCTCAAGGCAGGCGCGCCTATGGGCCAGGCGATGAAAGATGCCTATGAGAAGGCGGCACAAGTCGTTGGGGTTGTCTGGGGGTTTGTAAAGGAGCACCCGGTGTTCTTCACTCTTGTTGCGTTGGGAATACTTGTGATTTTGGCGCCGTGGGCGATTGAGGCTTTGGGCTTTGCGGAGTTGGGTCCTATTGAAGGTATGTCGGTTGTTGTATATGTGCAGGGAGATATCCTCATGCGTTGTTTGCTTGCTTGTAGGAACCTTTGCTGCCTGGTGGCAGGCGACATATAGAGGTTATGTGCCTGCGAGATCATTGTTTTCGTTCTTCCAGCGACTAGGAATGGTATGGGCACTGGCATCTTCCTGAGCCAAATAGAAATTCATGCGAAATCTCATGGTGGTATGAATCATGAAGCGTAGTTCAAATATGTTGGGGTTCGTTATGCCAATGCCTGCTCCAGTACTATCGTTAAACCATAGTTGCAAATGTTTTGCAAGATCACTCTCGGACTTGGCCACAACCCAACTTTGAGCCACCGGCTGTTTTGGACACTTAGAATAGACTATAAGCTTTGATTTTACCAACTTACTTTTGAGAAATGTGTCCTGTGGTCGCTGTCCGAGACTTCCCGGGTCGAAAGACCGTCAAAAAACCATAGTTGCAACATTTCTGTCACGACCTGTCACGACAGATATTCAAACACCGACCGGCATCGCAAGCGGCCAAACCTTTGCAGTCCTTGTTGAAATCTTTATATTCCATGTAATGATGTACGTCAAGTGTAGTCTAATATGAGAACTGTGCTACAGTACGATGAATGAACTTCTAAGCTATGAACCATGTAAAGTAGGGTCTATTTGGGGTTGAAAATGTGCAGTGGATGAAGATGAACTTGGAAAATGCAATGGAGGAGTCGGTTGGTATGCAAACTGTGCGTGATGACTCTGATGAGGAAAACGAGGAGCATTAGTAGTAGGTATAGGCATCCTGTAAGCTGAAGGCCAAAAATGGGGCCCATGAGGTGTGAAAGACGGAAGAGGCTGAGGGACCGTTGAGGGAGGTGGAGCAACGCGTCGTCGAGAATTGAAGATTTGTTCATAACGGGGAGTGGCTTTGAGAGAGGGATGTTTGTCAAAGTGATCATTGATGCTAGAAATAAGATTCTCCTTGGTCAGTTTATTGTTGATGGGGAGATGGAGGGTGAACGCAATATCTTGAAGCTGAGATTTGTTCTTCGAAGAGAGCATACCAATAAATGGTGTGTCGGGATCCAAGGCAAGTCGGGTTTTGAGCCTTTCTGCTTCCTCAGCCATCCGCTTGGCTGCAGCTTCCTCCTTTTTCCTCTCTTTCTCCAAACGAAGCCTGTCAGCTTCTTGAGCCTCTGCCAAACCCTCTGTCGATGTCAAGCAACGGGCCTTCGCATTGAGTTTGCGCTTCTTTGGTGCCCGATTGCTTTTCATGTTTGTCTTGCGTTTGAGTGAAGTGAATTCATGATAGACCAGCGCACCGTGGCCAAGTGCTTGATCGCGCTCGGTGCGCAGGCGCTTGTTCTCATGTTCAAGTTGAACAGCCTGCATCTTGAGTGTGCGAGGCTGTGAGCATCGTGGGCTGGTGGGTCGATAGAAAAGTGCAGGGCTGATCCCCTCTGAGCCCGGTGAAAACATGGATGGCTGTGAGCTAGACGATACGTTCATCAGAGACGGCATGGTCATGGGAGAAGGGTGTTCCTGGGAGTTTTCTGCAAGCCGACATGTGTGCCGATGGCACTGATAAGTGGGTGGATTGCTATCGTCTTCCAGTTCCAATTCTCCATCACTGTCTTCAGCGCGAGAGCATGCAGGGCAACACTCATTGGAATCGGAATCGAAATCGAAATCGAAATCTGGTTCCAGAACTCTGGGAACGTCAGGAACGGGAAACGAACGGGGAACGTGAATAGCAGTTGTCGATGTTGTAATGCTCGGTGCAAAATCTTCATCATCGAAAACTCCACGGTCAAGGGGCCGAATACCACACTTCTTAAACGCGGACATAATCGTTTGGGGCTTGAAAGTCTCAGCCCGTACAGCCATATATTCCCTGACAAAGTCCTCTCGTGGCATCTCCTCACCATACTCATCAACATATTCATCACATCTGTCCAGCCATGCACGAGCGAATGGGCCAAATACACCAACATCGAGTGGCTGGAGTTTGTGAGTAGTGTGTGGGGGGAGGCAAAATAAAATGATATTATGCTCGCGTGCAAGCTTGATGAGCTCAGTGGAGTTGTGTGAGCCATGGCCGTCGTATAAGAGTAAAAATGGCGAATCGGATACTTTACGCACAGTTGCCTGCGGAATAAAGCACTTTCTGAACCACTCAGTGCACAAGAAGTCATCTGTCCATCCATTTGGGGACATCCCAATGCTGTGAAACTAGATGAGCCTTGATATCGTGACACAGAACCTGAAGGAATCTTACCTGATATTTGGATCGACTTCAAACCATTCCGGACTGAATTCTTTCCCAGAGAAGACAAAACCAGGGGAAAGCTCCGTTCCATCTGCGCAGACACATTCAATAATAGTAACGAGCTCGAGATTTGCACTTTTCGGCCGGTATTTTGTTCGGTTTGTTCGCGAGACAAAGAACTTGCGCAATGAAGACCGTCGGCTCCCGCCACGCTGGCATCCTTTCTCATCCATATTATAGACCTGTTCCCAGGGTATGTTATGCTTCTTAACCAGGTTAGTGAGTTTGGTGAAATAGTCATCGACGACGTTATGATTGAATGCCTGGGCCCGTTTTGGATCGAGTCCACTAGTCTTTCGGAGAACCACGTCTGGGTGCCTAACAAGAAAAAGGGTAATCCACTTGTCGCTTGGCTTCTTCCCGCATGTTTGCTTGACACGGGCACATAATCCAGACTTATTGATCCCATGACCTGTTTCACTAAGGAAGATGAGCCAATCAGCAAGGACTGTCTCAGCGGCAGGGGTGAGTAGCTGCCGGTGGATATTTGCATCAGAGGCAGCTTGGGTGCTCCCATTAAAACGCTGATTGAGAGTGTAGTAAGGGCAAACAATGCCATGTGTCGCAGTAAGTTCTCGAGCGACCTTGGCAACATTAGGCTTTGATTGTGATTGGAGGATGGATACACCCTCAAGGATGATTTTCTTGACCTTCGGATCATGAGCAGGGAGCTGCAAGGGCTTAGCGGGCATGTATCATTGTTAAGTGAAAAAGCGAGTCAATAAAACGACAGAGCATGTTTAGTGTAGAGCGCGTTTGACGCGTTTGTTTAACGTTTGACGCATTTTCAAACTCAGCTGACTATCGACCCTCGATTGTCACGCTTGATCACGCTCAATCTTGCAACACCTTATATCTCCCTTCACAGAACACCCCTGCACTTGCAAATTGGTATAAAAGTAGTTTCATATGTTCCTACCATGCTCCCAAAATAAAACGGGATTCTGTGCAGTGCAGAGCTCTCGGGACTCACATTTGTACCTTATCCTCGTAGTTAACATGAAAGATTGACCTGTCGCACATGAATGAATCAATGAAATTTCATAGTGAAACTTGGTACTACATGGTCAGACATAACATGAACCAAGGACAAAAAGTCCGAGGGCAAAAGCTGGCCAGAACGAGGTAAGAAATGTGATTTTGCAACTATGGGTGAGTTTGCACATTAGGACAATCAATAGTAGTACATGTATGCCTCGTTTAAACTTGTATTACAGTAGATAGTCACAGCACCAGCTCTCAGATCATCCTTATTTGGGTTTTTCCTTCAAGGTGAACGTCCTTGCATAATGTCGGGTGGGATCGGTGAGGGGAAAGCCCAAGCAGGAGGAGATGACCTCGTTTTCAGCAATTAATGCCGAGCCACTGTGCATAGCCTTTTTGAATGTGCACAAGGATTAATGGGGCTCGCCGATCATGTCCTTTTCACTTCTCCGAGTCCGTCCCTCTTTCACCCGGTGTTACAGAGAATTGTGCCTCGATTACCCTAGTGATACGTTTGACGTGGTGTAGTTGTCATACTACTCTTTAATCTCGCGGAAACTGAGGTCAGTACCGTACAACCGTACGAGCGGCTACGAGCTTACTCAAACGTTAGCTGATAGCGCTCACTGGCAGGCTGTAGGCCATTGCTGAACCAGGCATAGAGCGACCAACACGGCCTCTTGGACAGAATATCTCTGCTACGAACACTAGTACTGGCAGTACTCGTAGACTGGGCCCAAGGCCACCGCCTCCTACCAAACCGCGCCTCCTGTGTTGTCTGGCCCTCCCAGTACCTTTATGACGGACGCGCCCAACTGGCGCTTGTCACGAGCCGGCTAGTAAATCAGCGACTCCTCGCTATGTCCCCCAGCTAGTGGCTTTCCCACATCCCACCGGTGTACAAATGGCATACAGGACAGTTTTCAATGCCATCGGTACATATGATTTCCGTCTCCAGGTGTCACAACAGAGATGGCGGCAGTGTAAGGAGCGCGTCGGAGCGCCCGTCACTGGCAGCCAAGCCACAACCAACTACCGTTCATCTTTTCTTTTCTTTCTTCATCGCCTCGGATTCCCCTTCGCCTCACAATCATCGCCTCTCCCCTCGACCTCCGGCGCAAGGCGACTCCGAGAAAATCGAAGACCATTCTACTCTCACAGTCACGCCCCTCTCCACCTCGCACTCCCTTTTGGACCTCGGACGACGACGATCAGCCTTGGCCGCGACCTTAGTATACCCTTCATATTCATTCCTTTATCTCCGTTTTCATAATTACTGACACCCTTCTTTCACTTTTCTTCGACACTTTTCATACGTTCGGCGCAGCATCGACACGCGCACCCACTCGCTCCGGTCATCAATCTTGTAGTGGGGACAACCTCCTGTATTTAAGCTGCCTCCTTTCTCGCCGAGGAGAGCATGTTCGCGTCAATCTCAGTGTTTTCTTTTCACACAATCTCTGCGCGTTTCTCGTCTCATCTCATTCTCGCCCGGCACTCGCGTTCGCGGAACCGCTGTCTGCAACGCCCTTGTCACCCTCGCTCGTTATCTCTCCCTTTATCTCTTATCTCTCCCCCCATCTTTTATCTTGGATGACCCTCTTCCAATCTCGCAGCCTCTACCTTTGCTACAGCGGGGATTGCGAGATTGGCAACGGACATGGGCCCAGAGTGAATGAAAGTTGCAGCTTTGCAGGCAGAGCAACTCACACGCATGAGGGAGCTGGCCACTACGCGTATGCAAGAAATCAGCCTGGTACCTAAAATTGACGAGCTAGAAGCCCTGCATAAATGGCACGCTCGTGAACTCCTCGAACTCGAAGTGGAAGCTCGACGGCGCCATTCGCGCGAATGCGAACTCCACAACGTTGATGCCGATCTTACTACCACGCGTGAGGACCTCGAACGCGAGCGAAAGACTGCCACATCGCTCAAGAGGCACTCGCTTAGCAAGGAGCAGCGCAGAAATCTTTGCAGTCACAGAACTCGGTGCTGCACTGCAGGTGCAGCTTGCTACTCTCCGTGCTGCCAATGACGGAACCGCCGAGACGGTATCGACTCTCCGGCTTGATCTCGAAACGACGCGATGCCGCATAGATGAACTGTACGTGGAAGCACGCGAGGCGGAGATGGTGCGTCGACGGTTGCATAGTTTGGTGCAGGGACTCAAGGGCAATATCCGCGTCTTTGCGCATGTACGGCGACAGTTGCCGTCGGATGTTTCGGGCACGAACGACAATAAGGCACGGATGGTGGCACTGACAAGTATGTCGTATCCGGATTCGAGAGATCATCGAGAGATTGTGCTCAGCTCTACAAGTGAAAGCGCGACGGGCCAGAACTGGAAGATACCTGTTCAATTTTTGATCGAGTAATCTCTTCACACACCCATACTAAGGTACTATTTGAACCGCAATGCACACGAGAGGTCTTGAATAAACTGGGTTTATACTGTAGTATGACAAAATCAAGCGCCCTACGGAAGTGTGTACGCATACAAAGAATGGAATTGTCTAGAAAAAAAAAATGTCCCCTTCACTAAATGACATTAATATTGTTGCAGCCGACGACTATGAGGCCATTCTAGTAGCGTAGAACGTCAATAAGAGAAATTTGAGGAAGGGTTAGGAACGCCTACCTGGTGATTGTCCTCGCAACAGACTTGTTGATTGTTGCATGCCGCATTGAAGCCCCAAAGGGGAGTACAATCGAAGCCCCATTGTTTGTTCGAATCCTTAATCACGCTAATGATACCGGCAAGTCCCAAGATGCCCGAACCGGCAGACTCGAGCTTGGAAGTCTCACTCGCCTGAAGCAACGTCAGTAACGAATTAACGGATATGACGAATGTTTGCGATTTACCTCGTTAACCTGGTTGCAGCAATGCTGTTTCTCGACGCTGCACTGACCGTGGCGCTCGCTCCTGTCATCGCCGTAGGGCTTGTCTTTGTCGCCGTAAGACTTGTCCTTGTCGCCATAAGACTTGTCCTTGTCGTAAGACTTGTCTTTGTCGCCGTAAGACTTGTCTTTGTCGCCGTAAGACTTGTCCTTGTCGCCGTAAGACTTGTCTTTGTCATCGCCAAAAGACTTGACCTTGTCGTTTGACTTCATAGCGTGAGGGCGCGACAACGACTTGGTTCCGTCGCCGCCGCCGCCGCCGCCGAGAGCGTTACCAAGCGGGTTGCTCAACGGAGTGGCTGCCGCCGAGATGACGAGACCGACAATAACGTAGGTGAAGAGAGAAGAGAAACGCGAAAGCATGATAGAAAGCAGGAGAGTAGCAATGAGAGAACCGTTGGCGTTGGAGAAGCGCTGGGGTACTGCTGAACTCGAGCCTTTGACCGTCGTGTTTTATACGTTTCTTGAGTTTGCATTCCTCTCGACGAATTCAGGAAATTTGGGAAACACGTTCAAAGTGGACGGCTGGCAGTCTTCCCATTCTGGCCTGCAGGCTAAGAACAGATCCACTTCGGGAGATGATCGATGATCGAGTTGGCGTCATCACTCGGCTGTTCCCGACACAGGTGAATTGATGATCTAATAGCGAGGTACTATTGGGAGACTGGGCGCTTATTTCTTTCTTATCTTCCTGCCCCCGCGTCCGTGTCGCGGGCCCTCGTTCTTTTTATTGTCTCTCCCTAGCGTACTCAGTCTTTGTTCATCAGACACCACTGGCAATTATTCATAGTTAATAACTCCTCAGCGTGCCCACCAATGCCTGAGTCCACGCTTCGCAGGGAGCGCGACTTACTCTGCCGCCTGAATTACGGAGCGGCGCAGCTGCGAGGTGGTCTCACCCGCTCCGCCGTTGCTCCCAGCCCTTGGCGCTTTCGTCCATCACTCTCCTAGCACACCGTGATTCGTCGAGACGTGCTCGAGTGTCAACCAGAGACGGAGGCAAGTGCGGTGGGACGCTCGGAGGCGCGGCGTCACCGTCAGCATCGAGCGGTGTCCTCCGCGCGTCTTCATCCAGTGCCCCCTATCGATTATTGTACTCAGGAAACACTGTAAATACTGTCCTATGACGATTAAAACTTTCCTTTTCACTGTCTTCACACCACTGGCACACGACTGAGTACCCCACTCGGGAGGTAACCGTCCGTCCGAGTCAACATTGTCCTTTGGCGTAACTGTTGGGCGCAGCACTCAGGATATTTAGACTGGTCTGGCGCCACCGCCGCTCTGGAGATTTTGCAGCGGCGGGGCAGTCGCATCTCGCATACGCTGCTCATCTCCTTCCCTTAAACCCATTCTCAGCTGAACTTTTCCGCCCTACTACCGTCTCCAGCGGTTTTTTCCCACCAAATCTCTGTACGAGCGATACACAAGACTCTGTCAGCAGCACAGGAAATTAAACCAGTCACTTAAAAAGAACAGGAGCTCCTCGTTGAACAGATATCAGAATCGTTCTCCGTCGGAAGATGATGACAGATTATGGGAAGCGGAGAGTGATGCGCAAGCAGGGACAATAAACGCGAGAAAGACAAAGTCGAGTGCGAGCGTAGAGGGCAAGCGAGAGGATGGCCGGCACGCGGGGGTTTTCGAGAAGCCTGAACACGAGCTTTGGATGGAAGAAGTGGGCGTGTGGAAGGATTGGACACCTAGTGTTAAACGTAGAGCACCATTCTACGTCTCAATGACTACGCGACGTGAAATGCCATGGCAGTGGCAATGGTGCGCTGGCCCGGGTAGTGCGTGCATGAGCAGCGCAGACCAAATTCGCCACAAGAATCCCGCTAAAGTTGTCTCTATTCCCATTCGGTCCCACTTTAGTCGCAGGCTCGCGGGCTTCTCTTACCATATTTACTCAATATCCTAACGAAATGGTGGATTAGCGGACGAAAGGTGGAGCTCGATATGCCATGCGTGGCGACCTCTGAAAGCGGACCAATTACAATTAAACGCTCGCTGGCATAGTGGGGTATAGTAGAAACAAGCTTGCTTAGGATGTGGGTGTACAAAAGAGTGACAGTATAAAGAATGAAATGTCCCGGTCGCAGAGCACATTCTGCCTCATCGTGCCAGGTCAAAAGCGGACACCAAGCTCCTAGGTAGTTACACTAGCAACAGATTGAGTCAGAAATGCCAGGCAAAAGGTTAGAAGAGACTCACGGTAAGGCTTGTAGGGTTTCTCCTCCATCTTGTAGGACTTGTCCTCCGCCTTGTAATACTTGTCTTCCACCTTGTACGACTTGTACGACTTGTCCTCTGGCTTGTAAGACTTATCTTCCGTCTTGTACGACTTGTCCTCCACCTTGTAAGACTTGTCCTCCGCCTTGTAGGACTTGTCGTCGGACTTGTAGGACTTGTCCTCCGCCTTGTAGGACCTGTCGTCCTGCTTCTTCTCCTCAGGCTTGTAGGACTTGTCGTCGGACTTGTAAGACTTGTCGTCCTTCTTCTCCTCAGGCTTGTACGACTTGTCCTCAGGCTTGTATGACTTGTCGTCCTGCTTCTTCTCCTCAGGCTTGTAGGACTTGTCGTCGGACTTGTAAGACTTGTCCTCAGGCTTGTAAGACTTGTCGTCCTGCTTCTTCTCCTCAGGCTTGTAGGACTTGTCGTCGGACTTGTAAGACTTGTCCTCTGGCTTGTAAGACTTGTCGTCCTGCTTCTTCTCCTCAGGCTTGTACGACTTGTCCTCCGGCTTGTAAGACTTGTCGTCCTTCTTCTTATCCTCAGGCTTGTAGGACTTGTCCTCCGGCTTGTAAGACTTGTCATCCTGCTTCTTCTCCTCAGGCTTGTATGACTTGTCGTCCTTCTTATCCTCCGGCTTGTAAGACTTGTCGTCCTGCTTCTTCTCCTCAGGCTTGTATGACTTGTCGTCGGACTTGTAAGACTTGTCGTCCTTCTTATCCTCCGGCTTGTAAGACTTGTCGTCCTTCTTCTTATCCTCCGGCTTGTACGACTTGTCATCCTGCTTCTTCTCCTCAGGCTTGTATGACTTGTCGTCGGACTTGTAAGACTTGTCGTCCTTCTTATCCTCCGGCTTGTACGACTTGTCCTCCGGCTTGTAAGACTTGTCATCCTGCTTCTTCTCCTCAGGCTTGTATGACTTGTCGTCCTTCTTATCCTCCGGCTTGTAAGACTTGTCGTCCTTCTTCTTATCCTCCGGCTTGTACGACTTGTCCTCCGGCTTGTAAGACTTGTCATCCTGCTTCTTCTCCTCAGGCTTGTATGACTTGTCGTCGGACTTGTAAGACTTGTCGTCCTTCTTATCCTCCGGCTTGTACGACTTGTCCTCCGGCTTGTAAGACTTGTCGTCCTTCTTCTTATCCTCCGGCTTGTACGACTTGTCCTCCGGCTTGTAAGACTTGTCATCCTGCTTCTTCTCCTCAGGCTTGTAAGACTTGTCCTCAGGCTTGTATGACTTGTCGTCCTTCTTCTTATCCTCCGGCTTGTAGGGCTTCTCCGGGTAAGAAGTCGCAGACGGGTAAGGCTTCTCCAAGTAAACCTTCGGAGGCGACACGTAGGGCTTCGCTGGCATGTACTTCTCAGCGTAGGGCCTTGGGGACGGCGGCGGGGGGTAAGGCCTCTCCTCGGGTTTGTACTTCACTTCCGAGTACTGCTTGGGGGGGTACGACGCGGCATCATAGTGTTTGTTGTACTCCAGCGACTTGGATTCCTCGGGACAGTAAGGAGGCGAACCAGCAGGAGTCGCGGCGGCGCGGATGGCCAGAAGGACAGCGACCGAGGCAGGAAGAGCAGAGATGCGCCAGAGCATTGCGGGACAGTTGGACTAGTAATGAACGGAAATGGGAGCTCGACTGGCTACTGCAGAAGTTGAACCCTGGACGCGCTCTTTTTATTCACCTTGGACGTTCGCATTCCTACTCCCGATTTTGGAACCTGCGGGAGAGGGGCCAGTCCCATAGCGGTGAGAAGGCTCGATTGCGAGCTCAAGATGATCAGGAATACGAGCATAGTGTATCCTTCCCTGCACCAATAAGCCTAGGAAGCAGACTAGTCGCCTTGGAAAAGTAGCCGGCTCAGAATCGATTGACGTCATCGACAGCAGAGGCCGTTTTGAGTGCCCAAGTCAAGTCAGCGACTTCGAGTTGCTTGCCGCAGGATGAACAACTACACATGAACACCTTTTGATGAGACGAAGAGAGACTGGTTTCAGAGTCAACATCGCGAACGGCGGCTCTTTTATGGTGGATAACGCGGTAACGAGTGAGTTTGAGTCGCCGTGCGCACACTCAACCAGCCAGTCTCGGATACGGCCGAGCCGAGTCCCCAGACGCCGGATACTAAGGCTTAACACCCACCCATGCATCCTCGTGAGCCTCATTGCATGTCACGGCTACCACCTCGCCAGTATACTCGCCAGTTCCAATGCGCGGACGTCCGATATCTGTGCACGGACCAAACTATATTGTGGACGGCGAGGGTTCAGACATACTACGACTCGGACCCGCCGCCAAGCTTGAAAGTGTACTAAAAGGACCGCGCCATCCGCATGGTAATGATCTTGTGGTATTCCGGAAGTGGCTTCTGGGCTCTTTCCTTTCCCTCCTATTCATTGGAAGACTGACTCGCAGAGTGTCCGCCGACTCCGAGTCGGCGAGAAGAACCGTGACATCGAACCAGCGAGAGTTGTCCCAACTAAAGGATTCTCCGCTGGTCTTTATTGCTACTACATGTTCCCGTAACAGCCTAGTGTGGTGATGGTCGAGAGCGCTGGTGTCACGACGATGTGCGGCGCGTGATATGATATCCTCATCGAGGCGCCTTGATGATGATCACGGTAAATTAAGTTATATCAAGATCCCGCCCGTAACAAGCTATGACAGTATGACTTTTTGATAATAATTAGTCGATCTGATGATCTGCTTCTCCTGCGCTCTGGCGACCAGAGCTAGAATAACGAAGCAAGCGCTTCCTGGATACGACACGCCATGTCACTTGAGTTCTGAGTCGGAAAGAGGGTATGACTATTCCAAGACGGGGTGCACGATCTGCAGGCGTGAGTTCCATTGGCGAAGCCAACTATAAGAAAGATGGGATGCATGTGATATTTTCATTCCTGTCTCCCTCGTCTGGATCCGGAGCTACCAAAAGAAGCGCTTTTGCGATGCGATCTCTCCTTCTCTTCCCGGTCTCCTCGCTTGCACTTCACCACCATGCCTGATTAAACTAGAAAGTCTTTGACACAGGTCGTCCAAACAGTGTGATCAGGGTCGGAGCCACTCAGTGTGGCGCATCTTTTTTCATCCATATCCTGTCATCGATGCGTGCATTAATGCCTACAGTATCAGGGACTCGGACTCGGGCCTCAGTTCAAGTCGAGGGCGGGTCATCATCTTCCCACTAGTACTCTACCTCATTCGCTTTCCACAATACTGACCAGTCGTCATGTCTCTCAGAGGACTATACAATTGGGTGATCGCTAAGGAATTTGTTGTGGCGCGTATCCAAGTCCTGATGATCCTCACCCGGCGTCATCACATCATGAACACGTTTAGCTCTATGTCATTCCAACGATTATCCTTCAGATCAGAGCGGTGTTCTTTTCCCTGTCCATCTCATCCAATCCAAAACTGGTTTCATGCATTCAACTCCGCCAATCCACAAAGGTCCCCTGACGCCCGGTCCAAATAACACGAATGCTCGGCGCTCGCTCGAATGAGCACGGCGGCACACAAGACTTGGGCATACTTCACGATATTCCGGTTTGCAAAAACGGCATGCAGACAAGGTCATCCCGGTTGGCGCGCGATGTGGGCCGAGGGTGCTGCGCGGCCGCGTCAACGAAGCGTGTTGCGTGTTGCGACTCGCAAAGACACGGCATCGCCCCATCTCCTTCGTTACATCACAGGATAAATACGCTCTCCTCATTTCTATCTCCGTCGAGCAGTCATGCTAGTTATGTTCAGTACCATAATTTGGGCCACACACTGACATTGTTTTTTTCGCTTTCCTCCGCACGAGTAATTATAGTTCTGCTCCCTCCGGAGATGTATTACTTGTCTCTCCTCGGTGTGCGCCGACGACGCATCTGCGTTCACAGACATTCTAGTTCTGTACCACACTACTCCAGTAAGCACTCGGAGAAATATTGATCGATGGAGACTATCAAACGTTATTTCGTATACATCACTAGCAATGACCGCGGACGTTTTTTGTGTGCCTTCTTTACAGTACTACGTCCCGCTTTCCGATCGCTCGAATATATACACTGTACTGTACCGACCACCAAGGTTACGAAGAGAAGGTTGGTTAGTCAGTCTGTTAGACGGAGAAGAGGATACGCATTGTAATATAGTACGATACGGTACGATATGGATACGGGACCACGAGCGGGCGGGGGTCTCCTTGTAGGGAGCAATGAGTGACTCGAGAGGCGAGGCGAAGCGAAGAAAAGATTATTAAAAAAAAAGAAAAGAAAAAAGAGGGCATATGTGGTGACGCCGCAACGCATAGGAATAACAGAACACAATCCGACACAAATTTTTCGAAAAAAAAAACGTAAAAACACAGACGACGGCGAAGGGGAAGGAGAATAACAATATTCGATAGAGGATGGAGAACGAACTAAACACTGCCCCTCCCTCTCTCTCTCCTTTGCAGTAAACCGAAACAAGCGAAGAGAACAAGGCAAAGCAGGCGGTGCCGCACTCCATATTACGCCGTCCACTGGTCCACTCCAAGGCAGTTGTGTATGCGTTATGTGTGGTGTGTATATGCGTTTTCAGTCCGGGAAAGACAGACAGGCGAACAGATCAGACAGGTAGACAGACGGGGTATCTTCGGAAAAAACAGGGTGTGCACACAAACGACGCCCCACGGATGCCTCAGGCCTCCAAAGGCTGCTCAACCAGTTCGGAGATGACCTGACCAGCGTGGTCGATCTCGACGATGCCAGCACCCGTGCCATCCATTGGGACCTGGAAGAGTTCCTGGTCGTCCGATGACACGGGCCCGGTGGGGATGTGGCCGTTACCCGATGCCGAGCGTCGCATAGCGCCGCCGCCTTGTGGACCCGATCTCGGAGGGTTTGCACAACGGTCTTTTCCATGAGCGATCCTAAGGTTGGCATAATCAGGCTTATTCTTGACACCCTCGATGGCCTTGATGGCATTGCTGACGTTGGTAAAGTTGACAAACCCGCAGTTCTTTTCTTTGAGGAAATTGACGAGCTCGATATCGCCGTACTCGCCAAAATCGCGTTTTAACTTGTCCTCGGAGATCGTCTCAAAGTCTTCAATGTTGCCAATATACACGTTACGCGTCGCGCCCGCGTGCACAGCCAAGGCGAGAGCGGGCTGGAGTGGGCCAGCGTTTTTGCCCCAACCAAGCTTGATTCGCCGATTGTTCAGCGTCAAACCTTGGTATGATGCCGCATGGAAGAAAGTGAGCGCTGCTGCCGGGTCTATGAACGTCACGAACTGGCACATATGCGATTAATTCGACTGCCTGATGCACGAGTGGTTTATAAAAGCACGTACGGCTATATGCTTGTCCTGCATGTACCGTATGCTCTGCAACACACCACCGCGAATCGCATTGCACAAATCCTCCGTTGTTGTCTCCGGATGAATGTTCCCGAGGTACACGGTCCTGTTCGGAGTCCCGGGGACACCGAACCCCTCCGTCGTGAAGGGCGAGTAGGGGCCGAACGCCCCGAAGCCGCCAACATTGGTGTTGACGGGGCTGAGAGACGCCGCAGCAGACTGTGCGACAAGGGATTGAGCCGCGACAGCCTGGGCGGCTTGAGCGGCGGCTTGCTGCGATTTGGGGATGTACGCGCAACGGTCTTTTCCATAGT
Source organism: Russula olivacea (assembly GCA_963926505.1). Lineage (NCBI taxonomy): Eukaryota > Fungi > Basidiomycota > Agaricomycetes > Russulales > Russulaceae > Russula > Russula olivacea. Next base: position 3,225,085 of record OZ004884.1, read on the forward strand.
TGACCCGCTTTCCGGCCCATGCGGGTTCTGTGGGGAGTGTGTTTACAACCTTGAAGACATTAATGCAAGTGACAGAGACAAGTATAAACGAAGGAGCCGTACCTTTGTGGCGATAGAGATGCTCAAAAAGTGAACAAACCCGATATTCTTGTCACGGACAATTTTGACCTGGTCGATAAGGCCAAAGCGACTAAGGTCGTCACGGAGCTGCTCCTCGGTGGTGCCATCGTCTAGCCCACCAAGATAGACATTACGGCTGGCGTTGCTCTGGCTGATGGCCAGGGCGACCTGGCTTGGCACGGGTGACGGCTTACCCCATCCGATTTTGAGTTCCTGGCCATGGAGGGAGAGCTTTTTGATGGTCGCGTCGGCATGAAATGCCGCAGCAGTGGCGCCCTCGAGGAAAGAGAGGAAAACGCACGACTTTTCGGGGAGGACGCGGATTGACTCCAATGGACCAAAGTGGACGAGGTTAAGAAGCTCGTCGACGGACGCAGTGGCAGGAAGGTTGCCAACGTAGACGGTGCGTCCGGTCGAATTGTTGGAGGCAGTGAGGGCTGCTGAAAGAGCTGCACCTGAATAGTTGTTGCCAGGTGATGGGAGGCCAATTGAGGGGGTGCGCGGGGGGTTGAAGCCCTGTATTATTGTTTATTGTTGTTACCATTCCTTAAGTATTAGATGAAACAATAGGTGCATACCCCACCAAAGCTAGCAACCTGGTTGCCATACGGGAATCCACCGAGCATGCCGACGCTTGGAAGGCCCATTCCGAGCACACCATAACCGCCAAAGCCATAGCCAGCACTGCCATTCAGTTGCTGCTGCTGCTGCTGCTGTTGTTGTTGTTGTTGTTGTTGTTGTTGCTGGGCCTGTTGCTGTTGCTGTTGCTGTTGTTGCTGGGCCTGATGTTGCTGTTGAGCAAACGCATTTGCAGAGCTGGGGCTGATCTGTCCGGACATGGTCGCAGTTGGCGTATTGATAGAAGTGGAATAAAGTGCGCCTGAAAAGGCTGAAGGGGGAGAACTATTCGCAAAGCCTTGGGGGATGCTTGCCTGCGAGCCATATCCGTAATTTGCGAAGGCGTCACGGGAAGTAGGCGTGACGAGACCGTTAGCGGTGGGTGCGCCGAACGAGTTGGGCGACCAGCGGGCCTTTTTGGCGTCGGGACCACCAACAGTATCCATGGGGCGCTGCGAGCAGAGGGGTCAGTGATATCCCCCCCAAAAAAGCTGTGAGGGAAAATACGAACCTTCATCATGTCAAGATCAAAACCGTAAGGAGGATACTGAGTTGCAAAAGCGGTCTGTGTGTCATCCATGGATAAAATGGAATGGCGGGGTAGAGGAGGGGCGAAAGAGAGAGGGGAGGGACGAAAGAAAAAAGAAAAGAAAAAAAGTCAGAGGAGGAGGGTATAGGGTAGGGGATGGAGGGTGGGGAAAAGAAAAAGAGCGTGGACGAGTTGGTAGATGGATAAATAGAAGAGAAAAAGGACACGCACGAAAACAAAAAAGAGAGAGTGCGGTGTACTTTATAGATAGATAAAGCTGAAAGGCTTTTAAAAAGGCTTGCAACAACCAAAATGCGAGCGCTCCAACTAAAAACGAACAAAAGAGCGACAATTCGACTAATCGAGTAACATCCTCCCGCCACAAATAACAACACACTCGCTCCCTCGTCGGAAAATCCGTTTGGCGAATATACTTACTGGATAGACCGTGATGCGTAATCATCAACCGGAACGTCCCCGAGTCGGCGATAATGATCTTCGATCCTAAAGGGCGTTCACACGAGAATCATCCACCACGCGCGAGAGATATACCTTGAGTAACTCACCAAGGTCATCTTCCTGTTACTTGGGTGATTGAGGTCCGCAGCCGGAGGAATGTATATCCATCTCGCTCGCTCATCAAGCCATGGCTCCAGTGTACCGCCGGCTACTCTCGGGAGCGTATAAAAGACAGGCCACCGAGGATCAAAATCGGCGTCCTCTTGGGGAACTCTCGAAACGGCTTTGAGGTATAGTAGGGTCCAGGCTCACATCAATGGAACCCACGTCACGCGACTGTTGCGTTGCGTGTCAAGAGCACATGGGCGGAAAACATCAGCCAGACCATGAACACCTCAGGCTCGGACACAAGCGCAGGTATAAGTTGGGCTCCTCTTAGATGGCAAAGCTAACGCCCTTGACATTGAAGAATCGCAATGCGCCCTTCCCTTCCGTGACGTATCTTACTCAGGCTTCTGTCATATCCGGTAAAATTAACGGGACCCTTCGGTCCCTAGACCTCCTCTTTTCTCTACGTGGCGAGTGAAGAATGCACGACGAGTCTTGAACCGCGTGTCCAGTTAAAATTGGGCCGGACGGACGTAGACATTGGACGCTGACTTCTAATCGAATCTGTCGCTAACCAACGTGTCTTAAGAACGCTGAGCGGCCATATTCATCGCAAGGGCCGCGGAGCTTCGGAGACGAGTACCGTGACAAGTACATGCCCGTGTCCAGTGTCTTACTTTAGGTCAAACACAGTTTGTTAGAAGACCTTGTTCGCATTATTAAACATGCATACAACGTGCCCGTCGCGTAGACTGGGACTCTAGCCAGGTTAGAATCCAGTGCTTGTCACCGTGACCTTTCGCCTTCTAAGGCCATCCTGACCAGGACCAGGGCCCTCGGAAAGAAGTTATTCGTTGTCCGAGTAGTCAACCGTGGCCATCAATGGTGCAAATGATCACATGCTGGTGTCTTTCCATCGTCAAGCGAGGTGGCGCGAAGGCGGGAGTAGAGCTCCGAGTCTAGCGCGTCGCGCGTGTTTTTCCCATTCGTCCGGACAATGGCAACTCTTAAAGCAAACGTCGCCGAGTGTGAACGCGAACACCTCTCCGACTTGGAGCTGAGCACAACAGCTAAATTGCGCGTATCACTAGCTAATTGCGGTCGGTCACATTCGCTCACCTCGATTGACTCGCGAGTCGAGAACTTTCACTAATATAGTAGGGTGACCTTTTTTTTGGTTAGAGATGAAGGCTTTTGCAGCAATACCAGTGGAAGGAAACGAAATACTTTGTTCTTCGTCGTGTGGTGCTATTAGTGGCGCGGGTCAACGCTGGCTCAGCTGTGACAGAAGGGTAGAAATGAAATGGCTGGCAAAAATACCGAAGATACATTTATTACTCGACGACTTCTTCAGTCTGCTCGATGAGCTCGTCAATCCATACCTCAATCTCCTCCTTATCCTCCTCCTCCCGTTTCCGCCCAGACGCCTCTCCGCGCCTCCCCCGGGTCCGGCGCGCTTCAGCCACCTCCTCAGCCACTCGGACGCGCCACGCATTCCACTCATCCACAGCACGCTTCCGCTGCGCCACAAGTTCCGCACTCACTGTCGTCTCCTCCGCCGCATCTGCCTCCTCGAACGCGCGCGAGTACTCTCGCAGGTTCTTCCGTATCTTTTGCTTCTGTTTATTTGTCAGCAACGAAGGCGGTCGTGGGCGCCACAGGAACTGCTTGAATCGGTCCAGGAGCCGCTTCTCGATCTCCTGGCCCCGGAAATCCCAGATCGCATACCCATTCTCGATCTGCGGTGCAGTTCGATGCAGTTGTAAGTACGCTATACAGAAACAATTTTAAGTACACGACGGGTGGGTGCCGTACCGTATGTGTCCAGGCACTTGCGGCGGTGGCGAGGTATCGACCACTCGGGTCCCACTCGACATCGGTAACGCCATAATGGTCCGCCATGCCAAGCTGTTGGATGCCAGCGGCCCACTCATCCTTGGATGTGTCTTTCTTGGCCGTGTCGTCGAAGTTGAAATCGAGGTCCCAGAACTCCAGCTCGGACTTCGACGTCGACCCCACGGTCGCGAGCACGACGTGACGTCCGCGCGGTGACCATCGGATGGTGTTCGTCGTGCGGCCCGCAAGCGTTCCTATGACAGCAAGGTTAGGTGTTAAGGTCCGACGGCAACAACTTTCATGGACGCACGGAGAAGCCTAAAGTCGTTCTTGCTGTGATCAAGTTGATAGAAACTGACATCCGTCTTGATGGTAACTCCCGCTCCGGGACTACCCAGATTGGGGTCACTACTCGACACGATGGCGAAACGTTCGCCTTTTGGCTCCCACGAAAAGTCCGTAACCGTATCTATGCGCCGTGTCAAAGAAAATAGCAGCAAAACAGGAACGCAATCATACCTTTGAGCTCGACAACTTCAACTGGGAAATCCTTTTCGCGCACGCGGAATATCTCGAGGTTGCAAAACATAGATTTTTTAGTCTTGGTGTGGCGGTCAACCCGGACACAGAGGAAGTCGCCCCGATTCTGCCAATACAACCGACACTGAAAGAAAACGCAAATCAGCTACCATGGACTAACTGTAAGGCGCGTCTGAACAATCCCACCTCTGAAACATTGAACAAATTTTTCTGGCAAAGAACCGTTCGAGCAGGGAAATTGATCAGCGTAACGCGAGCTGGTTGATTGGCGACCTCCGGCGTCCAATACACAAGCATGTTTTCCGTAGGCTTTTTTGATGCCTTTGTGGTATCCTCACGATCTCCGTCTCCGTGTGGACACCACTCAAAATCGGTGACGCCTTCGATTTTCAGACTCTTCCTTCCCTGCAAGCCCATGCCCGGCAACTCGTAGACACTGATGTGCTGTCCCGGTGTCAGGCGGGCGGTATACTTGTCGTCTGCGCTCCACTTGAGGGCAGGCCAAGCCATTTGCTTCCTCGGACCCTCACCGTCAGGGACGATGGAGTGGAAAGTGCGCAGCAGGTGGCCAGTTTTGATGTCCCAGACGGCAATGTTGTTGCCCTCATCCTCTGCAGAGAAAAATCGAGGGCCTTGTGGCATGTCCTCCGCTGCCACGACGATGGGTTCATGGGACCACGTTACGAGGTATTGCTCGCAAGGCGAAAAGTCGATGAGACGGACGAGAGGGTGGAAGAACCGAGCTTGTAGCTGGAAGGAAGGGCCGCCATATAATCTGACGCCTTGTCGGTGGAGAGTGGCGATGTATGTGCCGAGTGGTGACCACGAGACGTATAATTCTGTTCGTAGATTTTGCTTCGTCCGGCAATGTTTGAGTGGGAGATCAAGCCAAATAGAGGGATGCGTACATGATCTTCGTAGGCAACTTCGCATTGTGAAGGTCGCCCATGCCAGCGTATTGAGACTTCATCCCCGCGATATGTTACATACTGGTCACGGCCAAGGCTATCAGCCAGCCAAGCGCGGAGGTGCTCCTGTGGCGCCTCAGTTCTGCTGCCAAATTTACGAGACGGAATGAGAGACGCACCTTTGCAACATACTCCTCCCGTTCTGGTTCGACATATGTCTCGTCCATATCGGCAAACTTCTCGATATCGGTAAAACGGTTGACAAAAAAGGTATGTGTTGCGTCGAACGGATGACCATTCATCTCGTTGAGGGCGTGAGTGGCCGTGTCGGCATTTCGGAATTCAATAAAAACATATCTATGCAGTGCTCGACTTTACAAAATACGACGGAGACGTGGGTTGCGACTTACCCATTGCTTTTTCCGGTCTTGTCGTTCCACGGCACAGAAATATCATCGGGCTTTATTGCGGCACCTTTCCGTGTAAACGCTTTCGCAATTTTTGTCAAAAGTTTCTCAAGTTTTGACCTGTCGATGACGGGGACACCATCTACGACTAGGATGTTATCAAAACCGTCTTCGAGGCGAACCTGGTACCTGTACGAAACAAATTAAACCACCATCCGGTTGTGATAATCGTTGTAGCACACACTTTTTCTCGATATCTGAGAAATCAATAGCTTCATCGAGGTCATTTGGGATGGCCATTGTGTTAGTCGTGATTTTTGCTGTGAGACAGCGAGTCATCAATAGACCGGTATTTGCCGTTTCATTTTCTCACGCGATCCAATCACCATTTTTCACTGTTTGCTTTTTGGTGTGTGGATTTATATTTCATCTACAAGGTTTGGCAACGGAATCACCATTTTGAAGCGGCAACGCGGATATTATATCATACAGAGTAGAGCAACGGAAGAAAGGCATGGGGTGGGAAGACGCAGAGGTAGAGGATGGCATATGAGGCATAGAGGGAGTTGTATGGATACTAGTAGGCATACTTAGAGAGGATGGGGCATAGTGTAGCACGCAAGACGACAAGAAGGAAAGGAAATTCACTACAGTATTGTACAGAACGAGAAAAAGCTCGGCTACGCATCAGAGAAGTTAGATATTGCCGAGCGCCTGAAAGATAAGTCAACATACAGTGCAAATCTAGATCCAAAACGTCTTTCTTGTGCGAGTAGCGCCTAGCTACATGAGCGACCGGAGGATTGCCTCGGTCATCCGAGGATTGAGCGTGAGCTCGACCTCGCGCATCCAGCGCGCCGCAACGGAAAACGTGAAAATGAGGGACATAGCTGCGGACTTGAGGGCGATGAAAGTAGAGCTGAGGGCGGAGAATGCCCCGGGAATGAGGGAGAAAAGCCAGAAGAGGGCGCAGAGTATGACGAGGCGGTTGAAGTACCAAGACGGGTCGTATACGAACATGCGGCGATGCCATTTCAGTTCGCGTATCCAGGCGCCTTGTTCTTTGCGTCTGTATTCGTCGGTCTCTGTTGGTACGTCTGTGTTTCAAGTTGGTGATGGTCAACATCTCGTCAAGCGCGTGAAGGAAAGCAGAGAAGCAATATTTACATATCAGGTCTATCGCATTTTGTCTTCCTGCTGTGAGGTTGTGGATGGCTATTCCCGAGATCTTGTTGGGGTCGCCTTGCTGAAAAACTTTCCAGTTGTATGGTTCCAGCGCCTGCCAGTGATGGGGAAGGGCAACATAACAAACCGTCACGTCGTTTGTTCGCCATGTCATCGTCAATCAACGTTGTTCCAAGACGAGGAGAGAAAAAAACATGAGTGAGCGTTTTTGGCTTCAAAATCACGTACCGCACAGATCTTAATACCCCACCACAGCTTGACGCGTTCAAAATCGAGGTCTCCATTCCGTCGAAGAGGAAAATCGACCACATCATCAACGACTGCCTCCTGGCTTCCATAGAATTCCTCCTGCTTGCTAGAATACAATTTCACTCGGATACATCTGTGCTTTCAATAGTGAGCAAAATCGATCAATAAGGACATCTTGGGCGACCATGCGCGCCATTTCGCTTGCTTGTGAACTACGTGAAACGGCACGTACCCTGGTGTCGCGTGGTAACATGCAGCACCCGTTCTACGGATGGGCGTGCCAAAAAGGTACATCCGTGTGACCTTGACGTACTCTGAAAGTGTTTTGTTGTGCGCATTGACGAAGGAGGCGAGTTTGTTAACGTCGTCCAAGAAGGCGCTCTCGGGCTCGCATTGCTCGATCTCCATCTTCTTTGTGGGGTAGCGAGGCATTCGAAAATGTGATAATCAAAGGAACAGACAGACAAAAGAGGCGTACGAAAGTTCTCTCTCAGGGAGGGGCATCGAAACGCACTAACGGTTTATATCACGTTTCGGTGGCGAGGGGTAAACAGACAACCAGAACCTGCTTTGCAGGAAAGGCAAACACCGGTGATGTCGGCTACGAGAAACAAGGTTGCAAGGGTGTTCAAGGCAGAGAGGACAAGGTCTGTGGTCGACCCTTGTATATGCGCACTTTGATTTCCAAATCAGGCATCACACTTTCCATTTCGGGAACTATACGCTCTTTTTCGAACGTTGTCCAGAGAAAGTCTACTCCAAGCCGATTAATAACTCGAACAAGGATAAAACAAGTGCGACTAGAACGGTACGGATGAGTGGCAGTCAGAATGGCTAAGGGGGTGTCTCGCACAACCCCACTAGGAGAGAAGCAAGGCAAATCCGGTCATATCAGACTGCGCCAGTGCTTCGTAAAACAAGTCAAAAAATTTTATACAAAGTAAGGTCCAAGGGAAGAAGCTCACCGAATACACAGCTGTGCTGTCGCAAACAAAGAATTCGACACCCGCCTCGCGACAGAACATGTGGAGAGAATCCAGGACCTTTGCCGGTGTCTGGCGCGTCGCACTGAAGGAGGACAAGTCTGGGAGCTCCTTCAAGGCCTTGACTAGAAATTTTGCCTCATCCGTGCATTTAGGTTCGTCCCCTTCTTCTGCCCGCGTCGCAGTATGGTGACCATCCGCGTTCGCCAGTTGATGCCATTGTTGGCCCTTGGCGTGGTACATCACCCGCAGTAAGCCGTGAGGGAGGTTAAATGGCGATGAAGGTAACTCGCAGAAGGTGAGTTCCTTCAGCACTATCAACGCGTCCAAAAAACTCTGTGGTGGGATCCGGTCCACGGTCAACACGTGCAAGGCGTACGCGTGCGGTTGGACATCCTTCAGCGCGCGGTGGGAAAGACTGCTCTCGATATGTAATTCGCGGAGAGGCTGATCGTCGTCTTCTTTGGGGAGCAGCCACCTCATGAAGCCCTCGGGGAGGTCGTCACGCATGCAAAGGCTGCGGAACGAAAGGGGACGACGGTCCTCGGGCAGAGGATCAACACGGAGGTGGTCGATACGGAGATGGCGGATGGATGGCCATAAGGCCAATAGCAAATATAATGCGGAAGAGGTTGGCCGGCCTTCCCAATTTAATATTTCGAGGTGGCGAAGGTCGACGGACAAAAGGTCTGAGACGTGGGCATCATCGAATTCGCCATCAATGTCAACAATCAGGCGAGTGAGGTTGGGGGCACGGGTGAGAATGCGAATGAACTCGGATATCATGCGGCGATATCGCTTCGAGCATGCTTTTGGTAGAGAGTCGCGGCCCCATGAGACTGGGGGGTTAGTTATCTCTATCCCAAATGACCGGATGTGCCGACCGAGACCAGGGCGATCAGAAAGGGATTGGATTAGAAGAGAGCGCCTGCGGTGGCAGAGGGAGATGGGAATATCGCGAAACAATAGTGCCTGAGCGGGGGCTTGCCATGCTTTGCACACGAGGCAGCTGGCTGCAAGCGTTCCAAGATCTGCGGTTCCTTTCCGAGGCTCGAGCCTGGCCCAAGTGAAGATCATGTCTATCAATTCGAGCGGGAGGAGTAAAGGTCGGGTCATATCTGTCACTGATGAGCGCCAAACCAAGTGTGGTAAGAACGAGGCAATTGTTCGTACCTTGGGTAACTTTAAAAAACTGGTGGAAGGCAAGGGAGGACTATTGAATTTCTCTCTAGCTGACGGGATTCAATTCGAGGACTGGATTCATATGCATACGTGTCAAGCAGAGATAAAGGGTTAGGCTTTGGGAACCAGTGCTGGGAGGATTCTATGAATCAGCAGACCAGAAGCAGTCTTCTATGAATGACGACTTACCAGTAGTTGTCTCGATGCCCGAACTATGCCACCAATGGGAACAGGGAAAAGATACGAAGGGAATAAATGCCGCAAGCTACACCAGATCCGGGCTATATTTAAGTACGATGGGCCGGGCGCTGTGTTTAAATGTAAAAGGGGGGGAGGTGACCCTTTTTACGTGTCGAGGTCCGTGTGGGCGCGCAGCTTAATTTCATCATCGGATTGGACGCAATCCGAAACCGAGGCAATCACAGCGGGAAGTTTTTTTTTCACAACATGAAGTGTGTGAGGATGCTGTACGGTGGTGTCTGCTAGGTCCCCGACGCCACCTTTCTCACATGTCACGTGATCTCAGGGACACGCAGCCGCACGGTTTTACGGATGGAGCACACATACACACACTCACGGACGATGAACTCACTCTACACCCTCGGTGTACGGCAGTCAAGCTCTATACAAGCAGACCTCGAGCGTATGCGTGGCGGCGATGCCTCTGCCTCATTGCTAGGTCTCTCTCCACCCCTGACACGTAGCGACCTCGTCCCAGCTCACTCAGTCATACTGTATGTGGCCAGGGCAGATATCTGCTTCGCTCGCAGGAATGAGCCGCACAATCGATGACTATGACTCTATGGCACGGAGAGAAATCATAAAGGCAAAACAAGAAAAGGCAACCTCGTATGTGCCGTTTCCTCATTAGAAAAAAAAGCAATGCTTGCCATATACAGGAGCTGACTTCCCCGCCGTCCATTTCGACAGACGAGTGCAAAAGTTCAAGAGTGACTATGCCGAATTTCGGAAAGAGTTTGAACGGATCAAGGAAGAGGTGATTGAGAACCTAGCTCAGCTCCCCCCTTACAAATAACCAATTTTATACACCCCAGCGTGCTACGGCACAACGCACAGAGCTCTTCTCCACAAGTACCAGCACACCCCTTACCGCCGATGCCCGCCGACGCTTCGCCTCATCTACTTCTCCAGAAGGCACAGCGACGACCGAGGCGCCGGAAAACCCGTTCCGTGACGGGATGCTGGGCGCTAGTCGGGAGGACTACGCACTCCATGAACACAGTTTCCTACAAGGCGCCGAGGCGCGGCTGGACGACTTTCTCGCCCAGGGTCGTGAAGTGCTCGATAACCTCGTGGATCAGCGCACCATGCTCAAAGGCACGCAGCGTCGGCTGCGTGATGCCGCCAATACGCTTGGACTCAGTCGCGACGTTATTGGTTGGATTGATCGAAGAAGGTACGCACCCTCGCCTAAATCTCTGTCCCACCAGTTCTGCGTTGGACTAATGGTTGATGCGCCGTACAGTACGCAGGACATGTACATCTTCTGGGCCGGCGCCGTGTTCACATTCTTCTGTTTCTATCTGATATGGAGGTATCTGGGTTGAGGCTTGGTAATCCACGTTTTACTATGCACGCATGCTGTATTCTATCGTCTTTTCTCACTAATCACACGTGGCCTTTATACCCTATCGCAAGCCTTTGAAACACGCAGCAACCGTTCCCGTTTCTCATGCCACCATCGGTTACTTACGCCACTGTCCTTCCCGAGCTGGCCCTTCATTTGATTTCCCTCCCTTTGGCTGCCTACACGACCATACACGTGTTGTATGCCATAGCGCCCACTTTCGTTGCTCCCGAATTCACCCGCGTGCCTTGCGGTTCATGCTAACACTGTTTACTATGCAATGACCTGCACTGTATTACTACTGTAGGTTGTACACACAAGCTGGAGTACAGTAAAACCAAATTAGCTTCTTCGTCTGAAGTCTGAAGGAGCTGGCAGCTCGATTCGATCACCCAGCAACGCTAGATTCGCACCACGACCGTCCAATGTCGCCAGGCACTTTGGGCAGAACGACTTTTCAAAATCTGGCCCGTAGCCATTCAGCACAATTTCCGTTTTGCCCTTGCCCTTGCCCTTGTTTTTGTTCCTTTCTGCGTTCTCACTGAATCCCCGTTTCAATCTCAATCCCCATCTGCCAAGGCCAGTGGCGCCGATACCGTGTGCCTGAGCGGAGGATGACTGTACTTGGGCAATCGGGTGTTCTCGGCCCATGTCGGCTGACACAGGAAATCCTTCTCGGAAATCCTTCTCCCTCTGCCGAAATAACCGTCTGCAAACACTCTTCCTCCGAGTCCTGGCCGTGGCTAACTGGCGGTTGAGAAGGCGGAGGACTCGAAGGGTCGGGACTATCAGTACGGAAGCGCAACGAACCTGGTGAGGGAGTCCGGTACGTGTTAGATAGGTGTTCTTGGGCAACTGCTGCACTGAGTATCGCACCTTGATCATCTGAGCCGTCTCCATTCCCTGCTGCTCGGCCTTTTCGGGCCATACATGAGACGCGCAGGCTAGTCACGGTGGGGCACATCATAGTATGTGGCTTTTGGGTACGGGTGCTTGATTCGACTAAATGACAGGCCGCCGATGAGTTAAGGATGGGATCAGCAGGGCCACTTCCATCAGTACGACAACTCACCCACCTGCGTCTCTTACTGCTTCGACGCTGTGATAACTGAAGTAGAACACTTGGGACGACCTCTCAAATTCGCGATCCACCTCTACAATGACGATTCCTGCTGCCTAAACGACGCAATCAGTCCGACGCCCGAGAAAGAAAAAACAATAAGCAAAAGAGAAGGAGTGGATATCATCAAGCCCACCTTGGGTTTGTGAAACATTGCGCGCAGCACGTCAGGCTTTCCCGTGCAACACGCAAGCCAGAGCGCGAGCGTTCGTGCAAATTTGCATTCTGCGGGTACGGGCGCTCGACCGTCAAGTATGTTGAATCATCCTCTATGGGCAGGTTCACAGGGCATCTCGTCATTTTCCACTTTGAAACGTCGGCGAGTAAAGGTGAAAACAGGGGTTGGGAACAAAGAGCGAGTCACGTAAGTGGCACGTCCACAAGGTTTTGCCAATGAGTACTACAGAAGACTACGTGGACCTGCGGCTGCGGCTTGCGGCTGAGGCTGCGAGGTGTTCAGGCGCGAAGTTGTTCGCAGCAGTGTCGTTCGCAGCAGTGATGGCGATAGGCAAGAACCGTCCGCATTGTGACCGGGAGTGAATAAGACAAGTTGGGACCGTTCAAGTTGATATGCGCAGCTGCCGAGGAAAACCCAAATCATCAACCGGTTTTACTACAACAAATGACAGTATTAGCTTGCCTGTCAGATGGCAGCAGCGGCAGGACTATTCACCTTTTTGTTCTTCGCCTTTTTTTTAGAAAATGATTCTGGGTCAGAACCTTCACCTTTAACGACTAGTGCCTGCCAGTGTACTCGTAATCTGATAAGGCTGAGGACTCGGATAGAGTACGCGTTAATGCCGTTACTGTACCTGCGACACTGCCAATTCTGACTCGTCACCGACTGGCCCAGTGGCATCTACTACCCAGAGCAGCGACGGACAATGATGTAGGTAGTCTCTAGTCGTAGTTTGAAAATCACCGTTGATTCATATTTGCCAACCGCAGCTGGGGCGTGCCAGTGCCTCGGAGAACTTGAATCCTAAATGTCGTTTGTTCAGGACCGGCGTTCGGTATCATTAGGGAGATCTTTGTCGAGCGCGAAAGAATGATGGTGAACGCAGTCAGAGTCGGATGTATGATTCCGCTTAATGAATATCATGTTATGGCCATCCTATAACTTACCTCTGTTCTCGCGACTGTGAGTTGATCGAGAAGGCAAGGAAGAGGCCGGGTCCGCGGGACGGCGCGACCCCGATTCCGTGTCCCGTTCCGCGGTCGAGCGGCCATTGGCGGCCAAGTTAAAAGTCAGACCAACGGTGTCGCGTACGTCACAATCCCAAATTATGCGATTAGTATCATTTTTGCCAACCCCATCGCACTACTGTACTGTACTGTATAAGCTAAAGCAATACAGAGATACATTCCCTATATGCTACAAAAACACCAAGTTTGACCAACTTCTCAACGACAGGGATTCACCCCAGCACAATAGCAACCTGGACCAGCAAAACAAATTGATAGCCTTTACCACTTGACGTCGTCATTGCACCACTGCCCTCCAGGTCCACCAGGAGGGAGTGTGACATCGAGCACATTGGTCCGCGCAACATCCTGGCTAGTGCTTGACGCAGCCGCTGGCGGTGTCGTCGTCCTCCTCGCAGTACCTCTCCTACCGCCTCGCCTATTACCACGGCGACCCCTTCCTGTCCTATCGTTTTGTCCCGTAGTATCCTGCTCCCTTTCCTGTCCCGCTTCGACATTACCGTCTCCATTATCCCCATCAGCTTGTCCATCGGCTATATTGGCACCGACGGCGGCGGCAGAGCGAGTACCAGAAGTTGAATTTGTAGATTTGCGAGTAGACGACGACGACTGGGCGGCGGCGATTGGGTCTCCCCAGGTCGTATCAGCAAATGTCGGGAATCCTCCGTCGACAGGTAGAAAAATCCCAGGTGGCGAAATGGGAGCACGACTCCGCGGTTCAGAAGAAACGGATGACGACTGCGAAGCAGTGACTCGGATGGCTCCTGGTCCCCCAGTCGATCGATGGTCGCTGAGGGTAGGCGATGTGGCACCTGTAGATTCCGATCGGCCTCTCTCCCTCTCGCGTCCGTTCCCCTGCCTAGACCAGGGTGCTGGTGCCGCGTCCGCATCAGGCCCGGTAGATCTGTCGTTGCGTGTGAATGATGATGGGGTGGTCCACGCGCTGGCAGTGCTGCGCGTATTCGATGCTGACTGGGATTGTCCGAGTGCAGGCCACTGCGAACTAGTACCCCTTGCAGAGGCGGTGGTGGCCGGAGGGCTTGCAGTGCTGCGCCCCCGTACTGACTGGCGAGGCCCAGGAGGTAACTGGGCAGTGGCATCACCCCATGATGACGCAGCCGCAGGACGTGCGCTCGCTGCACCACGCGCATCACCAGGCCTCACTAACTGGGAGCGCTCTGACGCGGATGCCTGAGTGCTATGGTGTACCGGGACATCGCCCCCTGCTGATGGGACGGAGGCAGACCAAGCGCTGGTGCTGGCCGCCGCGGAGCGCGCGGGTTGTTGGCGTGTGACGGGATTATTGTTGCTGTTCGCGGCGCCGGCGGCGGTTCTAGGACCTCCGACGCTGCGCGCTTCATCCTCTCCCTCGACTCTATTCGAGCCGGTGACAGACATGCCGCTGGGGGGGATGCTAACCTTAGGAACTTCATCTCCGTCGTCCCACAAGGACAATTCTTCAGCCCGGCCTTCTGCGCCTGCTGCGCCATCTTGCGGAGAAAAGGGAGGTGAGTGACTCCCGGAGCCAGCGGACGAATCTGCGAGAGAGTTCAGTCAAGCCAGGCGTTGGTTCTTTCAATCCCCATAAACGCACCAGAGTTACTATCACTGTCACTGCCGCTTCTACCAGGTCCCCGATATGGTAGGTCATGCGAGACCTCGCGACCTTCGGCCTGAGCTCTCTTTCTTTCCTTCTTCTCCTCGTCCCTCTTCCACTTCTCCTGCCTCTTTTTCTTCGCCTCTAGTCTCTCATCGCGCTCCTTCTCTATGCGTCGCCTGGCCTCGAGACGAGCACGCGCCTTGCAAATCCCTGGGTTGCAGGTTGGCCCATGCTCAGGGCAGATCCATTCCTCCCCGCCCTTGATGTTGACTCTAGTCGGACGTTCCCACTGCGGCGCATCGTATCCATTCCACGGATTTTCTGGATCGTCCTCGTTCTCGCCGCCAGCAGGGGTCCCATCGCGAGTAGTGGTACGGACAGCCTGGGGGTAATTCCATGCCAGGTAGTTGTCTTCTTCCTCCTCCTCCTCCTCCTCCTCGAGATCGTGTAACCCGGCATCGTTCCCGACGGGGGCTGCCACCCTTGGAGCACCGTCGAATATATCCCTCATTGCGGCGGCTGTCGAGCGTTTCGGGACGTCTTCGTCTTCGTATTCATAATTCCGGTCCGGATCAATGGCACCTTCGGGTTCCGGAGCGCGGCGTGGCAAGGCCGTACGTCCACCTGGAGGACGACTGGTGGAACCGGATTGGGGGCTCGTCGGTACATCGTCTTGTTGTGCTTCAATGCTAATTTCGACTTCATCGCTCCGGTCGAAACTTTCATATGGGCGAAGCGAAGGAACCTCTTGCGTGCTGAGGCCAGGGGGTCGTGCGGGAACCGAGGGTCTGGAGGGTGGGGGAGCCGCGGCGGGGGTCGCGCCCAAAGCTGAGGGGGTGCGACTGCCGACAGAACTCGATGCGGTAGAAGACCGCAGTGTGAAACTTGAAGAGATGGTCGATGGCGGTGAGGCCCCTAAAAAGCGATAACTACGTGTGCCTTGAAAAATATATAGCAGATACATACAAACTGGTTTGCTGGCCCGTTGGTCAGCGAGCCATTGGGATAAATGAGGCTGGGGTGGGGGTACTGGAGCGCCTATTCCGGACATTGCAGTCGGCGATGAAATCACTGAAGCGTTATCACTCGGAGCAATACCCCTCCGCCTCCTCGACGATGACAGAGCTTCAGAAGGAGCATTGCTTCGGGAATGTATCCACTCCGCCGATCCAACTACAACACAAGGGTCAAACCAACCGAAACCTCTTGTGAGGAAGGAGAAGGCATTATACCTGTCGGCCGCGGTCTAGGGGGAGGAGGCGTGAAGGTATCTTTTGGAAGAGGACGGCACAATGGCACGCCCGTTTTTGCCTCCGGAGGTACGTCGCAATAAGTTGTCTTCGGGTATGGATGCTTTATTTCACTGCAGGTGACTTGCGCGTGAGCTGAGGTAACGTGCAGGGTGTGTTGCCGCTTACTTATTGTGGGGACTCCAGCCGTGGAACCAATGCTCCTCGACGTCTACGCGCTTCCACCCTATCGATGATGTTCCCAGATCAGCACAACGATGGGCGCCAACTTTAAACGGAAGGGCTCACCGTTCTTCTGCACCATGCGGCCAGTGTTATAGTGACACCAAAATACCTTGGAGGCCTTGTCCTTGTCATCCTCCGTCGTGTGTTTGAGGAACGATGACCAAACATGCTTTCCCAATAGCGAATCAAAACGATCGAAGTATCGATCCACCTCGATTATCACCATCCCTGGTGACTGACGTATCGTCGTATCAGCATGGTCGCCAATGCCAATGCCAATGTTCATGGGGGAATGAGGTATATGGACTCACAGTCGGCTTATAATACATCGCATAAAGGGCATCTTTTCCTATACAACATGCCAGCCAGAGTGCGAGCGTGCGCCGATCCGCATGCAGCAGCAAGTTTGCATTGAGCGGATATGGGTGTACCACGACGAGGTATCGGGGCTCATCCTCCGGTGGCGGGGGAGTCTTTTCGCGTTTTGGCATCCCTAACGTAGGGAGACGGTGAGAGTAGGAGTGAAAGGGAATAGGCGTCTAATTCGACCGGGGGTTGATTTGACCGAAGAAGAGTTGGACAGCAGACGAGTTAAGTACAGCGCAAGAGTGAAGCTGCGGCTGCGGTGATGGTATAAACCCACAGATAGGGAAATCAACTCCCAAAACGAACGGGAGAACAGCCCAGAACGCGGCGTTAATTGATCAGTTGACCGTTATTATACATAAACACGACGTGTCCTCCCGCAGTACAGTTTCCTTCTGTTCACACAAGAAATCCGCTCGCAGCCTCGACCAACCCGTCCGCAGCCTTCGAGATAGCAACCCACTCGGGCAGGAACCCGCGTGCTTCCTCGAGCGCAGGGATCTCTGCCCCACCCGGCCCATCATTCCAAAAGCACGATATTCGGCCCGCAATTATCTGCCTTTGTTCCGTATCCGGATCAACATCGAATTCGACGTCGAACTTCGAGCCCCACGTCCGTGCCCAGAGCGTTAGCAGATGGATCTCTTTCTCCGCGGGTACCTCAAAGGTGGTCCACGTCGTGGGAGCTCCCGCGCTATTCTCGCTCGTGCCACCTTCCTGGCGCGTACGTGCACGGTAGCGCCTGATTCCATGATTGTCGACCGAGATGGAGCACGCCCGCGTCTGGACGCCTTCTATCTCGACATGGAGCGAGGAAGGTCCGAGGCGCGTGACGTTCGCAACAAGCCATGTTCCCTTATCGCCGTCTTTGGCGCTTGCGATCGATGGTAAGAGCGCCGGTGGGACAGGCCATTCGCACGTCGTCAGACCCTGGCGCAACTTATTCGCTATGCATTGCCCGCCCTCACTGTCGTCGATACTAGGCCACGATGATGGAAGGGTCGCCGTGAGGCGCGCGCCGTACCCCTCGATAACGTTTAGTTGCGTGATGGCACGTGTCAGGTGCGGACGCGAGACTGCGCTGGTCACATTGACCAAATCAACCTTCTGTGCAAAGTATACCCTGATACGCGCGTTGGGGGTGAAGGGAGGCGCGAGCCAGACATAGGTGGTAGACACGATGAAAACGAAAAGGGCGAGGACGGTCAGCAAGTGGTGAACTTTGTGCACAAAGGGCGCGAGCGGGAGAAGAATAAGGAAGGACAGTAGCGAGATAGGTGCATACACTGACCGGGAGAGATTGAGCCACAGATCCTGAAGCGTAGTAGCAAGTACCACATACCTATGCCAACCGAACCGCCGTCTGGGATTGTCTGTGACATTGCGCTGATCCAGACAGAGTAAATAGTGGCTAAATTCAACACCGGTGCTGTCGAGGAGAATATAAACTGAAAAATCCACCAAAAATCATTGCCTTTCTCGTCTGGCACCAGCGAGCTTGTTTGGGAAGCATGCTGCCGAAGTAAAGGGGTGGTCTCGGAAGCTTCGGTCTCTTGCTGCTCGCCAGTTTGGGTCCCTTGATCTCCTTCGCTCTCCCTTCGATGAGGGATTAGCTTGCCGTTACCCCATAAACTCTCTGACATCCCGAGTACCACCGCCACTAGTAAAGATGCATTCCAGAATGCTATCCAGTATAGACCCGCTATGTTGATTCGTCGAGTCAGGATTGTGGCGCCGACAAGTAAGAACCAGGTGAACCCGTAGAGCTCCACCAGAATGGCGAACAGTTGCTTGTTGGGGGTGATGGGACGGAGACGCTGGGCGAATTGAAGCGGAATGGCCAGGGACAAGTAGGCCAAGGTGAGTGTAGAAAGCGACGTGGCTACCGGATGACCGTGAGCAGTCTAATAGCAAGGTCAGGGCCGCGTCAGTTAGAAAGTAACAAGGCTACGAACGTTAGGATTCAGCTTCAAGAAGCCAACCACCAACGCGGCTTGAGTGCTAATCCCTAGAACGAGAGCCAACCAAAATCGGCCGTATCCTTGAAAATTAGATCGCAATAGGATACGAGCCGGTGACGTAGCAGACGTAGCCGACTGCTGAAGGAGGAGGTATCCGAGACCGGCGATGATGACAGGACCCACAATGAGTAGCACTATCTCCATGACCACTAGGGCTTGGAAGCGAAAGGCGATGAGATGAATACCGAATACTATGCGTATGCATGAGCGACGACGGCGTTCAGGCAATTCAAAGTAGCAACTTACATTCAAAATAGACGGCCCTTTCACTCTTATCGCTCGAACTTCCTGCCGTCTTGGTGTTGAGGATGGTGTCACCGACGAAGCGCATAAGCTCCATCAACGCCCAGAGCGATCTCATCGCGACCTCATCACCCATTCCTCGGATCGAATCATCCATGGTATGATATCTCGAACGTGAGCGATAGAAGGCGATGTCTGCACCCTGCATGCCGCCCCCGGGGCCTTGATATCCGTGGCCAGTAGCATTCAAAGTCGCATCGTCATCTGAAAAGTGGGAAACGTCCCGGGCGCGAGGGGCAACGTAGACGGAATAATCCGTATCCGAGCGGATGACGCCTCGGTCCCAGGCATCTTGAGAAAGGACGTCGGCGTGTATATGCGGCGCTGAGCGGAAGTGTTTGAGGACGTCGTACGAGGTTGATCGGAAGAGGAAAGGTCGACTAGGAATGGCGGTTGAATTTAGGATGGATCACATGGAGCTGTGGAACGTACCCGCCGGAACCTGCACCCTCGAAGTTGAGGAACACCGATGTCAAGTTGGACCATGGGTGTCGTAGGAATCTGTTCGGGAACCATGTAAAAATTGGGGGGACAGACAATGCATAAATATGGCGCACGTCTGGGCACCATGAAGGCCATCCTCTTCCCCGTTGTTGATGTTGAATACTGCTGTCCGCCGCGGGCGGTTTTTGGACAGAAAATCGATCATATGCATGAGCGCGACAACGCTCATGCCATCATCAGTGGCCCCGGGGGCTGTTGAGACGGAATCGAAATGGGCAGAGAACAGCACGGCATCGTCTATTCATAAATTCGACTCAAAAACCTCACTTTGACATTGACGAAGCACTTACTTTCAGCCACGTCATCCATGCCGTGGACTTTTACGAGAATGTTGTTTCCTTCGAAGTATACAGCTCTTGAGCCATCCAGGAACGCCGCATTCGTTTGAACATCATCTTCAACGTGGACAAAGTCATGATCTTTTGCTATTTCCCGTAGTCGTTCTAGCAAGAAATGGCGCACGATGTCATTTTGACGAGAATTATAGGGATGTGGACGTTCCGCAATCTATTTGAAGGAGGTGAGAACACCGCATACAGCCGCGGCCTGGGGAGCTGACCCGATGGAGGTCCTTGTATGCGTGCCCGAGGTTGAAGCCTAACGCGTGCTGTCTTTGTAAGGTGGGAATCGAAGGGCCATACTGAGTTATGTAGAGGAATGTGAATATGGCAAGGTAGAAGAGGGGAGCGAGCAAGGTTGCCGAGGCTGAGGAGGACAACGATGGCATTACGATGGTGAGTGAAGCGGTCGATTTGATGTAACGCATCACAAACAGGCACGCATACATTCAAGTTACTACTACCGCAGTACATTCATGGATACATCACCAGCATCTCGCATTTCTGCTTTACTCACAAAGGTAAACTTTTACAAGGCGACCCACTCGTTCGCGCGCGGAGACGAATGGCTCGAAAGCCGCCAGTGCTTCGGCTACACGGCGCTCGTACTCCTCGTCTGAATATCTTGTCAAATACGATATTGACAACTCGATTTCTTCCAGTACGGGCATGATGGCCTCTCCGTCATCTTGCTGGAGGTAAAGTCCAATCTCCTGCATGAATGGATTCACCCGGAGCACCCTGACGCTGCGGAACTGGCGAAGGAATTCGCGCAAGGAAAAAACATGCTCCCGTTTTGTTATGCTTGAAGTAAGGAAATTTAAGGCGAGCTCCTCCGCCATGGCAAACTTGGTAGAGGGCGTGCTGTTAATTGAGATGATTGAATCCGGGGAACAATTCACGTTGAACCTAAAGGATGGCTTGAAGTGGTCGATTTTCCCCGAGTGGGTCGAGGATAAGAGGCGAAAATGGTCGAGATCGAAAGATGCACTGACTGACCGAAATTGTTCGGTCACGTCGTCGATAAACCGAGAGAGGTGCAAAAGGGGAGATCTGAAGCCGAGGACAAAGCGAGAATATTGGAGGGATGGAGCTGAAATGGCGGACATGAGATTGTTCAAGAAAATGGTAGGGCCGGAATAGTGGAAACGAGTTAATTTTAGTAGTGGGACAATATGATTGGGGGTTGGATGGGTGTCTACAAGATCATTCGGTGTGGTCAGATCGAGATTGCGTAGGGATGGCATCCTTTGCAAACAGGCAACAAGGGACGATCCCTGTGACAGGTCGGCATTAGAACGAACGTTCAAAGTGAGGTCGGTGAGAGCGGTTGCGGACAACAATAGTCCAGATGCGGATGAGAGGGAAGTGCCGTCCAATCTAAGACGTCGAAGAGGCAGATCTGATTGATCTGGTCCCCTAAGGAATCTGGCTGGGATGTCCGCTTTGTGGCCACGTGGGATGCAAAGGACAAGGCTCTCCAGTGCAGGAAAGTGATATTTGGTCGCCTTGATGAATTTTTCGAGGGTGTCATCTGACCCTCGAAAGGAGATCCCGCGCACGCGATCACGATGTCTAAGTGCAGCACGCATGCGCCAAAGGGTACTATGAGTGATGTCCTCCGGTCGATACAGATACAAACACGAGTAGTCGACGAGAATCGGCAAATGACCCGACAGGATCGTCTTGATATGGCCCGGTTTTTCGGGTCCCACGATGATATTTAAATCCAAACGGGAGGACGAGGCGAACATGACTGAGCGCCACCTTCTGCACACATGTGCGAGATTGAACCATGCGTATTTCTTCCTCCACTGATCATCGTATTGATTGATGCATATGCTTTGTCGATAGGAATCGAATATCTCTAAGAACACCTCATCAGGGAATCGATTGATCGTCAAGTTCGGCGACCTTTCCGTGTCCTGACAGGTGCCTTGACTTGTGGAAAATAAGCAGAGCAGTCATGTCGAGTCATTTCTAGACGTACTGTTTCTGGTCAGTGGACTCCATGGTGTTGGACGTGGGAGACTTTTCGGGGAGACGACCGTGACCACCGGCAAGTCACGAGTTATATTTCCCACGGCTGAAATCGGATTTTGTCGGGCCTCGAACCTCTGCTGGCTCTGCAAAGACCAGTGGAAGTATTTTGAATGCTGTCTACGCCCCTCATTTACAGTAACAGATGCGAGGATCATTCAAATAAGAGTGGACCGAGGATCGACTCGCAAGCTAGGGCAAGCAAGAAGTATCTCGCGTGTCGCGTGAAGCACGTCGCAGAACCACAACTCAAGGACGGGCGATGTGATGTGTGCGTCACTTGGGTCAAGATGCACACTCCGACTCGGGCTCCTGCAGGCTTGCTTTGATTGATCGTCGTCACGATGAAAAAATATTTTCATGACTAAAGTATCAGGGCGGACAAGATCAGTCCGACGGAAAGAAACCAAGAAAAGTGTCCGATCCGAAAATCCATCAAATTTCGACATGTTCAAATCCCATCATATCACCACTATTTCCGCTCTCTGAAGTAATAAATATAGAAACATCCATGGACACACACACCCCGGAAACGCCGTATTTCCTCAATGGACCATAGCCTTTCAGACCATGACTTCTGAAACGCACTCGCAGTTCTCTTCAATCCGATCGTGGCATTTCACGATGGAAAACGTTTACAGGGCGACTCGTTTGTTCGCGCGCAGAGACGAATGACTCGAAAGCTGCAAGCTCTGCGGCTGCACGGTGCTGGTACTCCTCGTCTGGACCTTTTGTTGACCGCGACATTGGGGGTGCAGATAGCTCGATTTCTTCCAGAACGGGTAAGAGGGCCTCTCCATCATCTTGCTGGAGGGACAGCGCAACCTCTGGAACGAATGGATCCAACCGGAGCACCTTGACGCTGCGGAACTGTCGGAGGAATTTGCGCAACGGAAAATCATGTTGCCATTCTGTTACCATGGTCGCATGAGGGAAAAGGAGGGTGAGTTCTTCTGCAGTAGCAAGCTTTGTAGAGGACATGCTGCTATTAGTAATTGGTTCAATTGACCCTGGGAAATGAGTCGTGTGAAATTGGAAAGACGGCTTGAAGTGGTCGAAGTCCCCGGAATGGGTCAGCAACGAAAGACGGAAATCGTCCATACCATTCCCATTGAAAGTTACGCTGACTGTGCGATATTGTTCCCTCAGGCCATCGATAAACCGAGGGATGTGCAAAATGGGTAACATGTCGCAGAGCACAATGTGAACATCTTGGAGAAATGGAGCTGAAAACCCGGCCATGAGGTTGTTTAAGAATGTGTTATGGCCAATGTAGAGGAAACGCGTTAATTCTGACATTGGGACAGTATCTTTATGAACCGAATGCTGTGACGGGACCGACGGGTATTCGAGGGAATTGGGTAATATGGACAGATCGAGATTGCGTAGGCAATACATGCCTCGTAGACAGGCGAGAAGGGAAGTTTCTGTTGATGGTTCGATGGAATTGACCAGCAACACGAGGTCGGTGAGAGCCGTTGCGGACAACAAAAATCCGAACACGGGTTCGAGGGAAAGGCAGTCCAAACTAAGACGTCGTAGATGCAAATCCGGTAGATCTGGCCCCCTGAGAAATGTGACCGGAATGTTTTGTTCGTAGTCGTAGTCGTTTCCAAACCGAAGTAAAAGGTTCTCCAATATGGGAAACGAGTATTTCGTTGCCCTGAAGAACTTTTTGAAGCCGGCATTCGACCCTTCGAAGGAGATCTCGCGCACACGATCGCGATGTTCAAGTGCGGCACGCAGGCGCCAAAGGGCGCTGCCGGTGATGTCTCCATACAGGCACTTGTATTCGATGGAGATCGGCAAAGGACTCGATAGGATTGTCTTGATACGGCCTGGTTTTCGAGGTCCCACAGTAATACTCAAGTCCAAACGGGAGGAAGACGCGAACATGACAGCGCGCCACCTTCTACAGACATGCGCGAGATTGAGCCACACATATCCCTTCCTCCACTGATCAGTATCGTCTCGATCGATGCTTTGTCGATAGGAATCGAATATCTCTAAGAGCACCTCATCAGGGAGACGATTGATCGTCAGGTTCGGCGACGGCTCCGTATCCTGACAGGTGCCTTGACTTGTGGAAAATGAGTGAGGGAGTCATGGAGAGTCGCTGCTAGACGTACTAGTACTGTTGCTCGTCAGTGGGCTCGTCAGTGGGCTCCATCAGTGGAGACTCGGACCTGACAGGCGTTATATTCTGTACAGTATTGCTTACATTATATTTCAACAAATTTTTCAACCGGTTTGTCGGGCCGTTTCGGGCCGTTTCCCGTTTTCGTTCCGTCCTACTCAGGGGTTAAAATTTCCCATGTTCTTGTCGCATTGAGTGAAAAGAGCAGTGGAATAGCTGTTCAATTGCAACCATTTAACTTGAGACACGATGCTACCAAATAATATATGGGTGGATCCGGCGGGATCGACATTCACTACGAGCCAGGGTCCTACAAACAGCAGTATGATCTATATCAAGTACACTCAAGTCTCGGATTGACGTCTCCACCACCAACCAGTGCTATGGAACGGACCATAATCCAACCTCCGCGAAATCATAGCCGTTCAAGCATTACTTTTGAGACGCGAAGAAGACTTTGACCGGGCGACCCGCTTGTTGCCAGTGGCGTTTAGAGACAAAAGGCTGGAAGGCCGCCAACTGGTGTTGACGTTTGATCTCGCTCCGAAAACGGCGGAAGTTCGTGCCGAGCTGTATTTCTTCCAAAGCTGGTAAGAGAACAGGGTCGCTAGGCTCTTCATGACCTTGATAGAGGGTGCGCGCCATGTAGTCGTATATTGGGCCTTCTAAACGAAGTGTGCTGACACTGGGGAAGTGCTGAAGGATCCTGACCCACGGGACAACATTGTCCGAGGCACCGCCGGCCGACCAATGCAAAATGACCTGGAGTTCCTCTATGGTGGTAAGCTTTGTAGAGAGCGCTCTGCTCATTTGCATTATTGACGCTGGGAAACGACCTCGATCATGCAATTTGAAATGTGGCTTGCAGTGGCTAGTGAATTCCGAGCGGGTCAGCAGCGAGAGGCTGATATCACTGGCATTGGGGAAGATTATTTTATTAGTACTAATGTTAACTTGAGCGATGTGATAATGTTCCTCCATCTCAGTGATAAACCGGGATAGGTGCACGATGGGAGATAAAGTGGAGTCAGAGAAGGAAAAGTCAACATCCCGGAGGGATGGGGCTGAAAATCCAGCCAGGAGTGTGCTCAAGAATACGGGATGGCCAACGTAGTGGAAACATGTTAAGTTTGAGAGTGGGACAATATCTTCTGAAGTTGATGGCTGCGACAGGGAGCCGAAGGGTTTGGGTGACTCGGACCCGGGTATGGTCATGTTGAGATTGCGTAGGCAAGGCATGCCTTGCAAACAGGCAAGAAAGGACGTTTCTGGTGATGGGCCAAAGACAGTATCGATTTCCAGAGAGAGGTCTGTGAGAGCCGTTGCAGACGACAAAAATCCGGACACGGATGCAAGGAGAGCGTGTCCAAATCTAAGACGTCGTAGATGCAGATCTGATAGTTTTGGTCCCCTAAGAAATGTATCAGGGAGCTTCAGTTCAAACCCGGCTTTGAAGTCAAGGATAAGGCTCTCCAGTACGGGAAAAGGACGTTTAGTCACCTCGACGAATTTGTTGAAGTTAGTACTCGTCACTTCAAAGGAGATCTCTCGCACGCGATCACGATGGTGTTGAAGGGCGCTACGCATGCGCCGAAACTCACTGCGAGTGAGGTCTCTATTGCTATGCATGCCCGTATATTCGACGAAAATTGGCAATGAACCTGGTAGGATTGACCTGACATGGCTCGGCCTTTGGGGTCCCACGGTAATACCTAAATCGAGACGAGAGAACGATGCGAACATGACTGCGCGCCACTTTCTGCACACATGTGCGAGATTGAACCATACATATTTCTTCCTCCACTGATAATTGTATTGATCTATGCCTTGTCGATAGGAAACGAATATCTCCAATAGCACCTCAACAGGGAGGTTATCGACAGTCAAGTTAGTCGACCGCCCCGTGTCCTGACATATGAATTGACTTTTGGAAAATCAGTGAGTTCTGGCGAGTCGCTACTTGACTTACTGTTGATTATCGGCGAACTTAATATTGGCTGGACGTGAGCAGATTATGCCCATGATGGACAGGGGAAATGATCAGGGGTTACATTTTCTCCTATGGCAGATGAAGAAGGACGACGACGGACGATCGCAAGCGGACCACGACCGGACCGGCGTCCAAGCTAGCTACAGGGACAAGACGTACAGCATACTGTAGGCAGTTCACAGTAGAGAGATCACTGCACGCGTCGTGGAAGTCATTCAGGTTAAACTGACGACGCGAGCGTCTTGCAAACAAAATTGCCGCTGCGGCCGCTTTTTTTTCCAGCCCAGATGGTCACTCGGCTTTTAAGGTTGCACACTACTGCGTCACACTCCTGGTACATCGTACGCATCCCCAACGCCAATGTTCATCGTTTCGGCGATCCGGATGGCGCTCGGCCTGTCCTCCGAGCTGTTGATTGGACCGTGCGTGAAGGAGAGAGCTGGGCAGTCGTTGGGTCGGGTGCTGGCGAGAAGACGGCATTGCTCGAGGTAAGCCGCGAAGAACTTGATATATCCTCCCCCAGCATTTCTATATCTCTTCAATGTCCTGCTGAGCATGACAGTACTTACACACGACACGCAGGCCCTTCTCGGGAACATGCGGATCAACCCCCCTCCACCCGGTGGACCTCTACCATCACTCTCGCTGAGGTCACGTCCTATCAACGAAGCCGTATACCTTGTCTCGTTTGCGCATCGATCGCGTGCATCAGGCGGTGCATTCTACGACTATACCGCACGCTATGGTGCAGTACGTGATGAGGATCGCATCACTCTACGCCAGAGCATGTTTCCCGAAGAATCTGGCCTCGTACAAGACTCTATAGAGTATTTCATCGTTGACAAATCACATCACGAGCTGAAGGATGAGACCTTGCGGATAGAAAAAAGGGCACGGAGGTTCGAAGAGTTGACGGAGAAGTTGGGACTCAAACAACTTCTCGACCTACCCCTGGTGGCCCTCAGTAATGGGCAGACACGCCGAGCAAGGATAGTTAAGGCCCTTCTGGAACAGCCAGAGATTCTTCTTCTCGACGAGCCTTTGAGTGTGTGTTATGTCCTCTTTCTCTGCACGGCTAGATTGACGAAGACCCTTTTAGCTGGTCTGGACTTTAAAACGCGTCCCACTTTACTTTCTCTTCTTCATTCCGTTCATGTCTCCAACAATCCACGTATCATCATGGGACTACGCTTGCAGGACCCCATACCAGAGTGGATCACCCACATCGCTTTAGTTCACGGAGGGCACGTGACGACCG
The DNA here is from genome assembly GCA_963926505.1 of Russula olivacea. Classification (NCBI taxonomy): domain Eukaryota; kingdom Fungi; phylum Basidiomycota; class Agaricomycetes; order Russulales; family Russulaceae; genus Russula; species Russula olivacea. The sequence continues at coordinate 3,252,155 of OZ004884.1, forward strand.
GAGAAAAAGCAGCGATCCTAGCCAAGTTGAACTTACATACTCGCGAAGCTGCTCCATCAGTGGCTGCTGTACGCAATCGAGACTCAAGTGCCGAATCTGGCATCTTGGTCGACATGCAGAATGTCAACGTACGATATCATGAACGACATGTGAGATGGTATTTCCTCCTATGTCTCTGAATTACTGATTCGCTCTAGGTTTTAAAAGATATCAACTGGACTATCCGCGAAGGGGATCGTTGGCACCTCCAAGGCCCGAACGGTACGCCGACCACTACGCCTATGAACCTTGGTGGAAAAAAAAAACTATTCTCAATCCAGGGTCGGGAAAAACCACTCTTCTGTCCATCCTGACCGGTGACCACCCCCAGTCCTACACACAACGTGCGCCAACTTCTGCACTCGCACTATTCGGTACGCCCCGCCGCGCGCATGCGACCACACAACTGCGCGCCCTCATAGGTGTCGTCTCCCCGGAGCTATACAATGCCTGGCCCCGCGGGCGCAATATGACCGTGTGGGAGGCAATAGCGACGGGATTTGATGGCGGGTTCGTCCCGCTAGGTTTGCGTGGGCTCGGTGTCGGACTTCATGGAGAACTTAGCGAGTCCGAGCGTTCGTGGCGTGCAGATCGCGTCTGGGAAGTCCTACGCGGACTTGGGCCGCATACATGGGGCAGTGCTGATCACGGCACAAGGCCGGGTGCAGGAGAGGAATCTGTGGAAGAATTCGCACAGCGCCCTTTTGCAGAGTTACCCGCTGGTGCGCAGAGCATCGTGCTTCTGATGCGCGCGCTTGTCGGTCGCCCGCCGATTGTGCTGTTGGATGAGGTGTGGTCCGGCATGGATGGAGGTATGGTCCGTGCGGCGCGGGCCTATTTAAGAGGTGATGACATAGGCGAGGAGCAGGCAGTCATTGTGATCAGCCATTGGGAAGATGAGGTACCGTGGGGGGTCGAGGATGGTGTGAAGAGGTTCAGACTAGTGGGAGGTGTAGGTGCAGTGCTATAGAAGCCGTTAGCACCACTGCTCATGCATATTATATCAACAAATTTATAGACCATCTTGCCTTTGAACTCGTTCGAATATAATATTCAGCCCTATTACAGTAACGTTTCTTTCTTCGAGTCGTTAATTTTCGTCGTAAGGCTTCTTACCGTACCTCACTAACCCATTCACTAAGTTCTGGCCAAGTCAAGCAATGTAGCTTATTCGACTTGGTTATCTTGAATTAAAATTCAGTGCGTCTAAGCACTGCCAAGTACCATCATGATCATCATGATCATATCCACCGCACGTGACTCGGAATGGCCGTGACCCATGGCCTTAACTGAGAGAGAGTTACCGTCACGACCCGCCATGGAGCTTACTCAGGAGCAACAGTACGTCTGGTAGCGATTTCTTATGACTCTCCCACTGAATACTTTTTAAGTCCCTTAAGTCAGGCCACCTCTCAGGACACAGAGCCTTCGCCTAAACTGACGATAAATGACCTCCCCAACGAGCTACTCTTAGAGATATTCGATTTCTATCGACAGGACATCAGCCGCCGTCATAAGTGGAGGAAGAATACCTCTGGTTCAATCTCTCGCGAGTGTGCAAAATGTGGCGGGCTATCATTTTCGCGTCATCCTCCCGTTTGGACGTGTGCCTTCTCTTGAAACCAGAAAATGGCACCCATATGAAGACCCTCATGTCAACTAACCCCCTTATACCAATTGTCATCGAATACGACACGTATAGAACCGTGATGGCCAAGGACATGGGTCGCTTGCTTTCCGCACTTAAACGTCCCTATCGCATTCGTGGAATTGACCTTAGATTACATACAGCCCAGTTGGACAAATTCTTCAAGTTTAAGGCAACTAAATGCCCCTTTCCCGCACTCGAAAGCCTCGCACTTCGTAATAAAAATGATAAAGTACTCAAAATTCCCGCTACATTTCTCAAGGGAACAAATCTGCATCTACGCCTCCGATCTCGGAAATTGCACCCTATTTCCCTCACATCCGTATCCCGACTTCTATCGTCTGCAACGGCTCTCACTCACCTCTCTTTGAAAATCAACAGTCATCGCCAGGTGCCAGATTTATTGTGCCTCCTCTCACGGTTGCAAGGCTTGCCTTACCTTCGCAGTCTCTACCTGGAAATAAGCTGTTTTATGGACTATAGCTACTGGGGGCAACTCACCGAGCCCAAGGAACGTTTCCCACTCGCGAAACTAACGTCATTCAATACTTGGGCCATAGCGCATTCTTGGATATTCTCACGATGGGGTTTGAAGCGCCATCCCTCCAGGATGTGAACATTTATCTTAATGACCGGACTGATTCGGAGACTCTGCCTCCGCATCTCGCCCAGTTTATCAATGACGTAGGGGAACATTATCGCGCTCTTCAAGTTGTCCTTGAATGGGATTATATCAACTTCTCATTGCAAGCCCGCTCGGAAGGCGTCGGCCACCATTCGCCACGTTTTAGTTTGTGTTCATCGCGTTTCCCGATAATGGAAATAACCAGCGCATTTTCTGCAAAGCTTTCCACCGTGGAGGAACTGCTGATCATCTCTAAGAATACGCCGGAGGAAGTTATCCCATGGCGCATGTTCCTTAAGCAGTTCCCCAGTGTCAAGGAGTTCCGGATACAAGGCACGAATAATCACCGCATCGCAAGTGCTCTCCAACATGGAGGGCCTAATCTTTCTGTCTTTCCCGCTTTGGAAAGAATTACTTTATACACCGCCTCATATGTCGCCGATCATTCATCCATGCTGGCCGTCTTACAGCCATTCGTCTCTGCGCGCCAGCAGGAAGGTCGTCAGGTCCAACTTCGAAGTGACCCGCTCCCGCTGATGACTTGATCCGGGCCGACTCGTTACTGGTGGTTGGGCACGTTAAACCTTCACCCTACTACCTTGCCGTTCCGAGTCTTGAATACATGTTAGACTGTTACTATATGCTTATGAACATCCGTCAATCCACTCTGATAAAAAAATAATTAAATACTGGATATGGGACGTGATTAAGAGTAGCGTCTGTAAAGTCTAAATAAAGTAACAGGATCGATCAATGAATTAAGCAGTATGGGCCAGGGCGGCGCGAAGTCCCAATTCCAGGCAGCTTGAGAGCTTCTCGAAGCTATGAAAAAAAGTGTCGAGGCAAGCAGTCACAGAACTGATTAGCAATATGGCTAGGCAGAATATTTCTTGATCACGAAATTCTAGACGCGCCCTAACCTTGCGTGGTGTCCGTACATTATATAGGGCTATCAGGAGGAGATTGTGCCCAATACATCTATCTGCCATCCATAAAGTACAGGTTGAGGCCAGGTTCTTCCGGAAACATAGTACTTTGGCGCCTGAATGGCACGATCCTTGTCGCGTACTACCTCGTATCATCTGGTGTAATCGTGGAACGCATCACTTGATGCTGCGTAAACGAGATAGATACACAGATTCGTTGAAAGGGCGGGGCTTTAGCGAGAGCGGTGGCAGAGGCTCACCAAGTGAAGGGGGAAATATTCGCATGTTCGCTAGAAGGTTCTGCTCATCGTGCCAGGGTGACTGGAGATACAGGAAGCGGGGTGAGATATCGAGTACTGAGTTCTCGCTTACCTCGAGCATTGCCGTCTTCTCGCCAGCTCCGAATACAACACTGCCTAGCTCTCTCCTTCACGCAGAGTCCAATCAACAGCTCGAAGGACAGCCCTCGCGCCGTCACCCAACACTACTGTTTATTTATTTTTTGACGATTTGAACGGTTCAAATTGTCAAAAAAAAACAGGTGTTGGGTACGACATAAGGGGGTGTGCGATGACGTGACCATTTGGGTGATGAACGATAGGGGCAGTCTTGTTTGTGACGCGCTCGGCGAGAGGCGCTGGATGTCGACTAGTTGACTTGCGGGACACGTGGGCTGATATCTGCAGCTCTAACAATGGGTAGCGCAATGGGTAGCGCACAGCAGATGCGGGTCGATTGATCGGTGACGCCCGGCCGTGAGAAACCGGCCACCGGCCAGACAAGACCCAACACGCTTGGGAACTCACTCATCGGCAAAAAAAGTACGTCTAGAAGTTACTCACCATCACTGTCTCACTCATCTTTTCGATTTATATCGACTAGACCGTGTAAACGAGGGATTCTATAGTCCAGTGCAAGGTCAGGATATAAAGTACTTTGGCACAGGACAACACGATTTCTTCGCATAGTGCGCGGGCCATACCGTACATTGGCAGTATCATCCATATTCCCGAAAAGTATCTGCATATCGTGCGTACGCGACTGGCATGCTTACTTGGACAGGGAAGGAGGTATAAGAAAGCGGGGTGAAAATGAAAACATCAAGTTCTCACTTACCTCGAGCATCGCCGTCTTCTCGCCAGCTCCGAATACAACGACTGCCAGTGTCTAACTCTCTCCTTCACGTATAGTCTATGACTCTAATCAACGGCTCGGAGGGTGGCTCAAGTGCCGTTCAAATCGTCAAGACGACAAATATTGGTGTTGGGGTACGACATAAGAGGAGTTGTGCGGTGACGGCGGCTGTGTGCAGTTGCAACCTTAACGGACAAGTGATTTATTTTGGGAGTATTTTGGGTGAAGAATACTGTAGCGGTCTTGTTGCGAGGCGCTCGCGGCTCGCATCCTCATTCATCCGCTGCCAGTGGATGATGCTGAACGACTTCTGAAATAACTAATAAAGAAAAAAAAAAAAAAAAAACCGAACTAGAGACGTCTGGACCAACCTCCTCTGACTTGTGTCAAATATAATATCTGAGGCACACAAGTATGTCTGAACTTGTCGTCCGCATACCGAGTCGACTTGAACAGGGCATACAATCTATCGGACAATTTCAAAATACGGAAAAGAATGATGTTTGAAAAGGTATATATTGCCATGTCATTATTGTCCATGCAATGTAAATAAGATATTGCAATAAATAAGGTATCATGCGTAGGTCCGTGGTTTATAATCGTATTGAGTCATATCAAATCGTATCGTATCGTGAAACTGTCCAGCAAGCAAGCAAATGTCTGTTTGGGAAACAAAATAACGGAATCAATCAATGAATCAAGCAGTCTGGGCGATGGCGATGCGCAGTCCCAGTTCCAGGCGGCTAGGCACCTTCTCGAAGCTATGAAATATCTCCACTGCCTGAGCAGGAGGTGTGACGGGTAATAACGGGCTCGAAGCCAATGAGATCGACTCGAATGCCGAGGAAGATGAACCGCTCGAGTTGTAAGATGTGGAGGTGCACGTGGATGTCATGGAACAGCAGTATCCGGCGGATGATGTCTCATCGGAAGACGTCGATTGCACTGCGCACTTGGCTATTTTCCATTGCAACCGCTTCTCAAGGCGCTCCGCCCATCCGCATATCGCTGCTTCTCTCTCTGTCAGGAAAAAGGTGTCCATCGCGAGCACCTGGCGTCGGATTTCATCCAAGGAAGGACGGCATTCAGGGATTGGCGAGAAAATCTGAATGAGGAGCGAGTAGGCGGCGTCGGACACGGGGAGGGTGTCGAGAAGAGTGGCACGATCCATAAGGTAACCGCTATAGTCCTGGTCTTCAGGGGAGGCCGATGACCATGGACGAACGTTGGCGATCATCTCGGCCAGAATACAGCCGAGAGCCCAAATGTCTCCTTCAACTGTGGAGTAGGGAGCATGGTGATGCACCAGTGACTCTGGTAGTGGATTAGCATTGGAACAATACGCGCATACTTGATGAGATAGTGCGTACCTGGGCTCATAAAGCAGGGTGTTCCACAGGAAGATGAGGTCATCTTGTTTGTGGTCGCAAGACCAAAGTCCGCAACAAAGACTTCGATGTCTCCGCTTTGCGAAGAGACCAGGATATTCTCTGGCTTCAGGTCCCGATGATAAACCCCGCGGGAGTGGCAAAAGTCGAGGGCATCGATGATTTGGATGAAGACGCTCTTGATTAACTCGTCATCTCGGAAGAATGTGAAATTCCTGATGACAGAGTGGAGATCGCCAGCACAGAGGTCATAGACGAAGAAGACGTAGTGGCCTGCATCGATCTCGCGATGGAAGGTAAGGATGTTGGGGTGGAATGAAACTCGCTTGTGGAGCTCTACTTCACGGGTTGTGTAGTGGGTCTTCGCTACACGCTTGACAGCATAGTATGCTCCAGAACGTGTGTCGACAGCACGATAAACGACACCAAAAGAACCTGCACCCAGGATCACCTCGATCTTCAGTGCACCGTTATCGATCGTCTGGCCGAGAAACTTGGTCACAGACGCAGGATAAGGCATTGCAAGAGTGGATCAAAGGATAACAACTAAGGACCTATTCCTCGGTCCTTAGTCGTTTGGGTTGGTTGGTGGTAAACGTGAGGCAATAGACGGGTGGGTTGGTGGGTGGGTGGTGAATAAAGGGTAAGTTGGCGATACCTTCATCGGTGTTCAGGTCACTTTTTATGGAGTTTAGAGACAGGAGCCCTTTCCTAGACTCCTGTCTCTAAACTCCACATCGTCACGGTGTTGAAGTCAAGAATGTAGAGATGTTGAGATAGCAATGAAGGGTGCCAGTGGGCGGCGGTCACGGAAGTGGAGTGGGCGTCGGACCGCCCCTATGGGACCCCTAAAACTCCCAATTGCCGGTAATTGCCGGCACACGGTCCGGCTTACCTCACAACAGCTCAGCTCTTTCTCCGATTCCATTTTTCTCTTCTGTGCATAATGATAATCCACCTTGAACTTCCGCCGTCGCCGGACTTGGCTCCGTGTCGGATGCGTTGATAGTACAGACTCTTGTCGGTAGTTGCGTTTCGCCGCTGCCCGGTTACCCCTCAAAAGGTTCTTTACCTCAGCACCAATCGGCCTTGGTCGCCAGATGTGTGAGTGGGTGTACGCAATGAACCCTGTGGTATTAACTTGGCGTTTACCGTCTCAAGATGTATGCTTTCTACGTTGGTGACCCGGATCTCAGGTTGCGGTCCATGTCATGGAAGGCATAGTAGTACAGTATCACCGTCAATCGTCATGATGTTAGATAATTGCTTTCTGACGTCATACTAGTATGACGGATAATCGATAATCCGGCATAAAATGAAGAATTACTGAGAGTCATCAACATTTAGCGCTAGCTATACCGTACAGTGCTGATTCATGAGAAAAGAAGTACAAGACAGCATAAACAGGGACGTCTGCACACAAGGAATGAATCCTACTTTGCGAGCTCGATTGTGAATATAGTTCCATCGGCGGCGATGCTACCCATCGACAAATGGTTTCCACACGGGTACGACGTCTCAAGACCGTCCTCCTCCGACCAAAGCAAAAGCAACGCACTACAGTACAGCATCGAGTCAGCAACACGAAGAAATAGGGGTCAGCCCTCCGAATGACGGAGACAGAGCTCAAAAACGACCGGAAAGGTAAAGGGAATGGGCTTACCCATTTGGGTCGAGTTCGAAGGCCACACACGCGCTGCTAAGGACCCGGCCGACTGTGTGCGTCGACTTGACTTTGAATTTATTTTCTTTCTCGGTTGGTGGGTGGCGGATCGTGACCAGTAATTTGTCACTAGCGACAGGTGGTGCTGAGTGGTTACCAACGGCTGGGGTGACATCCACTTTGAGCGGAGGCTTGGCTTTCGACTGTGCACTGGAATCTGTTCAACACATGCATCGGTCAAATTCCCACCTAACTCGAGGGCTTGAATCACTAACCATCGTTCTGTGCATCCTTTTTCAGGGAAGGGTTGGGTGTTGTGCCATTGGCACAGGGTGACTTAGTCTCCCACTGTTCCTCGTCGGAGAGAACAGGCGGCGGGACAGATTTGATTAGGGCAGACCGGGGTCTAACGGGTGAAAACAGTCCACCGGTCCCTCGAACAGTCTTAGGCGAGGTGGCAACGCGTTTCGATGATGAAGGAACAATCGAGAAAGTCGGCTCGACCGCCTTGCGTATTCTGTGTGAAGGCGGTGATTTCACAACAGGCGGCGCCTCAACGTATCCCTCTTTGTCACTATCCTCGAGCTCATCGTCAGATTCAATCCGAGGGCGTGACCGCATCGTGCCCTTGCCCTTTCGTGGCGCAGGTGTGACATCAAGGTCGTCATCGTGAGACCCTAGGTTTTCTTCAGCAAGATCATCAGTCGGTAGGCTGTCCTGGAGGTCGTCATAACTCGTGGCAGAGGCGCTAGGGCCGATTTCAGACTGCAAGACGTCGTTGAAAGACCCGGAAGCAGCCATATGCGCATGCTTAGGAGGAAGAGAAGATCTACGGCCTATATGCGGGGGCCGCTGGACCACAGTTCTGCCTTCTTCTCCGTCTTGACATTATTAGCACATGTGTAAGCGAATTTGGGAAGGGAAAAGCTGTAACTAACACACTCACCACGAGAAGAGGCTGAGTCTCTCTTCTTAACAGTGATAGTACTCACTGTCATGGCAACTGCTTCCCATGCGGCTGGATGAATCTCCACCGCAACGTCCTGGCAAACATCGAGGTCGCTAGTTTCAAAGACAACGGTTGGTATAATTGCAGCGCCAAAAACGGTGCGCGTCGTCGTCAGTAGTTCCTAAAAAAAGTTAAAAATCCGTAGCATATATCACAAACTATTGCCTTACTTGATATGTTTTGGGTAGAAGGACGAGAACGGATCTTGTCCCGTATTGTAGTACCAACGTGTGCGCAGTACTACTCTTGGTTGCTTCTGGAAACGATTTTGATGACAAAAGCATAGATTCAACGATCTTCTATGGAGATTAGAAGTAACTACAAAAGAGATCGTGAAGTTGGAAGATGTTAGTTGGATTGTGCTGCGATCACGGAAGGCGGGATGCAGAACCGCCACGATCACCACGTGCATGACTATTATGTAATCCCGTTTCACGAGGCGAGCCCGACCCTCACAGATCCCACCATGTCAGACCCCACCATCATGATGTCTAGGTCAGATGAACACCTCCAGAGTCTGGATGACCCTGACGCGGATATCATACTTCGTTCATGCGACCACCACGAATTTCGAGTGCTGGGACTTTATCTTACCAAAATGTCACCCGTGCTCCGCGAGCTAATCAAATCCGCTTCGAGTTCACACATTACAAATGCTACTTCATCCCTTCCATCGGTCCAGCTATCTGATAGCGCTACCACCCTTTCCAGTCTCCTTACTTTCATTCTCCCCATGCTTCCCGTGCTCCCTTCAACTCTCGAACATACCATGATCCTTCTGTCCGCAGCTCAGAGGTATCAGATGGACCCGATCCTGAGCAGAATCCGGACAATGATTGCGTCACTGGATCCACCGCTCATTCGCCCAGAGACTGCTTTTCAAGTTTACTCCCTTGCACAAATGCATGGACTTCGTCAGGAGGCACTTCAAGCGGCGAGCATGACACTGACTTTCCCGTTCACTGTTGAGGATTTAGAAGATAAGCTCGATGCCATCCCTGGCATTTATCTTCACGAACTATGGAACTATTACCAGAGTGTTCGAACTCACCTTACGTCAGATCTCGCGGCATTCAGAACGACTAGTGTCCCTGCGCTGACGAGTCCCCCTTGTTGCACGGTCACTAGTTATGGTACGCCCGCTTGGCTGGATGCCTACGTCGGATCCATAGCGGACTCCCCAGCTCTCTTTGATCTCACTGAATTCCACATGTGCTGGCTGCGCCATATTACACAGAGGGGATGTCGGTGCGCAAATACACCGAGCAATACATTGCGCGCGTTTTGGACGGACCTTACGAATGTTGTTCACAGTTGTATCAAAAAGGTGGGTCCTAATGGATTACGATACTGTAATGTACTCGGTAATAATTGGAATGTTTCTACAGGCCGAGTCGGCTATCTTGCCCTTCGGAGGCCCTCAAACTGCCGCGAGTCCCGCCTGCCCACAGAACGTCTCACCAGCTTCACCGCTTGATAACTTGGATATTTCCGACGCCAACGTAATAATCCAATCGTGCGACCTTGTCAACTTCCGTGTCCACCAACAGACGTTAGCCATGTCATCGCCTTTCTTCAATGACATGTTTTCTCTTCCTCAACCCCAACCCTCAGACAAGGATGTTATCGATGGGCTCCCGGTGGTACGATTATCAGAGGACTCGGAAGTGCTGAACAGTCTAATCTCGATGCTCTACCCGATTCCTTCCGTGTTACCAAACTCTTACGACAAAGCGTTGATGTTACTTGCCACCTCTCAGAAGTATGACATGGTCGGCGTCCAGTCCCGGATACGTGCCGAAATCCAAAGCAAAATATTTCCTGCGCTGACTGGGTCGGAAACATTCCGTTCATACGCTATATCAAGTAGTGGAAAACTCCCATCTGAAATTGGGAAGTTGGCCCGTCTTACGTTGGATTTCCCGATGACGTTCGAATATCTTTGTGATGAACTGCCTTCGTTCGAAGGTCGGGCATTACGTGATCTTGTTGGCTTTCGAAAGCGCTGCCGAGACAATCTGGTGTCATGTTTTGAGTCGTTTCTCAGACTTGACCAACCATTCAACATTTGGAATCGTTGTACTGATGGTAAATATTCACATTCGACTTCATTAGGCGCTGGATCGCCGTCCTGGTTAACCCAATTTTTTCAAAAACATGTCAATGAATCACGCGAGGCGTTTTCAAGGCCCTTCTTTAATCCGAGAAATATCCGCGGGGAGTACTTGTCCTCTCTACAGGCTCACATCAATTCGTACAGCTGCATCTCTTGTACTAAGGTGCACACACTGAATGGGGAGACGTTCTGTAAGGCATTAGAGGATAGATTGACGCAGGCTCTGAGCGAGGTGCGTACATCTATTAATTTTCGGAGGAATTGTGGGAGTTTAAATACCCCCCTTACCTAGGTATGCTCGGATCTGATCTCATATAAGTTAAACTACTCATCCCGTCTCCAGAAATTAGAGATGCATGATTAAGGAAAACGAAACTCGTTGCGAGCGATTATGGTCACTGGATTATGGTCGTGATGGGTCTGCATCGGGAATGACTAGTGAGTTTCTCGTCACTGGCTCGAGGCAGAAATGAAATCATGCGTTATGCCATTTCTAAAGACTTCTGGTATTCAAATTTATGTTGACCATTGGGGTGTGGGAGGGCTGGCGAGGCGCTTCGAGTGCGCGGGCCCACTAACAGAGATCGACCGCAGCGTTGCTAGTAGTAGACAGGTCTGGTGCTGCGTAGATTTAGCCCGTTGGATAGCGTATTGAGTCCTACATTGTGGAAAACAAACTAGGCGCTCTGCATGCGGGATTCGGACTACGGCCGACCCCCGGCACATGCTCCGTACGCTGCAGATCGAGGTATGTATTGCGGACATGGATGGCTATGTCGGAGCTGGTGAAAAGGCAAGATCTGTCAGTAAGTTACGTTACCACAGTAGTAGCTGCTGCGCGGGACACGTGATACATTTGAATACAGGAAGTGGTTGGAACCGAACACGGCTTTGGGTCGATCATGCTCCGCTCGAGCGGCTCGACCGCGCACTGCGGTATGACCGTGGAACTTCTGTTCCCACTGTACAAGGTACGCTTCTAATTCTGTCAAGCGATTTGTCTGGCATAGCTGCGCTAACTGCGTAGATGCCGGTTGTCACCTCCCGTTTGCGTACCCTATCCCTATTATAAAGGTCCCGTCGCCCCTGCATCACGGTGCACCTCCTCTTCGCTGCAGTTTGACGGACATTTAAGTGGTCGATAGGATATCACACACGACCAGCATACCATGTCTGCAGTCCTTCCTGAAGTTGCAGCCCTTCCTGAAGCAGCCCCCACCGTAGACGAACCTCTTGCAAACTTACTCTTCGACTACCCAGGTGCAGATATCATTCTTCGTTCTCAGGATGCCCATCATTTCCGCGTGCCGAAGATTTACATCGAGAATAGCTCTTCCGTTCTCACCAAGCTTATACGAAAAGATTCCCCAAGTGCCGCAGATGTTGATGCCTCACTTCCCGTGGTACAGCTACCTAAAAGAGGCAAAATCATTCATTGCCTTCTCACATTCATCTTTCCCGTAATCCCTTTCCTACCATCGACTCCTGAGGAAGTTATGGAACTCCTCTCTGATGCCCTAGCGTATCAAATGGGTTCTGTACTCTCTCGCATCCGGGACAGAATCGCTCGAAGCTATCCGCTACCTACCCATCTAGAGCCAACACTCCGCATTTATTCCATTGCGCAAGAGTATGGGCTTCGACTTGAAGCGCTTCAAACCGCGCGGACGACACTGAATTACCCGATGACCATCGAGGGCTTCGACAATAAGCTAGATATTATACCAGGTGCTTCTCTTTATGAACTCTGGAAATATCACGAAAGGGTTCGGGCCACTCTTGCGTCCGATCTTACGGAATTTAGGGAGTCTGGCGCCCGCGGCACGATGACAGGTGTACGCTGTTTAGAGCACAGCTCTTCCCAGATCCCGCGTTGGCTTGATCAGTACATTGAGTCCATAGGGACTGCTCCCAACCTTTTTGATACCGTTGAATTCAACGTCTCCATAACGCGCCACGTTAAGCATACAAAACGGCGCTGCGAATGTACGTCCATACCTGGCCAGACGATACGCGACTTTTGGGAGGCTTTGGCGTCTGTTGTCCTTAAGGGTTTTGAAAAAGTGAGTGGGATTCATACATGGAGCTGCCGAGAATGATATCGAACAGTTCAAAGGCAGAGTCAGCTCTATCTCTCGTGCATGAACGAGAAGATTCTCAAACCCAAATCGATTCGAAAACATCTCCACTTGAACTCTTCGACGTACCCGACGCCAATGTTATAATTCGATCATCCGACTTTGTCGATTTTCGGGTCCATAAGCCAGTACTCGCCATGGCGTCGTCAGTCTTCAAAGATATATTCTCTCTTCCCCAGCCTTCCGACAGTGAATCTGATGATGATTTTCCTGTGGTCAAATTATCTGAAGACTCAGAGCTACTCCATAGCCTTGTTTCTATCATTTACCCTGTCCCCACGGTGATCCCAAACTCTCATGAGAAGGTATTGTATCTGCTTGTGACTTGTTGACGGTAAACCTAACCCTTCATCACAAGGTGTTGTATCTACTCGCGGCGTGCCAGAAATACGACATGGTTTCGGCACAGTCATTTATCCGTACTGAGGTCAGCCGTGGAATATTTCCGGCACCAACGGGAGGCGAGGCCTTTCCTGCATACGCGATCGCCAGTGACAAAAAGCTTATTCCGGAAATGGAAAATGCAGCCCGTCAGACATTGAAGCACCCCATGACATTTGAAATTCTGGGAGAAGGGCTGCGACTATTTGAGGCTTGGACATTGCGCGACCTTGCCAGTTTCCGAAAGCGCTGCCGAGACAACCTCGTGGCATGCTTTGAATTGTTCCTTAAACTTGGCCAACCCCCATTCAATATCTGGACTCCTTGTACCGATGATTCATATTCAACTTCGTCCGACAAGACTGGATATTCTCCGGCTTGGTTAACCGAACTTTTTCAAAAGCATCTCAACGACTCTCGTGAGGCGTTTTCAAAGCCTCTCTTTAATCCTCGAAGCATCCGTGGGGAATACTTGTCGGCTCTAAAGGCTCATCTCAGTTCACTCAATTGCGTCTCTTGTACTAAGGTACACTCGTTGAATGGAGAGTCATTCTGTAAGGCATTAGAGGATAGGTTGACACAGGCTCTGAGCGAGGTGTGTGCCGTTTTTTTTGTCCTTCCGAGGAATTATGAGTCTAAACAAACCTTACCTAGGTATGCGCGATTTTGAACTCACAGAGGTAATTACTCATCTCGATTCTAGAAATTAGTGATAAACGAACAAGAGAACTGAGACTTGTTGCGAGCGATGAGTATTACTGCCCTCTGTTATCGTCATAGGGTTTGGGTTGCGGGTGACTGGTGAGTACTGTGGGTCTCGTCGCAAGCCCCGAGACCCGTTTTGATTTTAGTTCACAGCGCAAAGGGATATGTAAGGGAGTTACTTCCGGCTAAAGGCGGATATCGAAGTCAATGAGATTACGTCTTCGGTTATCTCTTACGAGTCTGAAGTTACATGGATCATTGATGCACTGGCAGAGGACTGGCCCGTGAGATGCACGCCCAACCGGCGTAAGCTCATTGGCAGGGATCTATCACGGTGTCGATTACGGTAAACAGTTCTAGCTACGCCGTGTGGACCTAACCGGCTGGAGAATGTACGGAGACCGACGTAGCCCAACGTAGTAGAAATCGATCATGCTGTGCTTTGCTTCTGGAGGTCCCGGGGCGATCACGGTCCACACTCGCCACTGGCGCATGTCGCACTACTACGGCGCAGACATGGGTCATGTATGATTACATCGAAGCTTGTGGAGACGCGCGATAAGAGGAGCAATTCACTCATCAGGCTCGGAAGGGGATGTCTGGGTCTTGACGATGAATAGGTTGTAGGAAGGTTGTATTACTCAAGTCTCGTGTGTCGGTCTCTCTTGCGAGCCCGGGCCGGCCCGGAAAAATGTCAACGATGTCTGCGACGCCACCGATATCCACGATAGGGGTCCCGCAGCAGATACGTGTTCTTTATGGGGTATCGTTTTGCGGACCACCTGACAAAAGCATGCCCGTTATCTAGCGTTAGGTACCCGCTTTGCGGTGTGCCTTCTCTTCTCATTGGCTTGGCTGGTATTTAACGGGCCATAAGAGTATACTTGCATATCACAGTAGACGGCGACACCATGTCTACAGTTCCTCCTGAAGCAGCCGTCACCACAGACGAACCTATTGCGAACTTACTCTTCGACTACCCTGGCGCGGATATCATTCTTCGTTCTCAGGACTCCTATCATTTTCGAGTGCCGAAAACGTCCATCATCAATAGTTCCCCTGTTCTCGGCGAGCAAATCCGAAAGCATTTAGATTCCTCCGGCACCACGAATGCTGAGGTCTCCCCTACAACAATCCCTCTTCCCGAAAGCGGCAAAATTCTTCACTGCCTTCTCACCTTTATCTTCTTCGTAACCCCAGTCATACCATCAGCCCATGAAGAAACTATGGAGCTCCTATTTGTGGCCCAAAGGTATCAAATGGAAACTGCATTAATTCACATTCGAGGAAGTGTGGCTCGACAGAACCCACTGCCCACCCATCTAGAGCCAGCACTCCGTATCTATTTTCTCGCGCAGAAGTACGGGCTTCGACAAGAAGCGCTACAAACTGCACGGACTATACTGAACTACCCGATGACTATCGAAATTTTTTACAACGAGCTCGATATTATGCCCGGCGCTTTTCTGTATGAGCTCTGGAAGTACTACGAAGAAGTTCGGGCCATTCTTGCATCGGACCTTACAGAATTCAGGGAGTCTGGGGCACGCGGCACGATTACGGGTTTACGCTGTGCCAGGCTCAGCGCTTCTCAAATTCCGAGCTGGCTTGATCAGTACATTGATTCTATAGGAAAATCGCCGAACCTATTTGATACCGCTGAACTCAGCATCGTCATGGCGTGCCACATTAAGGACAACGCTGGAACGTATAATTGCGAATGTGCGTCCATATACAGCCAGACCATACGCGACTTTTGGGCAGCTTTGGCATCTGTTATCCATGGCAGTTTCGAAAAGGTGAGCGGCTGTTGTTCCGAGCTGTCCAGGACATTGAGCCTTTTCACAGGCAGTGTCGGTTTTATCTCTCGTGCGAGAGCATGAGGACCCTCGAGTTCAAATTAATCCGACCATCTCTCCACTTGAACCCTTCCGCGCACTCGATGCCAATCTTGTAATACGATCATCTGACCTTGTCGATTTCAGAGTGCATAGGTCGGTACTGGCCATGGCGTCGCCAATATTCAGAGATACACTCTCCCTTCCCCAGCCATCTGACAGTGAAATCATTGACGGGCTTCCTATGATTCGAATATCTGAAGACTCAGAGCTGCTAAATTGTCTAATCTCTATTCTTTACCCCGTCCCCATTGTGATCCCAAAATCTTATGAGAAGGTGTTACACTTGCTTTCTACTTGTCAGCGAATATAACTAACCCTATATTACAAGGTGTTATATCTACTTGCAGCGTGTCAGAAATACGACATGGCATCCGTGCAGTCGTTTATCCGTGCAGAGGTCAACCGCGGGGAATTTCCATCGCCAACGGGGGCCGAGGCTTTCGCCGCATACGCAATCGCGAGTAGCAAAAAGCTCATTCGGGAAATGGAATATGCAGCTCATCTGACCTTGGATCACCCCATGACGTTTGAAATTCTAGGAGAAGGACTGCGATTGTTCGAGGGTTGGGCATTGCGCGACCTTGCAAACTTCCGCAAGCGCTGCTGGGACAATCTCGTGCCATGCTTTGAGTCGTTTCTCAAACTTGGGCAGCCCCCATTCAACGTCTGGACGTATTGTACTCAAAACCAGTCACATTCATATTCAACGTCCGGGACGACCGGATACTCACCGTCTTGGTTAACCGAAGTTTTTCGAAAGCACCTCGACGAATCGCGCGACGCATTTTCAAAGCCCGTATTTAATCCTCGAAGAATTCAAAGCGAGTACTTCTCGGCTTTCGAGGCTCATATCACCTCGTACCGCTGTATATCTTGTACGAAGGTACACGCACTGAAAGGGGTAAAGTTCTGTAAGGATCTGGAGGATAGATTAACGCAGGCCTTGAGTGAGGTGTGTACCTCTTTCGTAGTAGACATTCTGGAGATTAAGAACAGGCCTTACCTAGGTACCATTGGATCTGATCTCATGTAGGCGGGCTACTCATCTCATCTCTAGAATTTAGTTATCCATGAATGAGAAAATTGGGACGCGTTGCGAGCTGTGGATATTAGGAGGTTGACTGGTGAGTCTCTTGTCACCAGCGCAAGAGACGTGTTATTCATTTTAGTGCACAGTACAGAGGGACTCCTGGCTTGAGACGCATATTGAAGTCAATGAAACTATGCTCGACTATTTACAAAGTGTTGATCTGAACGATCTGGGGATCTGGGGTAGGAGGGCTGGCGAGGCACGCCCATAACGTAGGCTTACCGGTGCTGTTCACGGTAAATAGTTGTAGATCCGATAAACAATGTACGAAGCTCTACTTGCGGAAACCAACCGGGTAGTACTTTGCGTCCAGGCGTCCGATTATGGCCGATACCTGCCACATGCCGCACAACACGAAGATTGTACTGACGCAGATAAATCCATCGAGATGCAGGACGACGTGAGCGGCTTGCTCATTGGAAATGTTGTCTAGATCTTGAGGATGGGCGTGTTGTAGGCAACGTGGGCCAAAACGCGGGCGCAAACGAAAAAGCAAGAATTCTTCGTCATGTATTTGTAGCTCAGTGATAAGTTGGCTCCATATATACTTTTTTACAAGCTGACGAAAGGATAAAACGCCTAGTAGAAAAGGAACATCCTAGCATAGGTAGAGCCGGAAAGGGTACTCATGATCAACATGAAATGAAGGAGATGTACGGTCTAGTACGCCCACTGCATGGCCCACTGCAGTCCTCACTTTAAAGATACAGCACTCAGACGAGCAATCGATACAGTGAAGAGACAGATCTGAAGTTTCATAAATCGCAAATCCAAATAGCGAGCCTTTCACTAAATCAAGATCACGATCAAGCTCGCCAATTCGATTCTGGTGGACAACCAACGTATATTTTTTTTCAAGTGTAATGCTTCCTCTGACTGAGCCCACCTACCGACCTTCTGCAACATCCATGACGATGCAGTACGGTTACCGAAGCTGGTGAAATGATCAGATATCCATACCTTCGAGTGACCCGGGGATCTAAAAGCACTTTGGCGGTGAGCCCGAGGGTGGAAAAGTGGGAAAAGCATTCAAAAGATGGCGGTGACTCCGAGTCTATGCTATACCTACTCCATGCATTCTACACGGTTCCTGAGGTCCGCTATTTTTCGTGGATTTGAGCAAGAAGAAATCAAGTATAGCTACCAATGAGACAACGCCATTTGGTCAGAGACATACTAGCCGTCAGGTGAATGTACCTTGTTCGGTTCAGTCACGTGACAGCCTCCCCGTTTTTCTTTCTTTTTTATACATTTCCCCCGCCCCGTGCTTGTTATTCTGCTGCAGCTATAGCGAGTATCTCACAACTCCCTCTCAAATCCCTGAACTCTCAGCCTAGCCGTATTGGTATTGACCCGGCCTTGCATCCGGGTCACTTCTCATCGATCTCATCACCCACTCATGAGCCATACCAGGAGTATTTGTACTGTGTCTCTTCTCTGAATACAGCCTTTCTACTATTCCCAACGAGTGTATTTCACAGGGTTCTGAATTGCCGCACCTTCATCACACGACACCTCCTCGGACTGGATGGAGCCCATTGTGAAATTCCCGTGCCGTAGCTTGTGGAATATTTCCCTCGACGAGCGTGATCGTATAGTCCCGAATCAGGGTGCAGATTTGTTTCGACGACAGGTGAGTCCCCGATTAGCGTGGATAGGATTCTGCAGCTGACGTCACGTAGGCGACTGGACCTGACGGTAACATATCGGGTACAGCGACGTGATGCAAGGTCGTATCAATTCCTCGAACTTGGAGGTGGGAATCCATATGAATAGGTGACGCAAGCGGTGATGCCAGTGGACTCAGAAATGCCATCCGCGTGTTTGGACACGAACTTTAGCAGAATATGAAGTGGCAGTGACTGCGGTGGCTTGGGTAGTAGGGGCCTGCGGGCCACGTTCCCTGATCGGCCATCCCCCTCCTCGCCTCGCTGTTACAGGTGTTTTATCGTAGGAGTGCAGTGCGGCCAATCCAGTCTGTGCGATACGGTAAGTGGTGTTGCTATCCCCGGTGCTGGCGAACCATTCATTTCACCAGCCGATTTTCACCCCACAAATTCATACTGCCCTGTTGATGCAGTCCAAGATGTCGTTCTTATCCCTCATTATGTTGCCTCCCACTTTCGAGGTAGACCGGAAGGTACCGAGTGTCTGCAGTGTCAATCTCGTGATCTGTTCCGGGCCTGGACGATTGCCCTGCGCCAGCGCTTTACGCCCACCACTCGTCAAAAAGTCTTTGGCGTCTCCGCCCTTCGCAAAGCGCCTTCTAGTGCTTTGCACTATGGCCTTTTCTTCGGTTCTTGGCTCTCTTTACCCTTTATCATTTACGACGTCCTTCATGTGCTCTTCTCGAATGCGCGGGCGGATCATATCGGCATATCCAAATCTATGTACTCTTGCCTGCAGCATGTTCGCGATTCTTGCACAGGCCTGGGGTAGTAAGTTCAACATATCTGGGCTTTGGTATCCTCATCGGACCCGTGGCAGGCATGCTCCTCAACATCCACACGTGCAATTCCGTCCATTCTCAGGTTTTTTTGCCTCAGCTATAATGGTTTCGTGCGTGTTTAGTGTTGCCACGTGTGGAAAATGCATGGACTGTTGTCATAATCAAGGCTTAGTGAATCGCCGATGATAATTAACATGCAGTGGAGCATCATGAACAGTGATCCATAATAAAATTAGCATTTAAGGCTGCGTCAGTGTAAGCGAAGTTTAAAGAGACGACTGACAGAATGGTTGTTCGCACAATAGCGAGAAAAATACAAGCATTAGAATTGCTCATCAACGTAAATGCATAAATCTGGCGTCTTGCAAGTAGCATGCCGTACAGTAACCGACGCGAGTCCGACGCGTGGATCAAAAAACAAGTTACGCCCTCAGGCCTGCCGTGTGCACCCAGGAACTCACATACACTTCTATCCCCACCGCCCAGTCACAGGACATGCTTCCATCAGGTGGTCTACCTGGTATATCATTACGACTGCGCATACTCAGGGCTGGTTGCCACCGTGCCACATTTAGCGCTGGCCCTGTTAGGTTCCCGCTTTGCGGTGTGCCCTTCTCTTCGCTGCGGCTTGACGACGTGTATTTAAAGGGAGGGTCCTAGGGTAGGCTTCATTTCACACGATATTGCGATACTATGTCTACACTCCCTTCTGAAGCAACCTCCGCCACAGACGAGAACTTACTCTTCGACTACCCCGGCGCGGATATCATCCTCCGTTCTCAGGACTCCCGTCATCTTCGAGTGCCGAAGATCTTTATCATCGAAAACTCCCCTGTCATCAACGAACTCGTACGAAGAACTTTAGACTCCCCCGGCGATTCAAATGCTAAGGCGTCACTTCCGGTGGTACAGCTACCGGAAAGCGGCAAAATCCTTCGCTACCTTCTCACATTCATCCTTCCCGTATTCCCCACCATACCACCAACGCATGAAGAAACTATGGAACTCCTATCTGTCACGCAGAAGTATCAAATGGAAACTGTGCTAGTTCACATCCGAGGAATCATCGCTCGGCAGAACCCACTGCCCACCCATCTAGAGCCAGCACTCCACATCTATGCCCTCTCACAGAAGTACGGGCTTCGACCGGAGGCGCTTCAATCCGCGCGTACTATATTGAAACACTCGATGACTATCGAGGATCTCATGGACAAGCTAGATACTATGCCAGGCGCTTCCCTTTATGAACTCTGGATATACCACGAAAGAGTTCAGACCGTTCTCGCGGAGGACCTTACAGAATTTAGGAGGTCCGGTGCACGCCGGGCCATTAATGGCTTACTGTGTACACGGTGTACAGGGCTCACCACTTCCCAAATACCGCAATGGCTCGATCAGTACATCGAGTCTATAGCAAAAACTCCGAAATTATTTGATACCGCCGAACTTAATATCGCCTTGGCACACCACATTAAGGATGCCGGCCGCGAAACCGAATGGGACTACCCTAGCGAAACCAAATGCGAATGCGCGTCCATATCTAGCCAGACCATACGCGACTTTTGGGAAGCTTTGGCATCTGTTGTCAATGGCTGTTTCGAAAAAGTGAGTGTGGTTGATGTCCAGTTACAGACCTATGTTCACCTTTTACAGACAGAGTCGGCTCTTTCTCTCGTGCAGGAACGAGAGGACCCTCAAACCCAAATTAATCCGATTACTTCTATACCTGAAACCTTAGACGCATCTGACATGAACCTCATAATCCGATCGTCTGACCTTGTGAATTTCCGGGTCCATAAGTCGGTACTGGCCACGACATCACCATTCTTCAAAGATCTACTCTCCCTCCCCCAGCCTTCCGATAGTGAAATTATTGACGGGCTTCCCGTGGTTCAAATGTCTGAAGACTCAGAGCTGCTGAGCAGTCTTGTCTCTAATCTTTACCCCGTCCATACCGTTTTACCAAATTCTTATGAGAAGGTGTCATCCTTGCTGCTCATCGGCGATAATAACTAACACTTTATTACAAGGTATTATATCTACTAGCTGCGTGCCAGAAATACGAGATGGCGTCTATACAGTCATCTATCCGTGCCGAGGTCAGCCGCGGGGATTTCCCAGCGCCATCAGGAGCTGATGCATTCTCTGCTTATGCGATTGCGAGTGCAAAGGGACTCATTCCGGAAATGGAATATGCAGCTCATCTGACACTGGATCAACCCATGACATTTGAAATCCTTGGAGAAGTTCTCCGAGAATTCGAAGGTCGGGCATTGTGCGACCTTGTCAACTTTCGCAAGCGCTACGGAGACAAACTCGTGTCATGCTTCAGGTTGCTTCTCAAATCCTTCCGATCCTCATCCAATATTTGGAATTCTTGTATTTCCAAAAAGCGTCGATCCTCGTCGCCACCTTGGTTCATCGGAATTATTGAGAATCATCTCCTCAAATTGCACGATTTCTTTTCAGAGCCACTCTTTAATCCTCGAAATATCCGTGGGGAGTACTTGTCGACTCTACAGGCTCACATCGAGTCATCGGGTTGCGTCTCTTGTACTAAGGTTCACACGATGAAAGGGGAGATGTTCTGTAAGGAATTAGAGAATAAATTGGCGCCGGCTCTGAACGAGGTGTGTACCTCTTTTATTCTTCCGAGGATGAGAGTTAAAACGCAAATTACCTAGGTATGCTCGATTTTGAACTCAGAGGTAACTACTCATCCCCTCCATAGAAGTTAGTGATACGTGAAGAAGAAAAGTGAAACTCGTTGCGAACGATGAATTTCTATGTTCTTTTTGGAATCGTGATAGAGTGGGTCGACGGTGATTCCAAGAGGCTCGTTATTGATTTCAGTTCACAGTGCAAAGGGATATCATGGTGTAAGGGTGCTACGTCTGGCTGAGGCGAATATTGGAGTCAATAAAGCTCTGCAGAATATATCTCAGGAGTTCGAATATACATGTTCTTGGATCATGGGCCCGGGGAGCGGGAGGGCTGGCTAGGGACGCCCACATCGTAAGCTCACTAGCAGGGATAGACCACAGCACCGATTACAGAGAGCATGTCTAGTACTGTATCAATCTAATCCCCTGGGCATGATGATAAATGTGCAAGACCCGACGTTGTGGAAATGTACTGTCACGGTACTATGCACCCGGGCCGGGTCCGATCGCGATTCGTTTCGCAAGTAACTTAGCCTCATTGCGACTGCCGCTGCTGACACTTGCAAATTTCCACACTAAACTGCAGACCAGAATGATGTACTGCAGATTAGAACAAGATAAGCGGCTTGCTCATTGGAAGGGTCACTGCATGCAAATCAAAGTATTTAGTGTGAAAAAACTTGAAAAAAAACTCGAAAAATAGTTTAACTTTTTTTTAGAGTTTTTATGTAAGAAAAACTTTGAAGAAAAACTTAAAGTTTTTCCTGGGTAAATTCCGGGCCGGTGAACTGTGGGAAGAAAATACTTTTTCTGCAAATACTTTTGAAACAAAAAAAGCATTTTCTTCTCACAGTTTACCGGGCCGGGACTTGCCCGGGAAAAACTTTAAGTTTTTCTTCAAAGTTTTTCTTACATAAAAACTCTAAAAAAAAGTTAAACTATTTTTCGAGTTTTTTTTCGAGTTTTTTCACACTAAATACTTTGATTTGCATGCAGTGGGTTGTCCAGATCTGATGGTGGCACGTACACGTAATGTTCTCACGTGCGGCAATCTCCGTTGTTCAAGCTTTTTCAAGCTTTCAAGTTGTACTGTACTCACATCACATGTAGATTAGTCGCATCCCATAAATGCACAAATCAGGCGTCTTACATGCAGCAGCTTTCATTTTCTGTGAGTCGGCGCCGCTCAGCCGCTGTAACCCAAAAGTACAGTGCGATAGAAGCTTAGGCTGTGGGGTGATGGCCCGGGCCCCGGGTCCAGCTCTTCCACCATCAGTTTTGGCACACCTGCAGACCTGCTTTCGTATCTAGCACACTCTCCTTATTTTACACCGTCCTCCACTCCCTGCATATCTCGCACACTCGTCCCCATGTAAATACACGCCGTCGCTTCATCCCGGAACGGCCCGGAAAAGAACTTGTTCGGCGCGACTCGCGGTTTGCAGCGTGGATCTGCAGCGTGGATCAAAGCATATCAGCTGTGCCACCTGGCTTGCCCAATACCCAGAAACTCACATATAAATCTATTCCCACTGCCCAAGGCACGCTACCGACTGCGCAGCTCGGGTAGCACCATCAGCGCGTGCCCAGTGGTCCTCGAATTGTAGTGCACTTTCTGATCGCTGCGGCCCGGCTTGACGTGTATTTAAAGGGTCCCTAGGGTGGGTTTTATGTCGTACAATACTACGACACCATGTCTACCATCCCTCATCCTGAAGCAAGCTTCATCCCCGACCAACCTAGTGCGAACTTGCTTTTCGACTATCCCGGCGCGGATATCATTCTTCGTTCTCAAGATTCTTACCATTTCCGAGTGCCAAAGACCCCTATCATCCATAGCTCCCCAGTTCTTGGCGATCTTATACGAAGAACTCTAGATTCCTTCACCGATGCAAATGCTGATTCACTTCCGGTGGTACAACTACCGGAAAGCGGCGAAATCGTTCACTTCCTTCTCACCTTCATCTTCCACGTAACCCCCCTCATACCATCAACCCATGAAGAATCAATGGAACTCCTATCAGTCGCTCAAAAATATCAAATGGGGATTGCTTTAACTCACATCCGGGGAAGCATCGCTCGACAGAACCCACTACCCACGCGGCCAGAACCAGCGCTCCGCATTTATGCCCTCGCCCAGAAGCACGGGCTTCGATTAGAAGCACTTCAAACCGCGCGCACTATATTGAAATACTCGATGACTATCAAGGATTTCGACAATAAGCTCGATATTATGCCAGGCGCTTCTCTTTATGAACTCTGGAAGTACCACGAAAGGGTTCGGGCTATTCTTGCGTCAGACCTTGCAGGATTTAGGGAGTCTGGTGCTCTGGGTACGATGACAGGTTTACGTTGTACAGAGCTCAGCTCTTCTCAAATCCCGAGCTGGGTTGATCAGTACATCGTTTCCATGGGAAATGCGCCTAATCTGTTTGATCCCCTCGAACTCAATATTGCCATGACACGCCACATAAAGAATGCGGGTAATGGTGGTTGCGAATGTGGGTCCATGTCCAGCCAGACCATACATGAATTTTGGGAAGCTCTGGTGTCTGTTGTCTATGACAGTTTCAAGAAAGTGAGCGTGGTCGATGTACCGAGCTGCTTAGGATATTGATTTTTTCACAGGCAGAGTCAGCTCTATCTCTCGTACAAGAACGAGTGGACCCTCAATCCCGAATCAATCAAGCCATGTCTCCACTTGAACCCTCCGATTTATCCGATGCCAATTTTGTAATACAATCGTCCGACTTTGTCAATTTCAAGGTCCATAAACCTGTACTCGCCGTGGCGTCACCATTCTTCAAAGATCTACTATCCCTTCGTCAACCTCCCGACAGTGAATCTGTCGACGGGCTTCCCATGGTTCAATTGTCTGAAGACTCAGAGTTGCTCAGTACTCTTGTTTCGATGCTTTACCCCCTGCGTCCAGTGATACCCAACTCTTACGATAAGGTGTTGTCTTTGCTCGCGACTCGTCAGTGGTGATACCTAACTCTTATTCCAAGGTGTTGTATTTGCTCGCAGCTTGTCAAAAATACGAAATGGCTTCAGTGCAGTCATATATCCGTGCCGAGGTTAACCATGGCGTATTTCCGACGCCAAAGGGAGCCGAGGCCTTCTCTGCATATGCAATTGCGAGTAGCAAAGGGCTCGTCTCAGAAATGGAAAATGCAGCCCGTCAGACGTTGGATCACCCGATGACATTTGAAATTCTTGGAGAAGGACTGCGATTGTTCGAGGGTTGGGCATTGCGGGACCTCGCCAACTTCCGCAAGCGTTATCAAGACAGTCTCGTGTCATGCTTCAAGTCATTTCTCAAAACTGAAGAATCGCAATTCGAAATCTGGACTTCTTGTGCTTCTTATACTTACACGCCCGGTGGATACAATTCATACACCGGACACTATTCAAATTCATATTCGATATCAAATTTGCCCATGTCCAACACGAATGGGTCCTTACCGTCTTGGCTAGCCGATCTGTATCAAAAACATCTCGATGAATCGCAGGAGGCGTTTTCAAAGTCCCTCTTTAATTATCGGAGTATCCGTGGAGAGTACTTGTCGGCTCTACAGGCTCATATCAATTCGGACAGTTGCGTCTCCTGTACTAAAGTACACACAGAGAAAGGGGAGACGTTCTGTAAGGACTTGGAGGATAGATTGACGCAGGCTCTGAACGAGGTGTGTCCCACTTCAATTTTTTGGAGAAATTGTGGGAGTTTAAGCATGCACCTCTCCTAGGCGCTCTCGGATCTGATCTCACCTAGGTAAACGACTGGGAAGTATAAATATGCTTTTTCCCGGCTCGAGATGGTGGCTATGTGTTAGGTTGCTTCTAAAGTGTTTGAATCTACGTGGACCGTCGGGTGAAGGAAGACCGAGGGATAATGGGGATGCCATGAGACCATGGATCACCCTATTAATTATTTTCGCCTTCCCGGCCCTTCCGTGTGCGCACTGGCAGCTAACACCATGATAAAATGTCAAAATCGCGCTCGTGAATGAGAGAAGCTCGTGGCGGGCAAAGAAACGTCATACCTGGTGAGGCGTTGGATGCCAATTTGAAGAAATGGGGAGAGAGTATGTCATGTACCGTTTCATAAGAACGATGCAGTGTTTCCTCTCCTTGATGCTTCCCCACATCCCTCCGCCTTCTTGGAAGTTCTCCGAGTCGGCGTGCGCGTTGATTTTGTTTAAGGCTGGAGACTTGGCTTTGCTCCGGTGGGGTACAAGACCCCATTTTATAGAATGCATGATTAGTGCAGGCTCCTCTGGTTGCGTGTGATGGACGATGGGGGCATGAGTGCACAGAGCAACGTTGTAGCGGGGTACATAACGGTCTTTGTGTCGACGCGGTGCGTTGGTCTGGGAGGCATGATCTACAACGCGTCCATACCAACCGTCGCGTTGTATACTTTGAGTTTGGAGTAGCCAGAATCAACCATGTAAAGATGCCGTCAACTGAGGAGCACTTCCGTAAATTGAGTTGCAAGATATCAGGGACATGGACATACCAGTCAGAGATGTTTCCGCAATGTTAGTGGCAACGATAACCATGTGCCGGGCATCAGCAGTCGGTTCAAAGATTTTCGCCTAGCAAGAAGTCTCCCCCAAGATGGCGAACTTATTCCCAAAGGCTGCGGTGCAGGTCGGCGCTATCAATGACGCTATCAAGCAACAGTGACACGGTATGGATCATCTCGACAATTTGCACAAGCCGTCTGCATGGGTAGAGGATCTGTCTTGGGCTACCACTGCCAGAGGCTCAGGGGAGGTGAGGCATCGTGGCAGTGAAGACGGTGGAGATTTCACTTGATGTGCGGCGATGAGGGAGAAGACGGCAAAGGAGGCCGTGTGATCCAGTATGCTTGGGTCCCAGTCATTCAGCACGTCAAACACTATCAATAGATAGTAATAAAAATGTTATTAAGTACTCTACCCCGGTATACCTACTCGGATGAAAAATTGCGTGACAAAAGTAGATTACAAAAGACGGCAATGTGTTAGAGTTTCCTACTCAAGAGGGCTTAGGGCAATCCTATTCAGACATGAAGTCAGTCTATGTAAAATGAAAAGCGATTGGACTGACCTATGTCGTTTCTTCCGAAGGGAACCAGGAAATAAGAGGCCGCCTCTATTGCTCTGACATCACTCAATACCGGATAGTGGACGCGCTGGGCCACCTTCCGAGCAAAGTTGCCCACTAGCTTCCTCACCGCGACAGCGAAAAAGACGGGAGGGAAGAAGCATGTGGCGCCAAAATCGAGTGCGACGACCGTACCGTCTTCAAACTTCTTGAAATTTGATGGAGTAATGTCGCAAGGGCAAAGATATAAACCAGTCTGGGCATCGGCTGCCAAGTCGACCGGCGTAGCCTTGTCTATATATTTAATGATCTATCATGGCCGTAAGTCATCTAGGCGTACGGGAAAATTGGTGCTCACTTACGCCATTAATATGCTGGAGCTCGTCCACCGATTCGTATGTTATTGCTGACGTCCAGTCGACGAAAAAGATGTGCATAACGCGACCTCCGCCCACGGGTCCAGGCGCGGAGCTTGGACCTTTGACGCTAACGAGCGTCTGCACAGCCCTTGCAACCAGCTGGTGGTCTCCCTCGCCGCAATCTGGGCGTCGATATACTGCGTGACGATATAGCCGATGGCACAGTCAGAGGTGTCTCTCGAGAAAACCGCGTAGACCCAGGGGACCCGCACACCGGCCGTTGAATTGGCAATGAGGAACCTCGCAACGTAGTCCTGCGTTAACGCTTCAGCTATAGCCACGTTTGGGCCATACTTCACCCAGGCGATGACGGGCCCGGAAGGCTGATTGCAGAGGGTGATTCTGGAGCGGTCGTATCCGGCGGCTTGGCACAATGCCACGATGGTGTCGCGAGAGGGTAGGTTATCGTTAGCGAGAAAGCCGAAGTCGAGTGCTGACGTGGTGGCTAGCAGAGGATACTAGTCATGAGGGGGGGCGTACGAATAGGCGTAAAAAGAAGAGACGTACGTTGAAGAACAAGACGACTAGCAGAGCCTGAGGGTAAGGAAGTTCATGTGAAGAGGCGTGAAAAGAAGAGACGTTCATTTTGGCGAGGATTCAGCACGATGGGGCTGGTAGTGCGATGGACGCAAAAGGCAGAGTGATTCTGGTCATTCGAATCTTTCCACGGATTTTATTTTATGGTTGGCGTGCGGCGAGGCTGAGAGAGGCACTGACGGCACTGACGGGCCGGCGTGGATCCATCAAAGGCCGCAATTGAACACGCCCGGGGACTTCGTCACATACACTTCTATCCCATTACCCAAGGCACACTTCCGTCAGGTCTGCCGCGTGTATCGATGAGACTGCGCAGACAGGTGCCACCCTTGGCGCCTTTCCCTGTTAGGTCGATGCTTTGCGGCATACATTCTCTTCACTGTGGCTTGACGGGTATTTAAAAAGTCCCAATGGTACGCCTCGTGTCATACGACACCACGATCAACATGTCTACCCCCGTCCCTCCAGGAACAGCCCCCACAGTAGACGAACCTCTTGCGAACATACTTTTTGACTTCCCTGGCGCGGATGTCATTCTTCGTTCTCAAGACTCTTATCATTTCCGTTTGCCGAAGATTTACATCGAGAATACCTCTCCCGTTCTCAGCGAGCTTATACGAAAGGCTGTAGATTCTTCAGGTGCCGCGAATGCTTTAGCATCACTTCCGGTGGTACAGCTGCCTAAAAGGGGCGAAATCATTCACTGCCTTCTCACATTCATTTTTCCCGTAATTCCCCTCCTACCATCGACTCCCGAGGAAGCTATGGAACTCCTATCGGAGGCCCAAGCGTATCAAATGGGCTTTGTACTGTCCCAAATCCGGGACAGAATCGCTCGACACTATCTACAATACACCCATCTAGAGCCAGTACTCCGCATGTATTCCCTCGCACAAAAGTATCGACTTCGACCAGAAGCACTTCAAACCGCGCGAGTTATATTGAAATACCAGATCACCGCCGAAGAATTCGACGATAAGCTGGATATTATGCCAGGCACTTCGCTTTATGAACTCTGGAATTACTACGAAGGAGTTCGGGCTATCCTTGCGTCTGACCTTACAGAATTTAGGGGATCTGCTGCACACGGCACAATCAGAGGCATATTGTGTACAGCGCGCAGCTCTTCCCAAATCCCAAGTTGGATTGATGACTACATCGTGTCTATCGCAACGACCCCGAATCTTTTTGACCTTGTGGAATTCAACAGCGCCATGTCGAGCCACATTAAGGCTACCGCTGCAGCGAGTACTTGCGAATGTGCGTCTATACCCAGCCAGACCATACGAAAATTTTGGGAAGCATTGGCGTCCGTTGTCCATGGCAGTTATGACAGAGTAAGTGTTATCGATGTACCAAGCTGCTTAGGATGTCAACCCTTTTACAGGCAGAGTCAGTTCTATCTCTTGTGCATGAACGACAGGATCCTCAAGATCAAATCAATCCGACTACGTCTCCACCTTCAACCTTTGACGTACCCGACGCCAATATCATAATCCGATCGTCCGATCTCGTCGATTTCCGAGCTCATAAGTCGGTACTGGCCCTAGTGTCTCCATTCTTCGAAGACCTACTCTCTCTCCCACAGCCTTCCGACGGTGAAACTGTCGACGGACTTCCTGTGGTTGAATTGTCTGAAGACTCAGAGCTACTGAATAGTCTTGTCTCTATAATCTACCCCGTCCGCAGGGTGATACCAAGCTCTTATGAGAAGGTGTTGTTTGCCTGCGACTTGTCAGTGGTCATAATTAACCGTTTGTTACAAGGTGTTGTACCTACTCGCAGCGTGTCAGAAATATGAGATGACTTCGATACAGTCATTCATCCGTGACGAGGTCAACCGCGGAGCATTTCCAGCGCCAAAGGATGACGAGATCTTCTGTGCATATGCGATTGCGAGTGGTACAGGACTCATTCCGGAAATGGAAAATGCAGCCCGTCAGACGCTGGATCATCCGATGACATTTGAAGTTCTTGGAGAAGGACTACGATTGTTCGAGGGTTGGGCATTGCGCGACCTTGCTAACTTTCGTAAGCGTTATCGAGACCATCTCGTGTCATGCTTTGAGTCATACCTCAAAACTGGAGAATCGCAATTCAAAATCTGGATTCCTTGTGCTTCTTATACTTTCCATCCCAGTGGATTAAAGAATAAAAACAGACAATATGGCTATTCAGATTCATATACGCTATCGACTTTGCCTATGTCCAACACGAATGAATTCCTACCGTCTTGGCTAGCCGAACTTTTTCAACAGTATCTGAACAGATCGCGCAGGGCGTTTTCGAGGCTGCTCATTAATCCTCGAAGTTTCCGTGAGGAGTACTTGTCGGCTCTAAAGGACCATCTCAAATCATTCGAATGCGTCTCTTGTTCTAAAGTTCACTCACTAAGTGGGGAGACGTTCTGTAAGGAATTAGAAGATAGATTGACGCGGGCTCTGAGCGAGGTGTGTACCGCTCCTTTTTTTTGGAGGAATTGCGGGAGTTTAAATATACACCTTACCTAGGTACTCCTGGATCTCATCTGACATAGGTAAATTACTTATCCTCATTTCTAGATACGAGTGAGGAGTGAATGAGGAAACGGGGACTTGTTGCGAGCTACGAAAGTCATTAAGTTACTATTTATCGTGATAGGGTCCGCGCCGGGAGTGACATGTGACAGGTGGGTTTCTCGCCGCGGGCTCAAGGGATATATTATTGATCACAGCGCGCAACGCAGAAGGAAATTACTCCCACCCAGTTCGAGACGGATGTGAAGTCAACGAAATTATGTGGTAAGCTATAAGGTGAGGCACGCCTAAATCCTTACGAGCAGGGAACGACCGCATCGTCGCTTACAGTAAGCCAGTACTGTAGATATATTCGAGTAACACCTTAGACAATGTACCGCGCTCGATGTTATTACGAAACGCCCATACCTTGCATCCCGGGCCGGTGGTCCGATTAGTGTTCTTTACTGAGACCGAATAGATGACGCAGCTACAATATGGGCGACTTGCCCTTTGGAAGGGTTGTTAGTGGGTCTTAGGTGATGTTAGAATTTTTTTGAACGCAGGCGTGACCGATGATTCATACTCGCTCGCTAAACCGCTGGCACAACCGCTTTCGGCGGTACATTTCAATACGTTGGCACGTTGCATGGACGCAGGTCTACTGTTGATGGAAATCATGACATTGCTTTCCATATGAACGTTCACTCCGAGTAGTATGGCCACTAGGGGTATGTCTTGGTGGAAGCGAGTATGGCCAGAATTCCGTGGTACGACTCAGAAGAAGGGGAGTCCCCGGAGAATAATATGCATCGTGATGCAATGCCGTTCCAAGGCCGTGAATACTGCGCTGCGCACACTCGGAAATGGGGACCAATACTACCACACGTGACATCACATGGTAGCAGTGTATACGTAATGTGCAGGACAGATGAGCAAGCTAAAAGGAGACAACTGAGACTGAAAGGGGCAGGCAATACAGTACTGCGGATTTGGTAAGTGCACACGAGCTTTTGGCCCGGCCCGGTGATGATCATGATAGGGCCCCGCAGCACACCCATGGCCATACTCTTCTATCCCACCGTACATGACATGCCTGATGTTGTTAGGACTGCGCAGACCTGCCACCACGCTTCTTGCCCCGATAGGTCACCATATTGCGGTCCATTTTCTTCGCCCGGGACCAGGATTGACGGCTATTTAACGGGTTCCTAGGGTAGGTTTTCAGACCAGGACACCATGTCTACCGTCCCTCCTGAAGCATCCTCCACCGCAGACGAACCTCTTGCGAACATAGCCTTCGACTACCCCGGCGCGGATATCATTCTTCGTTCTCAGGACTCCCGTCATTTCCAAGTGCTAAAGACCTTCATCACCAATAACTCTCCTGTTCTCGGAGAGCTTATACGAAGAACTTTAGACTCCCCCGGTGACGCAAATGCAGGGGTATTACTTCCCGTGGTACAGTTACCAGAGAGCGGCGAAATCCTTCACTACCTTCTCACCTTCATATTTCCTGTAACCCCCATCATACCCTCAACCCATGAAGAAGCCATGGAACTCATATACGTGGCCCAAAAGTATCAGATGGGCACTGTACTAATTCACATCCGTGGAAGTATCGCTCGACAGAACCCACTGCCCACTCATCTAGAGCCGGCACTCCGCATATATTTTCTCGCACAAAAGTACGGGCTTAGACCAGAAGCGCTTCAAACTGCAAGAAATATATTGCAACACTCAATGACCGTCGAGAATTTCGACAACATGCTTGATTTTATGCCGGGCGCTTCTCTCTACGAACTCTTGAAGTACTACGAAGAAGTTCGGGCTATCCTTGCGTCTGACCTTACAGAATTTAGGGGATCTGCTTCACAAGGCACGATTAGAGGTATACGGTGTACAGCACGCAGCTCTTCCCAAATCCCAAGTTGGATTGATGACTACATCGTGTCTATCGCAACGACCCCGAATCTTTTTGACCTTGTGGAATTCAACAGCGCCATGTCGAGCCACATTAAGGCTACCGCTGCAGCGAGTACTTGCGAATGTGCGTCTATACCCAGCCAGACCATACGAAAATTTTGGGAAGCATTGGCGTCCGTTGTCCATGGCAGTTATGACAGAGTGAGTGTCATGGATGTACCAAGCTGCTTTAGGATGTTGAACCTTTTACAGGCAGAGTCAGTTCTATCTCTTGTGCATGAACGACAGGATCCTCAAGCTCAAATCAATCCGACTACGTCTCCACCTCTAACCTTTGACGTACCCGACGCCAATATCATAATCCGATCGTCCGATCTCGTCGATTTCCGAGTCCATAAGTCGGTACTGGCCATGGCGTCACCATTCTTTAAGGATCTACTCTCTCTCCCCCAGCCTTCGGACAGTGAAACTTTCGACGGGATTCCTGTGGTTGAATTGTCTGAAGACTCGGAGCTGCTGAATAGTCTTGTTTCTATACTTTACCGTGTCCGCACAGTTATACCAAGCTCTTATGAGAAGGTGCTGTATTTACTTGCGAATTGGTCGGCTGTAATAACTAACCCATTACTACAAGGTGTTATACCTACTCGCGGCATGCCAGAAATACGACATGGTTTCAGTACAATCACTTATCCGCGCCGAGGTCAGCCGTGGGGAATTCCCAGCGCCAAAGGGAGCCGAGGCCTTCTCTGCCTACGTGATCGCGAGTAGCAAAGGGCTCATTCCGGAAATGAAAAATGCAGCCCACCAGACCTTAGAACATCCCATGACGTTTGAAATTTTTGGAGAAGGACTGCGATGGATCGAGGGTTGGGCATTGCGAGATCTTGCCAACTTCCGCAAGCGCTGCCGAGACAATGTCGTGGCATGCTTCGAATCGTTTCTCCAACTTGGGCAACCCCCATTTAATATTTGGGCTCCTTGTGTCGATTGTCGATATTTCGCCCGGTATTCATATTTCAATTTCAACCAGACTGGAGCGTCGCCGCATTGGTTAACCCAGCTTTTTCAAAATCGTATTGATGAATCACGTGACGCGTTTTCAAAGCCATTCTTTAATCCACGAAGTATCCGTCGGGAGTACCTGTCGGCTCTAGATGCTCATATCAGCTCAAACGTTTGCATCTCTTGTACTAGGGTACACGCACAGAAAGGGGAGGCTTTCTGTAAAGAACTAGAGGACAAATTAACGCAGGCTCTGGACGAGGTGCGTACCTTTTCTATTCTTTTGAAGATCTGTGGGAGCTTAAGCACACACCTTACCTAGGTACACTTGCCTTAAACTCACGCAGGTAACTGCTCATCCCATCTCTAGAAGTAGTGACACACGAATAAGGATACTGAGACGGGTTGCGAGCGATGAATATTATTGTCTTCAGAGGCAGAGGGAAACGTAGGGGAGGTTACATACGACTTGAGGCGGATATAGGAGTCAACGCAATTATGTGTTAGGCAATTGTACTCTAAATGAGTTCGAAGTTACGTGGGCCACTGAGTAAAGGAGCGATGGTGGGGCATGTCAATAACGTAGGCCGACTGGCAGGGATCGACCACATTGTCGCCTATAGAAAGCAGCTTCAGTGCTGATAGACCTAACCCCCAGAAAACGGACGGAACCCAACGTTGTAGAAAACCAACCGGGCCATACTTCGCATCGAGAAGCCCTTTTGGCTTCTTTGTGAAGGTCGACCCTTGCCACGTATCGCACTGCACGGCAGACCCGAAAGTATGTATGGCAGACCGATGAGCTGAATGAGTCGTAGGTAATATGAACAAAAATGCGAATGGGCGCAAACACATGTTTTTTGGGGGTCCCGAGATACTGTTACAATGTACCTAGTACGTTTACCGCAAGCTGACGAAAACACGAAACGCGCGGAAGAAAAGGAAAGTTGCGGCATGGGTGGAACAATAGCAATCCAGGCGGTACTCCGCGAATTAAATGGGATGCAGAGTGCGCGTACGGCATCATGAAGGAACGAACGAATGAAAAGAACAAGAATTCTCTTTTATTATTCCGCAACCGTTCTGATGAGCATAGAGTTTCAAGCTCCGATTGAACGCAACGTCCCTGCCGATTGAGAACATTTCACAATCAGCCGTTCTCGGAAATGGGTCCTCGATCAACTCGCTCAAACGAAAACCAGTACCTATAGGTCGCTCGTGTTCAAACACGGAGAAATCTCTGCAATTGAATACATCACTTGCCTGATTTCGCGCATGTGTCAGTTTCTGCTCCAGTCCGGCACAATATCCCTCCCCGTTATGGGCGTGCACCATCAAGCAGGTCGAGCAGCCATTCAGAGTGGGACAGTGCTTCATGAGCGCGGCCAGATATTTCTCGCGGATGCTCGAAGGCTTGATGATTGCATGCGTAAAATACTGCTTCAATTCTTCGATTTGTTGTGTGAGAACATCGCGCAACCATGAGGGCAAAGTTTGTTTATATTTGTCGTTTGAGGATGAAGCTGGGAAGGGTAACTGAGACCTGGATCTAGGGCAACAGATCCAGATAGTCGATGGGCCTCTGTGAGCATCCAGGAAGGTTTCCAGGCACGAAACAATGTTGTCTCTACACGTTTTCCGGAAGCTAGCCAGCTCGCGCAGTGCAGAACCACTGAATAGTCGGAGTTCGTCGCCGAGCATCTCAAACGTCAATGGATAATCTAGAGTGAGACGAGCGGCAGCTCCCATCTCGGGCGTGAGGTTGTTGCTAAAGGCAATGGCAAATGCCCGAAAGGACTGAGCTCCAGTTGGAGCAGGTAACTCCCTACGAGCGACTTCCGCACGGATGGAAGACTGTACGGCGGACATGTCGTATTTCTGTGCGGCAGCTAGGAGTGCCAAAACCCTTTCATATGATGTAGGTATTTCTGTGGGGATTGGGTACGTCGCGGTGATGAGAGCTCGCACTAATTCGGCATCTTCTGACAAGCGCACAAAAGGCAACCCATCGATCGTCTCGTCGTTGGATGGCTGGGGAAGTGAAAACATATCCCTGAAGAACTGTGACGAAGAGGCCAGTACCGCTTTGTGGACGCGAAAGTTAGCAGAGTCGGATGACTGGAGAACGAGATCTGCGTTTCTAACGTCCAAACACTCGGGTAGGGGTAGGGGAACAGCAGTAAAGCCGATATAATCCTTGGAGGACGTAATTCTCTCGGAGATGGAGAAAGCTGATTCAGCCTGTAAGATTTTGAATTCGGCTTACGACGTGGAAACATGAGCATTGGTCACCTCGTCCATATTCGCATTCACAAATGCAGTCAAGGCCGTCCAGAACTTGTCTATGGCCTCTTCCGGTAAACATGTGCAGAATGAGCACAGCTTTCTATCCATACCACTAACGTGGCGGGCCAAGGCAGACTGAAATTCAAAGAGATTGAAGGAAGAGGGAGTTGAGGCCATAAAACAAATGTAGTCATCGATCCATCTTGGGATGTTAGAGCGAGTGAGAACAACACAATTCAAACCATTAAGTGCCCTGTAGGCACTAGATAGTCTGAACTCATTAATGTTGGACACGAGTTTCCCTTGAAGTCTCTGGTGATATTTCCAGAGTTCATGCAGATGGTCACCGGGCATGATGTCTAACTTGTCTTCCAAATTCTCGACCGTCAGAGTGGACCTCACTGTGAGGCGGGCCGATTGGACTACCTCCTGACGCAGACCATACTTCTGGGCAAGAGAATAAACGTGCATTGCATTGCTTCTGCATATAAGAGGCGGATCTTGAAGAGAGATACTGCCCCGAATGCGAGTCAGTACGTGGTTCATTTCATACTTTTGGGCCACCGATAGGAGTTCTAATGTCTCTTCCACACTTGGAGGAAGAACCGGTGGCATAGGCAATACGAAGGTGAGTAAGCTGTAGAGGATCGCGCCGCTTTCTGACATGCGTATAACTGGAAGGGGTATTGTGCTTGCAGGAAGTGCGGAAATGGCGGAGCCGGAGGCCGTTTGTATTAGCTTATCGAGGACGGGAGAGTTCTTGGTGATAAACAACTTTAGAACTCGGAAATCGCGGGAGTTGCTAGAACGAAGGATGATATCGGCATCAGGAAAATCGAAGAGTTCCTCGATAGAAGGAGCTTCGTCCCGGTCGGACACAGATGAGGGAGCCCCAGGTTGGTGAGAAGACGAAGCCATGGGGACGATAAAGCACAAGAGAGCCACTCCCGAATGGTCGAACACGACATAAGCACGTGACGCGACCGGCGATTGCCACGTGCCACACTTTGCAGAACTGAACTATATATTGCAGACGCAGATTACTCCATTGGAGCTCGTGGGACAGGGAGAGATGAGCCGCTTACTTCTTGGAAAAGTTGTCTAGCTCTTGTCTATGAATGATCGTAGTATGTAATTCATTATGAGCCAACCAAAGTATAAAGGTCGGGCGTGCTGCAGAAGAAAAGGATCATTGACTCAGAGCACACAACTGTGACTAAACCGAACAGGATGTACTGTAGGGTCTTGCACGAATACTGCATGACATAGTTCTCAGTTTATCGTGCTGTAAGAATACAATACCGAGGCATCGAAGGCACAGTGGCCCAAGGTACTGAGAATCCAAGATCCGGTGAGTCCGAGAGCGGAACGTACAGCACCACGGCATGGTAATCCCCAGTACAACCTGGTTACAATACGAGCCAGAGAGAAGAGCTTGGCTTCAGTATAATGCTCATAACACTCGTAACAGTGAATCCGCAAGGCCCCAGGAGTCAGGCCCCAACGCCGCCGTGGAGGACCAATGGCAGGAAAATGTGCTATTTCATTTTCTGCTTGCTACAGCTATGGGCATAATGCTAGATAGTGATGGCAAATTAGTAAGAAGCTAGACGGATAGCAGTTTGATGAGCATCACATAATTTGGCTCCATTCTATGCTTCTCTGGTATAAAACGTGAAAAACGTGGGCTTTATTTACCTTTTCCATATTTGCATGTCACGGTACAAAAGTAGTCAAGGCTGTCCAAAACTTGTTCATAGTTTCTTCTGGTAAACACGCGCAGTGTGGACACCGTTCTTCCCAAGCTCTATTGTCTGCAGCGCTAACGTGCCTTGCCAAGGCGGTCTGAAATTCAAAGAGACTGAAAGAAGAGGGATTCCTGGGTATGAAACAAATGTCACCGAAAGCGTGAACGGATCAGGTCTCTGGTGATATCTCCAGTGTTCATGTGGATGATCACCGGCTATTACATCAAGCTTGCCTTCCAAATTCTCGATCGCCAGAGGGGAATTCAACATCAACGTGAGGCAGGCCGCCTGGATTATTTCCGGATGGAGACCATACTCCTGGGCAATAGAATAAACGTGCAAAGCATTGCTTTTACAGAAAAGAGGTGGATCTTACAGAGCAATACATCCTCGTATGTGAGCCAATATGTAGGTCATTTCATACTTCTGAGTCACCGATAGGAGTTCCATCGTCTCGTCCATAGTTGCAGGAAGAACGGTGGCACGAGCATTCGAAGGTGAGTAAGCTGTAAGGGACCGTGTCAGTTTCAGACATTTCCACAACCAGAAGGGGTGTCCCAGTATTGGAAGAAAGAGTGGAAACGAGGCGATGATTTGAGGCAGCTTGTACTACTGTATTAGCTTTAATAGCTTGTCGAGCTGAGGGCGGAGAGCTCTTGGTGGTAAACAACTTCAGAACTCGGAAATCGCTAGAGTCGCTAGAATGAAGAACGATATTTGCATCACGACAGTTACTGTAAAATATTCTCCATAGAAAAGCGCGACTCGGACACATCCTAGTAGCTGCCCACGCCACAATCATTGAACGCGACACGATCACGTGACATTGCCACATGGCACACCGTTGATATTTCTTCTCAATTATTTTCTCTCAATTACTAGTAGGCGTTTGTCTTCGTTGTCCATGGATGACCGTGTGCTTAAAAGATCTATGGCCGGATCGTCCAAATTCTGAGTGTAACAACTTTCATGGCTTCTATCATATCGCTTCTGAATTTTGCGACGCGGGTTGGATAAATACAAGGCAATCTCGACGCCATCATTTTTGGTAAACCAGAAGCCAGTGCTTTACCTATAGGTTCTCTTCTGGGCCATCTTCGATCATCTGTGCATAATCTTCGTAGCTCGCGAACGTTGGCAAAGCACGAAGCTTCTTTTTGCGAGTCCGCTCATCCTCGTCCCCACGTCCTTTACGCTTCCGTGTCTTACCACCGCTCAAAGCAGGTAAAACCTGCGTGTCAGATCCAGCCTGGTCATACACTGTCAGTTTTGACCGGGGTCCGCAGAGGATCTGGATTTACCGAGCCATCTACACCCGAGAACCCAACGCCATCAAATTCCCAATTGACGTCGATGTCATCCTCAGCATCGCCTGATGCTTCCTCGTCGTCGTCCTCTTCGGTATCGGTATCGGTATCGGTATCGGCATCGGAAGAAGCATGGTCATCAGATTCCGAGTCTTGAATTGAATGGTCGACGCGACTGTCGTCGTCGTCATCAACGTCGTCGTCAGCATCAATATCTTCGTCGTCTTCGTCTTCCTCGGCCTTCGGCAGAGACGCTTTCAGTGCCTGTATCGGTTCTATCAGCAGTACTGGCTTCACGTTTCCAATGAGGCCCACCTTCCAAATGGCCGCTTCCTCCGGGTCGCTATCTTCATCACTACCATCCTCGACAGTCCCGTCGGATTTCGTATCGGAATCATGATGATTGGCCTT
The DNA here is from genome assembly GCA_963926505.1 of Russula olivacea. Lineage (NCBI taxonomy): Eukaryota > Fungi > Basidiomycota > Agaricomycetes > Russulales > Russulaceae > Russula > Russula olivacea. Next base: position 3,291,255 of record OZ004884.1, read on the forward strand.
CCGCTTGTCGACTTTGGCCGCCTTCACCCGCTCCTTCCCATGCTTCTGGGCGAAGTATCGCTGAAAAAATACCTAGTAGCAAGATATGTGAGTGTCATGACATGTTTTTTTGCGAAATGACAACACACCTGATCCGGCGCGACGCCACTTTCCCCACGTCGCCACCACCCTTCGACATTGAGGGGTGTCTCTTGTACGTTCACCCTCACCCTACTCACGCCACCAACACCCCCAGCAGTGGAGGGTTGCATAGCGCTTGTACCCCTCGCTCCGGCCTTCTTCGGGTTTTTGTAGACGAAACGATCCAAGAAATGAGTGAGCGTGTAAAGGGTTAGGTCTGGACTGCTCGTCAGCGGCTCATGGTTGAGAAGCTGACGTGCTAGAAGAGCAATCGTTGGGTGCGCGTGGTTAACTAGAGTTGTCTATTTATACTTATAAGCACCGGGATGACAATTGTAAGTTCAACAGAACAACGCACTAACTCCCAAAGAGCGGATGATTGGGCATGCGCATACTGTGGCTCCCGCTTATATGGATCGTACTCTTCAACATCTGTGTCATGTGGAGGGGCTCGGTCAATGAGAGCACGTAAGCCCGGGGAGGTATTGAAAAGCTTGGATCGGTTAAGCGTTACTCTTGTCAAGGCTTAGATGACTACTGAAAACTCACCTCGCCGAGCAGCCACAGCCCACCTGCTACGAATTCGGATCCACCGAGCCCACTCGCAAGAACCTGACAAAACCGCTTTACGAATGCCATTACTCGAGCTTGATTGGAATCGGTCTTTAAGCTTTTGAATAATAAATTCAAGAATAACGCTTGATTGCGAGCAGTATGTAGGCGGGGGTCGAGCAAAGTCGCATATAGTGCGCGGTAAAACCGCGGAACTAGAGGTGAAGAAGCTGGAGATGACGCCGCAATTTGCTGAATGAGAGTAAGCGCCCGTAGAGAAATGTTAAACGTTGACGTATGGACGAGACGGAAGAGTATATCCATGTGCTTGTCAAATCTAACAAATGCAATTCAAATCAGGCAAGCAGTAAAAACAAGCAATGAAAACGCACACCACGTCCCCTCCACCGAACTGCGCGTACGGCAAAGCACGACTTATGCCCGTGAGTATTGCCCCGAGTAGCTTTGCATTCGCGTCCTGCACCTCCGCGAATCCTGCGGCACCACGCAATTCTTTACTTTTCCCTTTTCGGGGCCCGTTCTTCTTGAGGATTGGTTCCTTTCCCTTGTCTTTATGTTTCTCTTTTGTAGAAGTTGCATCATCGTCAGCCAGTTCAGGCTCCCGTTCGCCAACAACCTCGCGGAAGAGCTGGAAATAGACGTCCATCAGCTTTCGCGCTGCAGCGCGGTCAGCGGCAGATGTAGACAAGACGATTTGATTGAAAGTGATAGCTGCGTAATATTGTGCATGCGCACGCCACACATTCTTTTCCCGCTGCGGTGCTGACTTTGGATCTTTCGAGGACTGGATATGTCTGTTAGTTTGGGAATGGGAAGCCGTAGAGGGCGCCATCGGCGGAGTCGGCCGCATAATTAGTGCGGTAGTTTCTTGAACGATGGTTGCCTTCATTGCTGGATGTTCTTGTAAAATATGAAGGAGGTAGAAACTCGTTCTGGCACAGATGGAGCTTTCCGTATCGCCCTGAAATCGTGAATGCGTCAGCGCACGATAAATGGACAGGAAGTAGGCTAACGCACAAGCTTGTTCACGAGCAAGCGTAGTAAATTTTGTTCCTGCTCCGGATGAGAGCGAAGTAGGGTGGCTATTAAGGCGAGGGACTGCATGCGGACATATGGGAGAGGATCTAAGGAGAAGGCCTGGGGAATGATGAGCAACGCGCGCGGAAGAGAAAGGTTTCTTGTGACACCTCTAGTATTTGAAGGTAGGAGAAGAAGTACTTCTTCAACCAGTCTTCGAAGTACCAGATGACGAGGTGCTGGTCCGTTACATCAGGGTGTGAGAGGGGTTGGTCACGGAAGTATCTACCTCGCGTGTCAATGAATGCATAGATAGAGAGAAGTTGATGAGACACACCTGAGCTTTCGCTTCGGGGCACCGCCTCCAACCCACCAGTCCATAATTGCCCTGGCAGCCTTAAGCCTATCTTCTCTCCCCTTCGCCTTTCCTTTGCCCTTCTCTCCATCCTGTGACGTGCTGACACCACCTCGCCCCCTTTCCGTCAAGTCCTTCAAGGCTTCTAATGCTCGGATGTTGTGTAAAGGCGCGCCCTGAACCATGAGGGTGAGCGCGCTAAGGCGATCGCTCAGGGTGCCTCCGGAAAGGATGTTGCGCAGGAAAGCTCGATCCGACGCAGAGCCGCCCGTCGCGTTTGGTAAAGCGGAGAAGGTGGAAAGTTCAGATGCATGTAAAGAGGAGGCGCGGTCGAGTAGAGTAGCGATTTGGGATGAGGATTGGGAAACAACGGGAGCAGAAGTTGTAGAGAGTGAAGGAAGAAAATTGAACCAGTCAGGGGATGCTGGAACAAGTAGCTTAGCCTTGGAAGACGAGGCAGCGGAGCTTTTGGGCATTTCAAGTGGACGTGAAGTTGGGACGCATTCAACGCAACGGTCGAGTTTTCCCGCGACACTCCCGGGACGCGCTTTTCACCCGCCTCTCACGAAAACCTTCCTTTCAGCTCTTTTTTCAGTTCCCCTTTACAATGAATGGTTTCCTTACTGGATAGCAGTGGAAATACTGCAATTAATTGCCCCATGCTGAACTGTTCGGCGTTCGCTACTAAGTGAGGTACAGTAGCTGATTGCCCGACAATCGCGATGCTGCGACCCGCAGCTACCCAGGTTTGTCCAACTTCTATTCAATGCGCAAGGCAGTCTCAGTCAGGTGTCCTCTGCGCAGTGTATCATATGACTGCGCAGACTCAGGCTCGAATGCCGCCAGCTAGGTCCTGTCATCGAAGTGCTACTTCTCTTCGTCGCGGCTTGACGCATATTTAAAAGCCTCCCAGGGTAGATTTTAATAAGCTATGAGACATGTCTACCGTCACTCCTGAAGCCACCTCTACGACAGACCGACGTCTTGTCATCTAACTCACTGACCACCCCGACGCGGATATTGTTCTTCGCTCCCAGGACTCCCTGGACATCCAAGTGCCGAAGATCTACATCGTCAATAGCTCCCCTGTTCTCGACGGGCTTATACAAAAGGCTTTAGATTCCCCCGGCAACGCGGATGCGGGGGAATCACTTCCGGTATTACAGCTACCGGAAAGCCGCGAAATTCTTGAATGCCTCCTCACCTTCGTCTTTCCCGCAACCCCCCGCATTCCGTCAACTCTTGAGGAAATAATGGAACTCCTATCTGTGGCCCAAAAGTATCAAATGGGATTCGCACTATCTCACATCCGGGCTAGCATCGCTCAACAGAACTTACTACCCACCCGTCTAGAGTCGGCACTCCACCTCTATGCTCTTGCACAAAAGTACGAGCTTCGGCCAGAAGCACTGCAAGCTGCGCAGTCTATTTTAAAGTACCCCATGACTATCGAGGATTTTCACAACAAGCTCGATATTGTGCCAGGCGCTTTCCTGTACAATCTCTGGAAGTACCGCGAAAGAGTTCGGGCCATTCTTGCGTCGGACCTTACAGTATTTAGCGCATCTAGGGCTTGCGGCACGATTACAGGCCTACGCTGTACCGAGCTCAGCTCCTCCCAAATACCAAGCTGGCTTGATCACTACATCGAGTCAATAGGGAAAGCCCCGAACCTATTCGATATCGACGAGCTCAACATCGTCTTGGCGCGTCACACCAAGGACAAGGCCAATAAGCAAAGTTGCGAATGTGCATCCATACACAGCCAGACCATACGTGACTTTTGGGAAGCTTTGGCATCAGTTGTCCATAGTAGTTTCGAAAAGGCGAGTGTTTGATGTGCGGAGCTACAGAACTATCTACGATATTGAACCTTCTACAGGCAGAGTCTGCTCTATTTCTCCTAGTCGAGCGGGAAAAGGTGCACTTTCAAGCCCGAATTAACTCGACCACGGATCCACCTAAAGCCTTCAACGTATCCGATGCGAACCTTATAATTCGATCATCTGATCTCGTCGATTTCCGGGTCCATAAGTCGGTACTGGCCATGGTGTCACCATTCTTCCAACATCTGCTATCTCTTCCCCAGTTTTTCGACAGTGAATCTATCGATGGGCTTCCCGTGGTTCAAGTTCCTGAAGGCTCAGAGTTGCTGAACAGTCTTATCTCGCTACTCTACCCCATCCGCACCGTGGTACCAAATGCTTATGACAAGGTGTTTTTGTTTGTGACTTATCAGCGGTAAAAACTGACCCTTTATTACAAGGTGTTGCATCTGCTCGCAGTGTGTGAGAAATATGAGATGGCTTCAATTCAGCTGTTGATCCGTGAGGAGGTCATCCGCGGGCAATTTCCAGCTCCGATGGGAACCGAGGCCTTCCCTGCATATGCGATTGCGAGCGCAAAAGGACTCCTTCAGGACGTGGAATGTGCAGCTCGTTCAACTTTGGAGTACCCCATGACATTTGAAATGCTTGGAAAAGGACTACGAATTTTCGAGGGTCGGGCCCTGCGCGACCTTGCCGACTTCCGCAAGCGCTGCAAAGACAACATGGTCAAGTGTCTTGATTCATACCTTGATGTCCAACCCTCTGGGCCTTCGAGCATTTGGGTTGGTTGTCCAGAAGTTATACCTAGTGCGTCTTCGTTGGAGATACGCCAGGGAAGTCGTGCCCTCCCCATCTGGTTAAATGAGTGCCTCTCACGGTGTCGGAATGACCTTACAAGTGAACAGTTCACTCGTCGACTTGTCTTAGATTCAAAAATTTGCGCGAAGTACGACACAGCCTATAGGACTCATTCTCACTGCAAGTTCTGCAGAGAGGTGGGAGCAAAGGAAGGTACCTTTTACATCTACGGGCTCAAGAGTAAATTATTCCAGGCAATAGACAAGGTACTTCACTTTGGACTTTTCAACTACCACGAGATTCACCTTTCACAGGTACGCCGAGATCGCGGCTCTCACTTTCGTTTGACTTGACGCCAAGTCCTAGGAAGCAGTGAGGTCGTCTCAACAATGAGAGTATATAGGTGTCCGAACCACGCCATAACCCTGAGGACCTGAGCTATCGCAGAGGTAGTCAATACAAGCGAAGTGACATTCAGTTGCTCATTCATTCGCAGATACAAGTTCAATATGGGCAGATAATTTTGGCGCCGCAATGCTAGTGTTAGCATATACAGCTTGACTACGTAGTAGATCCCTTATAGTTTGGTTTTCGATTGTGATGTGATAAGGAATCCTGTGTATGCGAAAGAGACTTGCCTCTCGTTACGTCATTACGACACATTTCGACTTCATATGTATCAGCCAGCTGCTTGTAGGAAAAACCGCGCGAAGCAAAATATTACAAAGATGAATATTCCGTTCGCGATCTCCTAGATTGGTTCCATGCTAAGCCACCTTCTGTTCCTCACCAGCGCTCTCGTCAACCCTATTGATGCTACAACCGCATACTCCGTTGAATCGGTTCTTCGCTTTTTCCCTTGGTATCATGGTGACTGGCCTGGTGAAACAATACCAGGCCACCCTTGTTTAAGGACTCTAGTACTTTTGCGTTCGGTGTAGGCATCTTACCCCGGATCCATGACCATTTGACTATCAATGATCCATGATGGTGCCCCAACTGATGTCTATGGACATAATTAGAATTGCGGACGGAGAGAAAGGGACTCATTTACCTCTGTGTTGGCCGCAAAGAGCTATCAGGTGCCCGCATTGTCATCCCAGGTATGATACGCGTAAAAATTGGCCCATTGTGTCGGTGTTCGCGACTCACTTACATTGGCACCTGAGCTTCGCGACCGGGCGGGGTCGGCTTCTCTCAAGCCGTCATCACTAACCCCAAGACACCCCAGCAGATATATGCGTCCCGTCCCCGCGTCAAATGCCATCTTGTGGCACGACCGTCAACCAGGCCAGACCGCACCGTCATTCCGCGGTTCCATTGGCATGTGGCACTGGCCCCCCGCAATTGAATATACCCAAAAATCACCCAGAATGCACTCGCCGTCCCACCTGCCATAGAGAAATATTCTGGCCGCAGCCTCGTCGATATACATCGCGTGCCCCCACCGCTGCCGAAGTGCTTGCCGAGGTGCGTCGCCGTCTGCACTCGTGTTACAGTGACACGTCCATGTGTGACATGTAGAGGTGCCTCATATGCGTAAGGGCCTGTCCGGCAAAATGATTGTTTGAACAATCAACAACAATCAACATTGATTGTCGCATTTGATTGGCTGTTGGCCAAGAAAATGAGGTAATCAATGTTGATTGTTGTTGATTGTCTGAATAATCAGGTTTGCCGGACAGGGCCTAAGTGTTGAACAGGCCGGGCCGCCCCCTGCATCTGCGGCGAGCTGCAGCACGCGTTCGGCTTCAGCCCGATTGCTGTCGGAGATGACGCTGTCGTACAATGGCGTGACCAGTAGGTGCTCAAGTTGAACATTTGAACATCTCCATTCCCTTGACATTACTAGGTTTTTACTAGACGTCCATCAAGTGGTATCAACTCCCACGCTGCATGGTGGTCAGAAGCAGACTCGATGTAACTTAGACAAGACGATGTGATCGAAGGTGATAGCTGCGCAGTAGTGTGCATGCGTATGCCACACGTTCTTTTCCCGATGTGGTGCCGACTTTGGCTCTTTCGAGAACAGTGGAGGCGTCTGTTTGTTTGGGAACTTGAAAGGGAAGCCTTAGAGGGAGTTATCAGTGGAGTCGGCCGCATAATTGGTGTGGTCTCTTGAACGATGATTGCCGTCATTGTTGGATGCTCTTGAACGGGACGTCCCACTCAGTCAGACGGCTGGGGTTTTCAACTTGAAGTTCGGGACGCAAACAGCTGCTTGTTGGATTCCTGCCGCGTAGGGATGCCTGCTAATGAGATAGATACTGAAGTTCTAAATTCTTGCCTCTCACCTCTTCTTTACGTAAACTGGATAGCGAACTGTTCGGTTCGTCGCTACTACAGTACCGTGACTAAATTAGGTAGCTGAGTGCCCAACCGTCGACCACGATGCTGCGACCCGCAGCTACTACGCCCTCGGGCTTGTCTAATCAAAATTTTATCCTCAATGCGCAAGGCACGCCTCAGTCAGGTGTCCTCTGCATGGTATTTCTTTATGACTGCGCAAACTCATACCTGGACACCACCAGCACTTCCCCACATTGAGGTGCGTCTTTCCTTCATGGTAGCTTAACGCGTATTTAAAGGGTCTCTAGGGTGGATTTTTATATCACACGAGACTACGAGATCATGTCTACCATCACTCCTGAAGCGTCCTCTACGACAGACCGCCGTCTTGTCATCTCACTCTTCGACCACCCCGGCGCGGATATCGTTCTTCGTTCGCAAGACTGTCATCATATTCAAGTGCCGAAGATCTACATTGTCAATAGCTCTCCCGTTCTAGGCGAGCTTATACGAAAAGCTTCAGACTCTCCCAGTAATGCGAATGCCGGTGTATCCCTACCGGTGGTACAGCTACCGGAAAGCGGCGAAATCCTTCACTGCCTTCTCACTTTCATTTTTCCCGTCACCCCCCGCATACCTTCAACTCTTGAGGAAGTCATGGAACTCCTATCTGTGGCCCAAAAGTATCAAATGGGAACTGCCCTAGCTCACATCCGGGCAAGCGTCGCTCAACAGAACCTACTGCCCACCCGTCTAGGACCAGCACTCCGCACTTATGACCTTGCACAAAAGTACGGACTTCGACAAGAAGCGCTGCAAACCGCGAGAACTACATCGAAATACCCGATGACTATTGAGGATTTTGACGATAAACTCGATATCATGCCAGGCGCCTCGCTTTATGAACTCTGGAAGTACCACGAAAAAGTTCGGGCCGTTCTTGCGTCAGACCTTGCGGAATTTAGGGAGTCCGGTGCTCGCGGCACAATTACAGGTTTACAGTGTGAGCTCAGCTCTTCCAAAATCCCACTCTGGCTTGATCGGTACATGGAGTCTATGGCGATAACCCCGCACCTTTTCGATTTCGCTGAACTCTACATCGCCATGGCGCACCACTTTAAGTACAAGGCTAAAACGTCTAGCTGCAAGTGTGCGTTCATACCCAGCGAGACCATACGCCGGTTTTGGGAAGCTTTGGTGTCTGTTATTCATGGCAGTCTCGAAAAGGTGATCGTGGTTGATATGCAGAACTGCCTTGGACGTTGATCCTTTTACAGGCGGAGTCAACTCTATATCTCGTGCGGGAACGTAAGGACTCTCAAGCTCAGATCAAGCCAACCACGCCTCAACCTGAAACCTTCGACGTATCCGACACGAACCTTATACTGCGATCGTCCGACCTTGTTAATTTCCGTGTCCATAAGCCGGTACTAGCCATGGTGTCAGCATACTTCAAAGATTTACTATCTCACCCCCAGTCTTCCGATAGTGAAACTGTCGATGGGTTCCCTGTTATTCAATTGTCTGAAGACTCAGAGCTGCTGAATTGTTTTGTGTCGATGCTTTATCATCTCCCGGTAATAGCTCCGAGCTCCTATGCCAAGGTGTTGTATTTTTATATTTCCTCGCCACTTATCAGCAGTGATACTCAACTTTTACTACCAGGTGTTGCACCTGCTCGCAGCATGTCAGAAATACGAGACAGATTCAATGCAGTCACTTATCCGTACCAAAGTCAAGTCTGGAGAATTCCCAGCGCCAAAGGGAACCGAGGCCTTTGGTGCATACGCGATCGCATGTGGCAAAGGACTCATTCCTGAAATGGAAAGCGCAGCTTGTTTGACTTTGGATCAGCCCATGACATTTGAAACTCTTGGAGAAGGTCTGCGATTATTCGAGGATCGAGCCTTGCGTGACCTCGCCAATTTCCGAGGACGCTGTCGGGACAACCTTGTCACATGCCTCGACCTGTACCTCGAAGTTGGACCTTCAGGACCTTCGAAGATTTGGGTTGGTTGCCCCGAAGTTATGCCTAGTACGCCTTCATCGGAGGAGTGTCGACAGAGTCGTGCCCTCCCCAAATGGTTAAAACAATTCTTCTCACGGAAGCTGAACGACTTGAAACTTCACGAGTTTACCCATCCATTCAGTATACGATCAAGCTTATGGGAGAACGTGGGGTACTGTGCCGCCTTCGGGAGTCACGATGACTGCAATTTCTGCCTGCGGATACAAGCAATTAATGGCCTTGAATATCGCCTAGGTCTCCGTAAAATGTTAAGACAGGCAATAGAAAAGGTACTTCATTCCTTTGACTTTTTCAACTGCCGCGAGCTTCATCTCCTGCAGGTATGCATGATCACAGTTCTCTTTTTAGTTTGATTCACCCAAGTCCTAGGAATCAGTGAGGCCTCCCGACGATGAAGCCACCTAGAGGTCCAGCTATGCGAATATCCCGAGCCGTCCCAGAGGTAGTCACCATACACAAAGTGGCATCAACCGCTGACTCAGAATCATTTGCAGATACAAAGTTCACCATATGGGCAAATTAGTTTGGCGCCAGGTACAAGAGTTAGCATGTACAATCTTGACTCGTATCCCCTGTACTGTAGTTTGTTTCATGTTTTCCACGGCCTCCTTGAAAAGAATTCTGTGTACGTATAGTGGCGCCGCCACGAAAGATATTTGCCTCTCGTAACTTCAATATGACGCGCATTTGACTTTCTATGTATCAGCACCAACTTGTGGTGCGACATGATGCCGGGCCCCCTTCGATGCAGGGTACAAATGCACACTCCTTTCCTTCCGTTCTTCGCCTTTTTTTTCGACATCATGATGACCAACCAGGTGAAGCAATATCAGGTCTCCCGTACTTATGGAGTCTACTAGTGGTGCAGTTATCTTATAAAGGCACCTCTTCCGTTGGGGTCGCCATTCTTGGCAGCAATCTTGGCGAGTATTTTGCCAGCCACAATTTCCATACCCATGCAAGTAGGTTAGACTCCCTCTCATCTCATCCACGGGCAGCGTCAGTTCATTCGTCGCGAATCCTGATCGGCTTTGACTTGTCAACTCGAACCATCGCCTTCATTCCCTTATTCACTCTCGGCGTCACAGAACAACAATCGTCATACACCAGCGCGGCCTGTTCGCCACTTGCCGAAAACTCCTTGTCTTCATGGATGCACTCTTCAAGGCTGGCGCGGTGCCGCGCTCGCATTCTCAGGCTGCTGCTCGATGCAGACTTCGTCTTTCACGTAAATGTCCGTGGATGAAACAAGTGACCTGCCTGTTATCCTGTATTGCGTGTACGGGCTTTTTTTCCGAGTCGCTTCGCTGGTCCCAATCACTGGCACAGTCGTCACCGTCTCGGACATCTTGCACAAGGTTGGCAACCTCGGAATGAGCTTCAGCATCTCCGGCTTTGGCATCCCCATTCAGCTAGACTCCCGTGATCAGTAAGCTCTTCTATTGCTGACACGCGTTGCGCAGACGGCCTTTGCACATAAGACGCCAGCGAAGGTTCGGGATTCGTCACCTTCAGACGATTGCCTCGTTGCTGTGGGATCGAGCTCCCCGGGCCGAGTCAGGTGCACCCTAACAATGAAGATACTCATGTTGCTCTCACTTCTGTGAAATTCTGTCTGATGTCTTATGATTTTCTCCTTCATTCTAGTAGTATAAAGCATTGTATTCATTCGTCGGGCGCCCTCGCGCGATTGCCCCCAGTTTTACCGCCCTTCCCATTTAGCCCGCACGCGCGTAAACTTCCTACTGAAGCGAGAGCGGGTAAAGTGTCCTCACTGGCAGAGAGACATTGATGACTGAGGTCAAGGAATGCGCGAGTGCAATACACAAGTCCTATCATATATGCATACATAGGGACTATCTAATCGGCCGAGCGGCTGCACGTGCTTAGTCGCCCTCCACAATTCCACTGGCAAGTTGTTCTTTTGGATCAAATGTAACATCCCTGAGGTTGTCTCGAATCATATTTCTTAGACGTTTTAGCGTGCTTGTAAAGTGTTCGCAAGAAGATCATTTTGCCCCGTCCCGCTCGGAAAGGGCCGAATTTTCTTGCCGTGACCATCATGATGTCATCCCACTGCTACGCGCTACGCCCTCGAGTCAGGCCTGCTCTGCGCCCAGGAACTCAGAGACACTTCTATCACCATTACCCAGGGCACGTTTCCATCAGGTGGTCCGCGTCATGTAACGTTTTGACTGCGTAATTGGGTGCCACCCTCGGCGCTTACCCTGTTCGGTCCCCTCATTGCGCCGTGGCTTACCTCTAGTTGACGAATATTTAAAGGGTTCCTAGGGTAGATCCTATATCACACAAAACCACGAGACCATGTCTACCGTCCCAACAGGAGAAGCCTCCACCACAGACCAACCTCTTGCGAACTTACTCTTCGACTACCCGGGCGCCGATATCGTCCTTCGTTCTCATGACTCCCATCACTTCCGGGTGCCGAAGATTTACATCATCAATAGCTCTCCTGTTCTTGGAGAGCTTATACGAAGGGCTTTAGATTCCCCTCATACCGTTGCGAAAGCTGAGGTCTCACTTCCGGTAGTACAGCTTCCGGAAAGCGGCAAAATCCTCCACTGCCTTCTCACCTTCGTCTTTCCTCTATCCCCCCTCGTACCATCTACTCTTGATGAAATTATGAAACTCCTATCTGTAGCCCAAGAGTACAAAATGGGAACTGTACTAATTCACATCCGGGGAAGCATCGCTCGAGAGAACATACTATCTACCCGTCTCGAGCCCGCACTCCACATTTATGCACTCGCACAAAAGTATGGACTTCGACCGGAAGCGCTTCAAGCGGCGCGAGCTATATCAAATTACTCGATGTCTATCGACGATTTCAACGATAAGTTCGATATTATGCCAGGCGCTTCTCTTCATGAACTCTGGAAGTACCACGAAAGAGTCCGGGCCATCCTTGCGTCGGGCCTAACGGAATTTAGAATATCCGGTGCTCGCGGCACGATGACGGGCTTGCGTTGTGAAGAGTACAGCTCTTCCCATATCCCGAACTGGGTGGATCAATACATCGAGTCTGTTGGAAACACCCCTAACCTCCTTGACCTCGTTGAACTTAATGCCGCCATGGCGCGCCACATCGGCCCCTTCGGGAATGAGTTTAGAGACATTTGCAAATGTGCATCCATCCCAAGCCAGACTATACGCGATTTTTGGGCGGCTTTGGAGTCTGTTGTCCATGACAGTTTCGACAAGGCGAGTGTGTTTGATATATTGAGCCGTTATGGATTTTAAGTCTCAGGCTTTTACAGGCAGAGTCAGCTCTAGTTCTCGTGCGGGAACGAGCCCAAAACAAATCAATCACGCCACCACTTGAACCTTTTGATGTACCCGACGCCGATCTTATAATCCGATCGTCCGACCATGTCGATTTCCGGATCCATAAGCCAGTACTAGCGATGTCGTCGCCATTCTTCAAAGATCTACTATCTCTTCCCCAACCTTATGACAGCGAAACTGTAGACGGGCTTCCCATGGTTCAATTTTCTGAAGACTCAGAACTACTGAACAGCCTTTTCTCGATGCTTTATCCCCTCCACCCTGTGATACCCAACTCTTATGATAAGGTGTGGTATCTGCTTTGGCTTATAGCGAGATCTTACGTATACTACAAGGTGTTGTATCTGCTCGCGGCATGTCAAAAATACGAGATGGCTTCAGTACAGTTGACTATACGTGGGAAGGTCAACTGCGGGGAATTTCCAGCGCCAAAGGGAACCGACGCCTTCGCTGCATATGCAATCGCAAGTAGCAAAGGGCTCATTCCGGAAATGGAAAAGGCAGCTCGTCAAACGTTGGATCACCCCATGACATTTGAGGCTCTCGGTAAAGGACTACGGCTGTTCGAGGGTGGGGCATTGCGTGACCTTGCCAACTTCCGGAGGCGCTGCAGGGACAACCTTTCTGCGTGTTTCGACTCATATTCAAACGCCTTGGCTGGCTGCCAGTGTCCTAGGGGATGGTTAGGACCAGGTGTTCCTGTTCTCCCCAAGTGGTTATATCAGTTCTTATCACGGAGCAGGGACGACTTGGAACTGCAAGTGTTCACGCATCCGCTCGATATACATTCAAGAATACGTGGGGAGTACTTGAAGGCTCTCCATTCTCATCTTGTCTGTATAATTTGCTTGGCGGTGCATGCAATACAGGGTTCAGAATTCTGTGCGGAGCTCGAGAGAAAGTTGGCGCAGGCGCGAGATAAGGTAGGTAATCCATTTCCTGTACCTTCCAATTACCATAAGATTCACTTCTCGTAGGCACGTGGTCATCGTGGCTCTCACATCGGATTGACTCACCCAAGTCCTAGGTATCAGTCAGGCCTCTTAATGATGCAAGTATCTAGAGGTCTAAGTCGCACGACAATCCTGGTTGAACACATTAGTCGCGGAGATATTCATCGTAAGTGGAGTGATGTAGGTTGCTGATTCACCCGTAGTTTGGGTTCATCATTTAGGCATGTTCATTTCGCACTGGTGTGCTAACTTTGGCACATCCGACTTTTGACGAGGTTCCCTGTAGTTTGTCCTCTTTTTCACTGGAATCACGGCCTCCTGAAGCGCATGAAGATTTCTGAATGGCACCGCCAATAATGAGGCTTGCCTCTGATTACTTTAATGTGACGTGCATTTCTATTTTCTGTTCTATCATCGACCGGCTGTGGTACGATCATGATATTGTGCGAGAAAAACGTGAGGCCTAGGTCAAAGATTACGGTAGATTCGCAGTTGGCCTAATTCCGCAACCAACCCACGTGGCACAAACAAGCCTGAGCCCACTTCCTTATTGTTTTCATTAGTTTAATCTTATCAGATTATTCGCGCAACAACCATAAATAAACATATGTCAGTAGATGATTACAGTAATCCGTTCATGAATTCATTCAATAGTATCGCGTTCACCAAGTTAATTTGGGGCGCGTATCCGACCTTGACTAGGCAGACTCGGCCCGGCCCCGACGTTTGGTTTTGGTTCTTTTTCTTCACGGCTTCCTCAGCATAATAAAGAATTTTGGGTACGTACAGTGACACCACCACGCTGTTCCTCTGCGGTGTGCGGAACTCGAAATACTAGTAATGCCCCCTGGTACTGCGATGCAATTCAAGTATAACTGCCCGGCACTGGCAAGTGTCTTGCCAGTGCGGGCCGTGCCGTGCAAAGGTCCAGGGTCCAGGAGTTCCTGCACGTGACTTTTTCGACCGGACTTTCAATTCCCTGCGTCACGTGGGCTAAGGCAGACATCCTCTACCCATACGCAATACCTCATCTTTATCTGACTCCTTATCGATGTCATTCTCATCACCACATGGCCACCTACTACTGCGACAGTGGACAGAAGCCTTACCGCGACTGCTATTCCCCGTAGTGCGTAGCCTCCGTTCTTGCCCCATGTGTCCAGAAACTGGGTATACCCTATCTGGTATGGAAGTGGTCTGCTGCTCAGTGACACTGCGGAAGGCACGTCTGCGTCAGGTGGTCTGCATCCTTTCCGGTTACAACAGAGAGCAAGTCCCCTCAGTGCTTGGCTTGCTAGGACCCCATGTCGCAGCAGCCTTTCTCTTCGCTGCGGCTTGACAAGTACTTAAAGGATTCCTAAGATGAATTCTTGTAACCACTCGCAGCTTAGACTACGAGACCATGCCTACGGTCCCTCTGGTAGCAGCCTCCATCGAAAACAAATCTCTTCCCGCTCTACTCTTCGAACACCCTGGCGCGGATTTGATTCTTCGCTCTCTAGACTTTCATGATTTCCGAATTCCAAGGATTTATATCGCTAGTAGCTCTGTTGTACTTGATGGGCTTATACAAAACTATTTAGATTTTCCCGGAGCCGAGTATGCTGAAGGATCACTTCTGGTGGTACAGCTACCGGAAAGCGGCGAAGTCCTTCATAAACTACTCACTTTCATATTCCCCGTAACCCCCCTTATACCATCGACTACTGAAGAAACTATGGAGCTCTTATCAGTCGCGCAAAAGTACCAAATGGGTTCCGTACTTGTTCACATCCGGGCCATCATCGCTCGACACCATCCACCACCCACCCGTCTAAAACCAGCACTCCTCATTTATCTTCTTGCACACAAGTACGGCCTTCGACCAGAATTGCTTCGGTCCGCGCGAATCATAGGAAACTACCCTATGACCCCAGAGGACTACGACAATAATTTTGACATTGTTCCACGCGTACCACTATTCGAACTCTGGAAGTATCACGAAAAGTCTCGTGCCATTCTTGCGTCGGACCTTACAGAGTTTAAGGCTTTTGGTGCTCGCGGCATAATGATGGGCTTAGGTTGTCGAGAATCGAGCTCTCACCACCTTCCGAGCTGGCTTGATCAATACATTGAATCCATAGGAAATGCCCCTAACCAATTTGATCTTGTCGAATTCAATATCGTCATGGCACACCACATTTCTGAGAATAAGGATGGGTGCAGATGCGCGTCTATACCTGGCCAGGCAATACGCGCTTTTTGGGCAGCTTTGGCGTCTGTTATAGATGGCAGTTACGAAAAGGTAAGTGTGGTTTTTGCACCGAGCCGCCAAGGGAGTTGAACCTTTTGCAGGCAGAGTCAATTCTATCTCTCATGGCAGAACGAGACGGTCCTCCACCCCAAACCAATTCAACCGCGTCTCCGGTTGAACCCTTTGACGTACCCGACGCCAATCTTATAATCCGATCGTCTGATCTGGTTGATTTCCGTGTCCATAAGCCGGTACTCGCCATGGCGTCGCCATTCTTCAAAGACCTACTCTCTCATCCCCAGCCTTCCGACAGTGAATTTGTCGATGGACTTCCTGTGGTTCCACTGCCTGAAGACTCAGAGCTGCTGAACTGTCTTATGTCTATCATTTACCCCGTTGGCATAGTGATACCAAAATCTTATGAAAAGGTATTGTAGCTACTTGCGACATGTCAATGGAAATACCTAACTATTTATTATAAGGTGTTTCATCTGCTCGCGGCGTGTCAGAAATACGACATGGTTTCGGTACAGTCGTTTATCCGCGCCGAGGTCAGCCGCGGAGCATTTCCAGCGCCATCGGGAGCCGAGGCCTACTCTGAATTCGCGATCGCTAGTGCCAAGGACCTCATCCCAGAAATGGAGGATGCAGCTCGTCAGACATTGGACCACCCGCTGACATTTGAAATGTTTGGAAAAGGACTCGAGAGTTGGGCAATGGGAGACCTTGCCAGCTTTCGCATGCGTTGCAGGGACAACCTTATCGCGTGCCTCGATTCATTCCTCGAAGTCGAACCTCCAGGACCTTCGAACATTTGGGTTGGTTGTCCGTATGTCTCTAGAAGGTCAGCACCGACTGGGCCCGTTGTTCGTGTTCTACCTTTATGGTTACATGAGCTCCTCTCACGGAGACGGAACAACTTAAAACTGCAAATGTACACGCATCCACTCGACATACATTCAAGAATACGTGAGGAGTACGTGAAGGCTCTCCAGACTCATCTGGACTGCAAGTTCTGCGTTGCGGTGCATGTAAAGAAGGGTTTCGCATACTGCGCGGAGCTCGAGAAAAAGTTGGAGCAGGCACGTAACAAGGTAAGTCTTCCCTTTACTTTTCAAGGTACCACGAGCTGAGATCCGTCTCGCGTAGGTACGCGGTGACTCTGGCTCACATTCGAGTTTAACTTATCCAGGTCCTAGGAATCGGTAGGGGCTCTTAACAACGCTAGTACGTAGAGGAATTCTCGTTGCAACGTATTACTCGCAAAGGTAACCATCATACGCGAAGTGGGGTCCGTTGCTAATTCATCTGTAGTTTTGCGTTCACCGTTTGGACGAATGAATTTGGCGCTGGAGTGTCAGCGTTCACAAACTTCGAATAGGATCCTCTGCTGTGTGGTTCAGGTGTTCGAGTTCCTCTTTGTACGGCATCCTTGTCGATGATGAGCGTCTCCAGCAAGCCTCAGGCTGAGGTCTCAAGTACAGTACAGTAAAATGTTATTGCATTGTACTCGAGTACAGTCGTATCACCACAAAACACGCTCTTTTCATCAGTTAAACGTGACGCTTGTTCAGTTTGTAAGAGAAGTCGGATCAATGCAATTCAAGAAGGGTGCGTAGGGGATGGAAAAATATGGCGGCAAGTGGAATTTATAGGCCTTAAATTTTCAAAATTATTGGAAAAAAAAAAGAATGACTGGGAGGGTCACGTTATAGCGCGTTCTGGCCGAATAGCCTACAGCTATTGGAATCGTTAGATGGAGTGTTCATTTATTGCTTGGAGTCGTCAGGTGAGGGATCCAGCTCTTCAGCGAAGTTTTCGACGTCAGGCGGCCGGACGCTTGCGCTTCTATTTGACCTGTTCATGGTTGTTTCGAATAACACTTGCGGCCTGTGTGTGCCACGAAAACTTTGCGTCTTGCTTTCACCTGTATCCACCTCATCTCTCACCTCCCAAACTCACTCGAGCGCGTCACAGGGACTCGCTACAGTAGTGACTTGTAGAGTGGTTCAGATGCAATATGTCGATTTGTGGGCGACTGGGGATGAATATACAGCATATATCCATGACCACGTCGTCCAGAGATAGACACGCGCATCGAAATTCGGCAAGAATGGTTGGGGTGCCTGTACTTGCCAACGAGCTGCGCCTTCCCACAGAATGTTTACACCCCCGATGGAGCGAACACCGAAAATGGCTGTGGCAAAAGTTAAAAAAGGTCAGCTAGGATTGATGAAGCCAAGCAGATGAGCAAGGACTTCTTATCTACGCATCAAGTGAGATGAATTGATCAGAACAATACTTGTCACGCTCGCCATTGAACCCAAGCGAACTCTTATCAAGCTCTAGAGTCAGAAAGAAAGGGAAGCAGTAGCCATCAGGACTCAAAAGAATCATGAAAGGGTACCGGAAAAAACCAGAGAGCCGCCTCCACTTTTCCATCAACCTTCGGACCATTCGACCTACTCCCTCTTGCTGATCTCGGTCCCTGCACTTCCGCGCGTCTACAACCATCATCACTCTGATATCCTCATACCTCCCCGGCCTCGAACGCGACGTACCCCCCCCCCCCCTCCTGTGCCAACTAAAACGGAGTTTGTTCGTTATTGTCCCGAGCATACACATCCGCGCCGCGCTTAATCAGCGAACGGACAACCTCGTGGTTCCCTTTCATCGATGCGCAGTGTAGCGGCGTGCAGCCCTCGTTATCCCGCGAATTGACATCTGCCTCAACGTACTCAACAAGCCAAAGCGCGACGTTGGGTTCGTCCCAATTGTACTCCACAGCAAAGTGCAGCGGAGTCCAACCCTCCTCGTCCTGGGCGTTGACATCCGCGCCGTACTCGAAGAGCAGCTGGGCGACCTCGAGCCATCCTCGCATAGAGGCCATATGAAGAGGAGTTGTGCCCCCATTCGTCCGTGCCTTGGCATCTGCTTTGTTCTCAAGGAGCAATTGAACGATCTCGAGATGCCCTGTAGATGAAGCCACATGCAATGGCGTCGAACCATCCTCCGAGAGGGTATTCACGTCAGCGCCGTGCTCGAGTAGTAAGCGTACGACCTCGAGCCTTCCGCTCTTCGACGCCATGTGTAAAGGTGTTGTGCCCTTGATACCCGCCGCATTCGCATCGGCTTCGTGCTCAAGCAACGTTTGTACAATTCTCTCGGGGTTGGCACTTCCCAGCGCCATGTGTAGCGGGGTTCTGTTTCGGTTGTCTCGGGCGTCCACGTCCGCTCCATGATCGAGCAGCAGCGACATGATCTCAACGTCTCCGTTTTCCGAGGCAAGGTGTAACGGGGTATCGTCCCATTCACCCTTGACGTTTACGTCAGCTCCGTGATCGAGTAGCAATCGCACGATTTCGAGCTCCTTATTTCCTAGCGCCATAAGGAGGGGGGTCCTGTTCCGATCGCCGCGAGCGTTTACATTCGCTCTGTGGTCGAGGAATAAACGGGTGAATTCGAGCTCCCCTCCCCATGACGCCAGATGAAGTGGCGTCTGACGCGAGATCAGACGGTCCGTTCTCCGTGCGTTCACGTTCGCGCCACGCTCGAGCAGCAGCCTGCTAGCCTCCACATCCCCACGCTGAAACGCAATATGTAATGGGGTTAAGCCTTTGTCGTCCCGAGTATTCACATTGGCCCCGTGTTCGAGCAGAGAGGGTACCACTTGGAGGTTTCCGTTGTGCAATGCTAGGTCCAACGGGGTCTGGCGGTCGCCCTTTGTTTGCGTGTTCAAATCAACTTTTTCCTGAAGCAGGAGCCGTACAATGTCGAGATTCCCGCTTTGCGAGGCAATGTGCATCGGTGTCCAGTCGTCGTCGTCCCAAGCATCCCTACTGGCGCCACTTGAGAGTAGAAACTGTGCCACCTCTGTGTGACCCCCATACAACGCGGCGTGCAAAGGCGTCCGACCGTTTTCATCTAAAGCGTGGAGGTATTCTGGACGCGAAGCAACGAGACGCTTCGCCAGGCTAAGAAGGCCGCATAGGGCCACGTAATGTAGAGGAGATGCCTGGGGGGTGGTCGGGTGACTGGTGACCATTGACCTTTTTCTGGATGGATCTAGGTCATATACCCAGACCCAGGCTGCAAAATGCGGTTTCTCGGGGTCAAAGAGGCATTCCATCTCTCGATCAATGTAGGTGGAGACGTCCTCAAACAGGGCATGCTCTACCCAGTGCTGAGCAGCGTACTGAGCGAGGGGAGAGTTCTTGATGGTGCGCTTGTCAAGACGTTTGTCAAGCTGAAGAAGGACGCCGAGGCAGATTCTCGCGAGGGTGGTATGTGCGATCTGTGGGATGATGTGGTAGCGAAAGAGGTCGCCCCTGCTGGCAAGGCGGCTGGAGACGAGCCATTCCTTGACAGAGAAGTGCGAGAATTGGACCACGCGGGAACCGTCTATTTCGGAGATCGTGATCAAACTGGAACATGTACGGAGAACGGCTTCCTCGGGGTCTGGCGGGCGCCAACCCGCGTCGACAGTCGGTCCCGCATCCGTTTCGAGATTGACCACGATGGCTTCCGCAAGCTCTTCAGCACGAAGTGGGCGGACAGAAACCGCCAGACATTGAAAGAAGCGTTCGGCATATTCCCGCTTCTCGTTGTCGATGCCCAACAACGCGCGCTCGTAGGTTTCATCCAAGGTCGCCGGCAATTCTTCTAGGGTTTGCCTGATACTTGGAGGAAAGCACCGACGCAGTGTTTCCAGCTGGCAATAGACCCAGCGGAACCTAAGAGATGGATGAGAAATCATCTCGTATCTTCGTAGAAAAATGACTTACATGCCGTCAACCTTCTCCGACAGCGATTCAATCACCAGGTTCTTATCCTCATCCCTCCATCTCCGCATCCTGGGGTCGGAGCTAACGGCAGACTTGATGTAATCGATAATGTCCTTCCTCTGTCCACACTCTTCGTGAAGAGACACCGGGTGGGATGTCAAAGGCCCGAGAGCATTACGAATATCGGCCTCTGGCCGACTGGTGATACAAAGACGAAGACTTGGAAGGCGTAATCCAGCGAGCTGTTCTATCACCTTCAGAACCTCTTCGCGCGGAGACGGCATTCCAGGATTGTTAGGGCACTCGTCAAGTGCGTCCATGACGATGTAAACCACACCCTGTCCTGGGAGGCTGAGCATCTCCTTCAGACAGTGCATGAGAGAGTCGTTGCTGGGTTGGCGCGCGCCATGATCATGCGACGAATATAGGCGGGAAAGGATGTCATGGAAAGGGTCAGACCGAGCACATAATTGGACGAGAAGGGAAGAGAGCAGAGCACGACGATTCTGCTTGTCGGTGTCCTTGAAATCGAAGTAGAAATAGGGTACCAAGGCCAATCCAGACCTGCGCATGTTCTCCAAATCTCCGATAATTTTGGAGCTAATCAACATATTAGCCTCAAGCATTTGGACGCAGTCGAGGAATTGCATACCAAATGACGCTTTTACCGGAACCAGCTATGAAGGGAAATCAGGGGGTGATGAATAACAGTGGGTGAACGCATAATAGGAACACTATTTACGTTTGCCATAGATCCATAACGTAGAACCCCTGGTTTTCCATTGAGTATAGGTGCGGCCTTCAATGAACCATTCTGCCGTCCCGAGATGTTGTTTTCCGCATGCTTCATTATGGTTTGTTGAGGGATCTGGTGCTGAGAGCCAAGCTCGAACGTTTTGTTGCAACTGATCGCCTATTAACTAATTTCAGCTTGGAGTAAAACAATTGGCCGAAAAAAAACCAACGTGGCATTTTGTGTATGTTTTCTGTCGCCTCTTGCATGGCAACTAGAGCTTGACGAATACCTTCTGTCGAGACCTTTCCGTCTGCTCAGAGAAATATTAG
Source organism: Russula olivacea (assembly GCA_963926505.1). NCBI lineage: Eukaryota > Fungi > Basidiomycota > Agaricomycetes > Russulales > Russulaceae > Russula > Russula olivacea. Next base: position 3,312,606 of record OZ004884.1, read on the forward strand.
GAAATATACAAATCGCTTAAGGTCCAACGCACTATCCATTACCACCTTCATGTTGCTGACCAGACCCTGAACGACTTCCAGTGTCTGCGCAATGGTCACCTGAGCCTCCTCCTGAGTAAGCCTGTCCAACCTGCGCAGTACGGCCATGATGTTGCCCTCTCCTAGTAATTTTCTTCCAAACTTCGCTGTTCCATATTCAGCCGATCTTGGACTACGACGGATAGTTTCATAAGGATAGACTTACTAAATCGCCCCATTTTAATTTGTTTTGTTGCAAGCCCGAGAACAGATAGCAGCTCGGCTAAGACCTTTACAGCTATCTCTGTAATGCCAGGTGTGAAATTTCTATGAATCTCGAGGCGTTTCAAGAAGTTCCCGATGCAGTCAAAGAGGTCAACAAGCGCATCGTAACTGGTGCTGATGCTCTTGGCCGTCTGATAGCAGAAGGCTATAGTGTCACGAGACCAGTATTAAGGAGGTGAAGGGAGATGCGGACCAGAAAGAGGATAGCAACACCGCCGAAAATAGCTGATGCTGGTGGGTATGCCTGTGGGAGCGGCTAGTCAGCGGACACCCATCCGGGACAAGCCATCTCGAAACGCTCGGGTCTTACCAGGCCAATATTATCGGAAAATACTCCGGAGAGCAAATACAAGACGTTCACCGTTGGCTCGATAACTTTCATCAGTTTTTTGTTACCTTCCCGAAACTCTCGAAAGACCTTGGCCTGTTCTTGAAGCACGCCAAGGACGTCACTAGGAGACCTGCATGAATCAATTTGTATTGAAAGCGGGTGTTCAATGAGGTCGTTCCCTGTATGTTTAGTGTATTCGTCTAGGGCGGCGTTAAATACCGATTGAAAGCTAGGGGAAGAAGCGATCGTATGCGAAGCGAACGACAGAGAGTGAGGGTCCGTCATTTTCGTTTATGTGATGATGGCAAAAGTAGCGGGGGGGGAAGGGGAAGGTGGCGAAGTACCTCCCTAAAAGCACTTGCTCACTGCGAATGTCGTGACACACAATTACCTCCTATTACACCATGCCCTAATATAGTAGCTTGGCGGAAACCCCCAAATATCCTCGAAAACCTAAACAAAGCTAAGAATGTAAAATGCATACGAAAAATCCACCTAGAAGAATTTATCGGGGTGAGGTACAGTACGGCATTGATTGAGGCTGTGCGACAGCCACTCCAAACTCTAGCACTCAAAGAATAAAATTCTGAACTTGAAGGACGAACAGATCAGCGCCGTGTTCTTTATTCGTAGCTTTTTGACGCCCCCTCACCTATCAGGTTCCATAGTAATATTTCATTTGATGTGGTACTTTCCCTGCATCTAAAGTCAAGTTTTACTTCCCGGCACTGGCAGTATAATCAGAACATCAACCACATAGAGGAACTAGGTTGTTTGGAGAGGCACAGGGTTTGGGTTCGAAGGTGCCGTAAGCGAGGCCCCACTAGCATAGACGCCCGGGTGACGCCCGCCGGAGTCGCACGACTGTCGTGTGCCAAAAAAAATCGGTCGATACCCGCGTATCCAAAACACAACATGAGCCGCCAAGACAACCAATAACCAGTCGTGTGCATAGTAGCTCGTACGTCGACAATCGCGAAGTTAACTACACTGCTGGTGACCTCGGTCACGCGCTAATCAAAGCTTTGGGATTTGTATGGTGCCTGTGTTTGTAGGTTGAACAGTGATGTACCCTGGCTTTGCCCCTAAAAGTGCCATAATTCCATGCAAAAGGTGAATGAAGCGTGAATGGTGACCTACCCCAGCCAGAGAGCCTTCAAAGAATGTTGCATGCTGCTTTTGCTGAGAAAGCGGGTGGACGAAGGTTGAACCAGATGTAAATGACAGTTGGGGTGCTTCAGATCGGGCACCTGTGGCCTCCACGGTGACGTTCGGGATGCCACCCATGAATGAGTCTATGGCTATGAAGCATCTGGTACAGGAAGGTTGAAAAGTGGACGTACCGCTGTGGCCTGACGCGCCTTGCTCGACTTTGCGAATAAGGCTGATATCTGCCCTTTTGACGGGTTCAGCCTTATCTATATGCGTTAATATAACATGTTCAACAAAATCGTCGTGCAATACTGTTGTGAAGCGACACCAGTCCCAGCGGCAAGAGTGAAGGGAGCTCATTGTTTGGCAGGACAAAGTCAACTTTGTCGGCGACAAGCAATGTACCGAACCTGGGCGCTTGCACGTGCGGGAGGCGGCGCAGCAGGCACTTCACCGCAACTTTCCACAATACTCACAGCACGCAAATCCCCTTTCCGACTAGTTAGTGATACCACAATCCACCTGGAACACGTCTGGACCGCATTCATAGATTGCGTGCGCGTGAATATAACCCACAGACGCCCACTTCCTACCCTGGATCAATTGGCCGTCTGCATTCTTCGCGTCGCTCTGCCAATTGTCAAACTTGGTGACTACTCTCACTCTGCCCACTCCCTGTGGGCGGTAGTTGACGATCCCCCTGCTGCCTGAACCGTAATAGTCGAAGAAGCCAAGATGAGCGACCCGGCTACGTCGGCGACTGAGCCTTTGGTGAGCAGACTTCCCGGAGCTTTTTACTATGATAAGTCATTTGACCACACCACGTTCCTGAATGCTAGGCAAGTGCAACGACACCAACCTCTTCACATTCACCAAACAAAAGCACTATTGCAGTTATTATCGTCAGTTGTCTCGGCGGTTTCCTCTTCCTTGTTGCCGTCGTCCTTGTACTTGTCCCATTCGCACGGCGCCGGGCATCGAAAGGCCAACTCAAGCCCTCCAAGAGTTCCACATCAAGTGGCGGCACCTCTTCGACGGTCCATAGTCGCCGTGACGTCCACAACCGAACCATCTCCGCCGATGCATCCGCACCACTCCTCGAACCAGACTCAAACGCCAACACAGAATACTCACCATTCAAATCCGTCACGGCGCAATCAGACGTTACCACCCCATTGACTGCGTTGCACAGCCCTAACACCCACACCCTACGCTTCCCGCGGCGCTTTGCGCCTTCGTTCAGGTCGTACTCGGCTCGTCCTAGCTCCCCCGATCTGGAGTCTGGACCATCGCGGTCCTTTGTTTCACCGCCTCAGCCCCCTCTCCGCCATGCCCGTACACGCATAGCCCGTACGCCGATGGATCCGCTCCCAGAGGATACAGTTCCAGAAGAATCACCAATGCGGGGCTCTTCCCCAACAGCAACAAACACCGAAACACACGCACCATCGCCCACAAGCTGGCTACACATCCCAAAAACATCGGGCATACCTCTTATAGGTGCTTTCCGTGGGAGCATCTCATCTGTTACGAGTTCGGGCTCTTCTTCCCTTCCCACGATGCAGCACTACCCCTCCTTCACCCGAAATGCGAAGAGCGTGAGCGCATCGAGTAGGTCCTCGCAGACATTCTATAGCGTCGCTTCCCACGGGCCCACAACGGACCGCAACTTGGGCCCGCAGGAGACAACGGAGCAAGGGGAGCTTTTGTCACCGCCTCCAGGTTCGGAGGCACGGCTGAAGCCGAGTGGCGTGGGAGAACGCACTCCCCGGGTGCTTCTGAACCCGTCTGATGGCTTTCACGCCTCGCGCCAGGCGAGTATGGTGTACAGTAATAAATCTTCGGTGCTGTCCGCTCCTGGGGTACTGCGAGATGAAAACACTCGGCCGCTGAGCGGCACGGTTGGGAGTGGATCATCGCTCTACTCGGACGCCCGATCGCAGCTGGGTGCGATTGGAGAGGACGGGAGATTGAATGGTAGTGTGGGTGGGAGTAGTGGCGGTGCTCGAGGGAGGCGATCGTAGTAGTCAGTGATGATAGGGACAACAGGCGCGCTCCCCTTATTCAGGTTGCATTCTCATCTTGTATCTCATTAAGTTTTGTGCATCTTTTTCACGTCTGAGCTCACCGAGTATATCCATTCCAGACACTGTTTCGTATCTCATATCCTATCTACCGCCGCTCTATTTCCACGCGTATGGACGATTTACTTGTATAGGAAGCCATGTCACCTGACACACCCTCCCTCCGTGTTCTTCGACTGCTTCCGAAAACAAGAGACCGCACACTCTACCTGTGTTTTCACAGCTGTATACTCTGGATGTCCCAAACGACATTTGATGGCCGCCTACCTCGAAAGCACGAATGGCAAAAAGACTGGCAATTGGCGCTCCAAAGTTGATGCGTTCGTGGTTGTGCAAAATTCTGCTGTAAAGAAAAAAACAAAAGTAAGGATCAAGCCATGAGTATCATGGGGAGTTCGAGAATGCCATGCAGCGTCTTAATACCGGTTCTGGAACCGAGTTGGTTTTAATATTACCATCGCAATCTCTTACCTCGTGTCGCCTAGTGTCTTAAGCTGTCAACTCTCGCTAAGCGACCACTATGTGTGGCACAACTGGGTATTTGTAACTGAACTTTGTCTCACTAGGTGTCATTCATAGAAAGGTGTTCCTCGGCATCTTCCTCCCTGCAAAATATGTCACTGTAATAGGAATATTTTGACCAGCCATACTGTCGCGATAACCTAATCTTCTGATACTGATAGGTTACCTCTCTTGCTGTTTCTAAACTGCGCTGCGCATGAGAGTGGCATCTTCCAACTACCCCCATATGGGGTGGACGCAGCAGGATACCCTCAAGGGGAGATACGATCTATTCTAATTTGGCGACTCTAATCTACTGTGCTTGTAACTGATTAGCAAGCGGACTTTTTTCTCGTGCCCAATCGTACTTACGACACCTCCCCCCGAATTTGCCCGTTGGTCGATCTTATATTCAGGGTTTTACGTTACTGGGGGTAGGATTACTCCATGTCAAAATCTATTCTTCCCCCCATTTCACACGATCTACCCATGATAAGGTATGTAATCCCAACTAGTACTGCGGTACTGTAATGGCGTTCCAACTTTCCTTCTCTGATCCGATTATGTAGACCCATCTCTAATTCTCCTACAAGGGGCGGGAGATCCTGCGTTGCCGTCCTCTCTTAGATAGTAGAAGGACGACGAGCAAAACTTTCTTATTTACTGCCCCGTGCGTGCATGCGTGCAGTCAACAGTCCTGCACCTCACCTCACCTCTCGCTAAGACAGATATCGTACGCCACAGATAATCGAGACTTTCTCCCACTCCAACACCGCGCCTCGGTGGGTCTCAGGCCCAAACACACAATGATAGCGGCGGCCGCTCCACAAATGCGCGCCCACACAACATTCATGTATTGCCCTAGTGTAGCGCCTAGACTTGTTAGTCTCTGGAATTAATTCCAAGCGGGCAAAAACGGTACTGGCGCGTTAAGCAAATTATATACGATATCGTATCATATCGTTGAACGATCTAGATTGCTTATCTATGCATCGCGCCCGTGCAGCTCTGATCTAGCCAACCCTGACCAGCTAAACAATCTGCCTTTCCAAGCGTGCGAACACACATATTGCGCCCTCAGTCAGGGAGTGCATAGCTTTGAGCTGTGCATCTACGAGATGCAACATCACGCGTCGGCGGACGGAAGATCTTTCTGGAAAGAAAACGCACAGCTAAGACATACGAGCGTCATTGGGTTCAGGATTGCTGTGCGGTCCCCCCTGCTGGCAGGCTGCTGCGCATTCGTGCGTGGGACTTGTTACCAAAACCTTTTGGTCTATCATCTATCTTCGCTTCGCCGTCGACTCGATAACTGAATGATAGAGAGCGGCGCGCGACGGGATGAGTTTTCTTTTCGACGAGAGAGAAGGAACCTATCAGTGATCTGCCCGGATGGGAACGATTGTAAAAAGGGCCAGATATGTGGCGACACCTTGGGCGGCCATGCACGTGCTAGTGCCAGTGACCGTGATCGTCGGCGACGCCACGGTTGATAGACGCGGAAACCACCCCCGGGTGGATTGAAAACGTACTGTAGGTGCCCGGAATTTGGAATTGGCTGAGCGCGGGAATTGAAGGGGGAGGTATCAAACATGTCATGTCAATGTACTCGGGTGCAGTATGTGCCATCGACTCTGGGACCGCTCTTTCAAGTTAATGCATGGTGAGTAACGGGAACCGTGTTGTCGCTCAGGGTGACGAATTTGACTGAGGCGAACGGAGAGGACGTGGTAGGTCGGGAAGGGACGGGTTTCAAGCCATGGCTGCAGTGACGGTAAAGATGTGATGATGCCGTTAACTGTGTAAATGAGTACCGTGACATTATGTGGCGCGACGTCTCTGTGGAAGACTCTGAAAAGCATCTGTCTGTCTGTCTGTCTGTGTCTGTCCAATCTTCACGTTCACCGTTTTCATTCCCATACCCATTCCATGGAATCGGAACGCCATACACCCAGAGACGCTCCACTGGGACGCAACATGTGCAATTTTCGGCGGGAAACCGCTTTAACCGCAACGCAATGCCGAGATGACCGCCAGTGACGCGCCTTACGTGACTTTTTGGGGGCGGGGGAAGGGACAGGAAAGAGACAATCCGTAATCAGTGCGATCGGAACGTTCATAGATGGACAAAAAAAATGTCTCGAGGTGAGGTAAAATACGCGATAACAAATTGATCTCAGGTTTTTCTACCTCATTTCACCTAGTACTCGCAAGCTGTGCCAAGCGTTTATACAGCATGGGTGTGTGGCGTACCATTTTCTTCTCTCTTTGGTTCGTCATATGTTCTGGATAACGTTACAGGGACAGTGCCGCCTGCGAGTCCGAATCGATTACAGTACAAGTATGTCGGAATTTGCAGTCACTTACAACACGATTCAGGTCCAGATCGGAGGAAGGCGTCATTCACTGCCGTAATGACGGATGCCTTGGCCCAGTGGTGTGAACGTGGAGCCCGTTTAGCACGCCACGGGATGTCCTCGTCTCGTGTTTTAGCCACCATCTTTGCCTCATGGCCCCTCACGGCACTACTCCGCGTATGGCCATGGACGGGTTTACAGTGCTGATACGACGCAGGAAGGTGCATGTCCGAATGGTCTGGGAGCCAACCTACCTTGGGAGGTCGGTCGCCTTTCCTCAGCACTCAGTGCTGTAATTGCAAATCACGCGGAAAATCAGGTAGGCACGCGACAAACACCCACCTCGCCTCATGCCACACTCTCCGATTCCTGCAACGCGTTTCCTCGTCCTGTCCGAGTCTGTCTTCGTTTTCCACTTTTTTTTTGGTTTTTTTTTTTGAGGGGTATTGCTTCCTTTTGAAATTTTGTTACGTTGATGCCTAACTGAATCGGGATATCAGCAGGCCCAAATGTAAGGGGCGCTTAAGCTATTCGCGGGTCCAGTACCACACGATGTCTGGGCAATGTCCGATGTCTGGGCGATGTCACACAGACGCGAGATAATCCCCACAAGGCCCACGGAAAAAGCGAGGCACGGCCGAAAGAAGATAGGCACCGTTCCCTTCCCTCCCCGCAAGTAACGCATGACTTGCCCTGTCTCAGGCTTGTCCGATAGAGATATAGATAATACATATATAAGAGGGACGGTCAGCGCGCGAGGTTGGAGTACCCTACCTAACCGCCATTATACGCCACATGGACGAGACAACTCTCCTCCTCCCCGCACCATCATGCTCAAGCTCGAGCTCATCGCCGCCCGGGTCCGTGCAACTTGATCGGCGGGTGCTCGCCAACGAATCTGGTCCAAGCCCTTCTCGTGTGCTTGAACCGGAAGCTCAGTCCCGATACCGTGGCTTGCACGAGATAGCGATCCTCTTCCGTGCTTCCGTCCCCGGTGCGTCCCCCTCCTCACCGCGTCACATTCACCTGTCACTAATACTATCTCCCCTATAATTCTAGTGATTTTTTCATACACCCTTCAAATTTCCCTCCAGACCGTATCGGTAGCTGTCGTAGCGACACTCGGTTCGACGGCACTGTCCGTCACTGCCTTCTCCCTAATGTTGGCATTTGTAACTGGCTAGTACTGGCTCCTTTCACCTCATGAACAAAGTGATCCCACGTATTTGTAACGTACAGGGTGGTGTGTTGCCCTCGGAGGCTCGACAGCCTTGGACACGTTAGGTTCCCAAGCGTTCACAGGAGGGAACCAAACCACGGATCTCTCCGTCCATTTCCAGCGATGCTTGTTAATGTTATGGTTAATCTTCATCCCCGTCGGCATCATGTGGGCAAACGTAGCGCCCATCCTCATGGCCTTTGGTCAAGATGAGGAGCTGAGCTGCGGTACGCAACAGTACTTGCGAGTGCTACTCCTCGCTGCACCGGGCTACATCGGCTTCGAAACACTCAAGAAATACTTGCAATGCCAAGGTATATTCTCCTTGTTCTTGTGTTTAGAACCACGACATGAACGCTTGTCCGCCCACTGCCAATTATAGGGATCATGGATGCGTCGACCTACGTGCTCATCCTCGTAAGCCCCATCAATGTCGCCCTCAACGTCTACTTCGTGCACCACACCGACTTTGGCATCTATGGCTCGCCCATAGCCCTCTCCTTCACATTCTCCTTCGCATTCTTCTTCCTCATCATATACACCGCGTATTCTCCGGCCCACAAGCAAAACGGGACATGGGGCGGTCTCCAGCTCCGCGCTGTCCTGGACGCACGTAGCTGTATTACTCTTCTCAAACTCGCCCTCCCGGGCATCCTAATGGTCGGAACGGAGTGGTGCGTCACACCTTGCCCCAACCTTTCATTTACCCCGGTGACGTCGGTTATACCAATCCACGCAATGTTCCGTTTCTCAGGGCCGCCTTCGAAATTGTAGCGCTAGCAGCCGCTCGTCTGGGCAATGTCCCGCGCGCCGCACAATCGGTCATCATGACTACAGATCAAAGTGCGCCCTCTCCCCCCAACCCACCCTTTTGATTATTTAAATTTTCGCATCTCTCCTTTTCTCAAGTTCTGAATTCCGTTCCGTTCGGCATCGGTATGGCACCCTCTCCCGTTCTCACATCCGTCCAAGCTGTTATGTTCATATCATATCGGACTAGGTGTCGCCGCGTCCACACGAGTTGGCAATGCCATCGGCCGGCGTGACGCAGCCGGGGCCAAGCTCACCGGACACCTCTCGGCGCTTCTGAGCGTAATAACAGGAACAATCGTCATGGTCTCGCTCCTCCTCGCTAAAGATGTAAGTCCCCCAACCCCAACCCCTCCCAATCCAACTCAACCTTCAAAAAAATAAACAGGTATACGGGTATTTATTCAGCGACGACGAATCGGTCGTACACCTTGTCAGTCAAGTGATGCCCCTCGTCGCCTCTTTCCAAGTCGCGGACGGTTTGGCCGGTTCCTGCGGTGGCGTGTTGAGAGGACAGGGAAGACAGCATCTCGGCGCGGCGTTCAATCTCGTGGCTTACTACGTACTCGCATTACCCCTCGGTATCGCACTTGCCTTCCATTGGGGGTATGGTCTCCCAGGTCTCTGGATCGGTACGTACACCCTTCTCTTTCTTTTTTCTCCCCCCCTTCCATGCATGCATGACCACTTTTACGTTAATGCCCCCCCCCTGACTACTATTACCTACAGGCCAGGTGGTGGCGCTTTTTCTCGTGGGTACGTGCGAGTATGCGGTCGTGTGGCTTGGCACGGACTGGGATCACGAGGTGGAGATGGGGGTCTGGCGTAATAACCAGGAGATGATGCACGAAGTCAACGGGGTGTCCGAAGTAAGCGCATGAAAGTCCCGTGCGTGGACATATTACTGTACAAGTAATCTTGAAACCGTTGTTTTCTATTTTCGTTTTACGGCACTGTACCAAAGACCCAATCCTATAAAGGTCATAACATAATGGTCTAGTTCGAGTGATTTGTACCTAAACAAAGGTCTGGACCGTGACCCCATCAACGTGCGTGCCAAGCAATGATTTGTAGGACAGCGGCAAACAGACTGAAGTTCACGTGGATACTACGGCGCAAGGTACTGTCATTCAATATAACCATGAGCATGTTGACTAACTCTGGTACAAACATGAAGAGCAGGGGAGAATAGCAGAGCAGAGGGTACTACTGAGTGGTGGGGGTAGATAGTGGGATGATGAATATGCGTGAGTACAATAAACATGCGAAGATGCGTGGCGGTGGGTAATGAGCAGAGCAATATACTTTTGATGTTCTAAAAATGATGGCGAGATCACGTAAGTTATAAAGTGACGCGGACGAAGGTGAGTAAGCGCAGAAGAGGGATAGGAGGGTAAGTTACGAGGATGGTTAAATAAGCTTAATCCTTCTTCTCTTCCTTCTTCTCCTCTTTCTCCTCCTCTGCAGCCGAAGACGAAGAGCTCTCAGCATTCTTCTTCTCATAAACCTGCGGAAAATCTCGTAAGCATGGCAACAAGAACATAAAAAATCACTTCACCTTCTGGAAGAGCCCAAGCGACGCCTGCTGGGTCTCATTGATCTTCTCCCGAATGGCATCGGCAGTCACTGCACCATCACCGGCCTGACCCTTGGCGGCAATCTCACGGAGCTCAGAGATGTACTTGGTCACTTTGTCTTTCTCTGCCGCATCGAGCTGATCCTTAAACTCGTTCATGGCTAAAACACAATGAGCATTCGAGTCGACTCATATAGAGACAGCGCGCTCACCTTTCTCAGTGTCAGCGCAAACCGACTCGGCCTTATTCGACTCCTCGATAATATCACGACGGGCCTTGTCTTGCTCCGCGTACTGTTCCGCATCAACGACCATACGTTCGATTTCCTTGTCGCTGAGACCGGATGACGAAGCGATGGTCATGGACTGATCCTTGTTTGTCGCCTTATCCTTTGCGGATACGTTGACAATGCCATCTGTTCGGAACATGAGTAAAGGCCTCGTAAGCAGTCACAGCAGGCGTACCAGCGTCAATGTCGAACGTGATCTCGATCTGAGGAACACCCTTGGGCGCGGGCGGGATGCCAACCAAATTGAAGTTTCCAAGAAGCTTGTTATCTCGTACGAGTTCACGCTCGCCCTGGAAGATCTTCACTTCGATGGCAGTCTGGCCATCCGCAGCAGTCGAGAAGACCTGCGATTTCTTGGTCGGGATGGTAGTGTTACGCGAGATGAGCTTAGTCATGATGCCGCCGAGCGTTTCGATACCTTCAAAAAACGCGTCAACCTAGTGATGCCAGAAGACGGAGATGACATACCGAGTGATAAAGGAGTGACATCAAGAAGAAGAATATCCGTGACGTTTCCAGCGAGGACACCACCCTGAATGGAAGCACCGATGGCTACAGCTTCATCGGGGTTTACACCCTTTGACGGCTCACGACCGAAAACAGTCTTGACAGTCTCAACCACACGTGGCATACGCGTCATGCCACCTACAAGGATGACTTCATTAATGTCGGAGGCTTTAACACCCGCATCCGCCAGAGCCTTCTTGCAGGGTTCGACGGTACGCTGGACGAGAGGCGCAGTGAGCGACTCAAACTGTGAACGTAGTAGCTTCTGGTTGATGTGCTGCGGACCACTAGGGCCTGATGAGATGAAGGGCAAGTTGATCTCTGTCTGGGAAGTTGACGAAAGCTCAATCTTGGCCTTTTCTGCGGCTTCGCGGATACGTTGAATGGCCATCTGGTCCCTGGTCAGGTCGATACCCGTCTCCTTTTTGAACGAATTGATGATGTGGTCAACCAAGACGACATCAAAGTCTTCGCCACCGAGATGGGTATCTCCGTTTGTCGACTTGACCTCGAAAACGCCCTTTTGCATCTCCAGGATGGAAATATCGAAGGTCCCGCCACCAAGATCGTAGACAGCAATGACGGAGTTCTCCGCACGATCGAGACCGTAAGCAAGGGCAGCAGCTGTAGGCTCATTAATCACTCGGAGGACCTCCAGGCCAGCAATTTGACCGGCGTCCTTAGTTGCTTGACGCTGAGCATCATTGAAGTACGCAGGGACGGTGACGACAGCATGGCTATGAATCGAAGGGTCGGCATGAAGACGTGAGGTAAACTGGAATCCACTTACTTGATTTTCTTGTTCAAATACTGTTCAGCAGTCTCCCTCATTTTGACGAGGACCATTGATGAGAGTTCTTCAGCGGACTAGGACGATATAAGTGCTCGGGAAATGAAAGATTACCGCTTATGACTTACATATTGCTGTTGTTTGCTATTGAACTCCACCTCGACGGCTGGCCGCCCATCGGCTTTGGGGACAACCTTAAATGGCCTGAAAGAGGTACATAAACATGGTAAGGAAGTGAAAATTCCTAAGTGAACTTACCAGTGTTTCATGTCGTCCTTCACCTCCTTGTCGTTGAACTGCCGACCAATCAAACGCTTGAAGGCAAAGACAGTGTTTTGCGAGTTCACAACTGCCTGTCGTTTAGCAGGCAGACCAACAAGACGCTCGCCATGCTTGGTGAACGCGACGACGGAGGGTGTTGTCCGTGCCCCCTCCGAGTTCTCGATGACGCGGGAAGTCTTGCCCTCCATGACGGAGACGCAAGAGTTAGTCGTGCCCAGGTCAATACCGACAACCGGACCTACAAGATTGTGAATATTTCGTGAAAGAAAAGTGACACGTATGTATACCTGAAACTTTTGAGTTCATGTTCCTCGCAATTAAGGAACGGGGCAGGCCCTAGTAAGGGTAAGCATGAGACGTCAGGTGGGTATATAAGAGGACATACGGCATAGCTGCCTGAGCGAGAGATGGCTGAGCGGAGAGAGCGAGCGACGGTGAACATGGTGGTGGTGAGAAAAAAAGAAAAGGAGAGAACGGCACACTCGCGTCTCCGCGCCGAAATTTTTTCTGTAAGCAGAACTAGTCACGTGACTGCCTTCCCGTCCATGCCCGTTCTCCATTCTCTAATTCTTCCCATCTTCTTAATGCTCCTTCATCCCACAACTTGTCCGACAGATCTCCCTCCTTGCGCAAGATTATCTCCCCTTTCACGCGTGACGGGAGATACTCGTTCGTCACTGGGTGCCTAAAACCAAGGTCATTGGGACTGCCTCACTCTGGTGAGACCCCACGTACACATACTCGGGCTGGTATTTGTAGGCTTTGCCATCCCCGATCATCTCCATTGACTCTACTGGTATATCGCGCATCGCAATGGGCACGAGCAGTGTCGGATCACGCTTCACGAGTCTTTCCGCACGGTTGTATCCCTCATACGCCCGCGTCGACTTGGGTGCCTCGGCAAGGTAAGTAACCAGTTCTGCGAGGGGTGCACGACACCCAGGCATGCCGACAGTCTGACAAGTCTGCAGCGTAGCTATGGCCTACGATACCAGTAAGTCACAACTCGTCAGCGCCCGCGCCACGTAACACGAGAATGAAGGAAGGACACTCGCGATAGGAAGCGCGGTGCGATCTGCCATCCCGATGTCCTCGCTCGCACAAACCGTCATCCTTCGTGCGATGTACACAGGATCCTCACCAGACTCCAGCATGTGCGCGAGCCAGTAGAGTGCCGCAGCAGGCTGGCTACCACGCACGCTCTTGTGCAGTGCAGAGATGAGGTCATAACGAGCGTCACCGGTGCGATCATACGATGTCGACACAGACTGGCGTAACGATTCCAGTAGCACGGACTCAGATGTCGTTGTAGCTGAGTGAAGCACAAGTTCAAGCAGGGAAAGGGCGACGCGCGCGTCACCGGATGAAAGCGACGCGATCGCCATGATTACGCGACGAGTTAATTGCGGGTACGGAGGTGATGTTGTCTCAGTGTCGGTCATAAAGTCGGCCGGCTGCGCGGCCTGTGATAAGAAACCAAGCCAGGAAGGAACACGTCAGGCGATGGGACAGCAAGAGCCGGGAGACTCAACTCACAGCTGAAGCATCGTTATGCCCAGGAGTAGGTGGCGCTATACGCGCAACAGCCCTGTCAATGATCTTGATTACATCTTCATCAGCCAAGCGGTTGAGGACATAAACCCTGCAGTAGCGTCACGCAAAGAGGCGAAGCAGATAGATTTTCTAGTCCTTACCGACATAGATTAAGTAATGTCCGGTTTAACTCAAATGATGGGTTCTCTGTGGTCGCCCCTATGATCTACAGTACGTGCGATGAGTCGAACAGCATAATCCACGGTGTTGCTTACTTGCACAAAACCCTGTTCAATGAAAGGGATAAGCACTTCCTGAGAGCCGAAGTAAGTTAAAGAAGATAAAGGCAGTGGCAAAAGTATTGAAAACCTGCTGAGACCGTGTAAAGCGGTGAATTTCATCAAGAAATACTATCGTCCGTCTACAGCACAGGATTACCACAAGTCACTGTACTCTGGGATAGTATAACCACAAACCTCCCTGTCAACCGCAGTTCATCTCTCGCGTCTTGAAAAATAGATCGGACTTGGTTTGCACTCGCAATCGTCGCGCTCACTTCCTTTGAGATCACATCCGCACGTGAAATGAGAACTCTCGCCATCGTCGTCTTGCCGCATCTGAAGGCAGGACATACTTGTAAACTCAATGTGTTGATATTCTTTTTTATACGCTCACCCTGGCGGACCCCAGAAGATGATATTCTCAGTCGTGGCTGGTGTGTCTGAGCTGAACCCAAGGAGGTGATCCTGGCCAACGATTTCTTCCGCAGTTTTCGGACGAAGTTTGTCCGCGAGGGGAGCCGCCTCTTGTACTTGAATGTCGCGGTCATGAGCCCCTTGCCCACGAGGTCGAATGTCCATGACCGTGATTTCTTATACAGTAAAAGTCAACAGTAACAGTAAGTCAAAGTGTTTGTCGTCGGTGATCTTATATGCCCGGGCCGGTTCCGTCTGCCGCGCGCAATGGTCTACCGTGAGGCAAGATCAGGTGGACCTGCAGGGGGAGGAGAATACGGCGACGTTCGTGCACGTATCGACAACGACAAGCTCAATGCGTACCTTGCAAACAATGTGCCCGCCCTGACTGTACCTGTCACGATCAAGCAATTCAAAGTGCGTCCCGCTGATATGTTGCTACCGTCAAGGACTACCATATAAACGAAGCTATCTCACAGTTTGGCCAGGTTAGGAGCTACTTAAACTGCATGGGCTATTGAATGAATATCACCGGACAGTCGAATCCGACTTATTTCTTAACGGATGCGCGGTCAGCATTTAGTCGTGTTTTTCTCGTGTTCTGATTCTATCTAATTCGACAAAACCATAGCGGTGCGCGTTTCGTACTGCGAAAGAAACCCGCAGGAAGGCTAGTATCTCAAACGGCACACCAAGTCGAGAGAGAATATACCGTGCTAGCCGCGATCCACAAGTACAATATGCGGCCCACAACACCGCCAGAGTCACGAGTGCCCGTCCCACAAGTCTTCGTGCTATGTGAAGACCGCGACGTCATCGGAACGCCTTTCTACATCATGGAGTTTCTCGAGGGTCGTATCTTCACCGACATGTCGATGCCCGGCGTGGCACCAGAGGTCCGGAGCGAGTGGTATGTGTGATTTCCCCCCTCCACTTTCTGACGCCACCTCACTGACCGACCGAACAACCGAACGAACGAATCCACTACCTACAACGAACGGATCTTGCTTCTTCACGACTCAACGAAAAACAGCTGGCTCTCAGCAGTGCGCGCTCTCGGCGCGCTCTCCTCTCTCGACCCAAAAGACCTCGGCCTCGAAATTTTCGGCTCTCACAAGCCGTACTTCCCACGCCAAATCAAAGCCCTGTCCAAAGTCACGCTCGCCCAAGCCGCGGTGAAGGACATCGACACGGGCAAGCCGGTGGGCGAAATACCAGGGTGGGACGAGCTCATAGCGTGGTACGGGCGAAACCTGCCTGACGAGCGCAAGACGGGCGGTGTGCGGATCGTGCACGGTGATTATAAACTCGATAACCTCATCTTTCATCCGACGGAGAACCGCGTGATCGGGATTCTGGATTGGGAGCTCTCCACCCTTGGTAGTCCGGTGACGTACCTTTCCCTAGCATGTATGGCGATTGGGTTGTGGGCTGACGTGACGTTGGCATGCGAACTTGACCTGAACAAAACAGTTGGTGGACTTGGGAAACTTGACACAACCGTGGGTCATCGACCCGAACGATTCCTGTGGGGGCATGGTCGGTTTCAAGAACAGTCCAAGTACAGAACCAATACCGCTCGCGAAGCTCGAGTGCGAGTACTGTCGAGCGACGCGACAGCCGTACCCGATCACCCAGATGACTTTTGCGCGCAGCTGGATGCTCTTACGGGTTTGTTCTTCATTTTCCTCTTTTGTTCGGACATTGTTGTTCATATGATGATGACTCTGTGCTTCTCTCCCTTCTCCCTTTTTAAGCTTGCGGTCATCGCGCAGGGAATTGCGGCCCGACATGCGCAACGTCAAGCGAGTTCGGAGCAGGCGCATCTTTACGCTGCCGCGTTTCCTCTGATGGGCAAGCTGGCACGCCGGGTTTTGGAGGAAGAAGGATACCTGCCTAAAGAACCTCAACCAAAGCTATGATATGATAACCACGGGTTGCACTGCACTTTGGATTATCAATCACAGTAACGTGTTGCCAGTTACAATTGCAATTGTCGACCGCAGCTTACGCATAATCCTAGTCTTGTGCTTGTTGAAGATGATATCGCCAACTTCGAAGCCCTGAGGCTCACCTTCATCTACATCCCACTTTTGTGACTGCTATTGAACTACTTATATTGTAAAGTCTTATTTGCTTACTCCGGGTATTCGCCGCGGTAGTAATCCCCGTCGGCTGAGACTGCGCTCTATTTCGTCAACAACGTCAACAACGATGATGCACACGTCTGGCTAAGAAACATGCTCGCTGTAGCCATTCTGTAGCCGCTTGTTGACTGTACTGGATGATCGAGACACGTCAGCGCCTCCGAGTCTGGCTGAGCTTGAATGACTTCAGCAAAAAACCGTCCAGAGTACTTCGAGAGGGGCCTGGACTCGGATAGCCGAATAGCCCTAAGACCCCATGAATTGATGTCTCACGTCACGGCACTGGGGTAAAATGACATGAGGGGGTATCAACATGTAATACGCAACGAGTATGAGGCATGGCCGTTCCTCGGCGATGTCAATGAGCAACATGTACGGTATAGTATTCTACAAACCTAACAAAAATTATACAGTAGTATGAGATATGGTACAGTACCGAAAGCGGACACTCATCACGATATTGCCATCTTTCTGCATATGCCGATCGTAGTCCTTCCACATCTTAAGTTAGAACCCCTAACCCTAAACTTGAACTAATGTCGTGCCCTGGCTTGTTGGTTGGACCCCAGCAGAGGCTTAAGGAAGCATAAAATAGAATTTCAAGAATTGTTCGTAGTTGAGCTGCACCCGTCCGGTGATCTTGTCCGTATCGAGACTCGCAAAAGACTCCGTAAATTGCTTTACGAACACGCATGCGCGCATGAACCGATCAAATGTGATTGTCTGATCGCCAACCTCTGATCCTGACGGCGCAGAAGCTATAGTAGTAGTCACTAAAGTCAGAAGACAGCTCCGGACTCAATTTCTCTGGGGCGCTATTGTGCCAACGTACCAAATTTGGCCACGAGAAGCGATAGTAGATGAGGAGAAAGCTTCATGCCAAATTGGCTCAGGGCGCTTTGCAACTCCCAAGTATCGATGGTGCCAGAGCCGTCCTTATCAAAATGTCGGAACACTTGTTGCCAGTCCTGTTTTTTTTTGGGTCAGCGATTACTTGAAATTACGCCTACTACCACACCGCGAGGGGGGTGCGTGCTTAAAGAATACCCACCTCGATGTATCGCCAAAGCCCGGTGAACTGGTACAACGCCCGATTGAGACACAAAGTTACGTTCCTAGGAATGGACACTGCTTACCTCGGCGAAGCTGATGTCTCCGGACCGGTTTTGGTCCTGATAAGATGTAAGGACGTATTTCACGTGTTGAGGAATATACACCGAGAGGCTTACAAAGATGTTCATCAGGAGCTTTACGGTATCAAGGTCGAAGGCTGTAACTGCTATGAGCAAGCAAACTTCCTCAAAGCTGCGGAGAACGTACGAGTCCAATCTCCGTTGACTAATGCCATCTCTAAAAATATCATTGACGTCAAATGGCTGGGCTCAAGAAGCGCAATCACTTACGCAATTCGGATACAGAGATACTCCCTGAGCGATCCGCATCAACTGTGAGGAAACATGACCAAAGCCTTTTGGGAGAAAATTGCTCCGTAAGTAAGGGAACTGCGCAGTGCCATCGTGGAGTGCCATGTGAATGCTTACTTTGGGTCGGCACCCGGCGGTGGAACCGGTTCACGCATAAAGGCAAATCCACCTGGCCCTCCGATCGTGGCGGGATAACCGCCACTGCCGCCATCAGCGGTTGGGGAATAGGGCGGAGGGAGAGAGACTGGGTAAGGCTTGCTGTAGCGCTATAATTCAAAAGCACGAACGTTTAAAATTGTGTACTCGGTATACTTGGGGACAGTGGGGATAGTACGTGTTAAGAATGGCCTTACTCACATCAGTGAACGACATCCTAGTGTGCTGGTGGTGGTGTCAAATGCTGGTAATAACCACTTGAAAGCGGCGGCTTGGCAGTATTGGTTAGGAAGGGGGAGAAAGGGGAGGAAACTAGAATTACTGTGAAATCAGAGGCGAATAAAAGCGAAAAACTGAGCACAGCAAGGCTCGTGTTGGGGTACTATTGTTCCGATGGAGCAAGTGTGGTTATATACGCACACGAATGCGAAGGCTATAAAGAAAATTAGAACATACCAGAAGACACATGCATAACGACCTTATGGCACTGGCACTTCTACTATCGCAGTCCAGAGTATTCCCGTGTTGGGCGATGCGCACTGCATCTGCATTTGTTAAATTGCTGTTGCCATTGGAATGGATAAAAATAGACCAGACCCGTCGCCGGTGTGGATACTGCTCGAATATGCCAAATAAAGTGGTATTAGGAATAAACTGTCCCTGAGAAACGTCTGGGGCTGTACGGTAGGCAGTGCCTACCTCCTACACAGTTGTGCATGCTACAAGCGTGCGGAGTCGGAGATCAAACTTTCAAACTCAGGTCAGACCTGGTGGATATTGTGAGTAACGCCTACGATATTACACTACTCACTGTACATGTATCTTAGGCTTCAAAAGTTACTGTTCTACACGAAAATCCCATCTCTCAATCATGACTCATTTCATTTCGAGCGCATTCGGCATTCATGGCAATAACAAGACCGTTTCCATAAACTTTTCGTAGCTGAGCTGGATCCAACCATCGTGGTCCCCGTCGAGTGAGGAGAACGACTCGGTAAGTTGCTTTACAGCAACGCACGCGCGCACGAAGCGGTCAAACGTGATCCCGGGCTGAGCAGCAGCCGGATAACCTCTCGCCGCCGCTGGTGCAGGTGCAGACCCTTTTACGTCTATGAGCGTGAACTATAGGCGGAAAGCACTGGATGCTTGAAAAAAATATCGCACCATATTTACGTTGCACGAGGTTCAGAAGCTGCGGGGACAGCCTGTAGCCGAATTGGCCCAGTGCCGCTTGCAGCTCTTGGCCGTCGATCGTGCCGGATCTGTCTCGATCGAAATGAAGGAACACGCCCTGCCAGTCCTGCGCCCCTTTTTGTGAGAATGCCCAAGAGTACGCGAGATGACAGACTGGCACACACCTTGACATACTTCCATAGACCAGAAAACTGAGGATAGATTAGATATCTGGTGAAGGAGAAAACAACTCATGGATAACTCACTTCGTTGAAACCAATTGTGCCGCTTCGGTCAGTATCCTAGATGCAAACAAGGAAAGTTAGGTATGACATGGAACAAAATTTGAAGTCACGCACGAAAATGTTCATGAGAAGCTTGACAGTATCGAGGTCGAAGGCTACACGTCTCTTCTTAGCGACCCGACCCGTCTCACAAGACCAAAGTATGCAGGGTACGTACAGCTCCAATCGCCATTGATCAGCGCCCTCTCTGACGTAGTTGTAAGTAAACTATGAAGTTTGTTTGACTGCTCATGGTAACTTACGGAGCTCAGTAGCAGAGATGGACCCCGATCGATCCTTGTCGACTGAGTTGAACCACGACCAAAGCCTGAGAAGCGAACAGACAAAAGTCGTCAGAAGGCACACAGTAGCCCAAGGCAATTAAGTGCATGAGTCCCACGTACTGGGGGTCGGCACCATGGGGCGCCACAGGGTCCTGGGGAGCGAAACCTCCAGCTCTTTGATAGGGCGGCGGTCCACCACCAGGGCCACCACCATACCCGTACTGACCGCCGTACTGTTATCGGTTGCCAGTCAGTAAGCGTTGAAGCGACGTCAAGAGGGATAACAATTAGCAAACGCACGGCCAAATTAGATGGGAGCTAGCTACATACCGTACCGCTGTAAGACATGCTTAGGGGTATTGAACTTGGACGAAATGAAGAACTTGAAGGGAGTGATTCGAGTTGCGAGGATAGTTTGCGTGTGTCAAACGAGCTGAACTCGGACTTGAGTCGATAAGATGAGTGTGTCGAGGGATCGTCGGCTCTTTATTTATGTGATCTGTCTCAGAGAAGAGAAGATGGGTGAGGTCACATAGCCACGGCCCAGGGCCACAGCCACTCAAGCTCAGCTAGGCACAGCCTCAGACAATGAGTCAAAGACACAGACATCCTGCTTCATTTTCCACAGAATTGAAGCTATCCACCCTCCCTTCAAGCTTCAAGCTTCAAGTTTCCGAGTTACCGCCAACATCCACAGCCCAGCCGCATGGGCAAAAACACCCTTCAACCCGGAAGCTCTCTTCCGGTGCTCTCTTCAAAACCTTCAATACAAAGTCTGGGAAAGAGAAGAATATACTATGTTCTACAGAACTTCACTGCCACAGTCCAACACAGCATCACGGTGAAATGGACGTCATATAAATACTTACTGATCACGGGCGCTGCCACTGGCACTGATTTGGGTTCATGCCAGTGGAGCAGGGGGTGCCTTTGGCAACCGTGATGCAATCAACACAACGTAATTCACCTGGGCGACTTACTGTAACACCAAACAAAAAGGCCATGCCTGCCCCCACTGTAACTTAGTCAACTTAGTCCAAAAGTCCGAGCGCTGATCTGAGTCAGGCCGCAGTGCCGTCACGGTACCCGCACTCAGATTTCTATTTTTCCAAGACAGGACAAAAAGCTTCTCAGCCTGCCAGAGCCCTCCGAGCCCTCTCTAGTCTTTTCGTTCCACACACAATCTACGACAAGTCGAGGCTCCAGCGGCGGCCCAACTACTAGTAATCGGCGGTGTCCAAGGGGCTCACGCACAGAATATTACTCTTTTAGTCTGCCTACGCTGGCTGCGTCGATGTAACATGGTCCACGCAAGTCAAACCCATTATACAGTACGGATCCTAGACTTGGCACTTGCTCAACCTGGTGGCCGTACGATGGTTCTTGCATAGGCGATGCACGATTTCATACGGGGCAGCCTCACATTGTAAGCATCATCTCGAGATGAGTCTTCGGTTAACCAAGGCGCGGCTCCCCACTGGTACAGTATATCCGAATCTGCCCTATATGAGAAAATTCCTAGGAATGGCCCAAGATCAAGTGCGAACGACGGAACTGCGCAGCGTACTGTAAATTTAAATAGGCCGATGTTACGTAGCGGCGCCAGCAACCCACCCTTTATAGCAATTTTATCAATCGTTTCTCAAGCACACCACGATGCTCTCATGTATCGTGTATCGTGTATATGTATACATAGATCCGCAGCGCCAGGGTAATAAAAAAAGGGGCGCATCTACACTATATCATAGGATGCAAAATTATATAACAAAGAGAATTGACAGTAATAAGTTACTACACCAAAATATAAACCGTCCACTCTCTGACTCCCGGGATCCTCAGGCTCACGCGCTCGCTACGACGACAGGTGGCAGGCCTTCTGGCGGCCGTCCACGCTTCTTGCCCGTACCTCCACCCCCACCAGTGCCCGCACCTCCCGCCGCACCCGTGCCCGCTCCGGTTGTAGTCTTCTTCTTCTTCGGTGTTTGTGCCTGCGGTTGCGGCTCTCCAGTAGGGATTGTAGTTGCCACCGTAGCAGAAGCCGAGGGTGCGACCGATACCCCCAACGGGCTCAGCAAACCGGCGCTGCTCAACACGGGTGTCGCTGGCTGCATTACACCTGCCACTACTCCCGACATGACTCCCACAGATACCCCGGCCACAGCTGTTCCCGCAGTTATTGCGCCTGTAGCAGGACCTGCGACGACTCCTACTGCTGCAGCTGTGCTCGCTGCCACTGCTACTGCGCCATCTTTCGGCTTGGTCTTCTTCTTTGACCCTCCTGCTGCTGCTGCCGCGATGGCTGCGCTGCTCGGCCGGATCACCTGTCCAAGCGGGCCGAGCTTCGCTTGAGCAGGATTTTGTGGATCGTCTGGAAGCGAGTCGAGTCCCGCGAGACGATGTTCGAAGTAGCCACGGAGCAACCCTATCTGGTTCTTGACGGTCTCCGAGGTAAGTGGAACAAACGGCTGCGGTGGGGGATACGGCGGTGGGGGTTCGGCGGACTTTGCGCTGTGACAATCAAGGAGTGAGTAAGAAAGAGATGATGGCGAAAAATGATCACCGTACGTTGCGTTTGGGCCCTTGGCGTTCCTCTTGCCTTTGAGGAGACGTTTTGGGACCGATAGAGAGGGAAGGCCGAGCTCGGCAGCAATGCCAAGCTCGCGTAAACCCAAAAAATCCTCGCCAATATCGTCCGTAAACTGTCCCCTGGGAACAAACCACTATGTCAGCTTCGCGTCCGACAGATGCTGGGGCAGAGTGCATACATGACAAACGCGCTTTCCTCTTCCTCATCATCCTCGTTTGCAAAGAGTGCGTCATCGTCGAGGGCCTCAGTCGCCGTAAACTCCTGATATACATTGGTAATCTTCTTCTCAAGTTCACTTAGGCGGTTCCCGTGTCTTCGAATATCATCGCCTATATATTTATCCAAGGCGGCGATTCGGGACACGCCGCTCTCGAAGAGGGAATGTAGAATAATTTCCTAAGGAACGCGTAAGTACACTCGTTTAGGGGTATGAAGAAGCCGATTACCTCAGAAGTCATAATATTGGAATACTTGTCAAGATAGAAGCGGAACGTACGCCCAACATTTGATAGATACTCCATTGTGATCCCTGAGAACACATCTAATGCTAGCTGTGATGACCCTGTGGATACATATCTCTATTACCATTGATCATAAGGCTCAGGAGACCGAGCTTACCTTGAAACCCGACATGTTCCAATATTTTACGGTTTACCCATTGCATGCACTTCTCTGCCGCCAGTTCGCCAATGTCTGGCTTCGTATCAGGTGATCCTTCCGATGCCGATTTCTGGCTCACTCGGGGAACAGGCCATGGTCGCTCATCCACTGCGTCAACCTCCGGGTCATCTGCGTCAACGTCGCCTGACGATCCTGCCTGTGGTCCAGTCATAGGCACGTCACCGCCTTCGCCGTCCTCCCCACCCACGTTATTAGTTGCAGCAGCTGC
Source organism: Russula olivacea (assembly GCA_963926505.1). Classification (NCBI taxonomy): domain Eukaryota; kingdom Fungi; phylum Basidiomycota; class Agaricomycetes; order Russulales; family Russulaceae; genus Russula; species Russula olivacea. The sequence continues at coordinate 3,335,980 of OZ004884.1, forward strand.
AGCGCTGATTGCAACAAACTTAGCATGTGTTCGCCGGATGCGCCGCTGGGTGCTAATGTTCGCATTCATCATCGCTAGTAACGAACGCGGTCGTGGTGGGGCAGGCTTTGGCGGACGCCTTTTACGCTTCTTCGTCTTGGCCGGATTAGTGGGTCGATCTTGTGGTTGGGGCGGAGGAGGTGGGGGAGCGGGTCCGGAGGTTGCGAGAGACGGAAGAGGCGGAAGGGTATTTCCGATGAAGGCGTCGGACGATTGTGCATCCCACCAGAGCTCAATAGTCTCTGAAGCGTGGGGTGTGTGGATGCGTGCGCGCTTACGCATACGTGGGTCATATACACCGTTTCTATCATGAGATTATTAGCATTGATCAATACACTGGAGTGAATACGAACAACTTGCGCTTGTCGCCTGGGGCACCATCTAATGCGATCCCGTCACTGTCACTGTCGGCCTCGCAATCTGCATCAGATTCGGATTCGCCAATGTAAGATCGTAACAACGCGTTGAGTGTCTCTGCCTGACTCGATGGCCCAGGTGCTGAAAGTACAGCATCGAGGGACTGCTCAAGCTCAAGGACGGCAGCCATCCCCTCGGCTGTGCGCATTATGGCAGGCGACTCCTCGAAAGACTGGCCGCGCACGCGTCGTGGGGGCGTCAGAGCGGGAGTGAGTCTGCACCCCGTTCTCGAGTCATTGCTACTTGGAGGGCGAGAAGGTAAAAATGACAATGAATGACCGTGGCCGTTAATGCCATTCAACTTGGCCGGTGTATGAGAGAGAGCGCGACGGCCGGACATTGGGGCAGAGAGGTCGAAGGGGACGCAAGGATCGGCACGCTCCTTCCGATCCGTAATGTATTTGAGGAGGTGCTCGGCCTTGGTCTTGAGGCGCGTGGCGCAGAGACGGAGGGGGTGGTTCTAGGCATCGGCGTCACTATAACGGGAGTGGACGGAGTTGACGAGTGACACACCTCAGTGGCGTTGTATAGAAAACAGTTCGACCAAATGAGATCGAGGTCGTCTTTAAACTCCCTCTTGGACTTGTATTGCCTCTGCTTGACTTTCTTCAGCATTGATTGAAAGTCCATCGGATTCAGTACAACTAGCGCAGCGGTGGTTGACGGTTAAGATGATAATTGGATAGCGTCAAAGGAACGGATACGAACCGTCATAATAGTCCGGTACATCCGTCCGCGATACAGGCTTAATGAAGGCATCAGCATCGTGGTTATCCTAGATAAACAGATTATGTCAGAGCGGCGCGCTGGTAGTCGGTACAACACTACAAACCATTGTAACGGCACGGAGATCATGCAGCAAGTCTTCAAGGGCGTCATAAAATGGATCTGCTAGCTTTACATCGTGAGGTTGCTTCTGCTGCGGGCCGCAAGTGTAAGTGGTTATAGCGTCAGGTACGATTGGAATTGACTCACGCGGCTGTCTTTAACCACCTGGAAGAGACGCTTGAGATCAGCGTCAGGAATGGACAGTTTTGCCTGGCTGTTGGCCAGGGTCCTCAGGAGGTTCTAAATGATGTCAGAGCGCAGAAATTGGCGGTGGATGGCAGAGTTTAACATACATTCATGGTTCGGTGAGCATTCGCACTGGTCTCGAGTCGGCCAACGCGTTATCCGAGAGTACTCCCCGGTTTCATTCTCCGCCCCAAATGTCCCGTCAAATGCCGGGAATGCCACCTTCTCAGCAATAGAGGAGACAAACCAGATAAAGAGGCCTGTAACACTGACCCGCCCTCTCCAGTTAAATTTTCTGTATCACGAAAAGCAATTGTATTCTCAAACATCTGACAGAGAAAAGAACATAATTTTTTGTACAGTTCTAAGCGGAGATAATAAGGATGCTGACATAATTCAGCAGCAGCCGCGTCTTGTCGCGCGTCGTCGCGTCGATTTCGTCTTCGTTCAACTCGACGCGCTCTGTCCGGCTCAAAAGTCAAAAGTCGAATCGCCTCGCAATCAAAGACCGGACTTGCCGTACCTGCATTTTGCATTTTCTACGCTTGTCGGCCACACTATCTATGCCAGCGGAGAAATAGTCCTCTCTTGCTTTCTCAATATCACTATTCACAAGAACAGCCCGTTCCCTTGATATCTATCCCCACTCTACATCACTCGACCCGTTTTCTGTATACGGCGCAGTAGACAATGTCCGGTCTCAAGAACTCGCCTTTTGGCAAGCGACTCCGAGCCACTCAGCAAGATGTTGACGAAGAAGGCCCTCGCCGCAGCCGGCCACGAACAAATCCCGTTTTTGGTGTCGCACCCGCGTCTACACCTTCCCTCGACACCTCCCGACCCACTACGAGCGAAAGCGGTGGACCAGAATCTCCAACGGAGCCACACCGACCGAATAAGGACTACGGCGACCGTTTTGTACCGTCTCGCGATGCTGGAGACCTACGAACATCCTATAATCTTATGGAGGAGAGTGGACCATCGACCCCTTCACGAAACAGGGTTATTCCTACCGAGTCGGACGCTGCAAAAGGTAAGCGTTCTGTGCCCCGTTAGTTCCCATATCCCCTCGCGCGCCCAATCCCTATCCAAACGAGTGCGGTTGCATCAGCTTTGTGCCGTCATGAATTCACTCCAACCCCCCACTGTCCGCCTATATTTTCCTGCATCTAGATATACTTCAATGTCCTTGACTAGCTTCACATTCTCCCCTCTGCCGGGGGTGACGGGCCGGGGTGCCCTCGTGGCCTTGATTTTCATTTTCATATATGATTTTGATTGCGAGCTCCACTCGGATCGAAGAGCGCTCTAGATTTTTCCCTTGCCACTGTAGATAGATCTACTGTCTTTTTCCTTTGTATATACGATCGTTCTCTTCGTCTGCTGACGCATCATCACAACAGAACAAGCAAACGCGATATTCACATCCATACTCCATACTGAAGTCACACCTCCCTCTCCTCGCCGACCTGTTTCCCCAGTTCGTCCAAGCGCCTCTTCATCCAATGCTACCACTGCCCCTTCTACCCCCAGCCGACGGCGACTATTCTCATACAACTCTCCCTCCGGCTCCAACCCTTCCACGCCAACACGACGTTTGGACATGCCGACCGATGAAGCTTACTCCATGAGCCCTGTGCGAGAGGAGAGTCGACAGATACTTGAGAGTCCGCGACGGCAACTCCGTAGTGTCCCCAAGACGCCATATCGGGTGCTCGACGCACCTGAATTGGCAGACGACTTTTACCTCAATTTAGTTGACTGGTCGAGCACAAACGTGCTCGGCGTTGCTCTCAGTTCCTCCGTCTATCTCTGGACGGCACATACGGCGGTGGTGTCGAAGCTTTGTGATTTGGCCAGTACAAGTGATACCGTCTCTTCTATCTCATGGGTACAGAAGGGGTCAACCCTTGCAGTTGGCACTCTCACGGGGCGACTTCACATATACGACGCGCATACGTTGCAGTTACAACGGACGTACCAACAAGCGCACGCACAACGAGTAGGCGCACTCGCATGGAACGCTCACGTACTGAGCTCGGGTTCGCGCGATCGTATGGTTTATCATCGAGACGTACGCGAACCAGGTACTCGACCATTTCGGAAAAGTGCAGGCCATAGACAGGAGGTGTGTGGCTTGCGTTGGAATTCAGATGGTGTGGCGCAGGGGGGGTTGCTTGCAAGTGGGGGTAATGATAACAAGGTATGCATATGGGACCTGCGGAGTTCGCGCCGGCCAGCAACGCGGAGTGGTGCTGGAAACGCTGAGGAGGGTGGGAGCAGTACAAGTGCCGCCACACCTATGCCTTCAGGTGACTACCCATTGTGGAAGTTCCACGAGCATACGGCCGCGGTCAAAGCACTTGCATGGGATCCTCATGTGGCGGGTGTCCTCGCGACGGGTGGAGGGACACAGGACAAGCATATCCGATTTTGGAACGTGCAGTTCGGGAACATGCTTAGTGAACTGGACACGGGGAGCCAGGTACGTTATTTGCATTTTTGGATGGGAGACATGGATTCTAAGATGTGCATGGACGTGGCCTCTCTAATACATAGGTTTGCAACCTCACGTGGTCCCTCACATCACATGAGATTGTCTCGACGCATGGCTTTTCCTCGACTGCAGCCCAGAATCAGATCTGCATATGGAAATACCCGTCGTTGGACATGGTTGCTTCACTCACAGGCCACTCAAGTCGGGTCCTTTACCTTGCGATGAGTCCTGATGGGGAAACAATTGTCACGGGCGCTGGAGATGAGACCCTCCGTTTCTGGAACGCATTCCAAAAACGCGATGGTGGCGAGGCGCGTCGCGAGAGCCGGCTTGACTACGGGCGGCTCATTCGATGACACAATGGGTGATCTCATGAAACCATTTTTGCGCCGTCCGTCATGGCCTTTGTTCCTTTTTTTCTCTCTCGTCCTGTGGATCCTTGGTTTGCGCTCTGACATACTTTTTTCGTACCCACCACATCTTCGTTCTGGGCCCTGCAATATCCAATCTCACGCCGTCCTCCCCAAACCCCCCAAGCCTGTGCACACATCCTATCTGTACCCCGCAATCCCACTCTCACGACACACACATACATATTATTCAGTATACACCACGCATGCGTCGATTCTCTTTTGCATTCACACTTTTTTTTTCATCCTGCTGTATCAGTCTCGTCTCATCCCTCGTGATCCCTCGTGCCATCTCGATTTGTGCTCCATTCTTTATTCCCCGTTTGTTCCGATCGCTTTGCCCTAATTCTATTTGTCTTTTGCTTCCCTTGCTCTCGTATTGTCTCTCCTTCCTCTCTGCTCTTGCTTTGGTCACTAGTTCGATCTGTGCTCTCTCTTTTTCTCTCTACTTCTTCACGTCATTATTTGCTCTCCGGGATAGCCATCATCTGGAATATACAGTATAGGCATAGCCCCTGTTACAGAGCTCGGAATGCAGCGCCATTGTGACGCCTATGGAGTGGTAGCCAAGGATCGGATCACGGAACCCTATTGTCCTTCCGTTTTTGGTAAGTATCAGATCCATTGTCCCACAGTGCCCCACTACAAACACGAGGTTTGTTCAAAGGGACTACCGCCAAAGGCAACATGTGCAGTGTGGCGATTGACTCGTACATCCTTGTTGTGCAGACAACTGAGAAGTTCAATTATGACTGCGTAAATTTTTTTACGATCTCCTGTTTCGCAGGCATGTATTAAGTTTAAAAGCGGCTACCCTAGAAGTGGCCATTCAAAAGAGACCAACGTACCACCTCGAATCCGCATTCCCCCCTCACATTCACCTTCCTTTCTACTCTTCCGTTGCTAACGACGACGACGACCACACGAATGTCTTCTCCAAGATCTGGCAGTCCGACGTCACCCAGTCCTCGGCTGGGTACGCCTTGTTCCGAAAATGACATCGACCAATCGATGAGCCCAACATCGCAGAGCAACCTGTCGAGCCCAATACCAAGTGATGCTGCAGACTGTCCGACGAGCGACAGCAGTGGCGCTGGCAGTTATAGCAGTAGGGCACCTACGCCGCAGTGCCTCCCCTTAGATGATATAATTCCCGAGAATGTAAGCTCCCCTAATAATGGGCCCGACCAATTCGCAAGTATGAGTTGCTGACTAGCGTCAACGTCAACCGTCGCGCCTTCGATTCGTAGGATGCAGTCTCCCAAGAAGCGATATACCATTACACGGATCTCGCACGGAGCCTCATCGTGGACGCACAAGGTCGGGCACCGACCCCATGCTCCGGCCTCAATGCAGACCCGAACACAGATCTAGAGATGATGATGTTAGGGGACTCTGCGCAGTCACAGTCCTCAGAGGTGCTCGACAGCTTCGACTGGCCACTGGCTAGCACGATGGCGCTAGACGAGCTGCCTGACTCGGACCTCTGGTACCGGCCCGAGTATCAGCTTACGCAGGAGTGGTTGGAACAGACCATAAAATATTTGAAGGAGATCGATGAGGAGAAACGGGTCGCAGCGGAGAGAGAAGTCGACAAGAGAGCCGAGATTGGCGCTGGTATGGAGACGGGCTGACCCACGGCGGTAATGAGGCATGGTATGAATCGTAGAGAAACACGTAGAGCATTTCCGTGCGTGGGAGTTGTGCATTTACTGTAGACTTCAGCTACGTAGCTTAATTGAGGTCAAGTTCATTTCGAGGCAGAACAAGGTTGAAGGGTTGTCCGAGGATGTTGGATTGATCAATTCGACGTGAAAGGGCAGCGCGGGACATTACGGGGGCATAATGAGACTGGCCGACGGATGTTATCGGGGAAAGAAGGAAAGGGAAAAAGGGGCTTGTTGCCAGTGAATCAAGTCGGCAGCGGAGTACTGTACTCGTGCAACGAACGCACGTGACCACTGACCGGCTTTTTCTCTTTCTCACTTATAACACCCTTCATGCGTACAAAAAGAATATTCCCTTATATGCTGCGCTCTGTCGACCTGTTTTTGTCAGAGCTATTTTCCGTATCCAACCCGAGTCAGTCTGGGTGTAACACTGTAATCATTCTCGACGACGTAACCATGCAGCAGAAACACTGGCGTAAAGCATTTCGATTCACATGCCCATCTTTGGATGCCTGGCTATGCATGTACGCTAAATATCTATCCTCAGCCGTCTACGAATCGACAATTGAGCCGCTCTCGAGCCGCGAACTAGTCCACCACTAGGAGGCCATTGTGAGTGCCGTTGTGGAGCCGGACTATTGATGTGGATACCGCCTTTCCTTTTTACCTTTTTATGCCATTGTGGGTTGCGATTGACAGCAATGGGATGATGGCGCAACGCGGCGGATCTCGGGGCATGGACGGCATTTTCATCTTTTGGAAGCTTTGGCGTCCATTTTGGTGCCTTGGGCGTGGTAGATAGCAACGCAATGCCAAATCAGCGCACCTCCCATCGTCTCCCTGGAGTCTAGAGGATAAGGCTCAAATATTGGCGGTTCTTAATGACTCTTCGTCCTTCAAGTTCCTGACAACCCCCTTGAAGGTTCTTACTCTTGACCTGATGAGTGACACGATGCGGCGGCAAGTCCGTCCATGGTCAAGTTTCATTTGGTGCGCCCTACCTGTCCAACGTCTGTCTAGAAAATTCTCACTAATCAGAATAGGGATGCTTGGAATAAGTCACCAGAAGAACGCCAGTTCCTACAACGACTCGATTCCTGTCTTATTACATATGCAACGCTCTCCTACTTCAGCAAATATCTTGATCAACATAATATCATCGTGAGTGTCCCGTGCTACGCAGGGTGTCTAAACGTGTTTAAGCAATGCGCACGTTAGAATGCCTACGTATCTGGCATGAAAGAAGAGTAAGTCTTTTCAGATCCTCAACATGTTTTGCATCATGTCGCGGTGGATTCCACAAGTCTTCGTCTTCACGGCAACCAACTCAATTATATCACGACTTCATGGACAGTAGGATATGTTATAGGACAAATTCCCTCAAAGTTAGCCCTTTTTTTGCCTTTATTCGCGTTATCTCATAGTATTCAGTATGCTTATCACGCGCGTCCGACCGTCGATATGGGTAAGTTGGCTATAGCCTAAATTCCTGTGCTCGAGTGGCTCACGTCAACCCCGTTCTTAGATTCCAACGATGGAGTTAATATGGGGTTCCCTCACGATGTGCCTTGCTGCGAGCAGGGGCTTTTCGACCCTCTGCGCGGTACGCTTCTTTATCGGGTTGGCAGAGTCGACCTTTTTTCCTGCCATCCAGGTGTGTTCATGATCTCATATGATGGGTACATTAACTACAGCTAAGGGTCATTGCAGTACGTGATCGGTAGTTGGTACAAAGATGAAGAATTAGCGAAGAGATCCTGCATATTCCACGTATGTGAGGTGTCCGTTTCCGAGCTTCTAGCATGAATGATGCTTGGACAGACTGCTAGTGCTGTGGGACCCATGGTTAGTGGGATCTTGCAGGCGGTAAGTACAAAACTCGACCAAACGAAGTGACGGGAATCCACGTGTGCGATCGGCAGGGCATTTACAACAGCCTCAATGGTAGTGGTGGCCTCGCGGGGTGGAAATGTTATTCGGGTCATTCTTTGCTTGGGCTTAAGGCTGACTTTTTCAAGGGTTATTTCTCCTTGATGGTGTTATCAGCATCCCTATCGCATTGCTTGGTTTCCTCGTCATGCCCGATCTACCTTCAACAACCAAGCCATCCATGTTATACACGCAGGAACAACTCGACATAGCCAAGAAGCGTATGGATTCCGTGGGGCGGAAACCTCCCGTGAAGTTCACCAAGAAAAAGGTGCGAGTTGCTTGCTAATGCTGCTAGAATTCGTAGCATTTGACAGCGTGCAATGCCATAGGTTCTCGGCTTTTTCTCCACGTGGCATATATACACGCTCGTACCACGTGAGTTCTCCGGGTGAGGATTGCTGACCCTTACTAAATCTACTTGGGGATGCAGTTCACGTCTTTGTATGATCTCATGCAACGCCGTGATCTACTTCTGATCTTACCTTCAGTTTGTTAACGGGGGAGGAGGCACGACCTCCATGATTTTCTGGTCAGACATTCTACCCAAATCATACTGGGCGTATCTGCTCACGAGAAGCTGAAGGCTCAAAAGCTTCAACAAGCCTGGGCACATGGTTTACACCATTGGGCAGATTAACACCTACCCTCTCGGTATATATTCCTTGCAGATTCTGACGAGTAAGCTCTAGTCTTTCTTGATGACAGGTGGACTAATATCTTTGTTCAGCACTGGTTTATGCTTGGTGGAGCGATGCAGTTCTTTCTCGCTGGCCACCAATAGTATTTTCTGGAGTAAGGTCAAAACAGGTTCTACGTCCTTACAGGCCTCACCCTTTATTCCATAGATATGGTCAATTATTACTTATATAGTTCTTGCAGCCACACCTGTATACACAGACATTGCCCGGTACGCGGCTACTCAACACCCGTCCTCCCATAGAATGTTGACTCACCACCACTAGCCGGTGGACATTCTACTACTTTGTAAGGGAGCGATTTATTTATTTTTCGTCGAGTATTATTCTAGATTTTTCAATACAGACTGGTTGTTTGGGAGGTATATCTGGCCTAATCATGGCATTGGTCAATGAGCTTAACAGCCATGATAGCGAAAGCATGTACCTCGTATTTCTGTCAAATATGGCGAGTTGATGATGATGTCTTCCAGAGCGGGCTTTTATTATTGCGTCCTGTAACATGTGGGGATACGTGATCCAGGCCTGGCTACCCATGTGAGCTATTGTTCTGCCATTGTTATCATGACTTGACTGACCCCAACCGCCATCAAGTCTCATATTCCCTCAAGTAGAACAACCTCGGTAGGTTCTGCGACGTCATTCCTGGACAGGATTAACCATTGCGCGACTCTATAGGGTGTTCAAAGGCAACGTCACGACAGCCTTCATTAACTTCTCCATGAGTAAGCAACATGACTCACGCGTTCTCCCTTTCGTCGCCTGAGATGATGCATTGCCTCGTTCAAGTCATAATGGCGTTGACGACTCTGTACCTCCAGCGTCGTGACCAACGTCGCGTGGCGCTTTGCAAGGTTAAAGCATCTGCCGATGTTACGGAGGACAGCCATAAGGGCGAGAAAATCATTGACTCGGAGAAACAGGCGCAAACCGAAATCTCCCCGATGTGAATACCTTCCTGCCTTTTGGAGCCTCTATGTGGGATTGTTGAAGAAACTGGAATGGATCAAATTACCACCTGTGGGTGTACAGCTGAGTTTATGTCAGAACCACTTTTACCGTACAAAGACAATTTGACGTACAACCATGGACTTTCCGCACCTGGAACCTATTGTTCGCACGGGAATGTTTTCTGACCAAGAACTTTGAGAAACTACATAATTATGGCCGTCTGTGGTACATTGTCCGCTTTGATTCCTTGCTGTGTCCTATGCCACTTAATTCTGTGGCCGCCAATGCCTCGGATGACATAAAATACGGGGCATCCTACTGTGCTAGCCCCATAAACCCACACCGCGGTGTCCCACTGGTGTCCCCAAACCCAAGAATGGCCTTCCACCGTTCCGACTTGGCACGCTCATTGAAGTCCTCCGCAAGGCCGCGACGCGACATTCTACCTGAGTCGCCTCGCACAGTGTTGAACCCCGGCAACGCCTGCTGGTCAGGCTTCAATCCGTTTTGTCTGGGCGAGGGCATCGAGAACGGGCTGCGCAGCGTCCTGCAGCCACCGACACCCGAACCATCGTCGAGCTCCAGCGGGAGCTCCCACGAGTCTCCGCCTCAGGTCACGCTTGAGCAAACGTTTTCTCCGATCGGCTCAAGCGGCTCAGATGCGCGCATATACCTAACGCAGACGCCGTTTGACGTGGGCCCGTCGACAGTGGTCTGGGCCTTTCCCGAGCCAACATGGGGCCAGTGGCCTTGCCATTCTTTCTCTTACTGCATCTCCGTCATGACTGAGCGCGATGCCAACACCGTGTATGCGGTGGATACCCCCGAATCCGAGAAGCCGGTCCCGCCTGTCTATGAGTGTACGTTGGACGGCGCGATGCATCTTTGGCTCATCGTACCGAATCGTCCGAGCGCGGATGGGACGGTACAGCTGAGCGAGGAGCAGATGCGAGCAGCTGTGGAGTTTTACGACCGGTCTAGCCTTAGTCTGAGTTTGGGCGCGGGCACGGTGACAACAGCGAAGAAGGATAATGTCGTGGACCCATGTGATTCGAACCGAGACGATGACGACAATAACGCCGGATATCGTCATCATTATGCCGGTGCCGGTGCGGTTCTGCTGTCCTGTGCAGATGGGAACGAGGTAGACGCAGTCGCGCTAGCTGTGTTACTCCTTACGCGCCACCACTCGCGCTTCGATTCCGATTCCCACTCACGGGGCTATCATCATCGCCGCTACCGGCACGCGACGGCAGCACGTGGATTCGGAGCTTGCGACATCGGGTCTTATACGGCGTATCAAGCATCACAGGTTATTGACGATGATCCGCGAGTGTCGCATGTCTGGAAGGGTTTATTGGAGTGGCCGGATGTGGAACGTGTGCAGGCGGCGCTGGTTTCGTGCGCTTATTAACACTATGGTGGTGCACCGCTGGTGATAAAGGTCAGACTCGGAAGGCCAGGTGCCCGTTGAATGTACGAACAGAACATTGGGAGTATATGTGCTTAATGACATGGTTAATGGACGATCTAGTAAAGGTGGCAATATATATCAAATTATCAATACAACAAAATGGCATCTCCACGACGTAAGACCTCTCATCAGATCATATAATTGTCAAAGAAGAGTACCACTGTAACTTATATGCGATCGTTGTGTGTTATTCGAGATATGATGGCTCTCAATAACGAGAGGCAAGGTGCGACAGCGGTGTTACTTTAGGGCTACAGTTACTGTAATTGAGGCTCGGCCGTTTTCTGCGCCTGCCTGTCTACGCCCGCTCGCCGCTCTTCCTATTTTCTCCACCCACCATACCCTTCAAACCATCGTGATCACCTCGTACTCAACCCTCGATTTCTCGCTCCGACGGAGTTTCCGCCCTCACCAGCCGTACTATATGGTAGCCGTGAAGCAATTGCGGCCCTTTCGAAAGTTTATACTTACATACACAAACTTGCGACCAGCCGCGTAAGCGAAAATTCTTTCCTGCCATCCAATTCCAAACTCGACACGGTTATCTTTACGCGTCCACCCTTTTGCCGCCGAGCTCAGAGTACAGCACATCCGCGGCTCCCTTTTCCTTCCGACGGGAATCCCAGTCGAAGCTTCGACGCTGATTCTTGAAATGATTGGATATGAGGAACGCAACGTCTAAGAGCGATAAGGTCAATCACCAGCAGATATTGATGACCAAGACGGTGAGGGGAATAAAAACGGGACTGACCAAGAGATTGTTCGAAATTCAGACGGGGGTCACAAAAACTCTAAGATCGCGAAGTAGGTGATGGTAATGAACCGAGTAAGCCAAAAGGTTGACTCGGAAGATGATGGGGGTCATAACGCGAACCTGATAGCGAAGGCCAAGCTCCTCCTCGCTGAGCTCCATGCTCCCACCCAGACACTCAGTCACGCTGTATCCCTCCTCATTGAACTCACCCGTGAACTCAAGGCTGACCCCACCGAGCCGCGACATGCACTCGCCGTGGATGCGAAGGCAGGAAGAGAGCTCGCTGATGATAGTGCCAAAGTGGCGCGTCTTCAGACCCGACGACGATACGAGGGTGCTAGAGAGATGAGCGACAGTTGGGATGAGACACCTTGTACATAGCAAATGGCGGTTCGTTAGGAAATTTCACTCACTTTCCGTGCATCGGGTCGCAGACCCAGATGACTGGATGGCATGATGCTTGGACAGCCTCGATATGACGTGCGAGATACAAACCAATCTATCGAATGATAGAAGTTGTAAAGAACAAGATCAGACACAAACTCGCTAAAAGAGTAAGAAAATAAAGTGAGAGAACCTTCTCTGCCCCATAACGGGTTATGAGGGTCACCCTCCCGTCGTCGCGATTGGGATTTACGACTGCGAAGCTCAATAAGTTCCAATTTCCGGGAAGTTGGACGTACGCCTATTTGGGACAGGCGGGATATCACAGTTACTACTGACCGTCCAGCAGTGCGACGAGTTCATCATCGGCCATAGAAGGGCCGACCTTGATACCGATCGGATTGCGGATTCCTCGAAAGTACTCGACATGTGCGCCATCAAGCTGTCGAGTTCTATCTCCAACCCAAAGGAAATGAGCCGAGGAGTTGTAGTATTCCTCAGGTGCCCGTGCTGGGGTTCCGAGCTCGCGAGAAACCGTCGAGTCCGGTATTGGGTATCGACGAGTCATAGCTTCCTCGTAGGGAAGTAAGAGTCCTTCGTGACTGAACATAAGAAACGTTCGTTCAGTTTTCAGAAATAGTCTTCGGACGAGCTATAATTTTGGGGAAGTACGAACCTCGTGTATAAGTCGACCTCACTCAAGACTCCACGGCCTCCGCCACGCTCGTAGCTCTGAGCTTCTCCCCCCGAATCTAGGCCAATTGTCCGAGTAAAATCGAGAGCGTCCGCAAGCCCCTCGGAGATGGACGCATATTCCGCTCTGCTCACGTAAAGGCTCAACGCTCAACACGTAAACGAATGTATGCAGCAAAAGCGCAAACGAACTTCAGGGATGCTGATCGTACATGGGACAGTGACCAGTCCCGCGGATGATGCAAGGAACCAAACCCAGAGGTTAGAAGAGCTCTAATGTGATTCAGGGTCGCGGTTGAGTGGAAGTATGCGCTGTGTAGTAGTCTCAGGAGCTGTTCAATTGACAGACGCAGATGATGAGGCATACCTCAGTAATCTCTCTGGGTCAGGAGTCCGCTCATCAGGATGGAAACTTGTCAGAGAAATCAGGAACGGTCCATTGGCGTAAAGGGTTGCCTTACCCATTCACATTGTCACCTCTGTGCGGTTGTCAGATCCGCAAATTAAACATGAGATTAAAGCAAAACAATTGGGGAGCGCCCCGTGCCCCACCGGAAAATCATCACATGGCTGTCTCCAACTTTTTCGGTTGCACTACTCCTCGGTTTGGCGTATTGACCAGCAATACGCCCGATGCGGACCTGTCTCCGCAGCCAATAAGAATGGGTTGGATTTTCATTTCCAAATCCGTGGGTGGTACGGGGGGATTAAGACGTACGACAGGGAGACGAGCGCCCCAGATCAGAATGAGGGAAAAAGACAATATGAGTCCTACTTTCGCGGCAATATTTTCCTACAATTGGGATCATCGTCCGCCCTATGAGGGACTCGAGGGAGGTTGAAGGACGCTATCACAGTGGAACGAACCTGAGTGCAGGCTTCGAAGCTCTCCGCGCAGTCCCCAGCGTGTAGAAGGAACGCTTCATTTCTTTGTACAAGACTCAACTGATACCGAAGTCGTTCGATCTACGATAGAGAAGGATGAGAGTCCTGCAGTTCAGCAGCTCGGGTCGAGTCGACATCGATGCAAGACAGTTTAATGGTGACGGGATTGGGGCGCGCGTACCTCGGATGGCGTGACAAGAGGGGGCAGGGTCTTGATTTTATCCAAGACTCTGCGGAAGAGGGAGAGTAAGTGAACAAGGAGTGATTTTGAGGGCTTGGTGTTGGTACAGTACTTGGCCAGATGAGCCTCGTCAGGATATTCAACGGTCTATCAAATGAGCCAAAGCGAATAGCTTTACACAGGAGTAGAGACAAAAAACTCACCTGCGCTGCTCTTTTGCTTCTCCAAGACGTCGGAACCCAATCTTCGCCATGTGCGTCCGCCATCGTCATCGAATTAATCCAGGCTTCGAGCTTCAGTACTAGTGTTGTGCCTGCGCACCAGAAGGAGAACAGTTACACGGTATATAACCGAGACTCAACCGGTCAATGCCGCACACTGCAACAAAGAAATTGGCCAAAGCGTATGTATACACACATATTGTATGCAAGCGCGCCATCTATGCTCATATAACGTACAGTATGTCCCCATTCTGTAGTATCTGGTTTTGCTTGCCGAAAGGAAGAGCAAAGTGGTTATGGGACGTCCTCATAGCACCTCTTTCACCACTACAGTACCGTAAGGGAGGCGGCAGACGACCATAGCAATCCCTTCGTGAATACGGGCCCTGGAGATGGGAATCAGACGACTGAAATGAACAATGGTCTAGGTAAGTGTGGCACAAGCTGCACAACTTCAGGTTTTAATTAACCTGCACGGTCCATACTTACTTCCATGGGACCAGTGTTGACGCGACCGAGACGACTAGGCGAGCCATAGCTACTTGGAGAGATCAAGATGGAGGACGCTCGGGGATCGCCCATCGATGAGCAGCGAGATGTGCGAGCGGAACTGGGCAGCGACTTGTTCTAATCACACAGGGTAGTACTGCAGACCCCAACAGTCACGCACCAGTCTCACTCCTTTGCATCGCGAAACGTTCGATCGGTACTGGCCCACTGTTTTCGGAGAAGTGAGGTGGTCTAATTCCCACTGTATAATCATACTAAAAACCCTGAGGGCGCACGCCGTCCTATATATGTATCCAATCTGATCGCTTTCGACTCCAGCGAGTACTCGCGAGAGGTGTTCAAGTTCTCAGCTCTCGGCGTTTCCCGAGTTCCCCCATGCTTCCCTTCATCCCTGCTAATCACTGCCTTCGATGCTATGCCTTCGGAATCTCGTGTCACAGTACTAGTGTCCTCTGAAACACGGTTCTCGCATTCTATACCTAGTAGTGGCACCTGCTCAGGGGCCCTCGGCTGTAGTCCAGGTCTACTGAAACCGTTACTCGTATATCAAATATGGCTCCGGACTTCATCTCTAAGATGGTTCCTACGGTGAGGTTCCTCGTGATTCTTGGCTTTACCTTTATTGTATTTATGTGCTATGCGTGATCATAGTATAGTCCTACTCGGGTCCATACATGCTATCAGGATAAAAGCATGCATGCATCGCTCAACTCCATGGGATAAGTCCTCGTCTCCATCCTCCACCTCCTTCATTGACCGTCCGGGGCCCTATGGCCTCATACTTTCCCTCCCCCGAAAGACTTGAACCGGAAAACGTAATCGAACAGTCTGACCTGGGTCTCTGCGTCATCTCCGGGCAAGGGGAACTCAGATGTCGAGACCCACCAATAGTTGTTAATCAAGAGAAGGGATGTATCTGCATGGTTTTTGTCACCTTTGTGGCACTACCAGAAGAGGTTTGGCTCTACGACGTGTTGTGCAGCTACGGTTGACAGGAAGATGACGTTTCCTGCAGGCCTTCCGAATGTTTGTATGCAACTATGGGTCCTATGACGTCGGCGCAGACGTCTCCTTTGGTGGCGAGTGCTTGGGCAAGTGGCTTATCGCCTGCGAGCCCCAAGCATGGCATCACATCGCTTGCGATTCTCTCTTCCGGTTTCACGAAGCATACAGTACGAGCCGGGGTCCTTTAGTACCCACGTTAATCCCCTAATCGGCCGAGCGACAGATCGTCAGTCAAAAAATTTCGAACCAACGACAATCGAGATCCGATTTCAACACCTACACAAAGTCGAAAAAGGATCGCAACAAACTGGTCTGGTTCCTGTCATCCAGCGCCAGCCATCTCCCGAGGATGACCCTGGTTATTTAAGGTCAGTATCCTTTTTTTTTTTTTTTTTTTTTTTCGGTTTGTTGTACCGTATTGTGTACTAGGTGCAATTGCTCTAACGTGTCATGTCTCCGCAGGCCCAGAAATGATGTGATGCAGAGCACGTTTACAGCCCTGGAGGACGATCAATTTCTTACATTCGTCATCTTGTTCTATCCGCCGGTGCCCATGACAATTTCCCCTCTGCTGCAGACAACACCACTGGCAATAACGACACCGGAACCTGGCCCACGTCCGTATCACACCAGATTTCTCCTTTTTACTGAGTTTCATTTCTCGTACTGACTTTCTCCTTACCATATTTAGCATCGCCGCCTTCTTCGGAATCTGGTTCAACAAGGAGCTCAGATTCCATCTCCCAGGTTTGTATATATTCGCGCCCGTTTCGGTTCGCGTACAGCATACAACCGAGCTGACTCATATTGTTGGGCACCCCTGCTGGATGGCACCGTTTCTTGGAAAAGATGTCAGATGATGAGCTCCAAGAGGCTCTTACGGAACACAGGGACTCCCGCCTCCTGCTCCCCGCTCGGCTCACCCCTGGATTCTGGGGAAAGCTCCCTGTGGAAAGCTTTTGTCGTCGATACGAGCTACCCGAGGAGATTACATCAGTGCTGACCCAGATGAACGTCAAGGATGCGCACGGCCTCAGTAGGGTGTATCTACGTGATCTACGGGATAATGGTTTGGCACATCGTTCTATCAACATGTTGCGCCTTGCTGTTATAAGGTTCTCGTCCGAGTCTAGGCCATGACTGGACGGACGCCGAGCCATCATCACCCGGTTGTCGGTTGCTCTGGCAGGTTATACTAAGGCGATGATTATGGATGTATACATTCAGCGTATGTTCTGAATTTGTATGTGTATCTGATCATGTTGTACAGTATCTTTCGTGTATCCTTAATCTGGGAACTAAAAATAGAAATTGCTCTCGGTTTCTTTACTACTGTTTGAAATCAAAATATTTGTCTGGATGGTGAGGCACGTTCGGTTGCGAATCCGAGTTGCCCTTAAGCTTGAAACACCCATGCCGTCCGAAGGACTGTGTCGCCAGCGGGCCAATAAGGAATAGATGTAATCCTTCTACGTGGCCTGGGTTTGTACTCATGTTGTTGTCTAATTTGGGACCCTGCTGCGCTCTCTCGCTGAATGCTCTCTTTTGAAAGCGGGGGTGCGATGCGCCGGTGCGACGCGTAGCCGCGTCGTGCCGTCCACGACACCTCCAGTTCACGTGCCTTGCTCCAACAACGTCCGGCGCACCCTTTCTCGACAACCGACCGACTCCGTAGTAGGGACATCATGTGTATTAGGCAAGCCATCCTCGTTGAGGACATCGCGCTTGACAACAACAGTGTTTTTTTTCTCTTTTCCGCGTGCTCTCGTACTCGTGCTCGCTCGACTTGGATGCTATCGCCGCGGAACCACCGTCCACGCTGTCTCCAACAACGTCTCCCTTTGTCTCCTTTCAGTAAGTTCAGGGTGCTACCCGCCAACTGCTGTGAGAGAGGGGTCGTCGTCCAAACAGAGAAAAGTTACCTCGAAACTACTGCACTCCCACTGCGGATTGTATACCGTACGGCTTCACCTCCTAACAAGGCCCACGATGGAGATGAAGCGTACAAAAATGGAATGGCCCGTGATATTTGTTATTGATAATGTCGATGTGCGTTCGATTCAATGCGTGCGATAAGTAGCGTGAGCGTCGAGAACCGTGTCATCGGAGTCCTGAGTCCTGTATACCCGTAATCACATGACATTCACGTGCCACTTGCTTCCGAGTCTTACTCGCTTGCTCGGGTCGACATTGACTCTATGTTCTCCTTGCACCTCCGCCGCCTCGTCACCACCCCAGCACGCCCTTTCAGTGCTCGGGGACGAGGCGCTCTGCCCAGTATAGCATTTGCACATTCCTCCACAAGCCGGCGATACCCCCCATGTCCTCCATTCCTTTCCACTCACCGGCGTTCCTTCGTCGCAGGTTCTACCCCCCGTGCTCCTCCACCAGACTCTCGTCCGTCCTCGCCTATACCTCAGACGCCCTCTTCCTCCTCTCCTCCGATACGTCGCTCCATTCTTTCTCGCTTTCTACCCGCCTCCTTTTTATCTAACGCTGGTGGCACGTCTTCCACTACCGCATCCTTCCGCAAGATTGTCGCACTCGCCCGGCCTGAGCGGCGTCCGCTTCTAACCGCCATTAGCCTTTTACTTGTCTCTTCGTCCGTGGCGCTGAGCATCCCTTTCACTGTCGGAAAGCTAATCGACTATTTCACCTTTCCGAACCCGGTAGGTTGGTCATCGTCACACTGTGCGGCAGCTTCTATCCTACGCTTTCGAGCTGTTATGAGCAAATATGTTGCGGCTTTCCTCTTTTTATGAACCTTCGAAACGAAATTAAATAAAAGACCAGTTTCTCACAAATTTGTTCCGATCCACAGACGATTCCGTATGGCATCTCACTAACTCAAGCCACTGCGGGTCTCCTCCTCATATTTACTGTTGGTGGTGCCTGCAATGCGGGACGCGCATTTCTTATGCGTATGTCGGGTGAGTCGCCTATTTCCTTTTCCCGAAACACGGCCTTCATTCTCTTCTCAGGTCAACGAATAGTTGCTCGTCTACGCCAGAGAACTTACGCTGCCACACTCCGTCAGGAAGTCGAATTCATAGAGCGTGGAGAAGGTGATGCACTAAGTCGATTAAGCGTTGACAGTAGCATAGTCGGAGAGAGGTTAACAGCACGTTGACTCTTCTTCGACACGATTCGCTGATAATCTTCAAAGTATCACGCAAAATCTGTCCGATGGCCTCCGCGCTGTAGTGATGTCCTTTGCTGGCCGTAAGCACCGTCTCCTTGGTTTCAATTTCATGGGTTATGTGCTGAATAAGATGCGATCAAGTCGGTGCTATGCTGTACATTTCGTCGCACCTCACATTTCTCATGCTTGCCATTGTCCCTCCCATCTCCCTTGGTGCGGTGGGTGTCACTTTGCTTATCTCTATTCGAACTTATCTGACTTTAATCAGGTGTTCTACGGCCGATACTTGAAAAGACTTTCGAATAAGACACAGGAAGCTCTTGGGGACATGTCCAAAGTCAAACCACTTCTATACTTGAATATGGAGATTCTGAAGGTTGGTTTGTAGGTCGCCCAGGAAGCGTTAGCCGCCCTTCGCACGGTACAAGTCTTCAACGCAGCCCCCCACGAAGAGAAGAAATTTTCTGAGCGGGTCGAGCGTATCCTGACACTCGCTCGGCGCGAAGCGATCGCCTCGGGTATATTTTATGGAAGTACTGGGTGGAGTGGAAACGTCGCGCTTTTGACTTTACTAGGTTATGGTTTGTGCGCCCTCCGCTCGCTGCCCCGAGAAGGATCTATCTTACTGTGAACTTTAGGAGGATCTCTCGTGAGCAACGGACTGATATCCGTAGGAGAGCTCACTAGCCTGTTGATGTATACGCTCTATGTCGGCAGCGGCTTGCAGATGTTAACGTATGTCCACCTCACAAGGCTCTTCAATAATCGTCCTCATGACCATGCGTTTCAGATCCTTCTTCGTAAGCCTATATTCCTCAAGGTTTCAGGTCGCTTGACCGGCGCATCTCCAGACCTCTATAATGCGCGGAATCGGCGCCGGGACGCGTATTTTTGAGCTCCTCGACAGAACCCCTGCAATCCAACCTGGAGAAGGCATGGTACTTGATCCGGCGCGTTCGGGGCCGCTCCGATTCGAGAATATCACTTTCAGCTACCCATCGCGGCGTGGAGTGAATGTGCTCGAGCATTTTGACCTCGAAGTCAACGTTGGAGAAAATGTGGCCGTTGTGTATGTTCTGCCCTCTTGCTTGTCTAGGTGCTTTATGGCTTATTAATTGAAAAGCGGAGAGAGTGGAGGCGGCAAGTCGTCGATACATTCTCTATTGTTAAGGTATTACGATCCTATCAGAGGCAAGGTCACATACGATGGACAGGGTGCGTCTGGTTTTCTTGATTAGCGATTGCCATCGATGTCTGAGTTTGCAGATATCCGTGAATTCACACCCGAGTCGTGGCGCAACATCATCGGCGTCGTCCCTCAGGTACATAACCGACACGAGTAGCCCGAGTTTGCTTGCCACCTCCTAACTAATAGGTTTTCATCTATGTGTAGGACCCTGTACTGTTTACTGGAACCATAGCGTCGAATATTGCCTATGGTCACGAGAATGCGACTAGGGAGCAAGTCGAGGCTGCCGCTCGCGAGGCAAACTGCGAATTCGTTTGGGGTCTGCCAGACGGTTTTGACACGCAAAGTGGGTCCCTTAGCAACATTTTCTCTTTGTTGCTGGGTTGACCGAGTCGTTGACTGTTTTTTAAGTTGGCCGATTGAGTCTGAGTGGTGGCCAGCGCCAGCGACTCGCTATTGCCCGTGCCCTGCTCAAAAAGCCTGCTATTTTAGCTCTTGATGAGGCTACCAGCTCATTGGACGCTTCTGCTGAACGCCGTGTGAGCATCGATACACTTTTGACTTTTTTCATCTAGCTTGTACGATAAAACTAATTGGCTTTCGTAGGTTAACGACGCTATTGATAAGATTCTTCGTTCGCGTCATACGACGTGTCTATTCGTCGCACATCGCCTCTCGACCATCGCAAGGGCGGAGCGGATCGTGGTGCTGGAGAGTGCGCTTTGTTTTTTATTTTCCTGGTTTACGGCTGACAGCAAGCTTGTCGCCTCTTTGTCCAGACGGGCATATCACCGAGACCGGGACGTACCGCGAGCTTGTAAGTTTGCCTGGTTAATGATTATGATAATATTTACTCATTGGCACGACTTGTAAAGGTACAACGTGAAAAGTCACGCTTCCGGAAGCTCATGGCCGCACAATTGAATACTGTGGGGGAAGAACAAGGAGGCCCGACGGAAATTGATAGCAGAACACAGCAGCAGTAGCACAAAGAGGTGACGCGGAGCGAGATGGTCACCCCTGCGAGGACAGCGTCCTGATTCCCCTCTGTATCCGCACCATAATGTAGACGGGATGGAAAACGAATCCTCCCTGCCAGTGCTCGCTACTCATCGAACACACGTAAACGACAATCACATCGTGTTTTTCCATACCGTCCTATCCTATTCCGAAAGCAACACTCGCTGTGGCGCATTCTCTTCTTCGTTGATCTCATTCACTGGTGGTTATTTTTCTCGGGAGCCAGGATCAGGAAACGAATGGGAAAACAGTGACTGGAGTGAGTGATTATTCGGGCCGAAATACATAAAGACTATTAATGACGCATATGGCGTCGCAGTTTCACATACATCACAACGGCACAAACAGCCACCACGTCCATCTTGTATCGCATCCGAGGTAGTTAATCCTCTCAGCAGCGCAATTGCAGACAAGAGGATACTCGCGACACCGCCAACGGTCATCCTTGAGTACTTATTCGCAATTGGGATGCATCGAGGTGAATGCACGTCCGATGATCTCACAGTCTTGCCAACACCATCTCCCCCAGGATCTCCCACCCTCCTTAGATGCCTCTCAAAACATTCTGCAGATTCGGACAGCATGCCTCAGAGTATTTGAACAGGATCAAACGGTCTCTAATGCCGGTGGTACCAATCCTGACATCCGCGAAGACCGGCTTGTTCCCATAAGGGCCATCTCCTGAAACTGAACACGTAGCAACCGAAATCAATACCTGTGCGAACCATGTTCAATTTATATCAGTTAGGCAAACTGTATCTGCATTACTACATTCGCATCTGTGAGTTACCTTTCGTGCTGTTGTTTTCGCTCCCATTCATGCCCTCTTGTCAGTCGGGAAATACAAAGGCTGTTCAAGTTTGCTTTGCCTTCACCATCCTCTCGCTCTTCATTCCCGTCACTTGATACCACTAGTCCCCACTTGCTCCACTTTCTCCCGACATGAGGAGACCACTCGCCCTCAGGCCTCAGACCTTGTCCTCAGCTAGTTGATGTTTCTTGGGATTTCTGTACGTGTTGCAGGTTGGCGGCCGCTCGACCTACATTTATTAATAAAATTCCGCCCCCGAACAGGGCCGAGGAGCGCTGGGTACAGCGGTACGTGGCGGGCACAGTGCGTTATGACCACGAGAAGAAATTCGCGATCCGCATGAAGCACTTCGCGCTCGAATTGTACCAGACATGCCAGTGGATACAGCATAGCTTTACCTGTATGTTGACGTTGAGCGAGGACGCTGGACGACGATGGCAGCTTACTATGTTTCCTCCGTGGAAGACTAGGATCCAAGAGCCATGTCACGGGATCGCGTGGTCGGGTACATGTTTTCTGCAACGACACGCAAGTTGGCATCTTCCGTGTCAAAACAGGACGAGACTATGTTCCCGTTCCTTTGCCAACTCGATTCCCCAAGATGCTGGAAGGGAAGCTAACGCAGAATAGGAAGACGCGCTAGTGCCAGCTCCGGTCGATACCGGTAACTATGAATCGACAGCGAATCACATGCATGGGTGCTACGGTGCCATTATCCTTGATCTTTATTATCGTGTTGTGCATGCATTTTATCGACCGACATCTGCTACATACCCTCATTTCGGATCTCCAACCCGGACCACGAATTAAGCGACCTACACTAATTGTATTCTCTAGCTTACATCTCTGTTTCGTTACGTCGTGTCGTTATCGTGTACTGTACAAGTTGTCGTACGTCTAGGATAAATCAGGTATCCACAGATGATCCACTCGTGATATCTATAGATTCCCCGCCGCCCGTCTCAGATCTCCGCCTCCGTCTCAAGTACGACCTAAGACTCGTCTTCCTACCCGCCCCAACCACATGCGTCGATCCCTTCGCCTTGAGCTTCGGGCTGTGACCAGGCGTCCTCCGCCCCTTCTTGCGTTCTTCTGGCGAAGCCATAAGGAAACTAATAATGACGTTCCACAAATTATTGGCGCTGAGCGTGCGCTCAGAAGCGAGTACCGCCTTATCCGCGATTCGCGCCAGCTTCAGCGCCTCCTCCGTATCCCGCCGCGCAACGATACTGCTCGGTGGAGGGCGCTCATCTTCGTCCAAAGCCCAAGCCATGTTCCAGCTAGATGCCGTCCTCATCATCCGGTCCGTGCCCGTGCCCCTCAAGGTAGAGGCCGCAGCAGCAGCTTGGGTTTCACGATCGAGGTAATGTTGCAGCGCAGCAATATGCTGATTCATGTCCCGTGACGCACGATCGATGTTTCGCAGTCGTTGTTTCTCAATGCGCTTGATGGTTTGCGCAAATTTCTTATCGGAACGTTCCTTGGCCGTGACGTATCGCTCTATCGCGCGTTCTGGGAGCGTACCGATATGGTCCGAAGGGACCTGCATGGCGGGCAGGTCGGTCTCTGGCTCCAATGGGCGGATGAGACCATGTGTTGACACTCGCTCCCGAATCATATGTCGCTGGGTGGGACTGGTGGCCTGCGGCTGTTTCAGTACGAAAGAAAAAAAAATCAGACTCGAAGTGTTTACCCAATTGCGTGCATATACGTTCGCTTCCCCAGCCATAGATATCCGAGCCGCACTTGCTTGTTCATCAGAACGGCCACCTATCCCTTGACCTGCGGCATCAAACGACTCCTCCGACAAATTTCCGCCTTGCGGGGTGACATAGCCCGATGTACTCGGTGAAGTATCGTTCGGAATCACTACTGCAAGCCCGCTAGTTTTCGTTTTCCGCACGGGAAGAGGTGACAACAATGTACTGCGTCGTTTGATGTTAGACGCAGCACGTGAAATTCCTGATGTGAGTGATCTGCGTAGATTTGGACGTGACGAGGCTTGGGGACTCTGTATCTCGCCGTGTGGTGTGAGTGGCAGAGGGGATGCACTGATGCCATGATCCGTAGTTGAATTGGCTCGGGAAGGCGTTAGTATTCTAGTAGGGCGGGGGGGCACTTGAGGCTGGTTCGTAACATGCCCAACAAACGAAGCCATCGCGCGGTAGCTGTACTTTCCAGGTGTCGTGAACGGAAAAAGAATTGGAAGGACATGAGCCACATCTAATGAAAAAGGGGAATTCGGACAGAGTTGAGAGCAAGTTGGAGCATAACATACCGTCGTAAACTTGAAGATGTACCGGAGTTGGTTGCATGGAAGTCTCGACTAGCTTAAGAGCTGGGTACATCTTCTTTATCTCCTCGCGTAAAGGAAATCGTTTCGGATGCGCAGCCCGATGAGCCCTATGAAGACGGTGGGTGACTACCAAATACCCAGAAAAAAATCGAAGAGAAGAGGGCGCACGTGTATATAATCTCATCCCTCAGGACTTCTCGATCGCCCGCAATGAACAGTAGAGGAGGCAGACCACCAAGGTACGAAAGGGCAGGGCTGACAAGAGGATGCTTCAACAGGCCATTGGGAGCGTACAATTGGATCTGCTGCGTGACCTTGGTGGTCTCACCAGTAGCAGTTTTCAATGAGAGGCTCTGGTCAGCATCCAGGTAAACGGGCAACGACGAGGTCGATGCGACGCCCACGAAACCCGGTTCTGCAGGCGGTGTCTCAGAGTTAAGAACCTCATTGTCTGAACCCATCGGACGTGCAGCCTGGGGTGTTCGAGAAGGCCCGTTTCTCGAGCGACGGTAGAGTACATCGGTGATGTTCTTGCGGAGACCGTTATGCACTTTATCGCTGATATAATAAGGTGGTGGTGGCCAAAGAGGGCTAGGCTTGTGTAGTGAGAGACCAGTGACCGGTATCACGTCCTAGGGATGCCCAGCACAATTAGAAAAAAAAGAGGGATGTGCGTTGGGAGGGGCATACGGTGTCCGTATTCGAGAAAATGCTTGGGAACGAATGGGTGAAATCACACCAGGGCGAGATCAGTACACCACCCGCCGGCGCAGGAAGACCCGAGTCACGGATGATCTGAAGGAGAGCCAGGGACAAGCCTCCGCCTGCAGAGTCGCCTGCGATAATAATACGTTCGGGTCTGACCGGTCGGTGCGCGGCACCTTCTGGCGGCCTGATTAAGAAAAGGTCTTTTCACCGGATTCTTTAACACCCGGTGCTTAAACAAACAGCATGAAGGATTACTCACATGCCGCGAGGAGGTCCTGAATTGCGCAGGGGAAGGGGTATTGAGGTGCAAGGCGGTAATTCACAGCTATATGAGGGGCGTCCTGGATGAGCTCGTTTAGGCCTCTGATACTTTCCTCACCAAGGACACGCCCACGTATCTTGCGGGCAAAGCGTTGAATGCTATATCTTTAGACCGAAAGACGTTTCGGTGAGATCGTACGTAGGTATTCAAGACAACGGACCTTTCCTGATCCACACTACCGAAATAATAGCCACCTTATTTCGACATTTGAGAACGATGGGAAAAGGCAGGGATAAATCCATACCTCCATGGGCATATAAAACGCATCGCATCTCATCCATTTCGGGTTGGTACGAGCCGCTGTCCCTGAATGGCTCGTCATTGTTGGATGCCGGTGCTGGAGCCGATGGTGCTGGAGCAGGTTCATGAGATTCTTCGCCCTCCGATGAAAACGTGATATCTTCCATGCTAGAATCGCGAAGTCCGAGACCCTCCGTTGGATGCTTTCGTTCTTTAGTTCGTCTTTTCTCATCTTGCCAATCTTTTTTGGCACTGATCCATTCGGCATCTAATCTGCCAAAGCGTGGAGGATGAATGTACGAGTCCTGGCCGCTCGTCAGAGCACGTACCCTCGAATACCACGAACTTGCCACCACTTTGTTCCTCCGACGACCTTTTTCATGACCTGCTCGCCTCGAAATGCCTTGATAAGGTACACTGCAGCCTCGTCACAGGAGGCCATGGGGATGACAAGGCGGACTACGTGGACCCATGGCGGGGAGGGTGTACGAACATTTGAGAATGATTGCAGCTCCTCTACGGTGTGCCTTGATTAAATATTAGACTAGGCATCTATAGTGGGCGAAAAATTACCTAGTGGAGACATTCATGAAGTCCTAATTTTAGGTACAGGCGTTCAATAAAATGTCTAGGCGGGTGGCACCAGAAAGTACCTTTACGATGTTGAATGCTTCGTCATATAGCAACTCCTCACTCCGAAGGGGGACACCCGACTTTGAACTATCCTTGATCACCCTCGCAAAATAGTGTTTGACTAGTGTTTCGAGGAAGAGAGGCCCGACTGTCAAGCCAACTCGGCTTATCAATGTATTAGGCATATCTTAGGGTGGAAGCTATTGATATCTATGCGTAAGATCACGGAGATCGGTATGTGGGGGAGAGTAGGGACAAAAGAAGTCGTTCTGAGCACGATTTGGAGGATGGGAAATCAACGAGTCTGATTAAGCGGCCGTATGGCGCCAGTCGAGGGCCTAAACCGACCACTGCAGTGGGTGGACGTCGGCACAGTTGGTGGTGAGAATGTGAGGAGGGTTAAAAGGGAGAGGCATCGGTTCGGAAGTTGAAATAGGTTTGTGAGATAATACGGAATCTCTCGGTACTGCCTTGTACTTCGGTCGGATTAACTCCTCTATCATCTCGCTGTCAGGCGGCCACGCGTGTTTCAATCCCAGGAGCGGTACCGACTAAGTTGACTGCCAGTGTCGGCAATGTGGACAGCCCCAGACCTCCCCAGACCTCATCCCCAGTACTCCTGCTGGTGCCTAGGCCAGGCCGCCACTTCACTTCGAGTGGGTGGTCTAATTGCGCACCGTTCATGACTTTCATCTTAGGATCCGTACAGCGCATCCTCAAGGTGTCAACCAACCATTTAGTTGACTGCTCGTACATATAAGGTCTTCGAACTGTCGTTTTCAATCGGCCCTTGTCCCTTGGAATAATACTGTACTTCTAACTTTGGGTGTGGGTTACTGGCGAGCGATAGTGATATGCATAACCGAACATTCAAATTCATGCCTGCGCTATCAAATATTGCGCTCTACCGGTATATATCAGGGACCTCGCGCCTGTTCGTCGGACGTCGCCGCAATAGAACGAGAGCAGGGACCGACCATCGTACAGTAGGCGCTGCATGTCAAGATGGAATAGGAAACCACGCAGAGCTGGGTCAGATGCCTGTGTAGTCACAACCACATGGAAGGAAGCGACGGCGACGTAAAGCCCTCGAAATCTGAAAAAGACTGATTCTCGTCAAGAACGGCTCGCGCTCGTCCGCCGTACTACTCATATTCCCTATCAAGGCGACCAGCCATCCATCTAGAGATGCGGATCGGCTTATGGTATGCGGCTTTCTCATTGCTCAGCTGGCGTTCTACCTCGGCTTTGTCTATCTTGGGCGCCGGGGCAAACTTGATGGTGACATGCGATTTGCTCGACATGCACACGAAGATTCAACTCGAAACCAAGACCATGGTCAAAGTGAATGAAAGGTAAGGGCTTTTTGCACGTTGATAATGGGGCATGCCAACGAGCGTGAGTTTCATTTGGACAGGATCGAAAACAATGAACAACCACGTTCCTAGAACCGTCAGTGTCGTGTGAGAACAAAGAAGAACGGTTTTCAACCTCTGTTAGTTTGCTTGAGTGACTTGTACATTCATCAGCTTCTTTGTCGTCTCGAACGTACCTGAGTGCCTGAGCCATCGAGCGTCATAACTACGAAAATCGACCTCCTGAGGGGATAGGTAAGCAGAATCTCTGCCGCTGAACGTCACTCACAGGGTAAGCAAGCTAGAGGTAGAGACGACACAAGCCATCGACCACTGACAGAGGTAACCACGTGAACTTTGCACAGTATGACCTGAATACCCTTCGGACCCGTAGAATAACTTTGCGAGTTCGTGGGTTCCCCGATGAACATCACGGTGTTGAACACGTTTGGTGTTTCATCCCTAGACCGAACGTGTCTCCCGTAAACTTTGACCCCATCATCAAGGTAGACCAGATCAGTGAAAAGTACATCTATTGAGAAATGATATATCTCTGACCTCGTCATCAATATCTGAGCCCCTGTTTCGTAATTAGATGTTGCGGTCTAGACAGGATCAGACTCCTGGGTTCGTACAATTGTTGTTCTGTTTGAAGTAAACGATGTCCGTTGAAAATGATGGCCACTTGCGAGTCGGCCACCGGAACCGCACCGCGCCAGTCTGTTGCCACTGGTGTGGTCTGTTGTACCAACGGTTACTTCTCTGGCACAACGCACACCAATGGATGCCCTCGTCCCGCCAGATGTCACCGCTGAGCTCACTCAGATCCTCTCCAATCTCGTCCTCGGTGACAATGAAATCAGATCCAAGTACGCCACATCCTCTTCCCCGACTCCATATCTCACAACTCACTTCTTCCAGCGCAGAGGCCGTCGTCGACGAGCGCCTGGCTCACAGACCAGATGTCTATCTTCTCGCTCTGACTCAGTTTGCCACAAGAGCAGACACCGTCGAAGTGGTCGGTCGGCAATGCCCCTCACTTTTTCTATCTTTCTCCATGTCTTCTATTGTCACCCTAATAACCCACGCGTACTGTATCTATAGATGCGTTCATTTTCTCTCGTCCTCCTTCGACGCCTCCTCTTCCGTGCTTCACCCGCTCTTAGCGGCACAAAACCTTCGTCTTCTTCACGGTTGACCCTTTATGATCGTCTCTCGTCCCAAACCCTCACGGCCATCGAGCGTATTCTACTTCATTCGCTTTTGCACGAACACGTCGATTCTGTCCGTCGAAAGGCCGTCGACACAATATGCGATCTCGCTAACAATTCCATGGGACACGGGAGACCCTGGCATGCCTTGCAGGCTCAATCTTTTGCTATGTGCAAGAGCGCAGACCCCAGCGCCCGCGAATGCGCATTTCGCATCTTTTCTGGATGTCCCAACCTTGTCATGGATCTTCAGACAGATGCAGTCCTTCGGGTGCTCCAAGACGGTTTGCAGGATCGACAGAGTGTCGAAGTTCGTCCCTCCCTTATCTCCCATCTCACTCCAATTAATCATGGCTATAGGTCCGGCACACAGCACTTCGCGCTTCTGTGTCCTATCTCACCTCTTCCGATCAACACCAAATCGCACAGTCCCTATCCCTCATGTACCCCATGCTGGACACGCTCCCGTCCCTCCCCCACGCACATTTGCCCAAGTTCCTCATCACCCTCACTCCTCTCACGACCTCCCATCCCCAACTATTCCAGCCCCACGTCCAAGTTTTACTCTCTTTCCTCCCTGCCTTGATTATACCCTCTGCCGACTCGGGACCAACTCCAACTGTGGCGAGGCCTTTCCCGGGCACACAGAGCTTCACATTCCCACCCACTCCGAATGGCGGCCCACCAGATGACGATGAGCTAGATGAGGAAGCAGAGGAGGTTCGCAAGTCCGCCCTTGAATTTATGATCAGCCTAAGTGAAGCCAAACCGGCCATGGTGCGCCGCGTGGATGGGTGGGTCAGCGCAATAGTTCGTGGATGCTTAGGTGGGATGGGTGAACTTCGAGACGACGAATTGAGCACCTGGTTGGATGCTGATGTACGTGGTTCTTCAATTCCCAAACCTATATCTCCTTTTGCGTCCCCGAATCGGCCAACCCTCCCTTTTCAGCCAGCGGATGACCCCACGGACGATATGTACCCGCATGTGTACGAGCAAGCCCTGGACCGCCTAGCATGTGCCGTTGGCGGAAAGGCTGTCCTGCCCGCGGCGTTCCAGCATATCCCGGGAATGCTGGCATCCCACGATTGGAAGCTTCGGCACGCAGGGCTCATGGCGGTTGCCTCCGTAGCGGAGGGTACCAGCAAGGTAAACTAACTGCATGCACGCCCCCGGGCGTGGGTTTTAAGAGCACTGAGGATGATGGCTGATGGATGAGTTCCTTCCAGGTGATGCAGAATGAGCTTGGTAAGGTTGTCGAGTACGTGCGCGACCTTTTCCGATCTCTCTCATGCTCGATCGATTGACCATGCATTCAAGCCTCATCACACCTTTATTCCTCGACCCGTACCCACGTGTCCGCCACGCCGCATGTCACTGCATGTCCGTTTAGCCTCTTATCGCTCATGGTAAAGCGCTTAATGGTTTTCAATCAGCGGACAATTGTGCACGGATTTAGAGGAAGTCATTCAAGCTCAGTACCATCGACAAATCTTCGCGGTCTTGATTCCCACCCTCGAAGTTCCAGAGCCTCGGTAAGTTCCTACTTAACTCGGACAGCCTGCTTTGGTCTGATACCGTAGGAATCCAGGGTACATGCTCATGCCGCCGCGGCGCTGATCAACTTTTGTGAGGGGGCCGAGCGAGACACGCTTTTACCTTACCTTGACCCGATTGTCGAGCGCCTGCTCAAGTTGCTGAACCCAGTGCAAGATGGGGGCCGGCCAACGAAGCGGTACGTTCAGGAGCAAGCCGTCACAACGCTTGCCATGGTTGCAGATGCAAGTGAGACTACGTTTGCAAAGGTAAGTGTTTTCTTCTCTATTGAATTGGAAACCGGAGACGAGGCAGGTAACCACAATAGCACTATGCATCGATCATGCCGCTCCTGCTCAACGTGCTAAGAAACGCGAACACTTCTGAATACCGCAAACTGCGCGCCAAGGCCATGGAGTGTGCTGGTCTGATAGGTATGTTGGCAATATCGTATCAGTCTGCTGTACGTTACTTATAATATTGATGAATTCTCAGCCATCGCGGTCGGACGTGAAGTTTTCCGAGCGGATGCAGGGGCTTTCGTTGAACTTCTCATTCGAATACAAAGTAAGAATTTCCAACGATGACCGATGTCAGTTTTGACCGAAATGGACTGGACAGACAGCCCGGTTGATCCAAATGATACGATGTTGCCGCATTACCTGATAGCGACGTGGGCCAAAGTTTGTCAGGCGATGGGCCCCGAATTTGAGCCCTACTTACCTGTGGTGATGCCCCCACTCTTCCGGGCCGCAAATGCCAAAGCGGATGTATCAGTTTATGGTTGGTTTGGATCTATTTTTAGACTGTGCGCACGTGTTCACTGATAGAGAGTAGAGGACGAGGACGTTCCGGAGTCCAAGGAAGGTTGGGACATCATCGAAATGGACGGTCAGCAAGTCGGGATCCGGACATCGGCAATCGACGAGAAGTGCCAGGCGTTCGAGACACTGGTGATCTATTGCTCCACGCTGGGCGGACGGTTCGCACCTTACCTGCAACAGAGCCTGGAGGTGGTGCTACAATCGTTACGATTCGTTCTTCATGATGGCGTTCGAGAAGCGTGCGCGATGTACGTGTTCCCACCTTTGTTCCGAGGTATACTTTTAGATGACGGACGGGGGTTGGTAGGGTTCTGCCCATGTTGGTGTCGTGCGGGAAGGCAAGCAATACGATAGACGGGGACATGGTGACGAACGTGGTACAGCATGTGGCGTCAGTGATTTCGCAAGAAACGGACACCTCGTACCTCGCCTCTCTTTTCAAGTGCGCGACGGACTGCCTGCGGGTCTGGGGTGACGTGAAGGCGGAGACACGAGTGGCGCTGGAGAATGCTGCGAAGCAGCAACTGCAGGCGTTGGCTGATAAACGTAAGGCAAGGAGCACACGGAGCGCGGCGGAGATCGAGGAAGATAGAGAGGACTTGGCGTTACTTGAGGAGATGGAGGAGTTTGCGTTGGAGGATATGGCGAAGATGCTTGGGTTATTGGATACGAGTCATCCGCTGTTGATGGCGATCTCGAGCGTGAGGGATCTTGGGCTGGGCCTTGGAGCGTGGGACAGTGATGGGGAAGGGGGAGACGAGTAGCGAATAATAACTTGCGGCAGTGTATTGTACTGTAGACCGGACGGGATGGTCTCGACGGCGGTCTAGAACCGTTTAGCCGGGCCGAGAACGATGACGTCGGAGGAACCCAATGGACTGGCTTATTATTGCAAAGATCTCGGCTCATATCCAAATGCAGCGCTGAGGGGAATGGGCTAGACAAGTTACAGTCCTCACCGTCTCTTTCTTTCTGCTCGCTGCTCGTTCTCACCACCATATGGAACGCTGCTCTATCCAATCCGACGCTGGCCGTCCATGCTTCCACCACCGCCACAGGCGCGACAACCATCGCACTGCCGGCAACTACCCCGCACTCATCTCCCCGACACGCTCGCCCTACCCTCTCCCCTATTACCACCCTTGCTCCAAACCACCCTTTCTCGAGAAAGGTGATGACCAGAGTACAAGCATAGACGATCCATTAGTCGCCTCCTCGTCCTCCCCATCCTTGCGCCATCTGCGCCATTCCGTGCCAGACGTCTTATACAAGCACGGTCCCCGCGTCCCATCATCTTCCCCGTCCTCTTCCTCCGCCCTCCATACTGGTGCAATTCATGGTGCACGCGCACGCTTTGTCTCCCTCCCCGCTGTCATATCATCCTTCCCCAGGATCGACACCGAATGCGATCGCCTCGAGCGCGCGTGCGGTCGAGCACCACCTACGGGAGTTCTTTTACGAACTTGCGGCGGCAGCGGCGATAATGACCTTCCACCGAGTTCGCCACACCAGCCACGCCGCGGGGGTGATGGCGGTCCGCCGCCCCCACTCGCGCCCAAGTGGTCTCATTGGGAACTCGTGCTTCGCATCAAGCGCGTTCTTCGTAATGACGGGAAGGATATCAGGGATTATGTTGAGACGGGGCAGATTGATGAATTGTACCATCGGGATATTGAGGAGCGTGCGAGGAGGGAACAGGAGAGGGCGAGGATGGCGAGGATGCGCACTGGGCAAGAGTTGACTGACCCTGACGACAACACACGTTCGTGTTTTTTTTTCCACGTTGTTTATTGGCCTCATCTGGGCTGATGCGTTGGTCACCTGTAGACATATTTGGTGTCCCATTGAACGAGAGCGTGCTCCGCGCCCCTGCCACTGCCATCCTAGGTGGCTACAGGCACGACCTGCCGCTCGTCGTCTTTCTATGCGTCGAAGAGCTGTACCGTACGGGTAAGAGCCCGAATTTTATTCGACGTACCCTTTTTCGTCTCACAATAGATGTTCTCATATAGGCATCTACAAGAGTGGCCTCTTCCGGGACCTTCCCAATCGCCAACGACACCACGAGCTGAGCACCTTGTTCGATACACCACCTGCCTTTGGCGAGGGTATGAGTCTACGCGCGGAATCAACGGCGGATATATGCGCACTCCTCCTAACCTATCTTAAGGAACTTCCCGAGCCCGTCTTGACACCATATCTCTTCAACGCATTTTGGAACTGGTCTGTTCGGCCAAGCGTGAAACGCGAGGACGAGCGCATGCGGAAGGAGCAAGACGAGGAGGAGGATTTCCGCACCCGCTTCTTCCAGACAGGTCAGAGACCCCCGCGGCCCTCGCGCCGTGTCCTGTATGAGAAGGCGCGTTTGCGTGCAGCGCAGGACGAGACTTCCGAGACGGGACAGGTGGCAGTTGCAAGGGATCTGCTGCGACTGCTCCCGACGCACAGCTTCTCGCTCATCGTCTACCTATGCGCGTTCTTCACGCAGGTGCCACTATGTCCCGAGAACGGAATCACGTTCGAGGATATAGGTCGTATCTTTGGTCCGCCAGTTTTTGGAGGTCCTGTTCCTGCCGCGCGTCGCATGATGGTGTGGTTCCTCAAGCGTTGGAATCGCGTGTCGGATGGCTTGCTAGATGCGGATCCAAACTCGGACGACTCGGAGGATGCGGATGGCGCAACTACTGGCTCTTCACCACCACTTTTATTGAGACGAGATATGCGCAACCTTGAACGTACGGATTCTTTTAAATTGCTCGCGCCTGAAGAACAGGAGGAGGACGAACTGGTGGATTTTCGCGCGTCGTTGACTGATTCAGCGGATACTGACGAAGGCCACGAGTACCGTTACCAACCGACCAGCCTCCGTCGTGAACTTGGTAACGCCGGAGTGATGACGCCACTGTTGTCGCAAAACCAGCATAGCTTGGTCATGGCGCGGGCCAGCAGAAGGAAGGGCTCGACCGGTCCGGATGATCCGATGGTCATGCAAGTTCCTCCACGTGATTATGGGCATTCTAGTGAGCCGTATGGAGTGTTTGATGCTGCTTCGTTGTCTAATAGCCATCTCGCTGTCGTTATTTCCAGATCCAGAATCTATTGAGGAGGCATTCTCGCCACAATACTCCCTTGCGCCGATGTCGCGCCGAGAGTCGAGAATCCGGAGCCCGGAAAGGCGATTCAGTGGTGAGCCGATTCCTAACCGAGGAAAATATTTGGAAAGAATAAAACTGATCATGACGTTGCCACATTAATACGATCTTTTTACCTGATGGAGAAGATGAATCACCTAATGATCCAACTGCGCATGTGGTGGCGGGGGAGGAGGACACTATCAAACGGTGGCAGTTCATCACTGCCCGGGCCGCCATTACCACCGACGCGCAAGTTCATCATCGTAAGGAGCGCGACGATCGCGAGGACGATCATGATCAGCTGTTGATGGCCCTCGGCCGGCTGCACGAGGCCAGAGCAAGGATCGACGAGCTCGAGCATGCAGTGGCGGATGCTGCGACGCAGTCGGAGAGGGCAAGGGAGAAGCTCTCGTTCGTCGCGACCGCGACCCCCACCATAACGAGGAAGATTGGGAATCGGAGGGAAGTGTTGGACTCGTATGCGGGGTTCGAACAGGAGCTCAAGCTCAGCGCTCTTGAGAAGGACGAAGCGAATGAGCTCGTCAAGAACGTTTGCGCTGTGCTCAAGAGCGTCGTGCAGCAGCAGGTGGTGGCACGTACTGCCGAAGCATGATAGGCGTGATACAAAGTTTACTAGATCCTTTCAATTTTCGTTTAATTTTCGTTTGGCATTTTTGTATAGGAGTATCTTTATTTCGTTTTTTTTTTCGTCATGCTACTTTATCGGGATCATCTCGTGTACCCATGTCGTGATTCTGATTGTTTACGCTAGCGCTACGTTCAATTCATGACAACTTTTTCTCCTTTCCCTCTGTGATTTTGCATTCCGGCGACGATTGACACAGGCTGCTGCACATGTACCGACAGGACGTTTGCATTTATGAAGTCTGTTATTTTATTTGACATTATTGGTATTGGTATGAAAAAGGGTCGGCCCAATGGTATACCCCGGGCCCCTCCCTCGTGTCTGCGTCTTCCCCCACTTACGCTGCATTCTCCCTTGCGACGCCATCCCCCGTTTTCGTATTCTCTCTTTCCCCCACTTTCGTGTTCTCCACTCAACCCGCCACAGCCTGCGGTCCCTGCACTCGCGTCCGCACCCGCCATGCGAGCGTTCCCGACAGATGTGTAAACTTATTCACGCCTAGAGGGTCCTCCTACTTCCCGAATCCCAATTGATGGGATACTTGTGTTGAACTCGCGGTTGACACAACGGTAAGAGGGCCGCATGTAATCAAATCTCAAGCTTCACTCCCCCGTTGTTCGACATTACTGTAACAGACTTCCGTCCAGAATGCACCTAGTCGAATGTTTCGTAAGCAACTTGCTCAGGTGTCTTACGTTCTTTGCATTGAGTTCGTATGTTCTATACGAACTCTATGTGAAGAACTCTAATTCCTGCTTACAGTAATTACCGGTGCTGATCTCAGGCTCGTAGAGAATTAGTCTCCCACATTTATTACGCTCTGACAGAACAAAAGCAATGATCAATAGCAAGCTTATCGGTGACTTACGAAACAACTTGAGGAAGCACATATCCGAGTCCGGGTCACTCGCACTACTGTACTATGCTACAACTCTGGGATACAAGGTCAACAGTATTGGGCAATCGTTCGTGCGATTGCCTCTGTCAGTTGCTAATGGGCCATAACTAGCTGGTTTACCATGCGAATGTCCGTCAACGACGTTCGGTCCGCGACCGTTGGGTACGGTGAGACCACCCTTGCCAAGGAAAGGGTTTCTTCTTTACTCTGAAAATCCTGTAGCCATCATTCCTGCGAAACTGGAGACAAGGCCGGTACTACACATCGATCATGCTGCTCCTGCTCGACATATTACAATAAGAAACGGCGCGAACACGCCTGAATATCATAAATGCCACCGTCTCCACGCCAGGGCCATGGATGTGCTGGTCCCATTGGTTTGTTGGTAATCATATCACCTTACTGTACGTCACTCATATCGAGTGTTCAACCACCCCGGTCGGACGAAAAGTTTTTGAGCGGATACAGGTGAACTTCTCATCCGAATACAAAAGTAAAGATATTCAATAGTGAATAGACAGCCTGGTTGACCCAAGGGATAGATATGCGTACCACTTCGGGCCCTACAGTATTATTTTATGGTGTTGCAGAAAGAACGAATATATAAGTCACCCGAGTGTCCGAGTGCACGTGTGGTACCGGGTGACGAGGACAGCCTCAAACGGTGGTGGTGGCAGTCAATCACCACTGCCATTATCCATTATCACCAACGCACAAATTCATTATCGTAACGATCACGACGATGATTAGTACTAGTGGTACATAGCGCCCCGCCAGCTGCACGATGGTAGAGTAATGATTGACAACGACGACAAGTCCGAGCATGTGGTGGCGGATCCGGAAGCCGCGACGCAGTTGTACAAGGTGAGGGTCCGCCGAGGGAGCAGCTCTCGTACGCCGCGACTGCGGCGACCATAACAGGGAAGAGGATTAGGAATGGGAAGGTGTTGGACTCATGTGCGAGGTTTTTAGCAGGAGCTAAAGCTAGCGTTCTCGAGAGGAACGAGGCGAATGTGTTCTCACGGCATGCAGGGCATGTGCGGACCTTTTTTCAAACTTCGTTCCAATTATTTTTGGTTCCCGTTTCGCAGGAGTAACTTTATTTTCCGTTATGTGGCCATGGTCATGGGCTTGTTTTTCTTCCCTCTGTGATTTTGCATTCGGGCAATGGTTGGCACAAGCAAGTGTGCCAGCATTTGTCAATATCTGACATGCGAATTTGTCACGAGATGACATGACAGACACACGTGTCCAACCTCCAGTCGGGCCGTAATTAGTTTGACAGATTTGTTCCTTACATACAGTACTGGAACGGGCGGTGTGCATCAGAGTGCCCGCTTCTCACAGGTCAAAATGATCCGGAGTGAAATTTAGCGGCCGGCACCTAACCCAACGTAGGCAACAAATCACTTTTTTGGGCCCTTTTGAGGGGCAGGGGCAAGGTTGCAAGGGAGATCTTTTACGTCTGTTTGCCAGCATCGTCGACTCTCCCGTGGAGATGTGTACTGTAGGTGTCGGAGGCCGACGGAGGGTGCTGTGCAAAGGGCTGTCACTTATTAGTGTTGCCGGGCAGATGCCGGGAACTGTAAGAGGGCAGCGCAACGAGGAGGCAATAGTATAAGAGGGATAATTTGAGAGGCCATGTGTGTACAGGATTTGATCGAATTTTCCCCGATCTGGGATCTCGATGGGGTTTTCGGTTCCAGTTGATACATACAGTACAGCAAGGTCGGAGAGGGAGCGTCTGGAAGGAGGACAAGTAATGAAATGGATACTGTAGGTAAAAACAAGGAGAGGAACGG
This sequence comes from Russula olivacea, assembly GCA_963926505.1. Lineage (NCBI taxonomy): Eukaryota > Fungi > Basidiomycota > Agaricomycetes > Russulales > Russulaceae > Russula > Russula olivacea. The sequence goes on from OZ004884.1 coordinate 3,373,479, forward strand.
GGAGGAGATGTTCAGTAACCAGGGCCGGGGGAACCGAAGAGATGGCGACGAGTGGGACTGGGTGACAGTGTCGCGGCCGCGGCAAGCAGAAGAAGAATAATGCCATCCTCAGCCCGCGCCTGCGCCTCATCCCCATCCCATCTCATCCTGTCCCGCCATCTTCCTACCTCTTCCCTCCCCCCTCCCTCCCTTCCTATTCTTCCCCCAAACGTCCCCCTCCAACTCTCCCTCCTTTACCCCGCAACCCCCTTGGAACGACCAAACGCATATATCCGCCCGCAACATCATCAGCAGATATGGGCAATTGCGCATCAAATAGCCAGGAAGCCGAGGGGAAGGCCCGCTCGGACATGATAGACCGTCAGATCGAGGAGGACTCAAAGAAATACAAGCGGGAATGCAAGATCTTATTACTGGGTGCGTGTCCAACTCCAATCCTTTGTCCCTCAGAGGGAGATGGGGAGGGGTAAAAATCTTTGTCTGAGAGAATGTTCCCAACCCAACCCATTCTGCACGACTGGTGTCAACGATGGTGTGGTGGTCATTCGCACGTCACGGGACCCCACATACCACTTCGTCGGGTCTCCACGTCCACTCTCTCCACTCTCCACCTCGACGTTCTAGTCGCACTACCCGCGCCCAACACCGAACGTGCTCCTCTTCGCTATGGATGCCTGCACATACATATACACTTACACTCACGTGCACACATCCCGGCCTATTCCTTCTGACTTGTTCTGGTTTTGACGCCGAGCATCGCATTTCCGTATATGCACTTACTCACACGCACACCGTGGTCCTCCGACAGGTTCCGGCGAATCCGGAAAGTCGACGATAGTCAAGCAAATGAAGATCATCCACCAAAACGGCTACTCTCGTGAAGAGCTCCTCGCTTTTCGACCGCTCATATGGAAAAACCTTCTTGAGAGCGGCCGCGATGTCGTTCAGGCTTTGACAAAGTTCAAACTCCAACCTATTAGTCCCTCTAATAAGGTACGTTGACCATCGCTTCGTTCCGTCCTTTTCTTAGTCTAGTTTAATCTCACACTATCCCGTCTTCCAGGAGAACTGCGAACGTATATTGGCCTACCAGCTAACTCCTGAAAGTCCACAATTCTTCTTCAGTCCCGACATTGCCCAGGCCGTGCAGGAAGTATGGGCGGACGAGATCATACCCGCGTTAATGGAGAATGCTTCGAAATTCTACTTGATGGATAGTGCCAGCTAGTGAGCCGCAGTGAGCCGTATCGTCCTTCCCGTGTGCTTACTATACTGTCCGTGCAGCTTCTTTGAGTCGGCAAATCGGATAGCTGCGAGCAACTATGTGCCATCCAAGGAAGATGTCCTCCGTGCTCGTGCAAAGACGACGGCCATTATGGAGACTCGCTTTAGTATGGGCCAGTTGTCAATACACATGGTCGACGTTGGTGGGCAACGGTCAGAACGTAAGAAGTGGATACACAATTTCGAGAGCGTTACAAGTATCATCTTCTGTACCGCATTATCGGAATATGATCAGGTCCTGCTCGAGGAAAAGAACCAGGTGTGTAACAGAGATCACCCGTGTCACATCCTACCAAGCCGCTCATAATCTATGAATGAGCAGAATCGCATGGCCGAGTCTCTTGTTCTCTTCGAATCTGTGATCAATTCACGGTGGTTCCTACGCACCTCGATCATTCTTTTCCTCAATAAAATCGATGTATTCAAGGCCAAGCTTCCCAAGGTATTCACACAACCCATGTTTATACCTTCCCTCTTCCACCCTCCCCTGACCCTTCGTTCCTCCAGGTTCCCCTGGACAAATTCTTTCCTGAATACACGGGTGGCACGGATGTCAATAAGGGCGCCAAATACATTCTTTGGCGATTTATGCAGGCGAATCGAGCACGGTTAAACGTTTATCCCCAGTTCGTAAATTCATCCACTCTTCTTCCTACAAGAAGGTTAACCAGCATGCGAATGCAGTATCACCCAGGCCACCGACACGTCTAACATCAGACTAGTCTTCGTCACTGTGAAAGAGACAATTCTACAGAATGCTCTCAAGGAGTCAGGTATCCTATGATACCTTGCGCCGTGACCGTCCTTGTACTCTATTTTCACTTTTTTCTTTTTATATCTCTCGTGGATTGGATACGAATCGCTCCATTGTCGGTACGTCCTATTACTTCCCAGGACACGTCTGAAACGTGCTGACTTTTGAAGTAGCTCAAGTTACGCCCCTGCAATGTCCCATACATCTACCTCATGACAACACACATTATTCCATTGCATCGTCATCTCTCCTGCTTCCTCCCGCCTTTGCGGTGTTCCCCCCCTCTCTCTCTTGCTGAGTTTGTGACTCCACCGTCGATGGTCGACAAAGTGGCAATCGGCAGTTGGCCCAATGAGGTGGCTAGATTAGGGTGGCGTCCAGCCTAAACTTCACACCTTATTTTACTAGCTTGAAACTACACCCCTACCCCGCGCATGATTCCTTGCCACGACCGACCCAAACTGCCCACCCTCCTTTCTAAACGACAATCACCGCCACATTCCTATTATTCTCCCCTTTTTCGTCTATGCAACCCCATCTTATATTTATCAACACCCTGGCGCTCCGTGGAGTGGTATAGTTTATCCCCTTGCGTAGCTAGCTGGACTCTACATTAATCGCACAACGGTTTTTTGTTTATCGTTTTATTGTTTTTTTTGCGCGCGGCATGCTGTACAAACCAACAATTTGAAGACTTCTTTTTCTTCTTTCCTTATAGGCAGGAAGGGAAATATAGTTTATAGATGACATCGCGACGGATTTTGTGGTTGAGTGATGGTCATGTACGTATACGTCATCGCATCATCTTTTAGGCTCTTGATCTTTCGAATCTGTAAACACGTGAATAGTCAGCAGGTCTGGGCCACCTCGCCTGCTGTGAATGAGACGCACAGATGCACAGCTGGAAATATTTCCAGTCTTTTAGGGGTACGACTTGATTGTGTGGGGCGGGCCTGTACCCACATCATAGTGATGGCGACTCGGATGCCATCAGACACAAATGAAGACGGGAGACACGAGATATAGCGTGACTAGCGTCCGTACCTTGTCATGACGCTATAAGTCAGAGCACATTGATATCGCTGAATGTGAACTTGGTAATGTACTGTAGTAGGGCAGGAAAAGAAGTCTACTGCCAGTGATACAAGTGTACTGTAATACCATACTTGCGGCGCCCTTCCATGGCACTCCCGCCATCCGGAGATGCCAAGAAGACCTGGGCGTGATTACACAACTACCTATTCTTGATGCGTTGTGTAAGGTGACAGAGATGACCACACTGTATAGCGAGGCACAGCTTAAATACTCAGATGGGTGAGAAAAAAAAACGTTCAATCAATGTAGATAAGGAAGACAAGATTTGTACAAATCGGTAATAACGTCCTCAATATATAGGATAAGAATAACAGATTACACGTAGGTTTGTCTTGTGCCAGCGAGGTAGCATGACGCCCTGATGACGTTCTGTACTGTGGGAAATAATCACCACGTTACGAGCGCAACGGCAAGGACGAGCGCAAACCCAGCCCCAGCGAACGGCATAGAAGTGTGACCACGCACGGCGTGACTAACCGGAGGCGTGGTAGATGGCGTCGCAGAGGAAGCCGAAGTAGTAGTCGAGGAGGCTGAGTTTTGCTCTGCGGAATTCGTGGAGCTCGAGAGGCCCGACTGGGAGGACGGACTCGAGGAAGGAGAAGAACCTGAAGTCGACCCGGACGAGGCGGTACTCATAACGCTACCGGAGCCACTAGCAGTAGTCGAGAAACTCCCAGTCGACGGTATGCCTGCGTTCGGAAGCAATCAGCAATGACCATCGTTTGGCTAGTTGAGATACTCACCAGTAAGTGACACAGAAGAGGAGGCAACCCCTGAAAGTTTAAGGAAGAGGTTAAACTGGACGTTATTCTTTGTCCGTTACGTAGATAGAAGACGCCACGAACCAGAACATAATGCTTCAAAATATCCGACTGCTGCCGCAGCGTCAGTGGCCGAGCAGCTGGATATGATGCACGAAGCTACGTCGTTGGCGAATACATCGCTGTTACAGATGCAGTTGACATCCGTTCTGCAGATGGGAAAAAAGGAGGGGGATTTGAACTTTGCTTGTTAATCAGGAAACAAGTGAGGGCTTACGACGAACAACTTGCGCTTTGCGCGGATGAATCTGAACACGCACGAACGCAATGGGGAGGAGAAGGTGGAGACTGGGACCATACTCCTAGGACGGACAGAGTGGCAATCGTTATACTAAGGCAAAGGGTGTCGAAACGGACCATGGTGCAGAATATTCTGGTTACGAACAGAGATTCACATTTGGCTGCGCGTCCCGCATCCAATTTTATAGAAGACTTAGGGGAGGTTTAGGGGCACCCCCACAACCCCAGAGAGCTGACCTCAGCCGCAGTCGCGGGAAGATCGTCCTCACCACCGCCGTGGACCCAAACAGGAAACAGGGCTCCATCGGCCATTAAGGTGTACTTACTGAGTGCTGCGACTGACCGTAAGTGAGACTGCCCATGGTAGTTGGATGGTTGGTCGTGCCAGACGCTTCACAGGTATTTCGAGAAATATGAAAAGTGTTGCCGTAAAAATAAACAAGAGATCATGAAGCTTGCATGAAGGACTTATTCCAATAGGTTGGGGAAAGATGGGGAAGGATCCAGTCGACGTCGTTAGTTCGGGGTGCGAGTGCGTGGACCATTTTCGGGTTTTCCCGGGCCGATCACGGTGACGGCCGTCATGGCATATTGATAGGGGCTTGATCCCAGTAATTTGCCTCACTAGTACTGGCGTATACTGACTCTCTGGAATACAAAGTAATGCGAATTCGTATCTATGAAGTCAGTACAGAGCATACAGTGGCCGCCATTGACGCGACAATGTTCTCAAGTCAGATTTCCACATAGCTACTCGTATAATTCGGTTTCATAAGATCCTGTAGGTCCAAGAAAAGTGCGCCAACAGAAACGATAGGTAAAAAATTACACAAAGACAGCCACCATGGCGCCGATCCCGCCTGCGACCAGAGCGGCAGCGTGCGTGGGCATAGTTGCCGCCAGATTTGACGATGTGGATAAGCTGGGCCTACTCGATGAGCCACTTCCGGATGCACTGCTCGAGCCACTGGCACCATAAGGATTTGAGCTGCTAACAGGTGGGATCGTGGCGCCGCTACTATCTCCATAGGGATATGGGTTTGAGCTGCTAACAGGTGGGCTCGTGGAGCTGCTACTACTTCCATAGGGATATGGGTTTGAGTTAGTAATAGACGCGCTCGTGGTGGGTTGGGAGCTTGTTACTGTCGGGTAGCCGTACCCACTAGATGATGACTCAGTTCCGGGAGAGCTGGACACCGAGGAGGAGGGTGGGACATAAATTGAGGGGGTCACCGTGGTTGTACTTCCTGTTACGAGTTGTCAATAAAGGATGGGTCTTTGATAATTTGATAGATGGTGAATGATTATCGATTACCTGTTCCCGACGACGGCCCGTAGCCGCTACACACTAAGGCCCAAAAATCTGCCGCCGTTTGAGCATCCTCATCGCTACAGCTCTGCAACACGCAAGAAGACGCAGCTCCGATGAAAGCGTCGTTGGTACAGACACATGCCGGATCAGTTCTGCAACGTGGGGGGTCGGGTAAGATAAGGACGCGGCATATGTGGATGGAGGAAGGCACGCACGGATCGCATCCCGCCTGGTACCCTGCGATTTGGGCACAAGATATGACACAAGAAGGAAGATTGTATTGCGCCTGGGAGAACAAGATGTAAAAAGAGGAGAAGATGATTGGGAGGGTGAGGGAGAACTTGAGCATGTTTATTCGAATCGATGCTCGAGATGTGGAGTATTTACGCCATTGGGAAGGGTCCTATTTATACTATCCAGCCTCGTGAGTGTACGGAAACCCTGTCCGCAAATGTCATCACACAACGAGTAGATGTACGTCATCCGTCTACATGTTAATGGCGCTGCGTTGGCGCATCGATGGTATTTGTGCAGGGGTACCGAGTATCCGGACATTGCACCATTCCCTTTTCGAGTCAATCGGATATATGTGCCCCGACTACTCAGTCGTGGAACCAGACGAAGGGGAAATCGCATGGATTTGGAGCACATGATGCAAAGGTGATACCGCATTGAGGTGGCAGCTTTCATTTCTGAGATAGTCGCTCAGGGTTCATGTCACTTACCTGACAGCACGGTGAAGTTCTTTTGCGCCCACAATAAACTGAGTCTGGACTGGACTGCTTGTTGTAGGGTGTGCAGGGCGGACCACCCGGTGCCGAATCCACACCGGTACAACCCCTCATCCTTCCTCCACCGAGTCACTGACTCGAAAAGAAGAGAAGGTAAGAAGCGGTTGGTTGTATTCAAGTTGACTTCCCTAGAGGCTAGTTGACAACATCGGATTTCATATGTAGGGGTCGTGTCCGCGAGGTTACAATGACTCAATGAGCGTAGAGCGTCATGATTGATCGATTCGGAATTGAGTAGGAACGCCAGGGAAGTGGGTTACAGTGATAGCCGAACCTGAGAGATAAGATTCTTTACGACATAAAGAACGACATAAAGAACTTGAAGGGCTTGGCGGCGCAGACCCCAAAGCGGGGTGGGAGCGCACGTGTTCAGCGGCCTGCGCGTGTGTGGCCAAACTACCCGCCAGATCTAGAAATTGTCTGAAAGAAGAAGGCAGTGGGTATAGGGTGCCGCAGAAGCCTTAAGCGCATCATTACCATCGACCGCCATTACCGAACCACAAGCGCATCTACCACAACTTCCCGCTGTGCCCCACTTAATTCGTCCTAGACTCCATTTAGACTCCATTCTCCGCCAGAAATGAATTAACAATAGCTGCGTGGGAACTGTTATCTAATCGTTGTGTGGGAGTGTAATGCGGAAAAGAAACGGAAAAGAAAACTGGAGCAACGGTCATCACACGGTCCACTCGTCGATTTTTCTCCAACCATCATGCTTGCCAGTCCTCTTTACTTCTTCATTTTGGCACTCGTAGCTGCTGTTGGGGTTTCTGCCCAGACTGCCGATGCTTGTACTCTCTCTTGTGTCCAGGCAGGCCTCGCTAACAGCACTTGTTCTTCTTTGTGCGTTGTCAAGCTTGTTTCAACTTCTCTCAATCTCACTCACGCCGCTCACATCCGCAGCACCGACCTCTCCTGTGTCTGCAACAGTACGAGCTTCCAACAAACAGCGTCCAACTGCCTCGTTGCAAATTGCACCGCTGCGGACCAGCAGGCTGCTCTTGAACTTCAAAAACAAGAATGCGGCAGTATGCCTCCCGCTGATTCCTTTCATCACTTTAATCCGCTGACTCGACTTCCCAGCTTCGCCTTCTTCCAAATCGACGTCGTCCTCTCCCGCCTCCACTTCCAAGTCCTCCGGTGCTACCGCCTCCATTGAACAGCTACCGTTCCTCACTGCTGTGATCGCCATTGCGGGAGCTGCGTTTGGGGGCGCCTTTACTTTGTAAACAGCTCCTACCGAACGGGCACCTTTTCGCGGGTGGCGCCGGAAGAGGGTTTGCTACCGTCTATGTACCCTTGGGGACTCCACATTCCTTTTCTGTTACTGTAATACCCCATTCCCCCCATAAAATGGATCGACTGTGATTTCGGATAACGCGCTAAACTAATCATGGACAAGTAGCATTCCGAGATCCGGCTTGTTGATCTCACTCGACTTTGTTGCCAACTCGGTTGCTAGGTACATTTGTAGTTAGTTTGTACGGTTGTACCAGCATCACAAAATTAGTGAAATCTTGATTTGGGATTATTGACTCTGTTGGAACTTAGATGTGATGATTGGCATACCTAGTGTTGCGGTGGCTAAGGAGCCGAGCCGAGCTGTTAGCCGAGCCGGAATTAGCCGGGCGGTCAGCTTGTGAGTCGAGCCAAGCTGTGGGTGCCCATGTCACTTAGCTGCACCGTGCCGAGCTGTCAAAATAGCTGGCTTTCTTATGCCTGAGGTTAGGTGAAGGGAGAGGGCTGGGAGAAGGGAGAGAGATCACATAGTGATCCTCCCCATGGGCACATGTTTTATGATGAGGAAGCAGGAGCATCAGCAAAATGGAAATTTTTCTTAAACATTCTTATAACTACTTAGTTAACCATTTAAGTAAAATTAAGTAAAATTTGTGATAAGGAGCATCTACTTGTCACAAGTAGGGTCTTCCGATGAATTTGACTTAGCCACACTTATTGTCAGCCTTATTTGACTTGAAAGATGAATTGGCTTGACTTGGTCCTTACCACTTAACAATATATTATACTTAGCCAGAGTTAAAATTAAGTAAATCGCTACATGCCAAAACATGCTTTTTCAGTGCCCGCTGCAAAACCAACAAAAACATTTTAGTCTCTGTTGAACCGCAAAGCTGGGGATTAACAGATGTTTCCCATGGACCCATAGATGGCATAGAAGTGAACTTGGCACTCCGGATGATCTCCATTCCGAAAATGTGTTGCTGCTATACTACCAGCGCTGCCACCAGTGATGGCCCCCGCATTTGAATGCAGTCTGCTTATAGGTATAGGCATGGCTGAATTTGGAAAAAACGCTCACCATGCTCCTTTTGTCATTGGCATGTTGTGCCATCAGGGCAGTCTGGTCTCTCCACGATGCTCGTGTAGCTAAGATGGCAGCTGCAAGATTGGAGTCGTCCTAGGTGGAAGTAGGGGGAGATAAGATATGAAACGAAGGGGATAATGAGCAGGGGTGACAAAGGCTTGCAGACAGCGGGTCTGCAAATGTGAGTGCCGAACAAGGGAGAACAAGAGATGCACGAGAGAGAGAAAAGGGGCAAGGAAAACACACTGGATTCAAGCAGGTAGTACTCCTCTCCTCCCTCCAGTGAAGGTGGCTTAAATACATAGCTAGTCCCTACTGAGTGTCTGAGTCGGCGAGAAGGATGACCAGAAATGAATGAACGTGCGTAATGTTGATGTGCTGGATGTATGGAAAGTGTCAAGAAAAGTCAGTAACTATGAAAACGGAGCTAAGGGAATGAGTAAGAAAAGGTATACTAAGGTCGTGCCATTGTGGCAGGGCTGATCGTCGTCGTCCAATGTCTAAAACAGGAGCATGAAGTTGGGGAGGGGAGCGTCGAATGGGTGGCTGTGAAGGCAGAACGGTCTTCAATTTGCTTGGCGCTGCCTTGAACCAAAGGTTAAGGAATGAGGGGTGGAGCAATGATCGAGAGGCGAAGGGGAAGCGAAAGCGATGAAGAAGAAAAGATGGACAATGATGGATGATGGACATGGGAACCGACTGTACAGCTGTGGCTGACGGGCGCTCCGACATGGCTGTTCTGAGCGTACCTCCGATGCGCTCCTTACACTCGGGTTGAGAAGACCTTTCTTTCGTTCACAGATCCACCAGTCCTTTAGTCCGCAGGAGTACTTCCACGGCGCATATCCTACAATCCGCTGTCGTGGGGCATCGAGGCCGAGCCCAGGGCCAGGTGGCATGCTGTGGATGTCTACAAACAAGTCTAGCTCAATCAGTGGCACAAATTCATGCGGCTGCAACAGGATATGCAGCGCAATCTATCAATGGCTTGTCAGAAAAGGGATAAATATTTTGGGTGCCAAAGGTGAAACACTAACATCGCCATATATGTTGTGGCAAAATATGCTGAGCGCCAAGATAGTCGAGCATGATTTCTACCTTGACTGCATTGCCGTCAAAGCACTCGTACACCTCAGTAGACTGGATGAGGTCGCTAATGTCTGACATTCCTTGGGGGTGAGCACTTGCAAGATGGACGGCGATGCAGCAGTGCTGCACACCAATATCACAAAAGTACACTTGACACGTGTCGCACTTTGTCGTGGTAGGCGTGTTGATTGCGAGCAAGTTTTCACTGAGGAGTTGCGGTCTGGATTCAGTGAGTCAATGAAGGAACGGGGGAAAACGGCATACCAATTTCCACAACAAGCATGTCCTGGAGGTGATTGTCAGCTGTGATTGTCAGCCATGTTTGGTGGGGGTGGGTGTGAATCGCCAGTGTGTCAGCGGTGGTGTTGAAGTTGACACGTGATGAGTTAAAGAAGTTTGAAGGTTGAAATGTGACATGTGACATGTGATGTATGAACCAGGAAATTGAATGACTTAGCAGAATTTTCTTCCGTGGCCCGCACAGCTCAGCCTTACAACGTCTTGGTGTCTTGGACCACCCACTGGGCTCTGACCTCTCCTCCTTAGGTCCTCCCCAGTCGGCTTCTCAAATATACCTTCCATGTCACCCCTGTGCCCACAGACCAGCCAACACTGTGTGTGATATGCCGCCTTGTCACTTACTCACTAATGTCCCTCAGCCCAGCTCTGTTACACACGGACTTTGCGTATCGAGTTACTAATCTTTACCGCTGCTGTGAGAGTAAAGATGTTCGCCTAATGTACAGTAGGTGCATTGCTGGCTGTGGACTTGATTTCCAAGGTTGTCGCTGGCTCTCCTTGGCTTGTCGCACACTCCTTGATGCTTGTAGGGTCTTCAGAGTGGGTCGGACACCTTTTTCTTTGTGCGCGCTGCTTAGTGAAGTGATTGCGATCATATAGCAGAGCTGGGACTGGGTGGATCGCTTGTAGCGCATTAGACTTTGTCGCTGCTGCAATTCTGGGCTTGGCGTGCTTCACATCGGCTGCCTGTGGTCTGAAATTGGTCTCTGAGGGGTTCGCTAGGGTTGCGCTGTCCGCTGGAAGGGCGCGCGCCACTTCACAGGCTGCTGGCATGTGCCATGCTGCTCAGATCGCCTTGCGCCTTCGGGAGGTTGCTCTATCTTCGTCCCAGACTTCTCCGATCAATGCCTGCACCTCCAGCTCGTCGGACAGGTGCCTAGTCACTTTTGCAGCCAGTGATTTTCCTTCAGGAGAAATTGGAAGCAACTCCTCTTGCTTGATAGTGACAGGGGGCTCTGCTGCATACATGTATGTCGCTTTTCTTCTGCCTGCGTCGGAGTCGGGAGGCAATGGTTGCTTTTGAGTGTTGGCCCTTCCTGGCTGCTCTACTGCATCGCTTTGGGGTGCTGGTGTGACTGCTTTGAAGAGCATCTGCTCTGCTCTCTGTCCAGGGTTTCTCCGATGCCATTCCTCTATGCGATCACCTAACCAAGTGCCTGGGATGCTCCGTGGCACCATTGCACCTGTTGAGAGCACTATCCGACCCTCTGGATTGTGTCATACTCCTGTGCGACGTTGCACTCTCGCATGTAGTGGCCTGCGCCACCACAGAAGTTGCATGCAACACTTCTGGGTGTATCTATGGTCGCTCCATCGCTTTTAGGCATTTGCTGTGTCTGGATGACATTCCTAACGATGTTGGTAAGGCTAGCGACAGCTGTGGCAAGCGTATCGAGTTGTGTGGTCACCAGGTCTGGCACTGAAGCTGAAGCTGTCGCTGGGGGTGTAAGAGTGGTCGCACTTGTCGCCTGTACTTGTATAGTCATCGCTGATGAAGTTCTGATGAGTACATGGCTCGCTGCATCATAAATGTCGCATAGCGCATAAGGGTTGTCGGGAAAGTGATCAATGAACTTCTGTTGAAGGCGCTGCCTGAGGCGCCCTTCAAAATGCGACTGTAGGCCTCGAAAGAAGGACCTAGACTGCTCCTGTGTTGATAGGCGGCCTTTGCTGATCAGGTACTGTGAAATTAACAAGAAGCGACGATAATAGTCCCCTAGATCAGTGAGGCTTTGAATTCCAATGTGCGCATAGTGTCCGATGAGGATCTCCAGGTCCTGGAGCCTATAGGTCCGATCACCCGATGCACCTGGATAGAATGCAAAGATCTTTGCTTTGAAATCACTGAATAACTTCGTCTGGTCCTCCCAAGCTGCTGTGGTCTTCCATAGCCTTTCAGTCTCAATTGAAGGGTATCTAAGTGTCGCTTGCTTTTGCTCTTGGTCACTGGCGACAGAGTGGCGATCAAATAAAGCCTCTAGATCGGAAAAGTAGCGCTCCAGCTCCTCAGGCTGGCTGTCATCAAAGATAGGCGCGGCGCGCTCTCTGCGCATTGGTAAGTCGGCTAGTGGCATCCCTGCTCTGTTTAGTAGGTTCCGACAGATCGGAGAATCGCTGCGACAGGTTAGAATGGAGTGGTTGTTGAAGGGATGGTGCCTGTGGTGGAAATGGTGGCGCTGGTGCTTGATCTGAAACAGGGTTCTCTATTGGACCGATATTGGCGTTGCTGCAGTGCTGCTGTCGTGATGCAACTGCGATTAGTCACTGGAATGCTAGGGCTGCGTCGGGTTAGGCCTGGGTTGGAAGTATGGGTTCCTGTGGCGGGAATGGTGGCGCTCTCGCCTATATTGGGGCGATTATGCAGCTGGAATGGAGACTGTAATGATATGCACTGTATTGCTAGCGCTGGATCACTGGCAGCTGTAGAAGCTCCGAAATTGATGCTGGTGCTGTCGGAACACTTTGTGATTGGCTGTTGGGTCACTATTGGGGCGCTTGAGGTGGCGCCTGTGCCTGCTATTGCGCCCTTGCTTCCTGAATGGAGGGAGATGCCTTGCGACGTTAATTCTGGTTCCAATGGAATTAGAGTGGCCTTTTCTTTGCTGTGAGGTGCTGCTAGTGTCGGAAATGGTCTAGAAGGGTGCGACGGAGTTGGCTGATACTTTGACTGATGACCTCCCCACGTTGGCCACCAAATGATGCGCTAGGTGGCGGCTCTGCGTGAGCAAACCACCTACTAACGCTTCTTGTGGGTCTGAGGTCACAGTATTGCCATTGCGCCGTGGAGCACTGCCTCTGCGACACTGTGTGACAGGGTATCACCCTAGTGCGACCTAAGGCTGCCCTGAATCGCACTGCTGCGACTGGAATCGCTGGGATGAGCTATACGAAGCTCCGATGGGATGACGGGGCCTAGGGTTGAGAGCGACGCTAATGGGTGTGCTTCCATGTCGTGCCGATGGCGCTGGTCGCGCGCTGGGTGTCCGATGATGGCACTTGTCGCGCGCTCCGAAACACGATGCTGATGAAGAGAATTGGATGAGAAATGAAGGGGGAATGCTCTCTGTACGCCTTGGGGCTACTCTGAGCTACCCTGGGCTACTGCTGAAGACTATCTATCTAAAACACTCTAAATACTGTTTCTAAGCATCGCTCTAGCCTCCTACCCCTGGTCCGACACTCTGGTAACATCTCAGATGCGGTGACTAGCGATTCCGACGCCGCTTTAGGTGCGATTTGGCTGCTTTCGGCCTTATTGGTGATTTGGCGCTATCTAGAGTGTTTCCACTCTTTCTGGTGTCGCCTGGCTTTGTGCTTGATCGGGGAGTTGCCTTGTGTCTGTTTTAGGCCATCTGATCAGCCTACAGTGAGCGCTTTTGAGCTAGAGTGAGTGTGGTGGTTGGCCATGCCCCTATAGGGTCACCCTGTCGCATCGCATCGCAGTGAGTGTTGCATCGGATCGGACATGTTGCATCGGGTCGGACGTGTCGCATCGGGTCGGACATGTCGCATCGCATCGGAGGTGTCGCATCAGATATGTCGCATCCACGTATACAGCCCGGTACCACGCGTATCAACGGTTTACAATGTCAACAACACCGAGAATAAAGGAGGAAAGATCACACACTACTGCTGGCTCAGGATCCTTTTTAAAGGACAAAATCGCCTCCAGAAATTCTATATTACTTCCCTTGGGAAGGACAGTATCATTCTCGGATATCCTTTCCTCTTTGTTTTCGAGCCAGAAGTCGACTGGAAAGAAGGAAGACTGAAAGGGGGAGAAGTTAGCCTCCACACCCTGCGATATCGGTATCGATACCGCGACATCCGACAAATCCAACGGGATGCCATCGAACGTCTGGGAAAACCGGGAAAGGATGAGGCCATCTACATGCGACGAAACATCGCACAAGATTGGGCTCGAGAAGCGGAGCAGAAAAGGGAGAAGCTCACCCTGGATACTCTCCCTGAAGAGTACCAACGACACAGCAAAGTGTTCTCAGAAGAAGAGTCTAAGAGATTCCCACCAAAGAGGGAAGAAGATATGACTATTACGCTGAGAGAGGACGCCCCTGCGGTCATCAATTGCAAAATCTACCCGCTATCCAGGGAAGAGCGGAAGATTCTGCAAAAGTTCTTAGCCACGGAGTTGGAGCTAGGACGAATAAAGGAAGGACCCTCACCGTATACTGCTCCAGTCTATTTCATCAATAAAAAAGACTCGGCAGAAAAGCGCCTCATCATGGACTACAGAGAAGTTAACAAAGTGACCGTATGGGACAACAACCCATTGCCAAATATTCAAGAAGCGCTCGAGAACTTCAGAGGAAAGGGACTCTTCTCCAAATTCGACATCCGGTGGGGCTACAATAACATCCGAATCAAAAAGGAAGATCAGTATAAAGCGGCGTTCAAAATGAAATATTGAACCTATATTCCGCGAGTCATGTACTTCGGACTCATGAACGCACCGCCTTTCTTCCAAAGGGTGATGCACCGCGACTTTCGGGATCTACTCCAGCGCTACCCAGAGAATCTAGGCAATTATATGGATGATTGGTGGATAGCCATGGAAGACACGGAGGACGGAAGGACTCTGCATCGGAAAATCGTTCACGAATTCTTAGACCAAATGGAAAGAAAGTCCTACTTTCTGAAAGTGTCCAAAACCCAATTCGAAAAACCTAAGATGGAGATATTGGGATGGCAAGTCAGCGCAGAAGGAGTCCGAATTGACCCCTCCAAGATTAGTGGGATAGCCCAATGGCCCCGAGAGTTGAAGAACGTCAAGGAAGTGCGCAGCACACTAGGAGTGCTAGGCTATCAACAACCCTTCATTCGTAATTTTGCCGCCATTGCCAAACCACTCCACGATCTAACAAAGAAGGACGTTGACTTCGAATGGACAAAAGAGTGCCGAGAGGCTTTGGAACGACTCATTCAGGCTGTAACCTCCGAACCCGTCCTCTATCAACCTAACTTTGAGAAACAGTTTGAACTAAAGGTAGATGCATCTTTGTTTGCCGTTGGAGCCGTACTCTTTCAGAGAGACGAACAAGGCCAACGAAGACCAGTGTCCTATTACTCCGCCGCCCTCAATGCAGCAGAAAGAAACTATGACGTCTGGGACAGGGAATTCTTAGCAATGATAAAGGGGCTGAAGCACAATCGGCACCTCCTCACAGGATCACCTCACAAGGTGATCATCCTTACCGATCACGAGAACTTAGGACACTATCGACACCCGCAAAAGATAAATCGAAGAGTGGCAAGATATCTGCACACACTAGCGGATTTCGATCTGGAGCTACGCCATATCCCAGGAGTCACTAATAAGGCAGATGCCTTATCCAGACGCCCTGATCATGACAACGGAGCAGACGATAACGAGGAAGTGGTCGCTCTCCCGGATTCCCTCTTTGTCCAAGCCATGCATATAGGAGAATTGGAAAAGCGAATCCGAGAAAGCCAAGACCAGGAGAAGGACGTTGTCCAGGAGTGGAAACACGTCCATGGCTGTCAAGAAATTGGCGGAGTCCTTTACAAAAACAATGCATTGGTGGTCATGAAGGAGTCGCTGCACAAGGAAATCCTGCATCACTATCACGATAGCCTTACGGCAGGACATCCTGGAGTTTGGAAAACATGGCAGATGATTAGAAAGGACTATTGGTGGCCCACGTTGCGAAATTTCACGACAAATTATGTCAAAGGATGTGCGACCTGTCAGCAAAACAAAACCATCACTAGACGAAACCAACCGCCAATCCAACCGATAACACCAGGGGAAGGAGCTCAGCCCTTTTCCGTCATAGCCATGGACTTCGTGGTGAAACTGCCGGAATCAAAAGGACATGACTCCATCCTGACAGTCACCGATCAGGGATGCACTAAGGCGGTAATCTTGGTTCCGTGTCGAGAGGATATGGGCAGCGAAGCGATTGCAGAACTCTACAAGGAGAAGGTGTTCCCATACGCAGGAATACCGGAGAAATTCATATCGGATCGCGACACTCGCTTCACCTCCACCTTGTTCAAAGAACTCTGCGACACCCTTGGAGTAGAAAGGAATACGAGCACGGCCTATCATCCACAAACGGACGGGCAATCTGAACGAACCAATCAGACCATGGAAGATTTATTACGAATCTTCTGCAATCACCAGCAAAACAATTGGGCAGAATGGCTACCGGTGGTGCAATACATTATCAATAGCAGACCCTCCAGCACAACGAAAAAGGCACCTTTTGAACTATGGATGGGACACATACCTTTGGCACATCAAGCAGCGAAAATAATGAACGTGCCCAAGTTACTGGAACGAAAAGAGGCTTTGGACGGAGTCAGAAAAGATGCGCTTCAGGCGATCACCAAAGCTCAGGAGTCTTGGGTTAAACCCACCGCATACGTACCCTATGCCGAAGGAGAGTTGGTTTGGTTAGAAGGGACCCATCTCCACACCACGCACCCTACACGAAAACTCTGACCAAAAAGATACGGACCATTTAAAGTTCAAAAGAAGGTAGGACCAGTCAATTTCCAATTGGAGCTGCCGGCGCAATGGAAGATCCATAACATATTCCACGCAAAACTGCTCCACCCATATAAGGAGACGGAGGAATATGGGATCAATTTTCAGGAACCTCAGCCCGATCTCATCGAAGGAGAAGAGGAGTGGGAAGTGGAGAAAGTTCTGGGAGAAAGAACCTCGAAAGGGGTGAAACAATACCTGATTCGCTGGAAAGGGTACTCAGATGCTCACGACTCCTGGGAACCAGCCCAGAATGTTCACGCACCTGACCTCGTCAAGCAGTTTGAAGGCGATCAAAAGAGTACCCGCCAACGGTATAAAGGAGGTGGGCGAAGAGTCCCAAAAGCCAGAACCCTCCGCCTCAGACATCTTAGCATCATGACCAGTCGTCCACCTTCCTCAGCAGACTCCAATGAACGAGCAGAATACTGGGCCACATGGCCAAGTGGAGTCACCCATGTCGACATCGCTGATATCGAAGATCCCACTCAGTACCCTTCTACACCCCCATCGCCGTCCCAGCTCCCGCTCCCGAACTCTGAAGAGGAGGGACTCGGCCCTAGCGCCAGCCAAAGACCTTCACCCAGTATGGAAATTGATTATGAGGAGTCCTCTCAATTTCTTTACGAACCCGGCGAGGCCTTTCGAGAGGCTGCCCAAGCCTGTCGGGCTATACATGAGGAGTTGGATAGAGCCCTCTGTGACTCCCCTGCCGTCGTCGACCTGTCTACCCAGCTGGGAATATGGAGCGCAGGACCACTCCCGCCAAGAGCCAAAGTCGTCGTCCATGGAGCAGCGGACGCTGGAGAGGGAGGAGTCCAGGCTATCAGACCTGACATGTTCACTGGCCCCTCGCATGTGGTGGACCCTCCTCTGGCGACAACTCATTGGACTGGGGACGAGTTTAGTCCCCAACCACCAGAACCAGAGGAACGTATCGCAGAACCAGGACCACTCCCGTTGGAGGACGATGCGAGCACAGAGAGTCAAAGGAGCACGGCTTCGCAATTGAGCTCCCGAGCTCCTCACCCAGGGTATCTGTGGGAGCGCTTCAACAGCTGGCTCCACGGACCTCCCATTGTGATCAAAGATCAAAACAACGTTCCCAGCCAGGCCGAGTACCTTGCATTTGAGGTCAACAACCGCCGTGGAGAACCTCAGGTGTACGCCACCATGGGAGACGGACACGATCGTCACGCCTACCCGCTAGAGGCGGTGGGGGAAGAGGGACCCAGTTTGGCTACTGCCACTAAGGACCTCCTACTCCTTCACGAGAGCTTCCAGCTCGATCCACGTGTCAATAAAGCCCTAGAAGCGGTTGGAGACTTAGGCATAAAAGCCAACGTCTTGAGGTTACGTCGTATCCCTGAAAAACGACGAGCTCTAGAAGAAACACGACAGAGCATCAAAAGGTTGGCCAACCACGTGGATAAGGAGTGGGGCAACTACTTTCAGCGAGAAAGAGAGTTAGTTGGAGTAGTGATTTAAAGTCCGGTCTGGTCCGGTCTTTTGCCCTTTTGAACAAGGACCAGGACCAGGACTGGTTGATAGTTTTCAAAAATCCATAAAGACCGGACCAAGACCACTATCAACTGGTCCATGTCAGTCTAATTACACTAAAAGACCAGTTGACAACTGGTCTTATTATGAACCAGTTGACAACTGGTCTTATTATGAACCAGTTGACAACTAGTCTCAACCAGTTTATTTCCAGTTGCAACTGACACTTAAGATCACTTTTAAAACTTAAACTCAGATAGTGTTGCTACAGCTTAAGCCGATGTTTTTTGAAATTTGATTATATCTTAAAAAATAAAATTGCTAAAAATATGAAAATATTTGTGGATATAGATAAGATCAGAAGCTGATGGGTCCTCTGCCAATGCTAAGCGATCTGAGCAACCATTTCTGAGTTATTTGATCAGCTATAAAATTAATTTAAAATGCTAATTTTGTAGCTAATCAAATAACATAGGAATGGCTAATCAGACCACTTAAAGTTGGCAGAGGACCCATTAACTTCTGATCTTATCTATGTTGATAAATATTTTTGTATTTTTAGCTATTTTATTTCTTAAGATATAATCAAATTTCAAAAAACATTAAGCTATTGCTGCCACCAGTCAGATATGTGGCAACTGTATTAAGAATTGTATCTTGGCATATGGCATGGAACTTAAACTTTACTAAACAGTTAAGGTCTCCTGGTTGCTAAAAGACCAGTTGAAACCAGTCTTTTCCTGGTTGCAGAAGAAAGTCAAATGCATGCAACTGCAACTGGTCCTGCTCCCAAACTGAGGCAACTGCAACCAGTGGTCCGGTCTTTTTTTGGTCCGGTCCAGTCCGGTCCTAGTCTTTTTTCAGTCCATAGGACTGGACCTTAAAACACTAAGTTGGAGAGTTAACGCAGGTCACCACTCGCCTTATCGCCTTGCGAGCGGTGGAAAGGATGGAGCCATACCTGTCCTTCTTCGATGATCATGGCCATCTCCAGAACCCCGAAGGTCGTAACCGCATCATAAGCGACAGATGGGAAGACCTGGAGAGCGGGACCATTTACCAGAACGGAGACGCCCCAGAACGATTGAGTGGCACCCCAACACGGGAGGTTTCCCTCTCCAGTAGGGGCACTCACGAAGACGAGGAGGACCACGAAACACAGCAGCGCAGACGAAAGAGCCGCTGCAAATACTGTGGTCAGAAGGGACACTTCAATTACGAGTGTCGGGTTCCCCATCGTCTTTGTCATCTGAGGGGGGCAAAGAAATGTCTGGTACCCACTCGTCATCGTTGCTACACTCCCTTGGACGCTAGCATCTGCCCCTATAAAGGCGAACACAGTCAGCGTCTGGTCATGCAGCAATTGCGGGCTGCAAGTATGTCCTCTTAAATGAGGGCGCAATTTGGCGGACTCGGGATAAACGTCACAAGTCCTGAGACAGTCATGCGCGGGGTCTGGGGCGCATGATCATACCACCTGGTTCACAGGGTGATATGGCTTTGGGGGCAGCTAAAAGGCTTCTAGGTGGTCGAGCAAAGGTTGAACCTTCGTTGAGCGACCGCGAAGAACTCTCGATGTTGCCTTCCCTCCTTACCAGGGGTACTTAGGCAAGCGCACTTCTTGGATCCAAACCCATTAGACCAGAGCCTAGCAGTTGTTGGCCAGACTGTTGTAGTCAATGGTGTTGGGTGAGTCAAATCAATTACCCCATGTTTATTTGCGTTGTCGTCGCGTGGAAGCATCTCCCTAGAGAGAGGGTGATATTAGGATCTGGCGGCCAGTAGCGCGTATCCTGGCCCAAATCCCTATATGGTTTCATTTTCCCACGTTTCTGGTAAGTCGCCCTTGTACGATATAGTATTTATTGCTTTCGATCCCATCTCGTTCGATCTATCTCACTCGATGGCATCTCTTGAGTGATCCCGATGGGATCACGACCCGAGGACCCTGATGTGATACGCCACATAGAGATCTCAGTATTAGCTCGTCGATGAGTCGACAAGCGGTGATGTTACTATACGATCTGACTGGCAGAGTTCTCAATCAGGTCTCGATTAGGACAGTACACATGTATTTAAGGACCGCAGTTTAGCTTGCTGTACCCTAAGTTCAGCTTCTGTCACAGCCGCGTCTAACGACATGGAACTTAGGGGACAACTGGTATACATCGTGTATACAGTGGGACAGAAGAGCAAGTTACAGCCTCCAAGTACTGTTAGGAGACCCTGCTATAGCGCAAATGTACGAGAAGAAATGGGAAACTGATATTGAGCCCCTGGGGCTGTCAAGAGCTACAGTAGGTAGGTAGACAGGAGACTCAACTTGCCTCTCTCTGGGCGCAATGAGTCCTCCTTATATGCTACTACAAGCAGGGGTGGGAAAGTAGGAATAAGGTTCAGGGCAGAGGGTTCCTAGGGCATAAGGCCCACAGGAGGCATGCACGAGGCGAACAGGAACAGGGTGGAAGTGAGGCAAACGTGAGGCAGATAACAGGAGGCACAGGAGACACTGGGCATGTGATGCCCCGAGACATGAGGCAGTCATGAGACGTACAAGGGCCGGATAGGAACAGGGCAACGATAGGAATAGAGGGTGGGTCACAGGATAGATAAGAGATACCGATGATAAGGCAAACGCGGGAACTTGGCACGAGCAACGGGTAATCATGCGGGGCCAGGTTGCAACGAGGACGATGAGGGAGACGGAGTTCGATGTGGGTTATGAAAGGGGTCTCGACCACACAAAAAGCAGGGTTCAAGGCTATGGGCAGCCTTCCATGCGTGCTGCCAGTATGCAGGGTTATGCCAAGGGGGCGGCGGATTGAACGATGGTTTCACCACACTCGGCCCAGATTGAAAGCTGTCCTCAGCTTTCTTGGCGTCGTCTTCGTCTGACGAGGAGGTAGCGGGCTCGGGGTCAGAATGCGCCTCAGGAGAAGGCGTGCGTGCAGGGCCTCGGGTGAAGGAGGTGGGGATGGGGAACGTGCGTGGTCGCCCTCGATCGGGGAGGTAGTGCCCCATATGGTACGACAACTCATGTCGCCGCCTGTCATGGGCACGCGTGAAACCTCTATCGCAGGTTTCACAAATGAAGGGTTTGGGGGCGCCCTTGTCGTGCGTGCGTAGGTGAGTCTTGAGGTTGTGGCGACGGGCAGATGCGAAAGGGCACAAGGGGCAGGAGAATAGCTTTGACGCCTCAGGACGGACGCCAGGCGGGAGCTCGAGTTCGGCGGGATTGATGCTAAGGTTCTGATTCGAGGAGGGTGGAGTAGCCATTTGGTATCAAGAGCGCGACAGGGGGCAGCGGCGGTGACTGGGGCGAGTGGTGAGAAGTTTCGATGGGGGCTCAACTGATGCTCCTCTGGCTGCACTACCCGGGCTTTTATGCTTTCTAGCGGATACTTCTGATGATAAGCCTTCAAAAGGTCTGGGGCATGTATCTGGCTGGCTGACTCCCACGTATTGTCACTTTCGGGGTACCCTTTCCACTTAATGAGGTACTGGAGTGTTCTGGCTCTCCCATGACGTCTGTGGCTTAGTACACGCTCTACCTCATATTCCTCTTCTCCGCCGATGAGGTCAGGTGGGGGCCGGGAGAAGTTAGGACCGTGCGCGCTCGTCTCTCGATAGGGCGATAAGAGGGATGCGTGGAATACATCGTGTATCCCCCATGATGCCGGCAACTTGATCCGATATGCCACCGGGGATATCTCCTTCTCGATCTTGAAGGGTCCATAGCGTTTTGGCAGCAACTTTGTTTTCTGATGGAAGAACTTGAGGTTCGTGGCCTCGAGCCATACTTGATCACCTTCTTTGTGCTGGGCCGGTATCGCTTCACCCTTCTTGGCCGTCTGATTGATTGCGTCAATTGCCTGGGCCCTCTTCTCCTGGAGGAGTCTGGATCGGTCCTCCACCATCACGTTGCTTGTTTGTGGGGTGTCTCCTGGGACTAACTCCGTTTCGTACCCCAACAAGATCTGGTTGGGCGATAGGCCCGTGGTCGCATTCTTCCGGTTATTATGGACGGCTGAAGCAATGGCTAACCAATGCGTCCAGTCTTCAGGGGACGCGGATGTCACCAGGCGAAGGTACTGCTCCACCCATTGGTTCTTTCGCTCGGAGATACCATCTGTTTGGGGGTGGAAGGCTGTGGACAAGTTCTGCTGCATTCCCAATTTCTGAGTCAATGCTCGCCCGAAGTGCGAGGTGAAGCGGGGGTCGCGATCACTGATGACTTTTATGGGGAGTCCAAACCATCGATATACGTTATTCAAGTACAACTGGGCTATCTCCGGGCCCGTTATTGTTGTCGCACATGGTAGGAAGACGGCTGCTCGCGAGCATCCGTGGTCGACGATGGTGAGGATGGCGTCCTTTCCATTGTGTGAGGGGAGGCCCGTGATCAAATCCATAGCTATACAGCGGAAGGGAAGGGTGTTTTCCTCAGTTGGGATGCGATACAACGGGGTCTTTGTTCGATGCGTCAGAATTTTGTTCTGCTGGCATGTTGCGCATCCTTTAACGTAGTCCGTTATCCAAGTATTCATGCCTTGCCACTGAAGGCGTTGCTTAGCTTTTCTTATCGTCTCGTCCCTTCCTGGGTGGCCTGCGGTCGGATGATCATGTACTTGTGTCATGACTGCTCGTTTCTCCTCCTCAGATGGGTTTCTTTTACCCGTGAGGGCCGCTCTGATGGTGTTCGCAAAATCATCGTCTATGAATTTACTGGGTGGGATGACTGTGGTTTGTTTGTTATCTTCTTCCCCTTGGTCGGCACTCGGAGGGCGTGAGAGGGCATCTGCCGCAGCGTTGGCCTTCCCTGGTATATGCTGGATTTCATAGTCATATTCTTGTAGGTCAGCGTGCCATCGTGCAGTTCGTCGATTGAGGTTGCGTGGGGCTTTCCAGTACTGTAGGTTGGCGTGGTCGGTTAAGATGGTGAAGGGCTCCTTTGTCCAGCCCAAGTAAGGTCGCCAATGTGCCAAAGACTTCATTATGGCCAATAATTCTCTTTCGTAGATGTCATAGTTGCGCTCCGTTGGTGTGAAGGTGTTCGAATAATAGGAAATTGGGTGTAGGGTCGGTTTGCGTCGTTTTTCGAGGGTCTGGCTGTTTTCACCCTTCTGCGAGAGTATGGCGCCCACGCCATAAGCCGATGCATCCGTTTGCAAGTAGAACTTCTTTTCAAAGTCCGGCTGCGTGAGGACTGGGCTGGCACACATACGCATTTTTAGCTCGTTAAATGCCGCTTCCTGCGAGGGTCCCCAGTTCCAAATGGTCGCTTGCCTCGTCATTTCCAGCAGGGGTCTGGCGATTTTTGAATAATTAGGAATGAAGTAGCGGTAGTAACCCGTAAATCCTAGGAATTGTCGGATTTCTGTGGGGTTCTTCGGGGCTTGCCAACTTTTTACGCCTTCAACCTTCTTTGGATCCATCCTGAGCTTGTTGTGACCGACGATGACTCCGAGGTACTCAATTTCCTCCTTCTCGAAGGTACATTTCTCAGGTTTGAGATACAGGTCGTTCTTCTCGAGCCTGTCGAGTACCAAGTGGGTGTACTCTCTGTGTCTTGCCTGGTGCTGTTCATGGGTTTCACCGGCACGTGGTTTTGTGTGAATGGCAATGTCATCCATGTATACTGACAGCCATCCCTGGGCGACCTCCTTCCGGAATATGGTATTCATCATCATTTGGAAGGTTGCTGGTGAGTTGGTGAGGCCAAAGAACATGACAGTCGGCTCGAATAATCCCTCTGGGGTTAGGAATGCGGCTTTCCATTCGTCTCCTTCCCTGATCCTAACGTTATTGTATCCCCAGCGGACGTCAAACTTGGTAAACAGGGTGCAGCCGCTCAGGCGGTCTATCGTCTGGGGAATGAGGGGCGACACGTTGCGGTTCTTCTTGGTCCACTCATTAATGGGTCTGTAGTCTTGGACTGGTCGTAGCTTTCCATCCTTCTTTTTGATGAAGAAGAAATTGGCCGCATAGGGGCTCCATGATTCACGGATCGTGCCTCTCTTCAGGTGTTCGGCCACAAACTTGCTCATCTCTTCCTGCTCTTTCTGGTTAAGGCGAAGAAGCCTTCCTGGGAGTGTGGCAGGAGCATTAGGGAGCAGCTCTATGGCGTGGTCCCATATCGTATGGCGTGGCAGGCATTGAGAGTCTTCTTCGCTGAAGACCTTTTTGTGGCGCTGGTATTCTTTCGGGAGTTGTCCGTCCTCTTCTTGCTTGGGGTTGGTGGGGTGGATTGTAACACTACCAATAAAATATTGGTCATACTGCGGCGTTCGAAGGTTTTTAGCTGGCCGGGGAGTAAACGTGGCTTTCTTCGCATCCGGGGCTCTGAATATGATGGGCAGTTGCGTATGATCGATCCATCCCCTCTTCCAGTCTACTTTTGGTTGGACGGCAGCGAACCAGGGGTAGCCCAATATGGCTTTGCTCTCTCCCAGATCTGACAGGAAGAATCGAAGGGGCGTTATGGCAGTACCGGTGCGGACCTCCAGGTCGGTGTAGAACAAGAGTTCGCCGCTTTTGTTTTCCGTTCCATCGACATTAAACAATTTGCGTGGCTGCGCTAGTTGTTTAATGGGTAGCTTGAGCCACTTCGCGTATGTGAGGTTTATGAAGTTTTCTGTGGCTCCTGAATCGATGAGGGCCATCGACTCTGCTCGCTTGGCGACAGAGTGTACATAGAATCTGATGGTCATTGATTTTCTGGCTGACATGTAGACATTGGTGCTGGTCGCTCGTAGTAGCGCCGTTCGGATTAGGCGGTCTTGCATCCTTTGTGCGATCTTTTCTCGCATTGTAGTGGTTGGCTTCCTGGCCAATCGTCGGGCTAGGAGGTTTCTTAACCGCTGTTGGTTGTGTACCGCTCGTTTCGCTTGTTCCGTAAGGAGGTGGTGCTCCCTGGTGGGTTTTGTTTGGATGGCACGTCGAAATACAGGCAGGTTACGGGGCGATTCTCCTTGTGCCGTCATGTCTTTGGTGGCCCATCTTAGTATCTGGTGGAGGGCAAGCATCTCCTGGTAAGCGTCGCTGTTCTTCCCTTTTTGGCTCGGTGGTGCGGTGTCTGAGGTGGGTAATCGTTGTTTGGCCGAGGGGGCATTGATGGCTTCCTTCCTCCGTGGTTTCTGCTGGACAGGGATGTCTGCGGTTTCTCCAAAGGTGACTTGCATTGGTCGTTGTGTGGCGGTGTCTTTATGGGATTCTGACGTTCCCGTGGTCTTCTTAGCCTTTTCGAAGGCAGCTTGGTACTTCTGTGCTGAGGTCTGCTTGGGTACAGCTGCTTCGTCTCCTCCAACAGTGTCTCGCGCTTTCTGGACGGCTTTGGCGCTTTCCCAAGCGGCTTGAAACTTCTGTGACGGGGTTTGCTTCGGCGTGGTGGTGGTCTGCTTTTCCCGGGGTGTGCTTTGCATGGTTGCCTCGCCTCTTTCGAAGGCGGTTGGAACTCTCTGCGTGGCTGCCACAACTTTGGCACTTGTGAAGGCGATTTGGGCCTTCTGGGATGGGACTTGCATGGCGGCGGTCGCTTTGGCTTCTTCAAAGGCTTTTTGGAACCTTTGTGACGGGGTTCCCATAGGCGTGACAGTGGCGGTTTCTTCAAAGGCGGTTCGCTTCTTCTGCGGCACCTGCTGCACTGTGATGTCGCCCTTCTCAAAGGCCGTCTGGACCCTCTGGGTGGGTACTGATCGTTGTTCGAGGGCACGCTTCAATGCCCGGGCTGTCTTTGCTTCTGAGGCTTGCCTTCGTAGCTGCTCCTTCTTTGCAGCTCTTGCCACCTTCTTCGCCGCTGCTTCTTTGCTTGGCGTGATCCATCCTTCAGGATCCTGTATAGTTTCTCTTGCCCTGGGCGTGGGCATTCTCCCATTGGTGGTGGCGTGCACTGTCTCTCGTGCATTGATCTGTTGCCCCCGCAGCTTATACGGCAGCCGCGGTGCTTCGTATCGCTTGTCTACGCGATTGTGGTCTTTGGGAGGGTGTAGCTCTTTTCGGCTGGCTACCATTGGCGAGCCGAGGATGTGTCGTATGAGAGCGCGCTCTTCTGCACTGCAGGTGCGGTTCTTTGCATCACTACTGCGAGTGCGGTCCCTAGCACTGGCGTTGCGGGTATAGTTTCTTCCGCCTTCAGCGCGCTTCTTCGCGTTGGCATCCTGGCATTGTCCAGCCGTTGTGGGTGTGGCACGGGTGTGTCGGCCCATCTTGAATAAGGAAGTTGAGTCTAATGTCACAGCCGCGTCTAACGACATGGAACTTAGGGGACAACTGGTATACATCGTGTATACAGTGGGACAGAAGAGCAAGTTACAGCCTCCAAGTACTGTTAGGAGACCCTGCTATAGCGCAAATGTACGAGAAGAAATGGGAAACTGATATTGAGCCCCTGGGGCTGTCAAGAGCTACAGTAGGTAGGTAGACAGGAGACTCAACTTGCCTCTCTCTGGGCGCAATGAGTCCTCCTTATATGCTACTACAAGCAGGGGTGGGAAAGTAGGAATAAGGTTCAGGGCAGAGGGTTCCTAGGGCATAAGGCCCACAGGAGGCATGCACGAGGCGAACAGGAACAGGGTGGAAGTGAGGCAAACGTGAGGCAGATAACAGGAGGCACAGGAGACACTGGGCATGTGATGCCCCGAGACATGAGGCAGTCATGAGACGTACAAGGGCCGGATAGGAACAGGGCAACGATAGGAATAGAGGGTGGGTCACAGGATAGATAAGAGATACCGATGATAAGGCAAACGCGGGAACTTGGCACGAGCAACGGGTAATCATGCGGGGCCAGGTTGCAACGAGGACGATGAGGGAGACGGAGTTCGATGTGGGTTATGAAAGGGGTCTCGACCACACAAAAAGCAGGGTTCAAGGCTATGGGCAGCCTTCCATGCGTGCTGCCAGTATGCAGGGTTATGCCAAGGGGGCGGCGGATTGAACGATGGTTTCAGCTTCGCTAAACACGCAGCTATACACTTCTATTCTCTGCAACTGCCTGACCAGGCCCTTCTCTACTTCTGCCATTCTTCCTAAGTCACCTTTAAAGGCAGGTGACTATCCCATGCCTACTGCTTGGGCGTAAGCAAGCAACCGGTCACCACTAGTGTGTACTAGTGCAGAGGATATACATCCTAGACTGAGCAGCAGCTCAGTAGAAGTTATTAGCGGCAGGATCTCAGCCCTGCGCTACATCTTATTGATGGGTGCAAGTCCCTCAATACTATCATCTCATAAGTCCCGCTGCGGGCTTAACACTGGCTGTGTACATGAAACGGTGCAAGGCGACACGACGAGGTGCAGCAGAAGGGAGAGACGCCCCAAAGCTCAGCGATGAGGTGGGAGACAGTGCAATGTGACGCGCAGTGCGATAGCCTGAAGGAGACTAAGTCAGCGACCAGTGTGTCGGGCGAAGCTCTGACAGGATCATCGGTCTATCGGTGCTGAGGCATGGCCAATCACCACACAATGGATGCGCTTTCGTTCCTAGGCTCAAAGCAGAAGGCACTGTCACCGATTGAGCCACCCAAAGCAGACCTAGCTAGCCTCTACAAATAGGCATGTGCGCCTTTAGCGACACCCCGATGTAGTGGCCAGTTTAGGTGATGCCAGGTAACTTAGATACAAATGCAGCGACATTCAAAGCGCTTGTGTAGCGCGTGCGACAAGGACAGATGTGTCGCACATTGCAGATCGCACCTGCGACTAGAGCTCGAGATATAGGGGTCTGTGTGTTCACTGTAGGTAGTATAAAAAGGTGTATTCTTGTAACTAGAAAGGCAGCATCCCAGTAGCAACTATTGGAGCAAAAGACAGTTTCCTACTCTACTTCTCTCTACTCTTCTCTCATTCTCTTCTCTGTGCAGCGACATGGTGATGGCGCATCGCACTTCGACATAGGCTCACGAGTAGCCTTCAGGATTGCATCAGTTCCGGTCACAGTAGACCAGAGCCGAATCACGCAGCGACAGCAACAGTGCCTGAAAGTGCACGAGCGACACAACGACCTTAGAGCCTAAGCAGTGTTTTTGATTGGTTTGCTCGTGCTCAGCACCCTCCTAGCACATCACCATACTAAGGGCCCATCCTAGCATGTTTAAATACATGAGTTGGTTATCTAGAGTCCAAGGAGAGATAGAGGGGAAGGTGAGCTGGAGTGAGAGATTGAAGACGAAAAGTCAACGTGCGTTGACCATGTGCTGCCAGGGGACTAAAGCGAAGTGACTCTTAAGTACTTGCTCGTGTATGTTGGGTAAGTCGTTCGTGAGTTTCTGGAGTTGACGTGTGCATGCCTACCATCCAACCACGTTCCATCCGAAGAACAGTTGTCGCCCAACCACATATTGACATCTAGTGTTTTAAGGTCCAGTCCTATGGACTGAAAAAAGACTAGGATCAGACTGGACCGGACCAAAAAAAGACCGGACCACTGGTTGCAGTTGCCTCAGTTTGGGAGCAGGACCAGTTGCAGTTGCATGCATTTGACTTTCTTTTGCAACCAGGAAAAGACTGGTTTCAACTGGTCTTTTAGCAACCAGGAGACCTTAACTGTTTAGTAAAGTTCAAGTTCCATGCCATATGCCAAGATACAATTCTTAATACAGTTGCCACATATCTGACTGGTGGCAGCAATAGCTTAATGTTTTTTGAAATTTGATTATATCTTAAGAAATAAAATAGCTAAAAATACAAAAATATTTATCAACATAGATAAGATCAGAAGTTAATGGGTCCTCTGCCAACTTTAAGTGGTCTGATTAGCCATTCCTATGTTATTTGATTAGCTACAAAATTAGCATTTTAAATTAATTTTATAGCTGATCAAATAACTCAGAAATGGTTGCTCAGATCGCTTAGCATTGGCAGAGGACCCATCAGCTTCTGATCTTATCTATATCCACAAATATTTTCATATTTTTAGCAATTTTATTTTTTGAGATATAATCAAATTTCAAAAAACATTGGCTTAAGCTGTAGCAACACTATCTGAGTTTAAGTTTTAAAAGTGATCTTAAGTGTCAGTTGCAACTGGAAATAAACTGGTTGAGACTAGTTGTCAACTGGTTCATAATAAGACCAGTTGTCAACTGGTCTTTTAGTGTAATTAGACTGACATGGACCAGTTGATAGTGGTCTTGGTCCGGTCTTTATGGATTTTTGAAAACTATCAACCAGTCCTGGTCCTGGTCCTTGTTCAAAAGGGCAAAAGACCGGACCGGATCGGACTTTAAATCACTATTTGATGCACAATTATTGCAATCAATAACAATCATGGGGGAGCACATACTGTACTTGTAACCCTATACTAGTAGTTCCTGGTGTTGCTTGATGAACCGTGAGAAAAGGTCAGTAGTTGCTGGTAGACTTTTGAATTTGATGGCGTGTCTGGTGCGGCGACGGTCATAGAGTGGAGAAGAAAGGGAAAATGCTGGTTGCATGGCCTGGATGGGCCTAGAGCTGGAAACTTGATTGTCATCCGCACTGTGCCACGATTTCCATCCTGAGCATGTGCTTTGCACTCTTGCTTGGAGAAAAAGGCTGATGAGGATCAACTGGAGGTGGTCACCAAACCATCGAGCAAGATCGAAAAGCCAAAAATGCTGGCAACAGTGATGCTCTGTGCCGCCTCAGTTTGTACACCTGAGGAGGCAGAGTAATGCCCAAATCGGGCTTGGCGTTCTGCTTCACTGCTTCTCAGCTGAGCTCAAATTGCTTGGCGTGCAGGCTCTGGAAATTCTGGACTGTGGAAGTTGAGGATGTTGACAAGGTAGTGGGCTTGAGAGAGAAAGGCAGACGATGGCCCTGTACCTCAAGTTGAGGTTGTCACGAACTACTGCCTGTCAGGCTGATCGGCAGCCTGGGCAGCAAGCTGAGAACTAGGCAGTGCCTCAAGGGACGCTATTGGAGCGCCCAGGCAGCAAAAGGAAGGGAAACACTATCAGAGTGCCCCCTGGAGGTGGTATAGACTTGCCTTGTATCACAGGTGAGGCTGGCTCAAAGGCACATGGCACTCACAGACTAATTGGCTCTGAGGCACAGACTAGAATGAGAAGGGACAGAGAGGTCAAGTTAGGGAGTAGCTATACAGAGGTGTGGCTAATATAGGCTATGACTAAGCTGGAATGTGGCTCAGAGTGTAGCATGCTATCATAGGACTAGGGAAACCATGACAGAGGTCACCATGAGGTGAATGGGCATGGGCAGCCACTGTGTGGCTGTGTGGCCCAGATGGGGACTTGCAGCTGTCAGTGCACTGACTCTTCGCAAGGAAGGGCCGAAGGTGGCGGGGGAGATGGCGAGACCTGGTAACGAAGTAAAAAAAAACCCACACCAACCTGCACAACCCACCCTGTGGGTACGGGTTTCTTGCAGGTGGGAAAATACCAACCTGTGCCTGTACCCATGGCAACCCATACTCATGACCTGTACAGGTTGCTCAACCCGTGATTTTCCCTACTCACCAGGCAGTAGAAGTCACCAGCCAGATAGGGGCTGCTCCCTTAGTACCCTCAAAGCAAGCCAGAAGTTGTGTACTCTGACAGTTAGACAACCCAAAGCAAGTCAAGGCTCTCATGCCTGCCTAACAGCACCCAAGCAAACCAGAAGTCGTGCACTCTGATAAGTCAGACACTTCTGTTTCTCAGGGGCTCCACATAGCATCAGAAAAAAGGGAAAAATGCTTAAATAGGCTTAAACAGGCTTAACACAGCTTAACAGAGTTTTTTAAGCCAAACAAAGCCAGGCTTAGACTAAGCCAGCTAAGCTTGGCCAAGCCCAAAATGACTAAGGCCCTGTCCAGCAAGCAAATATTATCGACTAATTAGCATTTACACTCGGCTAATTCAGCTATCGGAACCCTTCGGCACGGCAGTCGGAGTCGGAGTTTTCACTAACCCTAACGCCTGGTTTGTGAAAATTTTCATGAACACAAATGATCAATCTCTCACTTCTCTGTCCCCACCATGAACATGAACATCGACCTGGAAGATGATCTCGAGGAACAAGAGGACCTCATCATCGTCGCCGCTGCCACAGCCGCTATCGCAGCCACCCTTGCTGCAATCAACTATGCCAAGACATACTATGACAAGTGTCCCTATCATGATTCTGCCCTCACCGGGGTCGCCTGGGTATGTGAGCTCCTCAGAGGCTATCCCAAGCACATATGAAACAAACTGGGAGTCCACAAACACATTTTTCGGGCACTCATTGATTCCCTTGAGAATGCTGGATACACGCGATCCAAGTTCGTCACGCTAGAAGAACAACTCACTATATTCCTTTATACCTGTGTTATGGGTCTCTCCTTTGGCCATGTATCCGAACGCTTTCAACACACAAAAGACACTGTCTCCAAGTGCGTCTTTATATATTTTCATATAATGCTCGCTGACTGGTTCGTCAGATATTTCTTCAGAATGCTTACGTTCTTTTCCTCTCCCCCATTCTACAACAACCATGTTAAACTACCAAGTTCAGATGCATCTATACCACCGGAAATCCAAAACAACCCGAAATTCTTCCCCTTTTTTAGAGACGCGCTTGGCGCAATTGACGGCACGCATATCAATTGCTGCCCTAGCACAGCAGATTGACAGGCCGCTAGGGATAGAAAAGGCAGCGTCACGCAAAATTGCCTTGCAGTTTGTGGGTTTGACATGGTATTTTACTATATATTTTCCAGTTGGGAAGGGTCGACATCAGACTCGACGATGTTTCATGATGCCCGTGTGACGGACCTTCGCATTCCTTCAGGACAATACTACCTTGCTGATGCAGGATTCCCCACCTGTTCTTCGCTTCTTATTCCCGTCCGAGGGAAGCGCTACCACATCCAAGAGTGGGGGCATGCAAACCTTTGGTAAGCCTTCATTGACTGACGTCACTCAAGATTACTAACACTAAATTATCTAGGCCACAAGATGCAGAGGAGCTGTTCAACCTTCGTCATGCATCAGCTCGCAATGTCGTTGAGCGAATCTTTGGCGTTTTGAAATCGCGTTTTTGCATACTCATTCATCCTCCACATTTTGATATGGACGAACAGGCTCGTTTGCCACCAGCCCTTGCTGCCCTCCACAACTTCATCCGAAAGTACAATCCCGAAGATATAGCTGAATTTAACGATGTTGAGGATCCGCAGCCAGGGATACGCGTGGAGGGACAATTAGCAGAGAGCATTCCAGGGGTGGCAGAGAGGCAGCAGGCCAATGACAGACGGAATAGGATTGCACAGGAGATGTGGACACAGTATCAAGCAGAACTTTTACGATGAAACGAGGAATGAAGTTTGTTGTCAGCCCGTCTTTCATATCATTTTCGTTCACGAAGGAATTATACTGTATACAATCCGGACTGTGACGGTGACGACTGTCTGAATACAACATAACTGCAATGCTCCTACATAATGACCTTAATCCCCACGGTAACCGAGCCTGCTCAGCCGCATTGAGACCCAAGCCTTACAATAATTCTCTTGCTTAAGTGCCAAATATGCCTTGGCTGCATCCGCATCTACCGAGACGAGATTGATGGGGCGGCCATGCTCTCTGAGGTTAGATATGTCTCAGTGCTCTGTAAACATTCCATTGCCTCTTCGCAGCATCTGTTTGGTGACACCGAAGCTTGCTGAGTGGCTTGGATAGCCAGGGCAGTAGCTTGTGCTTCTTGTTGTTGTCGACGAAGTTTTTGTTCGGTAACGAAGTCACGCATTGAGCCACTGAGTTCCGAAAGGCCTACTGAGAGGTTGTCCATTGCCTCGGTGCCAGAATGTGACTTTCTGGAACTGTTGCGTGAGCGTGAACGTGAACTGGATGCCACGGAGATGTCATCATCCAAGGCAGAGTATTTGTGTTTACCGCTAGAGACAGCTGAGATAGACGTAGGGGTAGATGAAGGGTTGGTGCTAGTGGGAATAGGTGATGGGGGAAGCATGACGGATGGTCGGTCATTATTGTTTTTGTTGTTGCCACTGTCACTGTTGTTGTCAAGTTCCAAGTCGATCTCGGTCCCCTCCTTCCCTTTCCCCTTTGCTCTCCCCTGTACTTTCCCCCTCCCCCTTCCCCTGTCTGATGAAGTGGGCATGTTTGAGGCAGCCCCACGAGACTGCTGCAAGGGACGAAAAGCATGTATCCCTTTCACCATTTTGGGCATGATATCGGCCATAAGATGATAGTGAGGAAATCCGCTGGTCTTGAAATTGGCCGCTTTGGGGTTTGTCTAAAGGGGTAATCAGAACACGGGTACTATGGTGCCAGAATGAGGGAAACTTACTCTAACATATGTCCTGAAGGCATCCTCTGTCTCCACAGTTATATTGAGGCCTTTAGAATCAGACCACGGCAAACCAGAGATTTCTATGAGTACAGTAACTGTGTTGAATTGCTCCTTAAGCTATAAAAATGTATGAGCGTGCATCATCATCATCAAAAAGCTGTTCTATGTACCCTTGTCCATTTCTCAGAGCATGCCTTGCTTGTCTTTGGACCACCCTTTACACAAGACTCCTCAAGGTGCCTAGAGGCAGCATTCCATGTGGGACGCTTTAATGTCAGTGAGTCGCCTGCCTCGCTTTTGTGTTCGATCAGAAAGTTGATCAGATTGATCTCATCTTCTTCAGACCAGTCACATCTACCATTGTCCGTTGTTATCAGTTCAACAGTGATATCACCATCTACAGAATTGGATGGACTGTTGCAGGTGCGCATCGTGGTTGGGGTTCTGGTATTGTTAGGGTTAGTGGGCATCGGGGTTAGGGTTAGGGTAGGGTGAAGGGTACAGTAATAAGACCATAACACCTAAGGCTAGTGCTACAATAACAAAGGCAAAGTAAAGTAAAGGACCCCTTATGCAGGGGGGTAGAAGGACAAGAAAAGGAGACAAGGAAGAAGCAAACTATATAGCAAAACAGAAAAAGGGAATAGCCACCTGACTCCAAGGGAAAAGTAGTGGCTTGCTACTTTCTGCACTGCTGTGCTTCTTCAGTTCCTAGCTGGAGGGATAGAGTGGAATGTGTAGGAGATGAGAGAGAAGGAAAGAACGAGTGTCCTGATGATTTTGGCTCAAAGTGGGGGGGTTTATATATGGATTTGCCCCTTCACAAAAAAGGAAGGGGAATTGGGTGCAAAAATGGGGGAAATAAAATTTCTGACAGGTGTCAGAAAATGATTGTATTGTTGTTATGGAAAAGTGGTGTGATTTCTTTTTTTATTTGTAAGAAAGTGGTGTGATTTCCTTTTTACAAGCTTTTGGCCGTGCCTACGGCACGGGTCGCTCGCAAGCTCGCTCCCCTTACCTTCGGCCCTGGCCTAAGCTTGTTGGGGGCTGTGCCCCCAAACCCCTGCTTTAATCAACAACACTGTCATATAATCTCCTTTGTGGTATTTACAATCTATGCTATTTACAATACTGTCTGTGGTATATACAGTATATACAGTATAGTACAATACATCATTACTCTATTTATCCAAGAAGAACTTCCTTATATACTACATTTTGTGTCCTTGCCTCCTCACTCCCTTCATCCCAAATCACCTTGATGTTTGACACTGAAGTCACCCGTGACACTGCAACATAAAACTGCCCATGGGTAAATGCAGGTGACCTAAGATCCAACCCAACATGTTTCACTGATTGCCCTTGTGACTTGTTGATCGTCATCGCAAAGCAAACCCTGACTGGAAATTGCCATCGAGTGAACTTGAATGCATTTTCATCATCTCCAGGTTGGTTCCCCACCCTAGGAATAAACACTGTCTCCCCAGCATGCTCCCCAGTAAGAAGTCGAACTTCCAACACCCTGTTGCTGTGTCATGTCAGGATCCCTCTACTGCCATTGCAAACTCCATTTGCTGCATCCAAGTTCTTCAGCACCATCACAGGACATCCAACCTTCAGCGACAGCTTTGCCAATGGAAGCGACCCACAGTTGATCTCATTCAAATACTCCACAGGATAGTTAAGCAGTGGGTCATTTTCACCCAGCTGCTCAGAGTTTGGAATAAAGTCAACACTGGGGAAATCCTACGCATCCCCAGGGAACCTTTCAAGCACCGTCTCATTGAGCTCATTGACTTTCTTGTTCATGGTCGAAAGAATGATACACTCAGAGAAGAACTGATCAGGATGGTCAAGGATGTCAATGTCAGGGTAAATGGCATCAAGGAGGGAATCAACAGTGTTCTCAGGGCAGTGAAAGTGATCAGGGAGTATGATGTTGAGTGAATCATCAGTGTGTTGGCCATGGCCCACTTCCAACTGCCACCTTGCAAAGTTGGCCTCTTCTTCAATCTCAGTGTTAAGGTGCATGTTCTGGTGAAGGTGGAGAACAGTGATGTGTCTCCATAGGAAGGACCTTTGCATACAGGCACCCACAACCTGAGCCCTGGAACCCTTAAGGATCACTGGCAAGATTTGCTGAAAGTCCCCATCAAACACAACAGTGAGTCCACCAAAGGGCCTGTCAGTGTCACGCAGATCCCTAAAGGAATGATCTACTGCCTCCATGATATGACGATGCTGCATGGGTGCCTCATCCCATATCACCAAGTCAGCTTGACGGATCAAGTCAGCCAGTTGGGAGGTTTTTGGGATGTTGCAAATGGACGACTCATGGATGGGGATGGGGACCTTGAAGCGCAAATGTACAGTGCGACCACCTTTGAGGAGAATAGAAGCAATCCCAGAGGATGCAACGCAAATGACAATCTTCACCCCTGAGCGTAGGTCATAGCAGAGGGTGTTGTAAACATAAGTCTTGCCTGTGCCTCCAGGACCGTGAAGGAAAAAGATCTCCCCTGTTTTATCTGTGACAGCAGAGGAGATCCTGTCAAAGGCAGAGTGCTGATCAGGATTGAGACTGGCAATGTGCTGTTCAGCAAGGTGGGCCTGCTCCTGAGGATTGTAGTCCCTTTGCTCTGCAATAAGAGGATTGAGATTCTGAAGAAGGGTGCCCCAATTGCCTGTGACCTGTGGCATGCAGTCCCAATCCTGAAGCCTCTTCCCAGCCTTAATAAGAAGCTGATCAATAAGGTAAAGGCCATAGTCCTGGATGTCCTCCTCTGATGGCTCAGCATCCCAATCCCAAAAGATGGGATGACGCTTGAGGTCATCACAGATGTCTTGCCAAAAGGTGTCCCACAAACTCCTTGGATCAGCAGGATTGCAATCCTTGAGAATGGTGACAAAGAGATTGCGCATCTGACGTCCCACAGCCATATGCTTTGCTTCTTCAAGGCATTGATGCCACTCGTTGTCATCCTCAGTAATGCCATAGGCAATGCAGGCTTCTCTAAAGGAGGGATAAAGAGTGCCTTGAAAAGTGCGAAGGTCTTCATAAGAGGTGGCACCCTTGACAACAGTGAGAAGAAGACGCAAATAGAAGCGCTCTCCAGAAGAGGGATGAGCATAATACATCCTGCCTATCTGAAAGCCCCTTTGCCTAACAGTCCAGACACGGGTGTCCTTGTGCCAGACTATCTTGTTGGGAAAGTCCTGATAGAGGGTATTATCAATGACACCATCCTGATGAAGCGCATTGGCCTTGAACCATCCAGTAAGAGTGGTATCCCTATTCTCATGCTGCTCAAGAAGCTCATGAAGAGTATCCCTGTCAGAATGAATGACGACTGCCTGCTGCTGTGGAAGATGAACTGCAAGGTGCAAAACACTGGGCTCATGGTCTTGAACCTCAAAGAAGTAAATACGCCAAATTGCCTCACAGGTGCTGACATAGCATGCATCCAAGTAGTGTGTGATCTCATCATGAGCAGTGCCAAACTGCATGGTGGTACGATTGTGGCCCTTGTAGACATACTTGTAGATGTACTTGATTTGTCACAGCCGCATCTAACAACATGGAACTTAGAGGACAACTCGTATACATCACGTATACAGTGGGACAGAAGAACAGGTTACAGCCTCCAAGTACTGTTAGGAGACCCTGTTGTAGCACAAATGTACGAGAAGAAAGGGGAAACTGATATTGAGCCCCTGGGGCTGTCAAGAGCTACAGTAGGTAGGTAGACAGGAGACTCAACTTGGCTCTTTCTTGGCGCAATGAGTCCTCCTTATATGCTACTACAGGCAGGGGTGGGAAAGTAGGAATAAGGTTCAGGGCAGAGGGTTCCTAGGGCATAAGGCCAACAGGAGGCATACATGAGGCAAACAGGAACAGGGTGGAAGTGAGGCAAACATGAGGCAGATAACAATAAGGCATAGGGGATACTGGACATGTGGTGCCCTGAGACCTGAGGCAGCTATGAGGCGTACAGGAATGGGACAAGGATAGGGCAACAAAAGGGAATGGACGTAGGGGACACGAGATAGATAAGAGGTGCAAATGGTAGGTGTGACCCACAGCGACAAGGCAAATGCGGGGATCCAACTTGGGAGACAGGCGATCTAGGCTGCAATGAGGACGATAAGGACAACGGAGTTCAATGTGGGTGGCGAAAGGGGTCTTGACCACAGAAAAAGCAAGGTTCTAGGCTATGGGCAGCCTTCCATGCATGCTGCCAATACGCAGGGTTGTGCCAAGGAGGCGACGGATTCGACGACGGTTTCATGATTGCTTTGACCAAGGCAATGGACTCCACATTGATGTGGCACCTGTACTTCCAGATGAGGTACCTGTTGTGACAGACAACCCAACTATTGTCAACCCGATATCTGCCATCTTGACCTGTCTGGATGGTTTGCCCAGTGTTAAGGCGCCTTGTCCTGGCATAAGAGTCTTCTGTGATAGTGGTGCGCTCATTGAAAGGCTTGGGAAACCCTTTGGTGCATTTCTCATTCTCCATACAGGCAGTCTTTTTGTTTTGAGCACCACAGGGTCCATGAATCATGAGCTTCCCAATGAGGTCAAGCAACTCAGGATTGTCCAAAGGAAGCTCAGAAGACATTAGGCTGTCAACCTGTTCAGGAGTACGCAGCTTGGCATGGGGTTTGAGAAAGACAATGATATGAGCATGAGGAAGGCCCCTCTTCTGAAACTCAATGGTGTAAAGGTAGCCAGCGATGTCACCAAGTACACCATCCTTAATGTCATGAATGAGGGAAAGAAGCTTGGCATGAAAGACACATATGATCAAATCAGGACGTGAGGCAGGCTTCTGATTGTGAAGCAAGGCATCATTGATCTCAGGCCAAGTAGGATTGGCAGTCATGGTGATGAAAAGGTCGCCACCTCCAAAATACCTGTTGATGGCCAAGGCATCCTGACAAAGCTGCTGCATGTAGCGTGTGCCACCAGTGAAAGATGAAGGGAGGATGGTCCTTTTGCCCAACTCATTGAGATCAACATCCACATTGCCAACAATGGCATCAGCCAAGCCCTGATAAAGCTCAACCCTAAGATTGTCCTGAATTGCACGAAGTTGTGCGAGGCGCTTCTGCTCAGCAATTGCCCAAGACTCACAAACGTAAGCCTGAAAGAGCTTGCCAGCAACAAAGAGGTGGTTGGACTCGATATGGGCAGGGCGAACATGAAAGCGATAGCGAAGGTATTCATCCAAGGAGACATACCTCCGCTGCCTAGGACCCTGAAGATCTTGCACCCCATTGTAAGCAATTGTAGGGTACCATCCCATCTGTCCCTTTGGAAAAAGAAGGACATAGCGCAATGAGGGGTAAAGGGGATGAGAGTCAGAGATGGTGAAGAGGCTGCCAGGGCGATCCTTATTATAAACAATGATGTCCTGGGGGCCAATATCCCTGTTTTGTTCACCGTCACCAATAAGAACAACAGCAATCTCATTCACAGAGGCATGAGGAACAGCATAGCGGCGCCTGTCACTGCTTTGATCAAAGTAAAGAGAGACGTGAAATTGCTGGTCAGGATGCATATTGACAGTCTTGTTAAGAGCTTATTCATAAAGGCAAATGGCAGGGTGAGACTGAAGAAGAATTCCCTGAAGTAAATTCAAGGTTGGAAGATCCAAGGGAAACTTGTTATTATTGAGCCTATTATGCCAAGCAAGACGATTATCAAGAGCATTAGAAGTGTCATGAATGTAGAGCTGATTGTATGTGAGGTCTGTGCCTAGCCTGGGAATAACAGAGCCAGCGTGATGAATGAGCTCTCCATGTAAAACATAGGAGTAAGGGCCACCGCCACCCTGGTTGACGGTATGATCAGTTGTCCTGCCAACAGAAGTCATGGCCAAGGCATTGTTGTAAAAGAGAATGCGATTATGAAAGGCATGACTGATAGGATTGGTGCCGGTGAAAAGGTCGTAAAGAGCTTGTGGAACATTCTCAAGCTTAGAAAGAGAAATTTTGCCCTGATAACAACACATGCCAAAGACAGTATCATTGACAGTGGAGCGAGTAAGAGCTTCAGCTCTCCAATGAAGGGCATGGCAAGAAGGACATTCAATGCTCATTTGTTCAAGGTTGTGAACCTCCCAAGCAGGATCAAAGGGTTGGCGAGCAATGGGAAATTGCAATGGCAGTGGAGGACCTGGCTAATCAATAACATGATCAAATAAGAATGGCTAGAAAAAATAATTAGTAAAAAAAATGTTAAAAATAAATAAATAAATACTTACAGGAGTTAAAAAATGAATAGGTTCGAGGTCAGGGGAGGGTGAAGGACTGACAGGGGCAGGAGCAAGAACAGGGGCAGGAGCAGGGGCAAAGACAGGAGCAAAGACAGGATTGGGGGCAGGAGCAGGGAAATGAATAATATGATTATATAAAAGGGCAGGGGCAGGTGCAGGGGCAGGTGCAGGTGCAGGTGCATGTATAGGGGCAGGGGCAGGGACAGGGGCAAGGGCACGCACAGGGGCAATGGCATGCATAGGGGCAGGGGCATGCACACAGGCAGGGGCAGGGGCACGCACAAGGGTAGGGGCAAGAGAAGGTGCAGCAAAAGAAGCAGGAGTCAAAACATGAAAAGAGGAGGATGCTATGGGTGGAATGGGCTAAAAATATATAATTAATAAACTACAATTATATAATAACAATAAAATAAAAACTCACAGTAGATCGTGTTCTTGAGATTGTTTGAGGAAGTGGAAGAGCTACACGCTGAGCATAGGCCATACTTTGTTGAGGTGGTGCAGGTAATGCAAAAGTAGATGTGGATGCACCAGGTGTAGCAGATGCAGTAGATATATGTGAAAAAGGGGGGGGAGGGTGTGGAAGTGGGGGGGGAGGCATAGAGGTAAAGGCAGAACCCAGAGCTGAATAGCCAGAAGGTAAAGCAAGAGGGGGAGGAATCTGTATAGTTTCATATTTAATATAATAAACTATTATAGAGCACTTAATCTAATTGGGTAAGGGGTTATGGGTAGGTTCAGGGTTAGATTTTTTAAACATTTTTACTTTTTCTAATAATTAGTTTAGGTTAAGATATTATTAAATTATAATTTATATTAAATTATATATATATTTATAAATAATAAAACCAAAAATAGTAAAAATATAGCTATATACTGTATAGATATAGTACATATATATTATATAATAGTAACAGGATTAAAAGTGATTATATATATATATATCATACATGGCCACTTTTTATATTAATCTTATGCCGCATATGGAAATCATATTTATACATAGCCCTTTTTAATATTGATCTTGTGCTGCATATAGAAAGTACATTTATATGTGGCCCTTTTCAATATTGATCTTGGGCCACGTATAAAACACACATTTATACGTGGCCCTTTTTAATATTGATCTTGGGCCACGTATAAAATGCACATTTATACGCGGCCCCTATACAACATTTTCATTATTTCTACCTACAAAACGAGACCAAGATCATCCAATTTGGATACAATCTGACAGAGATATGATTATTTCAAGTTTAGTATATCACAATGGTATTAAAGCGGTTATATCTCTGTCAGATTTCACTCAAATTGGATGATCTTGGTCTCAATTTGTAGGTAGAAATAATGAAAATGTTGTATAGGGGCCGCGTATAAATGTGCGCTTAGGGTTTAGGGTTTAGGGTTTAGGGTTTAGGGTTTAGGGTTTAGGGTTTAGGGTTTAGGGTTTAGGGTTTAGGGTTTAGGGTTTAGGGTTTAGGGTTTAGGGTTTAGGGTTTAGGGTTTAGGGTTTAGGGTTTAGGGTTTAGGGTTTAGGG